>BPLT01000084.1:0-600000 GCA_019656295.1 Rhododendron mucronatum var. ripense
CCCCCCCCCCCCCCCCCACACACACACACACACACACACACACACACAAAGAAGCTAACCTTTAGTTCTAAAAAAATGTGTATATTATTTTATCTATCCACATTTCTTTCAACACTACACTAATACTCTTTATTTTATCTATCATTGAATATAATATTATTAGTTCATTATGCGGTGAAGTAGAAGAAATAAAAGTAACCAATTAGAGAAGAGAGAGAAAATGTAAAAGGACCACAAAATGAATAAAATAATCAAAACCTAGTGAATAGTTGTTCGGTATTTATGTCTAAGCACTGTAAGCTACATTTATTTTATCTGGGCATATACCTAAGCTGCTGCAGGGGTGTTTTTGTGTGTTTGACACTCTAAAATGCCTGAAAATGCACTTTGCTTACTCTGATGCACTTGCTCTAAATACACGCGAAAACCTTTGAGTCTTTTTTTTTTTTTTTTGAAGGAAGAAAGATGAAAGGCCGACATAGCCCTCAAATATGGAGTCAAAACATTGCTAGTGCGTGATAAGTTCGTGTCCAAAGTTGAGGTGGTGGAAGAGAAACTAAAATTTACTGTTCTTGAGCAATTTTTGCTGGTAGTTTGATACCCGGTGATCGATCGATCGTCTCAGTTTTTGTCCTTTGGACTTCATATGATTTAAGTCTTTGGTAAATTTTACTCCTACTTGTTTGCATTACGTTGTTTAATTCTTTCTGTAAATATTTTGTTGCGTATATATGAGCAATCGGTAACAATATGTTATGTGCACCCATGATAATAAGTGCTTGTAGGCTATATACGGTCAATGATAAATCCCTATATATGAGCAATCCCCATCCAATTTCCGGATCAATTGCCACATCCCCTATTTTCTCTCTCCTATAAGATCAAAACTGCATCATTCTCGGGAAAATTCTAACTTGTACACCTGGAAAACAAATTTACAACTACCAAACTCAGATTACACACATTCAATTAATTCATTTGGTACAATCAAATCAAATTCTTGTCTATGCTCTCTCTGTTTCTTTTTTTCTTTGCGGTGTAAAAATGTACTGGGAAGACGAATACGATCCGAGTTTGATTGATCATAGTCAGATTGTGAATGTGGGGGATGGTGGTGATGGTGATGGCGATGGCGATGACGAGCAGGAGATTTCGCAGGAGGATGCGTGGACGGTGATCAGCGCGTATTTTGAGGAGAAGGGATTGGTGAGGCAACAGCTTGACTCGTTCGACGAGTTCATACAGAACACAATGCAAGAGATCGTGGACGAAGCAGCTGATATCGAGATTAAGCCCGAGTCTCAGCACATCCCTGGCCGCCAATCCGACTTCGTTGAGGTCCTCTCTCCCTCATTAAATTGGTTAGCTCTTGTGGGAAAATGATAATTGTAGATTTTTACTTGGATTGTGATTTTGGCACTCTAAAAATTGATGAAGGGGCTCCAAAATTAAACTGTGTTGATACAAAAAATAATATCGTTTTGGAGCTCCTCTATCAATTTTTGCAGTGCTAAAATCAATTTCCTTTTACTTATCAATGTTTACGTCTTGTTAAAGTGTGAATGCATGAACTTGTGGTGTGTGTGGATGTGTTCATGAGAGCTCAATATCGCGGGGATGTTTGCAGATACAAAAAGTCTACGAACCCAATTTTAAAACACAATTCCTAAATACAACTGTGTTAGTAGTTGTTAGATGTATATGCAAGTTCATGTGCATTCAACGTCCGACACAGTTGAGTTTGTGTTTCAACTTTCAAAACTAGTGCTTCCAAAACCATTTGTTCACTTCCATTCAATACCACTTGCTAGGCACAAGTCTAGGGATGGCAATAGAGGTCGAATTTGGATTTATACTTCACCACCGTTACAAATTGTACTATGTTTGTTCTCTCGAGATCCCTGGTTCGACTCTTATGTACTACGAAAAATTCTTGGGGCCACTTCATGTGTAAAAATCCTTGGGTTAGCAAAGGGGCTGGAGAGATTAGTTCTGTGGTGGGCGCAAGTTGGCTAGGAGACCGCTCTTCATAATCAAAAAATAATAATAATTTACTATTTGGTATTTTGCTCTTATTATATTTAACTAAATAAAATCTACGTAGATATATGAAGTATGAACACATAATAATGTGAAGAGATTAAATTACTTCTACGTGAAAACCATAAGTTTTCTACCATCGTTATTATGAGCCCCTCCTGTATCTATTGGTGATTCTTAAGAAGAGATTAAATTACTTCTGCGTGAAAACCATGAGTTTTCCGCCATCGTTATTATGAGTTCCATCTGCGTCTATTGGTGATCTTGTGTCTATTGATTATATGAATCGTTTATCTTGTAGAGCCTGCAGAGTAGAGTATTTTTAAAAATATTACTGTAACTCAATCGGTCATCGATAGGTGCATTTGAATTTATATTTTGGTTTATGAAATAGATGGTGGTGGGTAGTTTAACCTAATAGAATCAAATTGTCCATTTTATAAACTAAAATTCAAACTTTTGATATATTTATCGATATTCAATCAAGTTAATTTTTTGCATGAACGAGTTACTCTATGGGCCTTAAAAGATGAACGGTTCAGATTATATAAATAAATGCACGGTAGAGCTCACACGGCGAGTGATGAAAAAAAACCCACCATTTTTAGCGCCGGTGAAAAAAATGTGTACTAATCACTACAATCGGCGGGGCACCTCGGGTGCACGAAAATTAAATTTAAATTGCACGAAAATCATATGTAGAAAACTAAAAAAATAATATTCCGTATGTAGAAATATATATTTTTTGAATTTTAAAATGCACGAAAATCCCCGTTGGGTACATTTGTATTTTGTATATCTTTACGCCGGTCCTATTATGTATATAGTATATACCCAACGCCCGCCACCTCCCTCCACCATCCGCCACCTCCCTCTGCCAGTGGCCAGCCCCTCCATCCACACCCAAACCCCATGTCTCCGTGCGACATGCCACAAACCACAACCGTAATGTCGACTCCGCCAAACCTCCGACCATTGGTGAACGGGTTCCGTTCGCCTGGTTTCATGCGCACTCGTGTTTTCTCTTTGAAATTTTACGAATGCGGTAACGCTACTCTATCAAATCTGATCTTCAATTGTTAGTCAAGTTACTGCATTTGGATTCTGTTTTATTACTACTTATGTATTCACTATTCACGCCACAGGACCATTCCTGTCATTATACCATGGTTGAATGCAGGGGTTGGCCTAGTGGTCTAAGGCTTGGGATTAGGGGTTTGCTCTCTCCTAAGTTCTCGGATTCGAAACCTCTTAGGTGTTATCAACTCCTTTGGGGCAATTCATATAGAAGCTTTGCTTGGGCTTAAATTGGGACCCCTACAAGTGGGCGGTGGAATTGGTCCCCAGGACTAGTCAATGTGCACGAAAGCTGGCCCACGTACCTGAGTTATAAAAAAAAGTGAAAAGGTTGAATGCAGGGCTTATAAATGAGTTGAACAGATGATTGTATAAGCTGGGTTTGTGTATGAGGTTACCCAATCTCACATGAGATTTAATCGAGCCATCTCGAGTAGCTTACATTTTTTAAACACAATGTGTCGACCGAGTTGAACAGTAGCTTGATTTGAAAGCTTAATGAGCTTCAATAAGATGTTCAAGCTTGGTTTAGTTATGTAACAAACCGATGGCGAATGGGCTTTTAACAAGCCAACATGAGCTCAAACTTGAGCTCTTTGGTTCTTTTGTCAGCCCTAGTTGAATGTTCACTTTTTGGTCTTTGACAGATTTACTGTGAGGGTGAAATCTGACAAAGGATAGCTTGGAATTTTGGTGTTTAGATGAAATTATGCAGACTGTACATAAACAGTTCCAGTGTTTAGTCCTTTCGTGCATTTTGGAAACAGCAAGTTGTGTACTAAGAAGCACAGGCATTCGTTACGCACTCTTAAAGGCATGATTGACACTTCTTCAATGTGTCTTAATTAAAATCTGGTTTTCGCTCTATTTTTCATTTGGTTAGAGAGGTAATGAGCAAATGAATATGAAATACTAAAGATCAAATATGCATATGCAACATGGCCTTAAGTAATTCAATTCCCCTTTACCTCAATAATTCACTATCCAAACAGAGCCACGTGATGTTCAACAAATTCGGAAATTACTTTCGTAAAATGTACATAATATTATAGAGAAAAAGATGTCAAGAACCTATTGTTTTGACCTTCACAATCAAAATTTGCTGCAGGTGCTCTTTTTGGTTTTATTTCCTTAAGATCTGACCAGAGCGTTTGACCTTAGTTTGTTGTTACGTACAACTGGAACCTTAAAATTATAACGCATGATATTAACAAACTAGTTTGGATGGTGACAATGATGTAAATCATGGTTGTGTTTGGTTGGGAGTTTAGTTTAGTTTAGTTTTGGTAGTGGGTGGAGAGAGAAATAGAGTAATGATTGAAAATAGGGGTAATGATTGGAGAGAGATAGAGAGAGATGAGAAAGTAATAATTAAAAAAATAGGGTAATGATTGGAGAAAGAAGTAGGGTAATGATTGATTTTCAAAACTAAAACTAAACAAAAAAGGCAACCGAACAAAGCCCATATAGTTACAACTTACAACCAAGTTCAACCATTTTAAAATGTAACTGGTTAGAGGTAAGGCTTCTAATTTGGCCCTTCAAGAATCAAGGCTCAAGTTTTTTTATGTTGTTGTTGCAGATGGTTTACCGAATCAGCTTCGGTCAGATATACCTGAGCAAACCGATGATGACGGAGTCTGATGGAGAAACAGCCTCTCTTTTCCCAAAGGCTGCAAGATTGAGGAACCTGACCTACTCATCTCCATTGTATGTGGATGTCACAAAAAGAGTTGTTAAGAAAGGCCATGACTGTGAAGAGGTTACTGAGACACAGGAGTTCACTAAAGTTTTTGTTGGAAAGGTACTGGGATTTGAGTTCTAGATGACGTATCTAACGTTTTGAATTTGGATTATGCTCTTACAAGCAGGCCCAGTCTAGATGCAAGCCGGAACCAACCAATGTCATTGACTGTAGTTGGTTAAAAGTTTGGTTGGCTCCACGCAACAGATAAATTAAAACTGAGCACGTGGTGGACTGGAGGGTTTTCAGCCTGCATCTGTTTTTTATTGTGAAGAAATCTGAACTGAATTCTATTGAGAATTGGAGAATGGTTTATAGACAAAATTCTCACACAAAATTCAAGTTTAGAATGATGTGACATTGGCATTTTTAACATTAGATATCTTGGTTTAAATTAAAAGGAACCCCTAAGGTCATCATTCAATATGAAAATTCTTAACAATACTCTGTACAGAATCTACAGATAATGTTATCCTTTTAAATTTGAGTATTTATCATGAGCATGACTGGTCATGTCAACAAGATGTAGGTCAAAAGACTCAAAACTGATGATGCGGTCAGATACAATTGTTCAAAGGACCAATTAATACCAATCACATTCACTGGTTTTTGGCACGGATCTAGCATTAAACAACCCTATCAACTGGGCGATTCTCCGCCTGCATCTCGGCTCTGATATCATCTTTGTTATCTTATTTCTTGCTACATTTTAGGTTCCAATTATGCTCCGGTCAAGCTATTGTAGCCTGTTTCAGACCTCAGAGAAGGATTTAACTGAGCTTGGAGAGTGCCCATTTGATCAAGGAGGGTACTTCATTATCAATGGCAGTGAGAAGGTTCTGATTGCTCAGGAGAAGATGAGCACCAACCATGTCTATGTGTTCAAGATTAGGCAGCCCAACAAATATGCTTATGTATCCGAGGTCCGGTCCATGGCGGAGTCCCAAAACAGGCCTCCTAGCGGCATGTTTGTCAGGATGGTTTCTTCCTCAGGTGCCAAAGGGGTAATTGCAGCATGTGTATATCTTAGGAATATCAATTGAACATTTTGGGGACGAAGGACAAGCTTCAGTAGCTTGTGTTTTCTTTATTTTGAGACATTATGATCAGGCCAAAAGTCTGCTTGAAACAGATTGAGGTGGCTTGGACTGGTTGATTAGTGTCATGGACCCACCCACTCTGGGTCTGACCAAACAGTGCAAGACACCTCAATCAGTTTCAATCCAATCATGTTACGGAAAAAGCTCCACAAACAAACGCTTTACAATTTCTTCTACATACTGACGTGGAGTGCAGAAATAAAGCTGTGAAATTTGAGATGGGATCCGTCCCGAATCAATTGATAGGTACACCTTAGCTGCCTCATTAGTTTTAAACTAGGATTGTAAGAAGAGTTTGTTTCTGTAGTATTATTTCCTCATTCATTCTTCATAGGACTCACTCTCCACCATAATGAACTCAGTTCTGCTGCATTGAATTTTGGCACTTTTCAGTGAAATTTTTGGTTCTAGCATTACTGTTCTTGAATGGCAGGGCTCTTATCATCTGAGTATTTGGTTGTGCCCATTATGAGGATATTGTATGCATATGCAGGGATCTTCAGGGCAATACATCCGTGCAACCCTTCCATACATTCGGACTGAAATCCCAATTGTTGTTGTGTTCCGTGCACTGGGATTTGTTGCAGACAAGGATATATTGGAGCACATATGTTATGAATTTACAGACAATAAAATGATGGATTTACTTCGTCCATCCTTAGAAGAGGCATTTGTTATTCAAAATCAACAGGTATTCTGTTATGCTTCGCCTTATAGTGTCCTGGTAGCTGAATGGGATAGTTGCAGGTGGTGGGAGTACTGACTTTGTTACTCTATGTTCTTATGTTCTACGTTTGTGGGGGTAAAGAAAAAAGAGAACGAAGAGGCGTGAAAGAGGGTTAGGAATATAAGAAGACAAAATATATATTTCACTTTTTAATTTGGCTGGTTACATAAAGATAGATGAATGAATATGCACAAGTAGATTCACTTCCCTTTTGTTTTCTTTCCTTCAGCATGTTAAAGATTCTAACCGACAATGGGTCTAGCGGTCTATTGATCCCGAACTTGTTTCTATTGTGCTGTTCCAGGTTGCGCTTGATTATATTGGAAAAAGAGGATCTAGTGTGGGTGTCACTAAAGAAAGGAGGATTAGGTGAGTTTATGGCTTGGAAGGATCCTCTGTCACGAATTTTTTTTCCTCATGTCTAGGCATCTCATAACCACCACCCCACGTAAATGTGATTTCCCCCCCTAATTTTTATTGCTAAAGAAATGGCATCGGGTGACTGGGTGATATGTGAGACAGAGGGATGCTTTTTCGGACACGAGATACCTCAGCTGATTTCATGGTCATATTTGATTTTTTGTTGTTTACAAAGAGCCAAATGCTTCTGGCTTTGTAGGTATGCCAAAGAAATACTTCAAAGAGAAATGCTTCCCCATGTTGGCACGGGGGAATATTGTGAAACTAAGAAGGCTTACTACTTTGGGTATGTGATGTCACAGAGTAGGAGTTGCTTAGTTTCCCAGAAAATGTACTGATTGTACTTTCACCAGGTACATCATCCATCGGCTTTTGCTTTGTGCCCTTGGCCGGAGGCCAGAAGATGATAGGGATCACTATGCAAATAAGAGACTTGACCTTGCTGGTCCTCTACTTGGAGGCTTGTTCAGAATGGTCCTTTATGTCTATAATTTTTTTGGATACTATGACGATTTGAAGGCTCCATTCCTGATTGTCATTTATGTTAACTAAATTATTGCAGTTATTCAGAAAGTTAACCAGGGATGTGAGGTCCTATGTTCAGAAGGTTTCCTCTTTTATCTTTTTTTTTTCCCTGCATTGTTTTAGCCTCGTTAGTACAACTTTCTAGGGATTATGTAAAATAGGGAAGCTGGGGGAGGGCTGCTTTTGGATTATGCATTTAGATTACTTGAATTTAGCTTGCAATAATCTGCAGTCTGCACCAAACGGGCTCTTTACCTTCGTATCATAACTCTTCTCTTTATTAAAAATTCTGCAATTCACGTTCATGAACCAGTGTGTTGACAACGGGAAGGATGTTAACTTACAATTTGCTATTAAAGCAAAAACGATAACAAGTGGTCTGAAGTACTCTCTTGCTACTGGGAACTGGGGACAAGCAAATTCAGCTGGCTCAAGGGCAGGAGTTTCGCAGGTTGGGTCCTATTCTATGTACTCTTCTTGTTATCTTTTTTCATTCATCTATGTGTATCGTTTCAACAGGTTTTGAATCGTTTAACATATGCATCCACTCTCTCCCACCTGAGAAGGTTGAACTCGCCCATTGGACGTGAAGGTCAAACCACTCTCTATATGTTTCGAAAGGCTGCAATTTTTCTGCTGTTAATTCTTGAATTGTCTTTTGATGAAGCATTTTATTTAAATGTAACCAGGTAAATTGGCAAAACCAAGGCAGTTGCACAACTCGCATTGGGGAATGATGTGTCCTGCAGAAACTCCAGAAGGACAAGTAACATTTGTTATTGACATTTCTCTTTCTTTTGTTTTTTTTTCTTTTCTTTTCTTTTGTTTAACCCTTGACATGAGGTTACTTTGTTTTACAGGCCTGTGGATTGGTCAAGAACCTTGCCTTAATGGTGTATATAACAGTGGGATCAGCAGCAAATCCCATATTGGAGTTTCTGGAGGAGTGGAGCACAGAGAACTTTGAGGTAAATAATATTGGAAGCAACCAATTTAAGTTGCTTCTTCAGTAAGATAATTCTGTTACGTCTTCAACTTGCAGGAAATTTCTCCTGCAGTAATCCCTCTAGCTACCAAAATTTTTGTCAACGGTTGCTGGGTTGGTATTCATCGTAACCCTGAGCTGTTGGTGAGAACTCTTAGACAGTTAAGGAGACAAGTACGTGTTCCTAATGATCAGTCTCAACGTAGAGCGCACTCGTAGCTCCTACAATTCTATGAAGAGACAGCAACGTTGTGGTGTTCCCCTCTTGATATTTTCTCTTAGTTTTTGGTTTAGACAAAAAATGTATGCTCCATTTACAGGTCGATGTCAACACTGAAGTTGGAGTTATCCGTGACATTCGTCTGAAAGAACTCCGACTTTATACAGACTGTGGCCGCTGTAGTAGACCATTGTTTATTGTAGAGAAACAGAAACTACTGATAAAGAAGAAGGATATCCTAGCTCTGCAACAAAGAGTATGTACTGAAATGAGTTCTTAGTCTTTTTTTTGCCCCTTTTGTCTTGTTAATGCTGTTGATTCATTCCTCAGGAGTCCCCCGAGGAAGTTGGTTGGCATGATCTTGTAGCAAAAGGATACATAGAATATGTTGATACAGAGGAAGAGGAAACTACAATGATTTCCATGACCATAAATGTAAGCACATTATAAATATCGTCAGTTAAAAACTCTTTTACATTGCTATCTCCTTATATTAGTATCCCATGGTGACCCAATTTGTTTTCGTAATTTTTTTTAGGATCTTACATCTGCACGGCTCTGCCCAGATGACGCTTATTCTGAAACTTATACTCACTGTGAAATTCATCCATCACTAATATTAGGAGTTTGTGCTTCTATTATCCCATTTCCTGATCATAACCAGGTGGGCTTCTCATGTGTGCTCAGTTACACACACACAGTTATATATTGCTTGGTCACAGGGATCCTGTCCCAAAATTCATGTCTCCTTCATCATCCCAATGCACTTCTACTTGCACGATTGTGCCTCGGGATTGATGCGTGTCGAGATTCCCACCACATTGTGCGATTGAAAGTGTCCTGATGAAAGGAGGTTGGGGGTTTTGGGTCAGAGGATCCCTAGCCTTAATCAAAGTTTCTTTTATAATTTGGTTAAACAATGCAGTCCCCCCGTAATACCTACCAATCTGCGATGGGGAAGCAAGCCATGGGAATTTATGTGACCAATTACCAGTTACGAATGGTGGGTTCGAATTCTCATTTCCTTATGGCAATTGTTCTTCTTCATTGCTGGTACCAAGGAAGGGATATGTAAATTATGCCTTCCGTTATTCAGTTTATACTATTCATTTGTTTATCTTTGGTTCATGCAGGATACACTAGCCTATGTTCTCTACTATCCTCAGAAGCCTCTAGTTACAACTCGTGCCATGGAGCATTTGCATTTTAGGCAACTACCAGCTGGCATTGTAAGCACCTGACATCTTATTTATCTTGCTTTTTCCCTCTGGTTCTTAGTAGACTTTGGTTAAATGACTTATCCTCGTCTTGGTTTTGTGAAAGAATGCCATTGTTGCGATTGCTTGCTATTCCGGATATAACCAGGAAGATTCTGTTATTATGAACCAATCTTCAATTGATCGCGGATTCTTCAGATCTATATTCTACCGTTCATACAGGTAGGGTATAGTGGCTTTGCCTGATTAAATCAAACATTTCTAGAAGGTGCTCATGTATTTTGCTAATGGTGGCATTCGACAGGGATGAGGAGAAGAAGATGGGAACACTTGTGAAGGAGGACTTTGGGTGTCCTAATAGGGAAAATACCATGGTTAGTGCTTTATCTAGAGCATTTGCCAATGTGATACCATTTTCGTTCTGTTTATAGTTTTTGTTTTTTGTTACGACTGAAACTCTGCTGCCTTTCACAGGGAATGCGACATGGATCTTATGACAAATTGGATGATGATGGCTTTGCACCTCCTGTAAGTTTATGAATGAACTTTTTAATCACTCCATATCCTTGCTAAATCTCCAGGTTATCCGCATCATCCGGTTTTTTTTGCTACTGTCAGGGGACAAGAGTAGCAGGTGAGGATGTTATCATTGGGAAGACCACACCAATTGCACCGGATGATGCTCAAGGACAAACTGCACGATACACGCGTCGTGATCATAGCACGTGCTTGCGCCATAGTGAAAGTGGAATGGTGGATCAGGTATGATACTATTCATACTATCCTAGATCATAGTTTTGACTCAATTAATTGGGCAAACTTTGTAAGGTCAGTTTCTCCTGTATTTGAGATATAAATGTTTGTTTGCTTTGTTTTGTTTTCCACCTTTCCTTTTAAATTGTCAATCATTTGCTCCTCTATATTTTCCCATCCCTTGTGATAGGTTTTATTGACCACAAATGCTGATGGATTGAGGTTTGTTAAGATGAGGATGAGATCGATTCGCATACCTCAGATTGGAGACAAATTCAGCAGTAGGCATGGACAAAAGGGAACAATTGGGATGGCTTACACCCAGGAAGATATGCCATGGACAATTGAGGGCATCTGTCCAGACATCATTGTTAACCCGCATGCCATTCCTTCTCGAATGACCATTGGTCAGCTCATCGAGTGCATCATGGGGAAGGTTGCTGCTCACATGGGAAAGGAGGGAGATGCAACTCCTTTCACTGATGTTACTGTAAGTATATTTTGTTAACATGATATGTAAAGCATGCCTCTTTGAAATCTCAAAGAGGGTTGCTTATGGGCACAATTTCATTTCTGTTGATGATTGATTGATATCGAATCTCAACTTTTATTAAAGCAATTGCTTTCTATAACCAACTAATCTAGCTCCTGAAATAGTTGAACTTCTTGCCCATTACTTTTTAGTAGTCTTCTCGGCTGGAATCAGAGTTAGCAGCATTGGTGTGAATACAATTCTATAACCTTAGAAGTCATACCTCTAGATTTGGTGCTAATTAATATCCCAATTCCCAAAGAGAGTTGACTGGCCACAATAAAATCACTATGCTCGCTTGGCATTTCTTTGACTTTGATAGGTTGGGTCCGCAAAGTGTATTAGTGGTTTTAGAGCATCTCCTTGACAATTGACATCTCCAAAATTTGTTAGATGAGAAAAATTGCAACTCCACTCATTTGGCAAATCCCTTGCCAGTTAGCCAAAACCATTTCTTGTGCCAAATTTACCCCAAGCACCTTTGGCAAACTTGCCACATCAACATCAAATATCAATGCTTCTTGACCTCCGTTGCTTTACATCCAACCGTAGAAAAATGTGTAACTGTGCTGAAATAGAATCGTCTCAATACGCAAAAAAGTGGTAAAAGAACTCTATAGCAAGCTAGTTGTTAGCAATGTCACAAACCTGTGTAGGTGCTCTTGTGCTCGTAATCTCTTGACAGTTCAAACCTTGAGTTTCCTTGAGAGCATAAATTGTAAGCTAAAAATTGTTTGTTGTTGCTCCTAGGTGGACAATATCAGCAAAGCCCTTCACAAATGCGGTTACCAGATGCGCGGATTCGAGAGAATGTACAATGGTCACACAGGGCGCCCGCTGACTTATATGATATTCCTGGGCCCTACTTACTACCAGAGGCTTAAGCACATGGTGGATGACAAGATCCATTCTCGTGGGCGGGGCCCAGTCCAGATCCTTACTAGGCAGCCTGCTGAAGGGCGATCTCGTGATGGAGGTCTGCGATTTGGTGAAATGGAACGCGACTGCATGATTGCTCATGGGGCTGCACACTTCCTGAAAGAGAGGCTGTTTGACCAGAGTGATGCGTATAGAGTTCATGTATGTGCTCTGTGTGGTATAGTCGCCATTGCCAATCTGAAGAAGAACTCATTCGAGTGTAGACATTGCAAAAATAAAACCGACATTGTTCAGGTAGAATTGCTCTCTTCCTCTCAAACACACAAGTACGCGCGTGCACACGACTATGTTGTGTTAGTATGATTGGTTCATCAAGGTTCTGATGTTTCTTGTAATGTTTTGTATTGCCTTTTTGGTATTTTTGCAGGTGTACATACCTTATGCCTGTAAGCTTCTTATTCAGGAGCTCATGTCCATGGCAATCGCCCCAAGGTTGCTAACAAAGGATATAGATTCAGGAGATGGGAAGAAACGAGTCTAATATTTGGTATCACACATTCTTAACGGCTCCTGGATGAAATGAACCTGTCATTTTCATGCGATAATGATAAAAGGACTACTGTGATGCTACTGATTTCTCTCTGTCCCGGTTCATTTAACTAGTGAAAAGTCTAGACACAATTGTGTTCGGAGCCGTTTGATGTACGTGCATCCACACGCATCGAACGGCTTTGAACACAGTTGTGTTTAATAATTATTGGCAATCTTTTCCGTTCTTGAGTGAGGAATGTGCTCGATCAACATGATAATTGGTAGTCTTTTTTTCTTGTCTCTGTGTGTGTGTTTTTTATTTGATGACAGAAATCTAAGTAGGGTCAAGGTTTGAAAACTGAAAAATGACCAATTATCAGGGTTATTTTGATTATAAAGTACGGGCAAAATGAACGAGAATGCGGTGTGGGTTTCTGGATCACATGAGAACATTTAGTTGAATCATGAAAACAACTTCATAACCATACAATCGAAATCATCACAAAACCCTTTCGGGATCCAGCCATGAGAGCCAATGATACAGCAAATCCGTTCATTTCCATTTTCAATTGAACAAAGTTCCAAAGAAATAGAACCCAATAGCTTCTACACCACCTCCAAACAGAGAAATATCAAAAGAACTGTTCCTTCCTACTAGTTTGTAAGACCAAAATAGATCACTAGCAACTCATCTGGAAACCAAACGCTAGAACTCAAGAATGAAAAATCACCATAACGAATAGACGCGCAAACGACAATGGAACACCGACTCTGAAGAAGGGCACAAACTAAATCTACAGGTTCGGAAAGAAATAGTGTAAGAATCTAAATCTATCATTTTCAGAACTATATCTCAAATAGGTTCCATCTGGAAGAAAAGATTCAATCTTTACCAAAACAAATGAAGCCCGAGAATGGTGAATAACTACTACACCTTCAACGGGCATGTCTAAAGGAAAAGATTGAATTCTTTCTAAAAGAAATGATAACCAAGAACTATGAGTACCCTTTTTATGAAAATGTGAACGAATTTTTTTGAAGCTTTTACATCAACTTGTAGTAGCAGTTGCTGCCAGAGAGAAGAATCTGATATCCTTTTGTACAAGGACACTTGAAGTGAAGGACCAAACACTCCCCTGTTCTCTCCACACTCACTTCCTCCTCTGTTTCAGTCTCCGCTGCACATTCAACCTCTGTGATTGTATCATGATCTCCACGGCCATTGTTATCCTCCTCTTCGCCTTCTTCGCCCACGATTTTTTCCCACCACTGGATCATCTCTCTCATCTCGCTCATCCGCTCCTTCAATGTCTTCAGGCTCATTGAACCGGGACTCTCCCCTCCCCTGTTTCTTGATCCTGAACCCAACTCACCGGAACTCGGCGAATGAGACAGTGGGTCAGAAATCGATCGGCGGAGGGCTCGGGGTAAAGGTGGCAGTGAAGCGGTTCCTTTCCCTGGCGACGGGGTTGTGGCCGAAACAATGGTGTTTGCGTTTTCTGGCGACTGAGGGTTCGAGAGCAGGGCGGTGGTTCCAGGTGAATTCACGGGGTCAGAGATGCAGCGGCGGAGAATGGCGGCGGGGGATGGCGGCGTGATCTGGGTATTGATCGGAGTTGGGAGTTTAGCGGCAGCGGAGGGGGGAGGGGAGAGGAGGGTGAGGAGTTGTTTCTTGGCGGAGGGTTCTTGGAGGAGGGAGGAGGAGGAGGGTGAACGTCTCTTGATGGAGGAGGAGGAGCCGCGGCAGGTGGTGCATCGGGTGGCGGCAGCGGAGGATGGGAGGGGCGGTGCGGTGGTGGTGGTGGCTGGAAAGGTGGAGGCGTTGTTGAGGGTGAGCATTTTGAGGCGGTTGATGGTGCCGGATTGGAAACTACCACTTTCTAGTTGGTTTTCTTGGTCGTCGTAGCAGTCCTCTGTGCTCTGCATCTCTCTCCTGATTCTTGATCTCTCTTTCTCTCTCTAGATTTTGAAGTGGAGAAAGTATGATTAACAGAATTAACCACCCCAATTGGGTATTTATAGTTTCTCAATAACCGATCCAATCTAACCTATCCAATTAAGAGGGGTAAATGGTAGAAAAAAAATTAAAAATTAAAAATATAAGTTTTGCTTTTGAAGTTGGGCTATGGAAATAGGTAAACGTAATTTGATCGATATTTTCTCAAAAAAAGTCTGGATATGGAATAACATAAAATAGTGACTTTTTATACCTTAATATTTTCTACTTGTATAGTAGTAATTATTTTGCTGAAAGTTTTGGAACGAAGGGGAAGCTTAATACATGTAAGTAATTTTATCTTTCATACATGTTAATTATTGCAAAAAATTCAAGTTCCAAATACTACAAAACAAGTATACAAAAATAATTAGGACTGAAAAAAAAAAGAAATATATACCCATGATTACCATCATTTATTCGAGCAGGGTATCCTCCTCTTGTCTGCAAGCAGAAGGTGACAAACGTGCTGGACGTGACCAGGGTAATCGGCTTTCCTTCTGCCCAACCCTAACCTCCTATAAGTTAGGGCGTTTCCACTAACAAATAATTTATGGACAATTTTTTTTTTTTAAAAATGTCAATCTATTTCCATTAATCTGTAAGTTGTAGATGGTATAGGGGTGGATGAAAGAGAAAAATAGAAGAGAAAATAAAGAGGAAGAAGTTATGGTAATAACATGACAAAATGCAATAACTTGTTGTCCACAATTTTTAGTGGAAACACCTTTAGAGCATCCCCATTGTAATAAGCAAATGAGTGTGGATAAACAAATTTAATAACAATGCTCAAAAACCTTTACACATTGTAATAAGCAAAGTTATAAGTTTTTTAGCAAATAACCAAATTCCACACATTCCATAACCAAACTTAACAATTTTTATCAATAACCAAACTCAAAACTTTACAACTCAGAAACACTCCACATTGGAATTGTCTCATCGAGACGAATAATTTGGTGTGATCGGATGTGTAATTGAAACTCGTTTGCGATTAAAGAAAATAATCAATGTTTGGTTTCCTGCTTTGTCGACCCGGCCATTGTTCGGTTCTCGAGCAACCCCGCGATCCTCTTCCACAGCTTCGACATGTCTTCTTCTAAACTTGGATTCAATAGGGTAGATATGTTTTCATTGTAGAAGAAGAGTAATCAGAAGTTCTTAAGACGTTAAAAGCTCCGTTCAGATCAGAGAGAGACCTGAGGTGATGGGCGGCGACAATGGTGATGGTGGTGAATAAATAAGATTTGAGTAAAATATAAGTTCATGAGTGAAAGTCTTTCTACAAAATCAAAATTTTATCTAAATTTTTAATCAATGCAAAATCTGAGTACGGAAGGTAGATCGTATGAATACAATTCATACAATACTCAAAAAAGACTTTTATTACAACAAGAATCTTTCCAAAGATGGGCTTCCCAGTAATTCATCGTCCGCTTCCCAAACCAAGCAAGCCAACCTCCACAACCTTCCCCAATAAATACAGAAATCTGAATTTCCAACACCATTCAAACCGAAAAAATGGCCATCTCTTCCTCTCTCACTCCATTCTCCAAAACCCTAGCAAACCCCTTCTTCCCAAAACTCTCAACAATCTCCCACCTCCTCAATCCCCCTCCCAATACCCACAACCTCAAATTCACCTTCAATCTCAAAGCCCCGCGCCTCTCTCTCCTCCTCACCACCCACCACAACCCCAAACCCAAATTCAATAGCACCATCAGATCCCTCTTCACGGGCATCGTGGAGGACATGGGCGAGGTCAGGCACGTGGGTTCATCAAACGACGGCGGATTCACCATGAGAATCCACACCAAAACCCTACTCGAGGACGTGAACCTCGGGGACAGTATCTCCGTCAACGGGACCTGCCTCACGGTGACCCGATTCGATACCCAGTTGGGGGAGTTCGTTGTTGGGTTGTCGCCCGAAACCCTTAGGAAGACGTCGCTGATCGAGCTCAAAAACGGGTCGTTGGTGAATTTGGAGAGGGCGTTGAAACCCTCGACCCGAATGGGCGGGCATTTCGTGCAGGGACACGTGGATGGGACCGGTGAGATCGTGACGAAGGAGAGGGAAGGCGATTCGCTCTGGGTGAAGGTAAGGATATGAAACAAATTTCTAAATGGTTAATTTCTTTTCAATAACTATAATGGCTACTCTGTGAAGCAAAGTCCCATATTGTCTGGGCAGGGCACCCGCACTTCAATAGTTAGTTTTTTGGGTTGAGTTCTACTTCTACCCAAGACCGTATAACATACAAGTGATCCTGCGGACCCCTTTTGGGGTTGAGTTCTACTTCTACCAAGACCGTATAACGTACAACTGATCATGTGGACCCCTTTTGGGGTTGAGTTCTACTTCTACCCAAGACTGTATATCATACAATCGATCCTGTGATGCTTTCACGGTTATACTGTCAGTTTGTAATAGGACACTAGAAGTTGGGTCACTTTGGGCTACTGCATTTTGTCTATTTACATAAACAATATTGCTAGCAAATTGGGGATACAAACACAAAGTCGAAAATGCAAAACAAGGGTACTAGATATTTATTTGATAATTAAGTTTACGTGGAAATTTGGCCCACTCCAATTTTTTTCCAGTTGCATTACGATTTATGACCTCTTAACGTGTCACTAACATGTCCCAGCGTGTTAGTGTGCCTGACTGGAAAAGTGTAATAGAAAGTCGGCTATATATTTGGGCTTGTCAGACATAGGTCCGAACATGTCCAACACGGGCACAGATACGGATACATAATATCAATAGACGTGTCTGTCCGTGCTCCTTAGATCTAATACAAAGTGTATTCCTCTAAAAGCAGGCACGGTTGCATGGCCCCCTAATTAACTAGAGCCCTTACTGGCAGGGGCAGATCCTAGTGTTATAGTGCGGGTGCTGACCCCTAGCTTTCTAATAGTACCTCCATAGATGCATGTACATCACGTACAAAAACTTCAATCTTTTGTATTGGCACCCCCCAATTTCATGTGGCTGCACTTGAGCATGGCTGGGTGAAGCAAATGATACCATGTTGTCTGGTTATTCCATCTAACTGATTTGATAACTCTATGTTTCTTTTTATTCCGTTTCGATTTAGAAGCTAGGAGTAGTTAACGTGAGAAATCCTACTTGTCATCGAATTTTTTATCAGCCCTTTATGTTGCCGCTTAGTTGACTGGTTATTGTTGGTTGTATGTCTGAAAAATTATGTAAAAAAAAAGAAACAAGAAGAATGGTATATTGGCACATGTTCAAATGAAATGGTGATATAGTCAGTCATATATAGCATTTCTCATTTGATATGTAATCTGTTCCTGAAAATAAAACTATATGGAGGAGTTAGTTGAAACTAAACTGGTATTATTAACTTAAGGCTTTTTACTGTGACTTGGTTGAAATTAATTCTAACTAAGTACGTAATAATTCAGCTTTCTATTGCTATTTTCTTTTAACAATATTAACCTAAATCGTTACTGAGAACGCAATGAGTTAATGTAAAATCCAGCCCAATTATCTAGGTTGATGGTATAAAGTAAGAGGCCAACTTGGCGCCCCCATGATTAGATTCTGATCCTTCCCTGCTGACTGGCTTGATAACCACTACTAACTACTTCTCGATATTGTACGTAGGTGAAGACAGCTCCGGAGTTGTTGAAGTACATCGTGCCCAAAGGGTTTATTGCTGTGGATGGGACTAGTTTGACTGTGGTAAAGGTGTTTGATGAAGAGGAGTGTTTTAATTTCATGTTGGTGGATTACACTCAGCAAAAGGTCGTGATTCCATTGAAGAACGTTGGACAGAAGGTGAACTTGGAAGTAGACATTCTTGGGAAGTATGTGGAGAGGCTTCTCAGTAGTGGGTTTGTCAATGCCATGATATCTTCATAATACTAAGGTACTTATAAGGTATCATAACATTTATGCCTTTTCACCTTAGTCTAGAATAATGCCCTTGCCTTTCGGTTCCATGTCATTCTTTTGCCTAATCAGTGTATCCTGGCTTTTCTTTTTTTCTTATGTGGGATGATATGAATATGAACTAAAAGTTATGAAGTGTTCATTTTGGAAATCAATAAAACTTGTAAACTAAAATTTGAATGTGCTCTTCTTTATAGTCACGGTAATATTTTGACCAATTAGCAGTTAATTTTGTGGAGTTTAGACTGAGTGAGAAGCAAGGTCATCTCGCCAAACTTGCATAGAAAAGATCCTTATATTTCCTGCATTTTGCTTCTGCTACTTGTATTTATTCATAGCATATGGCTTCGTATTCTATGTTTTGTATTTGAAATGGAGAACCATGGGGACTCTTATGCGCATCCAGCTCATCATTGACTATGTTATCTTTTTTTCTTTTACGGCCATTTCAGTATCTATCTAGTAGGGCGCGCATCCAGCTCATCATTGACTATTTTATCTTTTCTTCTTTTACGGCCATTTCAGTATCTATCTAGTAGGGCCGGATTTCTCTGATGCAAATCATCCTTATTTAACAGTTGTTCTATGGTTATAAGTTATGACTTGAACAGTCTACATGTTTGATGACACAAAGGAGAAGAATATAAATAAAACTTTTTTTGCTTGCATGTAAATGTATCTAACTGAAGCAACTGAAAACTTATATCCTGGAGTTGGGCTGGGTGAGGTTATCACCAAGATTCTGCCCCTATTGGTCGATTTGAGTGATAAAAATGAAATTAGCGAAGGTTATGGACAAATTATTCAGGAGACTATTAGTCACACTTTATTTAGATCTTATAGAGTCAAAAGTGACATTTATCTTTATAGTCTTCATTCCCGCTAAACACAAAACTTCGGATAACTCAGGAACATTACAAAATGATATAATAAAAGGGTGTTCAAATTTATAATTTGTATGTAATGCAATCATTTTTTGCATCCTGTTGGTGAGGTTGGTAGTGCAAAGCTATTGCTAGTCCATATGCTATGTGATTAATCACCTGGTGAAGCTGAAGCTCTTATCAAATATAATGATAGCAAATTAGCAATAGTTGTAGATATCCAGCCGGTCAAAAAAATAGTTGCAGATATCCAGAAATTCACCCAGAATCTAGCTGGCAGCCCACATCCCTAATGTTGGACTGGATCCAAGCTACCCTTTTTTTATTATTTTTGATCGGTAGGCTGCAAGCTTCCCTTGCTGCCTTGTGCCAGCCCCAAGCAACTGTGTGCTGTTGACAATCTCTGCAACGAGTCTCCACCAGCCGAATTAAGTTTTCATCGCTAAAATTATCTTGTAATTTCTGTTGTAGTATTATGAGGGGCAAAAATTGGTCATTCAGTTAATATGAAGTTAACCAAAAACATGTATATGTTGCATGCCGGCTCAGGCATTGTGGTTTAAACTAGGACAAATATATATCTCTTTCAATTAGGAGAGTGTAGAGGTTTTATACCATTCCCCTCTAAGTTGGTCTATCTTCATTAGTAGCTCACTGCGGTTTCCTCTTGGACTTAGGGGGTAGACCAATTGACCTTTGCTGGATTCTCCTATTAACCCTTTCATCCCGCTTTTGCTGCCTACTTGGCCTTGTTCTTCCAGTTTTCCTCTTCCTTGCTTTCTTTGAAGAAGTTATAAACTTAAAACTCTTCGCAGATGGTGATAAAATGAATGATGATTGACCTATGGTTGAATAAGTAGATGCTTCCTCTTCTTTTCTGACGGCATACAAACTTCTTTTGCTTTTCCCTTACTAGTAATTGGTGCCTGTCTCTCCTGTAGGAACCCTTTATTATTTTTTCCCTTATCCCGCTAAACTTGGACACGAGGTTTTAGAGAATGATCATGATAGTCTACTTGAGTAATGAAAGAGGAGTTGCATTTTATGCATGCTTGTGGTTTCTATGGAACATCCTCCTGAGCAGTCACTTTGATCCTAGTAGTTTATTTCAGAGTACAATTTTTGCTTGGGACTAGGTTTTCTTTATAAATGCTGTGTTTGGATGACAACTTCGGAAAATTTAAAAAGAATTTTTGGGGTAATGATGGAGAGAAAAAGTAGGGTAATAATTAGAGATAAGGGTAATGAGTGGAGAGATATAGAAAGAGAAATGAGAGTAATGATTGGAGATAATGAGAGTAATGATTAGAAGTAGTAGGGGTAATGAGTATTTTTGGAGTTGGGAAAATTTTTTCAAGTTGTGATCCAAACAAGGCGCAAATTTCACTCCCATGGCATTGTTTAGAGTAACAACCAACTATGTGAGAGTTTGCTGATAGAAAAAAATGTGAAAGTTGCTTTTTCCTTCTTGAAATGGGAAATGGTTACTGTTAAGGAAATATAGTCCCACATTGCTTGGGAGTGGAATGAGTGCCCACATGAGGGATCTCTTCATTCATTGCCAATTGGTTTTGAGATGGATATAAAGTTTCATATGGTATCAAAGTGAGACCCATTCCACCCCTCATTTTAAAAATTCACAATCCACACCCCACGATGAGAGATCAGCAAAAGGGCTGCACGATAATAGACCCAAAAAAGGCTACACGTGACAGACCTCAAACGCGGCTGCACGTAAAGGGGATATTAAGGAAATATAGTCCTCACATTGCTTGGGAGTGGAATGGGCAATCACTTAATAACATGAGGAACCTCTCCACTCATTGCCTATTGGTTTTGAGATGGATATGAAGTTTCCACAGTTACAAACACCATGTATCTCATTTTGAATCCAATGGAGCACTGTGCATCTTTTCTCAAGTTGAACTTAACAAACTAGTATTAGTTTTGTTGTTGGGTCTCCATTGCCTCTTACATCTTGTTTTCTAGTTTAGGAAGTGTTGCACAGTTATGCCCCATTTGATAAGGGTATTAGCTCTTAGGATACCAATCCCAAGGGACTAAGAGCATCTTCAATCCTTACCCATTTTTTCACCCAAATTTGAGTAGAGATTTGGGTTGAAAGCTTGATTTGGGTAAGGCATCTCCAATGTTAAACTCATATTTTGACCCAAATCTATTATTGAATGGCATACTTGTAATTAATAAGTGGCACACTTGTAATTACTAAGAGTGAAAAGAGGGTTTAAAGAAAATGGGTATGAGTTTGAGGCTCCCCAAATTTGGGTGAGAAAATGGGTATGAGATTGGAGATGAGTTTTTGGGCTTTTTACACAAATTTTGGGTATGGGAAGTGAAATGGGTAAGGATTGGATGCTCTAACAATACTTTGTTTGGTAACCCAAAATGGGTTGGGACTATTAGTCGAATGGAATACCAAGGTGGGCTTTAGGGGGGTATACACAATACCCTCTCACACTTGATATTGATAATCCAATCCCAACACAAGCCATGTGAAATTACTTTCCTACCCTTGTTTAAACCAACTAATGATCAATCCCTCCTCCCTGTTACAGTTTTTAGTTCTTGTTTTTTGGGTTCTATTAAACACGAAAAAATAGCTAACTCCATATAGTTTAGGTTCGCTACTATTACTGATATATGGATTAGCTTTGCTACTTACTATTCGGTATATTTTTGAAATTTCCATCTGCGTAATAATTTTTTTTTCAAATGCATTGTTTTGATGTTGTGATTGTTTTCTGGAAATTTGGTTTGATACGGAAAATATTCATCTGGATTTGAATTCTTATTAGGAGATCTCGAGACGTGTTCTTGGTCTGAATTCATGTTTTTTTCTCTATTTTTTGCAATATATATCCGGTACTGATTTTCACTGTTCGACATGTGAAAATGATCTGTGCCAGTAGCTTGTGGTTTCAGTGAGCTTTCTACAGCTTTCTAGATCATATATGACGGAACCTGCTGCTGCAACTGCAGAGACCATGAAACCAGTATTTTATCACCAATGCTCTGGGTAAATTTCTGGGCGATATTTCTGCTTATTTTTTTTGTAGAGCATTATTTGAAGGGAAAATGACTGCTCAGGACGTGTTTTGATAATTAATACCTGCCTGAGAACATTTGTTAATGCTTAAAATGTCCTTAGCGGGTATTAATTATCAAAACACGTCCTTGGCCGTTATTTTCTCTGATTTGAATATTGCCTTCTTTGTGACACTTCCTTACTTTTGAACCCATTCCAATTTATTCGTGTTATAAATCGAAACAACTTGTCCCATGAGCTATGGATTAATCTGGGAATTAACTTGCCGTCCCTGATCCCCTTGCTAATGTTTCTTGATAAAAGTGACGGCTATGGATTAGGATCCCCTTGCTAATGTTTCTTGATAACAGTGACGGCTATGGATTGGTCTAGTAACGGCCAAACTTGATATTCTCTGGGCAAAAGGTTGTCCAAAATTTCCTGTTGAATATATGAAGGCTTTTACTCGAGTTGGACTGGCATTAACCAAGTTTGGGACAATGAGTGTAGAGAAAGAGAAACATACCATAGATTTGGACCAAAACCAAGTAAATTTGCAGAGAAGGCGGGATAAACACCATGTATCTCATTTTGGTACTTTTCACTCCGATGGCAGTGTTGAGAGTAACAACTAACGTGAAAATTTGCCCATAGAAAAAAACGTGAAAGTTGCTTGTTCCTTCTTGAAATGGTTACAAACGCCATGTATCTCATTTTGAATCCAATGGAGCACTGTGCATCTTTCTAACTAGTACTGTAGTAGTTTTGTTGTTGGGTTTCCATTGCCTCTTACAAGTTACATGTTGTTTTCTAGTTTAGCAAGTGTTTTTGCACAGCTAATTTCTCATTAGGAGATCTTTGAGATGTGTTATTGGTCTGAATTCATGTTTTTTCTCTATTTTTTGCAATATATTTTTGGTACTTTTCACTGTTCGACATGTGAAAATGATCTGTGCCAGTAGCCTGTGGTTTCAGTGACAGGGGTGGCCATCTCGGCCGACCCGTTCGTATCTGATCCGTTACCTGCTCCAAACGGATCGGGGATTTGGAGATTTTTTCGGGGATCGGGACGGATACGGATTTCTTTTAAAAATAAAGTCGGGAATCGGATTGGATTCGGGGATAAGTCTGTCCCCGCCCGAATCCGATTCCCATCCCCGATTCCCCCTGATCCGTCCCCGAATACCCGTCTATATGTATGTATATAGGAGTATTATAGTATAATAGTATACACATATATAAACTTAGGGTTCATTCATTCACAGCCGCACCTCTTTTTCACAACAGTCTCTCTCTCTCTCTCTCTCTCTCTCTCTCTCTCTCTCTCTCTCTCTCTTCGTCATCCCTCGTTTTGGGATGCCAGTAGGTTATGAAGCACTGACCTTCCTTTCTTGTATTCAGGAAATAGAACTGAATAAAGCCCAGACGAGTGCTCTGTTTGAGCCATACTTTTTCTTTGAGAGTTATAAAAACCATCTGCAAGTGGACATAGGAGCTGTCGACACTGATGATTCTACAGTTGTATTCATATTTGGTGTTGATTTTGTTGTGTAAATGGTCTGGAAACAAAGTCCAAATAAGAACCAGTTTTTGTTTTTGATTTTTTTTTTTTTCAAATTTGGATTTTCGGATGTCCAATTGGATCTCCGTTCCCCATTCGAAGCGGGGATGGAGAACCCAAAAAAGTATCTGTCGGGGATCGGGGTGGATTCGGAGGACGGGTGTATTTGGATATTGCCATATCCGCCTCCGATCCACCCCGTTGCCATCACTGTTCAGTGAGATGTCTACAGCTTTACAGATCATATGATGGAACCTGCTGCTGCAACTGCAGAGACCATGAAGCCAGTCTTTTATCACCAATACCCTGGGTAAATTTTTGGGCGATATTTCTGCATTATTATTATTTTTTTGTAGAGGATTATTGAATACTGACCAAGTTATTGCCTTCTTTGTGAGACTTCCTTACTTTTGAATCCTGTTCAATTTATTCGTGTTATAAATCGAAACAACTTGTCCTATGAGCTATGGATTAATCTGGGAATTAACTTGCTGTCCCTGATCCCCTTGCTAATGTTTCTTGATAACAGTGACGGCTATGGATTAGTCTAGTAACGGCCAAACTTGATATTCTCTGGGCAAAAGGTTGTCCAAAATTTGCTGTTATATATATGAAGGCTCTTACAGGAGTTGGACTGGTATTAACCAAGTTTGGGACAATGAGTATAGAGAAAGAGAAACATGGCATATATTTGGACCAAAACCAAGTCAATTTGCAGAGAAGGCGGGATAACCAAACAGGCCGTTGCGGGCTGACTATAGATGAATGAGGGATTTTATACTTGGACGCGATCTTCTGGTTGCAGCTTTCCTTTCTCTTATTCCCCATGAAAGTTTTAAGGACCGTTAATCATATTTTTTTTCAGTTCGAGAATCAAACGAGGCCTAGGGTGTGTTGCCTTATAAGGCAAGCCCTAAGTATAGATTTTCCCATTGGGGTCCCTCATTTTTTCCTTCCATTGGAAATCCAAAAATACTGTGGCCACCTAATGTTGGGTGCATAGAGATTCCATGGTGGAATTGGGCCTACTTTTCACTCTTACCAGTGCAGCACCAGCACTTTGTCTGTCCATATTCCGAATTGAAGGTAGAAGACAATGACAAGTTATAAGCTGGTAGAGGACAATGACAAGTTATAAGCTCTTTCACCCTGCAAATTTTTTTCCCGCCAGTGAGGGTTTTCGGGTCAGCTTGTACATATCTCAACTAATTCCTTTCCTGGTCTGGTCAAAGGTGCATTGGGACTAAGAAATTTACAAGAAAATTTTTTTGCGGTCTTACTCTAAGAATCGAAAGCTAGTCAATTTTTTATGAAGCAAATTCCCCAACTAACTGACCCAACCCTTGGGGCTAATTTTGGTTGTAGAAATGCTAGGAACACAAGAATCCAAATACAATTTCTTATATACGTGTGGGGTCCGTAAACCCATGTGCCCCTATATATATGTGAGATGTCGTGTTTGATGTTGTGTTTGAATTACTGTGTACTTAGCTCGTTTGGGTTGCAAGGGCTTCTATTAAGGTCTTTTGTCCTTTCAATAGCTTCGGCTTTTTGGCCTCGTCTCTGTCTGGTGAGAGCGATAGTTCAGAGCTTGCGCAATGACGCCAATACCAACAAAATTTTAAATTAATCGATTATAGTACTTTGGTTTAAATAAGGAGTGGTTGCCTAATGGCCTCTAGGCCAAATTACATCACTCCACACTGTTGGGTAAAATACTTTTATCACCCGCGCAACGAAAGCGTAACAAAAACAATCACACATAAAAGAGACAAGAATATACGTGGTTTGGTCTCAATGCCTACTTCACGGGAGAGAGAAAAAGAGAGAGTAATCCACTATAACAATGAAGAGTACAATAGTGAGATACAAATATACCCTCACTTGGTATTTTTTCCACGCTCCTTTTCCTCACTGTTACAACCCTTTTTCTCTCTGCTCTCACACAGTCACACTTGCACAAAGAAAATACTCACTTTTCTTCTTGTTCTCTGCCCCTTTTCTTTTTTACTCTCTCTTACCCACACACGGTACAGGAGACCCAATAAGGCAATAAATAGACATGACTAGACTAAGCACAATATGACCATTGAACTGCTAGAAGAATCTAGAACTAACCACAGATTCTCCTCCTTAGAACAAAGCACAATTGACTTGTTCACTATGCCTTGTTCTCTTTACAATTCAAAAAGAATGTTTAAAAAAATTTCCCTTAGATTCTCTCTACTTTCAACATTTTTTTCTCTATCTCTCTCCACTTATTACTTCCACTATTTTTCAAAAAAAATTTCAAACACCAATCCAAACATATAAATTCCTTGATCATTTAATTTTCTCGGCCAACTCCCAACAAATCGGCCTTTTCTTTTTCCAAACGATATGGGCAAAACCCAACACACACTTGGTAAATAAATACTCATTTTTCTCCTTAATAGAAAGCTCCTGCACTTACTAACAGGCTATGAGCTCCGGTTTGTCCGTAGAATGGCTAATTTGGTTTGCTCATATTTTAGCTAGCTCGGGATTGCGAAGCTTTGGTGTTAAAACGTGGAAAGCTAGGTCTCCTCTTTGATTATTGAGTTTTATTAAACACGCTAAACCCCGCTCTTTGATGTAATTCTTGATGGTTATTGAATAAAATTCCTACAGTTTTGGCAAAAAAGAGAGGCTATGAGCTCGTTTTGCCACTATGTGTGGTTTATGATTTACAAGTTTTTGACAGTTGAAAGGAGAAATAGAAAGTATCTGTTTCACACTTTTGAATTCTATTTTTTTCCGATCGTATTTACTAAAGTCCCTCATCAAAGTTTATGTTAGTGATTCTTGATACATTTTAGAAACAATATTTTTTTTAACATATGGTAGTAGTTTTTAGCACTGATGTGAGCATGGTGTCCTCGATGCACATTGATCCCGCATGATGCATGTGGGACTAATACACATTGGTCGGTTCTGACCCGTGGCTGTTTTCATTTTAGTCTTTAGACATTTGTGTTTCATGTATTTGTCAACTTAAAGTCATTTAACGTACTTGAGAGCCATTAGCGCTTGTGGTTTCAACAATAGTTGTCAAATCTTGAATTGAGATGACCATTATTCAAATCACGAACGATCCGAATAATGAATTGCCTTGATATGATGATGATGTCTAGAATCCGATGACATATATTTATGCATTAGATAAGAACGATAGATTGTAAAAGTGATTAGTTTAGGCCTAAATCAATGAAAACTTGTTCCTGAGTGATAAATGAGGATCGAGATGTCTAATAGTGTATATATATCCATTAAAAAAGGTGGTCAAATTTTATTCGAAATGATTCGAATAATATTTTTAAGATTCCTATATGTCATTTGTTAAATTACTTATCATGCCGTGATTTATCAAGTACGTATTTTGAAAATAAGAATCTGAAATACGTCACACTTTAAGCTTAAAAGACCATTATTATAATTAAACTGAGAGAAATTTGTCACGATAATGTGCATCCATGTACAATAGTTACACACTTAGTAGTATTATATTATGACTCATTACAAGATTCTCTAACTTCATAAGCAGTACTAGCAGTAATAACTTTTCATCCTTGTGAAAAAGCCCATCGAAAAGCCAACGTGATGAGGGCATCTAAAAGTTCCAAAGGTTTTTTTTTCCCCTTCTATCTTCAACGAATGAAGCAAAAACTTCACATTATATTTATCAAATATCTCAATTAGAGGTGGCAAACGAGCGGGTTTGGGCAGATTGAAACGGATCGTGGGTCAAATATGGTTAAAAAGTAAACGGGTTGAAATGGGTCGGGTGGTATATGGATCAAGCCAAACCCAAACCCGCCCAGCCCATTTTGGACCCCCCCCCCCCCCCCCCCCCCCCCCCCGATTTATCCCAACAAGGGGATTCAAAAAAGTAAAATTTTATGATTCAAACTCAATTTTTCTTGAATAAAAATGAAGCAATTAAAGGCTAAAAAAGCTTTAAAAAATCAGGTTCTTTCTTTCTTTTTTTAATTTCCAAACAATAATGTAACTTCGACGAGAAGTTAGAGGCCGCATCAGAGAAGTGTCTGGAAGGCGATGATTGCAAAGATTGTACAGTTTCAGTTTTCGTTGCGTTCGTCGAAGCCACTGCTTAGGTTTGGATTAAAAAGTCAAGTGATTTTTTTTTTTTTTGTCTCTATTCAATAAGTCCTTTTTGTTTTGGTTCAATAAGTTAGGTGACTTTATTTTTTTGTCTTTATTCAATACTTTTGGTATTTATTTGTTTTGCGTTAAGCTTTTGTGAATTTTTTTAACAGTTGTGACTTACTAATTTGTCTCAATCAGCTAAAAAGACATTATTATTGACTTATTTTTTTTGTTATTTAAAATAATTCTAAATATCACAAAAGTTTAACGCAAAATTAATAAATGCAAATTTTTTTTTCCCTTTCATTACGGAATGCGAAGAGAATAACTGAATGGCGTGGCTGTGTGGTTTGTAAAAATTTGGCTGGTTTCATTCCGTTTGAAAAGAAAAAACAAAGTTCGGCTGGTGAAGGTGTGGAGTGTGGACCCCATTTTCTAAATTTTTTTTGAAAATTCCTTACCTTGGAGTAAAAGAACGAGAGAGAGGAAAAAGTGGGAGGCCCCCCTTCACGTGGATCATTGGCTGGGGGTGGGAGTAAAATACCAGTACGTACCTGAAACGCCGATCTACGGGAATTTTAGATTTGGGCTTTTTCAACCCATTTAAATCCACGTAAATATAAGTTTATACGGGTTAAATCCATACCAGCCCATTATATAATATGTACAGATTAGATTGAGTTATAAATAGACGGATTGAGCGGGTTAAAAAAATATAAGTTAAGATTACCACCTCTAATCTCAATTTATGGCTTGAATTATAGGTGCATCGATCAAATCAAATCAAATCATTTAATGAATCGCTTGATTTTTCGTATTTCAACAATTCACCCCACCTCTATGTTCGTAGACTTTCTCAATTGCCTATATCGGTGAACTGCTTAAAATTGTCGAAGCTAAAACTTGAAAATATCGACCTTACACATACCTTGGGGCGTTTTCGCTCACTAATAAGTTATGACCAATTTTTTGTTGTTTAAAAATATCAAATTGTTTCTACTAACTTATAAGTTATAGATGGTATATAGGTGGGTGAAGAGAAAAAATAGAGGAAAAAATGAAGAGGAAGAAATTGTTAGTTAGTGTGAACATGACAAAGTGCAATAACTTATACTATTTTCATGGAAACGCCTTAAATCATGATTAGCGTGCACAATTTTGCTAGCACCATATCCATTTACGAACTCATACTCACATGAGTAGTGGGTCCCACATAGGGCCGTAAATGAATTGAGTAGCTCGCAAGCTCGCCTGGTTAGACAAAAGCTTGGCTCATTAATGGTGTCTTGGCTCGATTAAAGAGACTCGTTTAGTAAATGACTCAGTTTGGCTCGATAAGAACTTGACTCGTTAAGGTTTGAATCGAGTTCGAGCTCAAATTTTTAGCTCGTTCATTAAATGAGCCGAGGCTCTACCCACACCTGTGACCCTCCACTCATGTGATTATGGGTATGTGTTCGAGTGTGGTACTACAATTATATTTGAATTTACATTCATAAATTTAATGGGGTTGGCAGGAGTAGCTTCAGCGGTAACCATACACGTGTCTCGCAATAATACCTGATACTTGGAAAAATCAACCTACAAGCACTAAATTTTACTACTAACTTCTGTGTAGAAGAAATTCAATTTTCTGAGGCACCGCGGAAAAAGTTGAGCAAAATTTTATATTACAAAAAAAACCCTTGGATGAATTGTGGAGTATTTTCAAACTCAACTTGTACAATTTCAATAAGTAATTCCTTTGTCCCATTTTAAGTACTTAGCTTCGTAATTTCAATTTATTAAGAAGACAACTTTTCACTTTTATCTATTAACTCAATTTTTGCCTTCATTTTTCAAAACTGACCTCCATTTTTATCCATTAACTTTCCAAAATGACAAAATAATAAGGGAAATAATTTTGGTACTCTCCTCTTTTATGTCCACACTATCTATTTTGTCTTTTCATAAAAAAAAAAAACACACTTACTTGCAACACTGAAAAGTAAAATAGGAGTGTGAAAATCGCACCCAAGTAGACAATTAATCACATAAATGTTTCGGACCACACATTGGTGGTGTAGTGAGAGTGAACCCCACACATTTACGCGAGTGTTAGTGCATTTGATTGCGTGTTTTTGGTGTAAACTTTTTGGAGGAGAAAATAACAACTAAACATGCGGAGACAAGGGTAAGACTGTCATTTAAATTGGGAAAAGGTATGGTTGCCGCGTAAACGTTCGAAAAACAAGACCAGCCCCATCAATATATATCGCCGTCGAAAGATGACCTACTATCCCATTGCTACGTTTTCTTCCTTGTTTTCTCTCTCTCTCTCTCTCTCTCTCTCTCAAATTCTTCTTCGGTTTTCCGCGGAAAACTCCCAAAACCCTTTTGCTAGATTCCCGGGAAAACTTTCTTATCTCAGATCCAATTCCCAAGCGCAGCATGATGAAGATATCGGGGATCCTCGCCGCGGCGTCCGCAGCTGCAGCTTCAGCCGCTGCCATATCTTCTCCGCCGCTGTCTTCGACCTCCGTACCCAACTCCAAGTCGGAAAGATCTTACGATGTGAGTCTTATTTCTGCTTTCTTTTTCTTTTCTTTTCTTTATTTTTTTTTTCTTCCAAAGATTTCGTGAGATATGGGTTTGTTTGTTGGGAAAAATTCAAAATACCCCCCAACCTATACACCCAAATTCAATTAGACTACCAACCTTTTAAAAACTTCAATTTTACTCCCAACGTTATATTCCGTTATCAAAATGCCCCCTTCCGTCCAAATTACTAACGGATTCCGTTAAAGGCTCCGTTAAATAGTATTTTGATCGAATTTAGATGATCCGAGCCGCTCAATGTGTTCAAAACATGATTTTAAGGGTACTCGCGAGAAATCAGCAAAAAAAATGATCGGGAAGGGCTTCATCTGAATAGTTTTTTATTGAACCATTCAATAAAAAACTATTCAGATGAAGCCCTTCCGATCATTTTTCTTTTCTGATTTCTCGCGAGTACCTTTAAAATCACCTTCTAATCACATTGAGTGGCTCGGATCATCGAAATTCGATTGGAAAAGGGGAGGTACAAACCGAAGCAAAATTCGGACGTCCGTACTTGAATAAAATCCGGATCGATCCACATCTCCCCTTTTCCAATCGAATTTTGATGATCCGAGCCGCTCAATGTGTTTAAAACGCGATTTTAAGGGTACCTTCAAGAAATCAACAAAAAAAATGACCAGAAAGGGCTTCATCTGAGCAATTTTTTATTGAATAGTTCAATAAAAAACTGTTCAGATGAAGTCCTTCCCGGTCATTTTTTTTTGTTGATTTCTTGCAAGTATCCTTAAAATCACGTTTTAAACACATTGAGCGGCTCGGATCATCGAAATTCGATCAAAATACTATTTAACGGAGCCTTTAACGGAATCCGTTAGTAATTTGGACGGAAGGGGGCATTTTGATAACGGAATATAACGTTGGGAGTAAAATTAAAGTTTTTAAAAGGTTGGGAGTCTAATTGAATTTGGGTGTATAGGTTGAGGGGTATTTTGAATTTTTCCCTTGTTTGTTAGGTTGGAAAACAGGGGAAAGTAAACAGAGGTCTAATAAGTAACCGGTAACCTTACCTCCCTCGTTAAGTCCGCTTTCAGATCCCTCGCGATTTCCCGTTCTTTTTTCCTTATTTTATGTGTGCCCACTGCGATTGATTCATCAAGAATCCCATCTTAAGTTTCCTTCTTTCTTGGATATTTGATCAACCTGATTTTTGGCATGGTCGATGTTCTCAACGAGCTCTAAAATGTGAACTGTTCCGATCATTATTGTGGACCCGAAAAGGGCCCACAAATTATCCAAAACTGGACTGGTTGGAATCAAACTTGACTGAACCCTTGCCCATTTTTATTTCCTTATTTCTTTTGTGGTTTGTTTTGAACAGGGGAGTCGAAAGTTTTTACGAGATAGATAATATTTGAAAAAATCGCAATCGAAGAATGCTAGGAACATCTATAGTATATGCATGGTCCCAGACCCATTATTCAGAAATCATTTGATACACGTAGATCTAAAAAAATAAGGATCTCACATGTATCGGACGTTTCGGAAAATGGACTTATACAACTCAAAAGGTTGATACTAATTTTTTTTTTTAAAGATTCGTTATGTGAGCGGAGCGCAAATCCTCTGTACGAGAATTGTGCACGTACTTCTGTTTTCATGCAATTTCATATGCGAAGAGTGTTATGTGAAATTCTACAGCTGAAATTACACGAACCAAAAGCACATTCATAACTGAGTACAAGAGACCTGGGGTGTTCTGTGTGGGGGCGCGTCGGTAGTGACATTTTTCAACTATAGTCCATGTTCCTCATAAAATTTTATTTTCCCAAGACAAAACAGCAAATAAAAACAAGCAACTAAAGGAGGAAAAAATCAGGGAGAATCCAGACATGTTATTCAAGATATTTGTTTTCCAGACCAAAAAAATCAAAAAAATAAAATAAAATGGTATCCCTTTTATTTTGTGTATATTTTTTTTTTTCGAACTTCTTTAATTTTGGTGTCTGATGTTGGTTTTGTGTAAACAGAAGGCTGTTTCGAGCAAAAGCAAGAAGAATCCATCTGCTGCTTCGGATAAGTATGCGCCCAGGTTCGACGGACTGAGATTTATTGAAACTTTGGTCACTGCTCACAGATAAATCTCTAAGTATCGGTCCCTCTTTAATTAGTTGTAATAGTAACATAAATTATAAAGATTTTCGCATCGATCTGCTAGATTGTTCGAGAGATTGAGAATGATGAGCTGAATTGGTCTGTATCCGATTCACCTATTGACGAGAGTATGATTTTGTTTTCTTTTTTAATTTTTACTTAATTTTGTTTTCTGCTAGAGGTACTTTCTGTGTTCTAAGACTTTTTCTTGATTGGTTATGAGATAGAAGGGCTTGATTTACCCATGCAACTGCCCTAATTTCACATATTGTTTATTTTGATTTTTTGATTGGACTCGGATTCGAGTATTGACTTTTATAAGGAAGCATGTGCACACAAGCTGCTCCGGAAATCCGATTATCAGAGAAAAAAAAAAACTAAAAAGGAAGCATGTCACCCAATTTCGTTTTCAATTCTTGCTAGGCACATCATTGGGTTATTTACTTTCCCTTTTGATTTCACCTCAATTTTGTTTATTTTTTTTTGGTTTTTTAGGGAAAATTAGTCATAAGTACGATAAAATAGTTTTCATTTAAGGGAATGATACCAGCAAAATAGTTTTTAGTGGAGATTTTTCAACTTTTTGAGTTTTTTAGCCATAAAACCAAAACATGTTCAGGCACTTTCATAGAGTTTTAGAGTGCACTTTTCTATTATAGGTTTTTTTAGTGATTTAGGTATTTTCATAAAGTATCCTAGGGTTTTAGGTACTTTCATAGGGTATCCTAGGGTTTTAGGCACTTTTATGGGCGCATTTGTCCTTTTGTTTGATTGCAAAAGGTGCTTATTTTTTACCTCAAAAAATGTAAATATGAGTGACTATTGGCTAAGTCTCTCTTTTTTCAATCGATAGAAGAAATCATTTTAGGGAAAATGACGGCTCAGGACGTGTTTTGATTATTAATACCTGTCAATGACATATTAAGAACATTTGTTAATGCTGAAAATATTTTTGATGGGTATTAATTATCAAAACACTTCATTGGCTGTCATTTTCCCATCATTTTACATCAGATATGAAGTACATAGTACAAATCCGGGACACTACATTAATTGTGAGAGTCTACGAGACAACCAAACCCAAGAACTCAACCAATACAAGAAACAAACCCATTATAAGGTAGAAAGAAATAAAGAAAGAAAAAGCCCTCTAAGGGAAGAACACCCATACGCAGGTGAGAAGACTCGAACTCCTGACCTCAATTTCGTTTCCTGCTAGAGGTAGTTTTTTTTTTTTTGAAAGGCAATTTTTTTTTTATAATCTCTTAAAATAGTACAAAGATTAAAATGAACAAAGATTGATGACATTATATTATGTGTTCGAGGACTTTCTCTTCGAGTTTGAGATCAAGGGCTTGTATGCAATTGTCCTAATTGAATACAAGCCATTTTGTTTAAGTTTTTTCTTCTGGGGACATCTCACCCGGTTAGTCATCCCCTTCCTCGTACCGACCTCGAATAGGCTTTTAACAAGGCGAATACGAGCTTGAACTCAAGTAGGTCGAATCATTCCTATACCATCTTCGGAGAAAAATTATCAAATTTAAATTGTTCTTGATCAATGAAAATTAACAATCTTTTGAGTTCTTTATGAAATTGGGATATATAGTAGTCATTTGTTACTTAACTTGAACTTGAACATCATCAACACTCTTGTTAGTGAGCAGAACAACACTGCCACAAGGATTGTAAGTGAGCCAAGCCGAGCTTTGTCGAGCTCGAGCTCGAGTTCGGTTTAAGTCTTAACAAGGCTCTTTAATCGAGCCGAGTTTCCTTTAAGAAATTGAGCTTTTATTAAACGTGCCCAAAATTCGAGCTTGAACTCGGCTTGTTTAGTAAACGAACCAAGCCTATCGCCCCAGCCACAAGTAAAAGAAAATGACCAAGCGGTGTTCTCTCTGTCAAATGGAAGCATATATATCACCAAAAGCATGAAAAATGCAACTTGCCATCTGACGTGCTATTGCCATATCCCCTGGCAAGGACAGAGGGGGGCTGCTGTCCCCAAGGGGACAGCAGCGTGCTGTTGTGTCCCGATTTTGGGGCCCACTCCGGTCTCGCTCCGATGATCGGAATCGTTCACTTTGTAGAGCTCGTCGAGTAGAACAACCATGAAAAAAATCAGCTTAATTGGATATCATTAAATGCCTGATCGGAACATTTTTCTCTTGAAAAGAATGGATCCAAAACACTGGATCAAATCCACTGTAACCCATGGACTGAGATTTATATAGGCTCCGATCAGGCACTTGATTATATCCAATTAAGGTGATTTTTTGCATAGTTATTCTATTCGACGAGCTCTACAAAGTGAACGATTCCGATCATCGGAGTGAGACTGGGGTGGGCCCCAAAATCGGGACAGCAGCCCCCCTGAGTCCCCCTGGCAATAATAATGTGCCACCACAAATAGCTTATGACAACACGTAGAGGAAAGAGTGTGAGTTTTCTGTTGTGCGTTAGACTAGGAATGGAGTGACCCAATATTTGGTTCGTGACTTTTTGGTCTTTGATTAAGGCTCCGTTTGTTTGGACGTAAAATATTTATCGGTAAAATATTTTACCTATTTTTCGGTATTTGGTTGTGTAAAAATTGAGGAAAACATTTTATCTGTAAAATATTTTTCATTAATTGGATGAAAATGACTTACTCTTAAATTTTCCGTAAGTTATTTTTCGAAATGAACTCGTTGTCTTCTACTGTAATTTTCGCTGCTCAGTTTCCTCGATCGTCAGTCTTGAGCCATTTCAATTACAATATTCTCAGATCTCTCCATTGTTTAAGCCTCATTCTCTCTCTCTACACTATTTTGTTGATTCTGAAAGTATTTTTCAAGTGTCAACCAAACACCAAAAAATAAAAATTTGAAGTTTGTTTTTTAAAAAATAATTTTGCATGTAAAATATTTTACACTGAAACAAACAGAGCCTAAAAATGAATGCTACTTCTAGGTGATTGTCTTGCGTAATAGTATATTTATTTGAAAAGGACAAAAAAAAAAAAAGAAAAGAAAGAAAGGTGTAGAGGAATCTCTGAAACTTTTTGATAATCAAAAGGGTGGGAGGGGGCGACCAGCATAGCGACTCCCTTTGGGCGTGACCATAGGGGCTCCTTACCCGCTGTGGAATCTCTGAAACTAAATGGCATCTTTGATGCTTTGAATCTGTCCATATCTTTATTTCCACACCAATTGAATTCCGAAATGCTGCTGGTACATACAATTTGTGCACAGATTTTGTGGTGGGGCCCACCACGGGTTCCATACAAATGATCCGAGCGTTCATTAAATGTAAAACATTTGTTCAAGGGTTTCTATAAAAAATCAGCTCAATCCAATACCTATAGGAATTTGATCTAATCATCTAACTTTTTATTACTTGGAAATCTGAATGAAAATTTAGATGATTGGATCGAGCACTTATAGGTATTAGATTGAGCTGATTTTTTACAGGTACTCTTAAAAAAATATTTTACATTTAATGAACGGGTCGGATCATTTTTGTGGGACCCGTGGTGGGCTCCACTCCAAAATCTGTGCACAATCTGTGCACAGATTGTCTGTACCAGTAGCATGGTTCGATTGAATTATCATCTGGGTTCCTTTCTGTACCTTTCTTCCTTTCTCTCTTTTGTCATACTGGGGTCACAGAGAGAGAGCGTGAGAGAGCTAGGGTTTCATTTCTGTACCTTTCTTTCGATCTTTCTGTAGAGGGCTGCTAACCACACATACATCAGTGCACCGATTGTGCATAGATTTTATTGTGGGATCCACCATGGGTCCCACACAAATGATCTAAGCCATTCATTAGATGTAAAATATTTTTTCAAGAATCTCTGTAAAAATAAGCTCAATCTAATACCTATAAGTGCTCAATCCAATCATCTAAATTTTCATTCAGATTTTTGAGTAATAAAAAATTAGATGATTAGATCAAGCACCTATAGGTATTGGATTGAGCTGATTTTTTACGAAAATCCTTGAAAAAATATTTTACATTTAATGAACGGCTTGAATTGTTTGTGTGGGACCCGTAGTGAGCCCCACAACAAAATCTGTGCACAGATTATATGTGTGGACAGATTTACCGCTTTCTGTACTTTAGAAGTATTGAATAATTTTCCAAGAGGGAGAGAGAGAGAGAGTGTGTTTGGAAGGGTGATGAACTCAGTAATACATCTACCTTGATACAATATCAACAATCTTGGGACTCTTATAACATCTGGTTTCATAGCTCCTATTGAATTCTTCCTTCATAGCAAATAATACCTTAAACTAAATACCTACAACATATAGTTCTTTTTTAATTTGGACAAGTTCTAACATATAGTTCTTGATTTTTTATAAGTACCTCATAATCTTTATCGGTAGCCAATCAACTTTATGTGATTAGCATGCATGTAATTAACCAAAATTAAATATAGTTCTTGCTTGGTGTTTTTTACTTGTGTACGTATTTGACTTTTTTTTGTTGATGATAGTAACACTAGGATTTTCTAAGCGAATCCATGTCAACTTGAACAATTTTTATTTGGATTCATGACTACGACAAAAAAATCTTGGCATATAAGTCTAATGATAGGAATGAAATAAGAAAAAATATAAAGATCTATGACAACCTATTCGTCTCAATTTCTTGCAAAAAGATTTTACTGAGGAGTAATGCACAAATTTGATACTGCCTAGCTAAAAATATGAGAACTTGTGACAAATAAATTCTATTTATTTTTTTTGTTTTTTTGATCATTGTGGATAAAAATTGGATAAAAGAGCTAGTAAAATTAATGTAAAATTGTAGTATTTTTTGAACACCGTCCGTAAAATTCTTGAGCCACTATTGAGAGACTATATTCATTTTTCACCTTCATCTTAGGTAAAATGTAGTCGAAGTAAACTCAATGATAGTCTAGCTTGATATGATATAGAAAAATCTCGAGACTCTTATTACATGCAATCAGCTAGTTTCATAGTTGCTACAGAATTCTGCCTTCATAGCAAACAATACCTTAAAGCTAAATACCTACATATATACTAGTACTTCTTCATTTTTAATTTAGGTTAGTTCCAACATATAGTTCTTGATTCCTTATAACTACCTCCTAATTTTTATAAAGGGGTCCGACGAATTTTGAAACAGCCTACGAATTTCAAAACAGCCCTTACGGAGAGAGCTAATTTTTTTTTCAGGAACTCATAAAAATATATTTTAAGAATAACTAGCGGTTTGAAATCATTTTCTTAGGATCTGAAATAGGCCCACAAAAATTTAAAAAAAAAAAAAAAATTTTCTTGCCCATTTAATGAATACCAAACATGAAATAAAAGGGTAGAGTTTCTTGCACGGCAGACCTTTTTGGTCAGCAGGATCCCCCAATCCACGAGAATGGGCCTATAATAAGAAGAAGATAGGGAGGGAAAAAACCAAAAATCCGTTATTTTGCGCGTAGACAACGTGTTTCCTCCCTCATTTCCCTTCTAATTTCTCTCTCTCTCTCTCTCTCTCTCTCTCTCTCTCATATCTCTGGTGTAGGAAGAAGGCTCCAGCGATCTCTCTCTCTCTCTCTCTCTCTCTCTCTCTCTCTCATATCTCCGGTGTAGGAAGAAGGCTCCAGAGATCATCCATCAGCAAAATCCATGGCGTCGGTACAATACTTTTTATCTTCTGTTTTCATTTCTCTGCATATTTAATCCCCCTCCTGTTTGTTTGCAATGTATGTACGGTTATATGTTGTACTTCTGGAGGACAAATAGATACCTGTTGACGTTAATTATCATGTAGATTCAACCCCTTTTAAGGCCAGTCCATGCGGGACTTTTGCCCCGGCTTTAATTGAGTCCCGCTAGTGGACAGCGGAATTGGTCCATCATTGGTGGTAATGTGCATATTCTGGCCCGGGCACCAGAGTTACCAGGAAAAAAAAAATGTTCGTAGTTTGGGTGTATATTTGTGATTCTAGGCTATAGAAGATTTGGCAAATTTCTATTCGTATGTGGTTCTGAAATCTGAATATACCAATTATGGAAATATTTCGTTTTCATTCTCAATTGTAGGGTTATTATTTACGACTTTTTGGATTGTGCATACACGATTTTGCATTTCCATGTTATAGTCCAACTAATCCAGAATTCAGAAAGCATACCCTAGGCCTACAAAATGACGGCAAGACGATTTTTCGAAGTTTCTCTTTTCTGAATTTCTTCTAGTGGGTGTTTTCGTTCAAATTGTAGTGTTGCCTTTTTGTTTTTGTTTTGGTTTCTAATGTTTACATCCTCCAGACACCATGTTTTGGTTAAAGACCTTGTCGATATTTTGCGTGTTCGTGTCGTGCCTTGTCTAGGTTTGGTTTTAAAGACCTTGGGATTGATTCGTGTTTTTTTCTTACAATACTGAAAAAAATATTTGGTGAGTATTGGAAGATTGATTCATGTTCAAGCCTTCAAGGGTTATCTTTTTCTTTTTTCCGTACCATCTTCTTCCCTACGTTCATTCCCTTGAGGGACACTGATTTTCAAGGACAAAAAGAGTTATACCGCAGGACATATAATGTCTTGCAAATCCATTTCAGAGTACTTTGGTACGCTTCTCTGTAACCATATCTTTATCTTGAATTGACAAGGCAACTCCGACGTGATAGCGAAACATCTACATCTATCAAAACCACGTAAATCTAGCATTTCTGGTGTGATCGTGGTTTTTCTTTCTTTATTTTATGTAGTCGATCGTATCTCCTAGATCCAATAAGGATTGTGTGAATTCTTGTTGGGAGGTGGGAGAAAGCCAGAAAGGAGACGGGGAGAGGTGATGATGCTCTTTTGTTGTTTTGGAATTTCATTAAGATTGCCTATTATGGAAGCGATAATCAGTTTATGGGGACCTGCCATCTATGATGATTCAATAAAATGCATCTCAATTGCTTCATTTTTGTTTGGGCTTCTTCTGATTTAGTTTTTTCCATTTGACATTTTTATCTGCAGCAGGAAAAAGGCCGTCCGTTGCCAAAATTTGGCGAATGGGATGCGAACAACCCTGCCTCGGCCGATGGATTCACAGTGATATTCAACAAGGCTAGAGACGAGAAGAGGACTACTGGCACTGCTGGCACTATTGTGGCGCCACAGAGAAATGATAATCATGTCTACAAACAAACTGAGACGTATCATCAACAATATCCACCAAAGGTATGAACTATCTTGTTGTGGGTTCTTAAATGGATCGCTTCCAGAAAAGTCTATGTTTCAAAGCTTAGTATTTTCTTTACTGAAAATGCAGAAAAAGTGGTCGTGCTTCGGCTGCTGAGCACCCCATGGAAGGGTGAAATGTGCTTTAAAATGTGGATGGCGGGCGTGGGAAGTTTCTTGTGGAGCAGCAAAAAGGCATATGATCAAACTTTCGCTTCTTTTTCACCTTGTGTTGTTTTCTGTCTTCTTCTTCTTCTTGTGTTTAGATTGAGAGACCAAAAAAAAAAAAATTTACTTGACGGGATTCGATTCTTTCTGTGGGTATTACTTATTCACTTCTTGTTGATAGCAGAAAAAAACAATCATATCTACGAAAATCAATATACATCCTAGTATTATGTATCCCTATGTTCTTCTTTAGCAGCCTATTTCATTTGGATGCATGATATGATTTTTCGTAACGTGGAAACAAAAAAGGCCACATTAGATCCACAGCAGCGACAAATAGGTGTGTGAAGGATCTTTCTCTGAATGGAAATCTGCAACCACGCAGAGTAATCGAATAACCGCATAAAGCAAATTGGGAGGCGGGAAAAAATTACTGCCATCCGATATCACAGCAAGAAGGGTGATTATTGCCAGATGCAGAGCCTAATCTTTCTGCTTGCATAATAAGTTGCAAATAACTGGTTGATGAAACCCTATGGAAGGTTAAACTTTAGAAAGATTACTGCAGTGAAAATCTTGAATTTCTTCACAACAATGCTTGCCCCTTAGCTCAAACCACCCCACCCCAACCCCGCCCCCACACGCCGCGCCCCCCCCCCCCCCCCCCCCCCCCCCCCCCCACGTACAATCTGCATTCCCTTTGGTTGGCTACAGGTTACGGTACCAATAAACAGCAAGGCAAGAAGGCTGTTAACTGCTTTAATTTTGATTTCAGATCAACAGCTTGTATTTAACTTAACATAGAGAAATTTACAAAATTGGTTTTCCTTCCACTGGTAGTAATGTAACACATCCGGAAATCTAGTGCGTGGAGCCAAAAAGTGAAAAGAGAATTTCTGTATCTAAAGAGGAAAACAAATCGATCCTACAAAAATGGCACCCTTTATGCAGAAATTCTTACTCAGCTAGCTGCTGGATAAGAGTCTCGCTTCCGTGAACACCACCATCGACTCCAGCCTTATGTCGCCGAATTGCCAGAGCAGCCGGTAAGGCATACCGGGTCCAGACGCAATCGAAGACACTGACTGGCTCTATTATACTGGATGGTCATATTTACAGCCAGGCCCGAACTAGCAAATTCCTTAGTGATAGTAATGCGAGCAAAACGGATTCTCAAAGTGCAAAACGCATCTTCAAGATGGGCGTTGTATATATATATTTTTCGCTTTCCAAGACGCATTCTCAAAATGCGTTGCTTGTGTGGATTTTGTTGCCACGCAAGCTTCGTAAATTGACATCACGCATTTTGGTAATGCACGATAGACTATTTTTATAAAATGTTTCAAAATATGGACATTTCTCCCATTTGTTTCCAAAATTTGAACAGATCAGCGAAAAGCTCTGAAAACTCAAGCAAGCCTTTAGTTTTTAGGGGTGGATAACTCTTTTTGGGTTGGATAAAAAAAAATCATTTGGTGTAGATAATCCAGCGGCCGCAAATTTGTCTCACCTCTCTGATTCCCTCTCAAGATCATTTGGTGTTTTCTGCACTCCTCTCACTAGCTCTTGAACATGGTAATTTGTTGAGTTATGTTAATACGTTTATAGTTTGGGGCACTGATAGTTTTAGACAGCAATCTAGATCTGGATGGACTTTCATCTTACTTGTCATTTCGTGAGCCGATGATAATTATAATATGATGATGTTATGCTTTCCATTTCTTCTTTATTGCCGCCACAAATTTCTCTCTCGCCTCTCTGATTTTCTCTCAAGATCAGTTGGAGTTTCTGCCATCCTCTCTAGCTCTTGAACATGGTAATTTATTGAATTATCTTAATGTTTATAGTTTGAGGCACTGATAGTTTTTAGACAACAATCTTGATCTCAATGGACTTTCATTTTACTTGCCATTTTGTGAGGCGATGATCCGGCCAATTATAATATGAGATGATGATGTTATGCTTGTCATTTCTTCTTCTACCTCGTTCTTCATTCATCAAGTTTTCAGCGACATCAATCACCAAATTTTCATGTTTTTTGACTGAGCTTTGTACATTTTCGTTACTTGAAAAGAACTTTTTAATAGCCCCCTTTTTAGAATTTATTAATACTTATGTCTTTTGCTTCTTTATTCTTTTCTGATGACCAGATAGTTGACGTTTATGAGACATGGTGCACCTAAGTAAGAATTAAAAAAAAGGCATTATAACATTATTATTAATGATGCACTAACCGGTAATCAGATAATCAAATATTTTTAAATTTAAGCACACCAACCAATGTCAATTAAATCAACACAAAACTAAGCATCACTAGCCAGAGCTTTGCTTTTAACGGTATACGTACAAATCTAAGTACCACCAGCCGGGGCTCTGCATAATACGAGAATACTTATGGATTTGAAGCCTCTAAGACTCCGCAGTGTGTATTATACTAGTATATACTGATTCTGCATTTCAATTTCTTTGCAATAAGTTTAAACACAAATCAAGTGGAGAATAAAAAAAGCCGTAATATCACTATCACTACTCAACTGAACTTAATTAAAGAGAGTCTCATTTCTCATAAGTAATATTAAATTACAAACTTCAACATTTAAGCAATATAAAATCACAAATAAAAAAATATATATATATACCTCGAAGTCTCGAACGGTCGGACACAGTGCCCTTCCCCCTTCGTTTGGTGAAAGTGATATCACCAACAGTCAACAGAAGACCAAGTCTGTTCGTTCATTCCTTCTTTCGAATCGTGAGAGACGTTCGTTCGTTCTTCGTATATATATATATATATATATATATATATATATATATATATATATATATATATATATATATATATATATTTGTTTTGGGAAAAAAACGTCTGACACTGTTATAGGAGGGTTTGAATTAAGAGGACAATTTAGATCTCTTATTTATAAAAATGCCACCGATCATTTTTTGAGCCCTTACTGGATCCGTGTGAGTCATAGCCGATTTTACCTTGGAATGGGCCTTTTTTCCCTTTCTATTGGGTCAAAAAAGACTTCTACTCAAGCCCAAATAGAAAAATTAGTAGGATGCCCCTAAAATTTGGCCTTTTTTAGGATGCCCAAGGCCCAGGTCTCTTGAGCCTTGGGATTGGGCCGGCCCTGACTGGATCCTAGATTTTCCATGACTGACTGTTTTTGGAATTATTAAAGGTTGCCCCTTTGCCATTGTTGGAGCTCTTCGGCATGCGCACAATTGCCCGCTTGGGCTTGCGCACTTGCACCCACGCTAGCTCCTGCTGACTAGAACAGGTAATTATTGTATTCATAATTCCAGATAGAATTAATGCACATTTGGTTAACCTTCCCTAGATGCGAAGACCTGTGTAGAAAAAAAAAAAAAATCTCTTTTTAAAAAAATTTTGCTTTGATTTACTTTGGTTATTTAATTGATGTGATTGCACGGATTGATGTGTCGTTGTGTATGGGACATACAGAGAATAGTTGAACTTTGAGAGTTTTGGTGTTTAAATGACGTGTGGAAGTGTTGGTAGCAATTGGGGTTTGATTCGATGAACGTTGGCAAAATTTTTCAAATCTGTCCGTGGTGTACAGGTACAGCTTTTCCCGGTACAGGTACACCTCGACCAGAATCGAATGCTGAATTTTCTGGGTACTTGTACCAGTACCGTCATTTCCCAGTACCGGTACACCCTGAATAAATTCTGAAATTTGAACAAACATATCAGAGCATTAGGTTAGAATACCTAGAGACTGTGGGGAGACTTAGTCTCATGGGTTCAAAAAAAAAAATACATTGCATATTTTAACAAAAACTTTTGTGAGCGCATGACTGACGTGTGTTCATTGAATTGGCATTGCATCTTTGTCTACATGAAACAGTAAAAAGCTGATGCTCATGTCTGAGAAAAAGATAAGTTTGACCTCCTTGTAGTGGCTATGGTTGCGACCATTATTGTTGTTATCGTTACAGTTGGTAGTTTTTGATCTTGAGCCATTAGTGATAAGGTGCCCTTTTAGATGAGATGATAGGCAGCAAAGAATCTGAAAGGCTAAGATTGTTGTAATGGTTATGCATGGTGGCGAGGTTAAAATGTGAAAGATGATATCTGTTAGTATGTAATAGAAGTGCTAGACCATTAGTGAGATTTGTGAGCTAAGTGTTTGATGCCTCTTATTTGAATTCCGCAGACTACGTATTAAGTTTTAAATACTTTAAGTAATTTTTAAGTGAGAGAGGTGTATCATAACAAGGGGATTGAGCTAGTGAGTATTTTGAATGTGTTCGAAGGGATAATGTCTTACTATGGTAATGATTGTGTTTGTCATTGTTATGGTAGTTATAGGGGTAGTGATTTTAAATATAGGTAAGGCAGGTGGAACCCTTGTAAGTATTTGAGATTGACTTAGGAAGATAAGAGTTATAGGTAGGGTGTCTAAAAACAGTATGTGTCTTTTGGACACTCAGGCGACTACCGAAGAGATCTAGCTGGAAGAGGCGCTTGATCATCGCTCCTTCTAGATGGAAGTCTCGGGAAGTCGATTCGGATACTAGGTTTATATTAGGGGTAAAATCTCCAGGCCTGAGACAGATAGCTATATATAGAAATTTCGTAGAAAAATGATGTGCTATGGTGTTGTCGTAGTCATTGTGGTGATTGCCGTAGCGGTAGTGTTATGAGCGGGATTGTTAGAAGTTAGTGTGAGTAAAACTGATTCTTAAGTAATGAGGTGGTAGGAGTCTTAGAATATAAAGAGGAATATAGACATGTAGTTTGTAACCCCGGAGTCTCGTTAGTGTTTAGGAACAGGTCTGTCAATTTGTTTGTATTTATATTGGTGTTTAAATTTTAGTATCGAGAAAATCAATTGTAGTGAAAGTTTGTTAGTGCAGCTATTGCACACATTGTGTAGGTATTTGGGCGATGAAATGCCTTGTGATTGTAATGTTGATAGAGAAATAATTAATATTGATATTGTGTATTTGGCAAATGATATTTAAGATTGTGAAAACAGGAAACATGTGGCTTGATTAGACTAATTGATGAAAGTATTCGAGATTGATGGGTGAACAGAAAATGTCAAAGGTATTATGAGGTTGAAAAGAAAGAAATAACTGTTGGGCTTTCTAGAGCCATGAATTATGAAGTGATGGACACATTATGGGTACGTTGATACGTGGCGAGTCCGTTGGACACTGAGTGAAGCTATTAATGTGGGGGTATGTTTGATGTTGTGTAAGCTATTGAATCGTATGGTTGGTTTATTGAGACAACTCGTGTGTGACATGTGTTACAACTTGGCTTTAACTTGTATGCGTGACTATGTAATCTCGATGTGTGTAATTTGCTCTTAGTATACGGTATGGATTAGACACTGAGGTGTGTGGGTATGTGCTATGAGAAAATGAATTTTTAGTTTAAATTTGGCGTGTGTCCTTTCGTTTATAGCCATAGTAAGATGTAAAGTTTGAAAATGGTAGAATTTAACTCAGTGTATATATTGTAAGATGTGGAGGTGAAAGGTTTCCGTGATATGTCAACCCTTAATTGGGAGTGGTTAGTGACTGGCGGAAAGGGGAATAGTGGATTTGAGAGTTTATACAAATGGTTTCAAGAATGAGTTGTGTTGAGATACGTAGAGACGACACATTACGACATAAGTGAGTTTAGTCTTCTAAAGCAGAAATCAATAATGGATCTAAATGTATTAGGGAACGAGAAATAGTGTTAGAATTTGGTTGTGTTTGAATGTTAGATGGATGAAGGGGTGTTTGAGGTTTGTGCAGAGCTCATAAGAAGGAGTCATGTTGTAAGTAAAGGTGTGAGTTGGAGATCGTAGCTAACGGTTGGTTTCAAGTACACTTAGTATCGGTGTCTATCCTTAGTATTATCAATAGAGTTGGATTGATTGTGAGGCGTGTTTACTCTTGGAAGGGTGGTTATGGTGAGTCGGTGTTAAAACTGAGCAGAGGGTGATGATCATTATGAAGTCTAATCATTGGATTTTGGGTTCTTGGGTCTTATTACCTTAAGGGTTATTTAGGGTTTTCTAGATTGATAGTTGACATTGACTGGGAAAAAGAGAACGTGGAATTCAGAGTTTGAAGAACGAGAGGATATAAGTTGTTGAATCTCGGAGTGGATGTTAGAATTTGAATGTCTGTGAAGATTGAGATATCAGGAGAGCGATTAGAGGTTTGAGTAGTTCTTGAGGAGAAATTGATGTGCATCGTGGGCATACGAGATTGACTGTTGGGTGGTGGGACCATACAGTTAGTGAGAAGATATGTGGATCAAAAAGGGTAAGGGAAGGTCAACGCAGGGAAGGAAGGATGAGGTTTTGGTTATGGAATTGTGATATGAGGTTAGGTATTGTGATTGAAGGCTTGGCTGGACTTGGTTTAGCAAATTTCGAGGGCGTGACACTAGAAATAGACTATACCGATTGTATTCTTTACGTTGTATTCTTTAAGGAGATGGAGACCTCAAATCGTCTCCTTGAATGAAGACACTGCTGACACAATGCAACAAGTCCTCCAAAATAGCTTCCCCATGACTCTGGTGGCGAAAGACAATTGTTGGCCTGAAATCGGCGAAATCCGATATCATACTCTTAATCGTTGTCCAGTCATCTTGGCTATTTAACTCAATTCTTTTCACCATTCGTATTTTAGAGAGGGTTTTACCAATTTCCCTGATTTTTTCTATGTCAAAAAACATAGCATTCTCACTTTTTTTCTCCAGGCCTCTTATTTTGGCTGCAAACTTCTTATTGGGGAGAATGGAGGGTGTGTTCTTTAAAGAGAGGTAGACAAGTGCTTTAAGAGTAGCGGCTGTAGTAATGCCTTGGCCAAACGAAACCACTGCTCTTTTTAAAGGGACCTGTGGAGAGTGCTAAAACATCCTCTAGAAACATCCAACCTCCTCAAATGGATTATCTTAGAATGTGTGTGTGGAGGCTTCTTGGAATTCTCTAACACTTACGAGAGTTCTCTAGATAGTCCTTTATAGAATGTTCTCTAATAGTGTACATCTTTTAAGAATTGCTTAGACAAGTCTAGAATATTTCATATAGACTCCATGCCTTGAGTTCTTCCAGAGATCGAATTGCACAAAACTAATACTAATACTAATACTAATACTACTACTACTAGTGGTACGGATAAAATACAAAATGTCAAAAAGAAGGTTTCCAAAGACTTCCTTAGATTTATCCGATTGAGTTAAATTTTTGCTAGCTGCTCGAAAAAATACTTAATTTGAAACTAATGAACAACTCGAATTATTAGTGTGGAACCAAGCCAGGATTTCACCTTTGTGGTGGCGAACATGTATACTAAAATCAAAAGGGAAAATTTCAAAATAGCACCTGACCTTTCACACAAATCACACATAGACACCTGACCTTTTAAAATTATCAAAAAAACACCTGACCTATTTAAAATCTCATCAATTTTACACCCGCCGTTAACTTTCCATCCAAAACAAATGGAAATGCCGAAAATGTGCATTTTGGCACGAATATTGGCAAAACAAGATTAATGCTCATTTTGGCAAAACACAATATTATATTCATAAACAAGATTAAGGCTCGATTTGGCTTTAAAAGTCAATTAATAACTTAATTTTTGTCTTTATTCAAAAGAAAAAAACACATTTGTTAGTTTTATGTCAATACGAACCAATAAGTCACAAAAATTATTTAACTTTTCAATTCAAACCCACCCTAAATATGGAATCAAGCTTTATGTAGTAATTAAATACCCATAACTATGCAGTCAAATAAGATTACTCCGTATTAAAACAAAGGAAAAGGCAAAAACAAAAACAAAAAATATAGAATAGTCAAGCTTAATTTAGTAATTTAATACCCATGACTTGGCACTTTTCAGACCTACCCATGACTGTTATATGTTTTTTATTTTTTATTTTGCCTTTTTCCTTTGTTTAATACAGAGTAATCTTATTTGGCTGCATAGTTATGGGTATTTAATTACTAAACTAAGCTTGATTCCTTATTTAGGGTGGGTTTGGATTGAAAAGTTAAGTAATTTTTGTGACTTATTGATTCATCTTGACGCAAAACTAACAAATGTGTGTTTTTTCTTTGGAATAAAGACAAAAATTAAGTTACTGTATTAATTGACTTTTAAAGCCAAATCGAGTCTTAATCTTGTTTATGAGTATAATATTGTGTTTTGCCAAAATGAGCTTTAATCTTGTTTTGCTAATATTCGTGCCAAAATGCACATTTTCAGCATTTCCATCTGTTTTGGATGGAAAGTTAACGGCGGGTGTAAAATTGATGGGTTGTTAAATAGGTCAGGTATTTTTTTGATAATTTAAAAAGGTCAGGTGCCTGTGTGTGATTTGTATGAAAGGTCAGGTGCTATTTTGAAATTTTCCCAAATGGAAAGGGAATAAAAAGATGGACTACACCATGAATATTCATAAAATTTTAGTCAAATTAAAACAACATACTAAAATAAAAGTATAATAAACGACATTTGTCATATGCTTGTAGAGTACTAATTAAACAAGTGTAATTTCAATTTAATCTATCTACTAGAGTAAGATATGATTGTTTCTTAATTAGGGGTAGCTCCAGATTTTAATCTTGAGGTAACAAAAATGTATGAAATTTTCTTGGATGCAAACATATATAGAATCAACATATTTGTTATCGTTGAAAACATATTGGACCTAATTTATTTTGTTTTATTGTGCTATATGATTTTCTTACTTATAAATATAAGCGAATTTTCTTCAACTCGGGAATTGTATAAACGATCAGCGCGCAACCAATATTAAAAAAAATCACGCATTTTTTTTTTTTTTTTGAAACCATGAGATATGCTTGAGGCACTTATAGTAATGAAGCCCGCCCCCGTTCTGTATTCTTCCAAATCTCGATGCTGCTCAATATCCGCTGGACCGCTGCTGTGACAATCGTAGACACGCTGCTATCTTTGTATTTGCTTTAGATTTTTTTCCTTTTTCCTTTTGTCTTTTCTCCTCGGATTTGCAAAAGAAAAAAACAAAGTGTGAAGTTTGCTTTTCCTTAATTTAATGTTTAACAACAAATGAGATGCTTTTAGGATTTTCCTGAGCTAAGTAGATTATAACAAAATTAATATTTCCAAAAATGGTGGAAAGAAGATTTCAATTGGATGGAGAATTTTGTTTTCAAGAAGTACACTCAGGTTGGCCTGTTCATTCAGGGAACTCAGCCAATTATCTTCGGTAGGTGGTTATGATGTGTAGCGGAATTTGTTTCAGCTGAATTATTGACGGCAATTGCTGGCGGCACAGGGAACCTCTTCTCTGGTGCTGGGTATGCTAATGCAAGAGCCTAACAAGCCAAAATAAAATGGGAGGAAGTTTAAAGGAGCCTACAATCAAGGGCACCTAATAAGGCGATGCGTGACTTCAATTTCCGGCGTAATTTACCCAAAAAATAAAAAATTCCGGCGTAAGAGTAAAAGAATAGAGTACCTGATAGCCATTCCATTCCATTCCACATTAGGTGGATGAACATTGTGGGTTGGTGAAAATGCCACTGGGACAAAAGGAACAGTATCGTTCACTGTTCTTGGCGGTGACCAGGAGAACGCAGTGGATTCGAATGAACCTTGTGATGGTCCAGATCCACCATTGCCCAATGCAGAAGGGGTATCTCCTCCTCCCACTGTAGTAGGATCAGGGTGGTTGAATCAACAATTTGATTCGTTCTCGCAGGAGCCATTACTCATGTAGAAAGGGCAATCTTTTTCTCCCTGTAAAGCATTTTAAGCTTGTAAGGATATTTACGGAAACTGTATAAAGACTATGAAATGACTCAAAATAAGCTTCATACATGATGTAACCGAGGAACCATCAGATGTGAACAAAATCAAACTCGGTATGGCATTAGGGAAAGGTATTGAATGAGATTGTGGAGTGACAGAAGAAATACCCGGCGAATTGGCAATCCCAGAAAGTTGAACTCCATTGTCAGAGCTACTGGAATTTTTGCAAATATACAACCTCCTGAACTCCGGCAAATACTGCAACCAACTCAATAGTAGGATTATAGAACCTTGAAAACTCGTATTAGTGAAAACAGTAGCAGAACATGCAAAAAAAATACAAGCCAAAACAGCAGTGCCAAAGTTCAACAAAATATTATAGTCCACTCCTCTGGTAACATCTCAGAAACTTAACTGATTGGAAAGCCAAATGCATTAACCTTTGTGATAGCGATTGAGGAAGTACTACCACAATAACAGCGTATTCACTTTGAATTACGTAGCGGGCACAGAAGACTTGCAGAAAACCTTAACAGCAACTAATTCAATGATTTGAAACCCCAGAACCCACCCCGCTCATTTATCATGGGCCAGCACCTGTATAGTAATGCGCAATTTAGTCATGCTACCACGGCCATGCCTTGATGCTGATTACTGGGAAATCTTCATCATATTACATTTCTTTATTTAATTTTCTCTATTGTATCAACCAGCCTTGTAAGATGAGAACAGATTAGATGATGATCATAGATCTATTCAAATATAAGATACTTCATGAGAGTAACAAATGACGCAGTTTTTGCTCAGTAATTGACAGGTCAAACAACGGGAGAAGCATCTTTTCATGCCTTATGAACTGTCAAGGGAACATAAACGCGGGTCCAATAAAAGAACTCACTACTATAGATGGATGCTGGTATTTCAGGTTAAACGCACAATTTCGAAACAAAAAAAAAAAATGCTTTATGGAGATTTGCAATCTGATTATACTAGCTTCTACCTATTACTTGCGCCTAAAGGTCCCCAAACTCAAGCCACATATTCGTCCCAAGCAAAAAACATACTTTCAAACCAAGCATTGAAGCGCTATTGTGACAAATATCGCATAAGACATTAAATGAAAGAAAAACCTGGACGAGAAGCAAATAGGGTCGGAAATGTATCCTCGTCAAAATAATGATAGATGTCAACGCGCATATGACCATAACAGTAACAATAATAACCTTGCATTGAACCAGTCCTGGCCTTTCCGTATTTTCTTCCTTCTCTCTCATTTTCTCCTTGGTATGCAGGCTTCAGCAATGTGAGAATAAGATCATAAAACAAACAATTGGTTACAAGTCAGTGTTCAACACAATGACGCAATACAAGTGTCAGAAAAACAGAGACACCCCAAGCTCAAATAGGAGGAACAGACAAAAACAACTAAACTGTAAATCCAACAGAGACAACTAGACCAACTATAGGCATCTACCAGTCTATAGTCTCTAAGGGCCCGTTTACTTGACAGCTTATGAGTGTCGAACTGACTACTAGCCCAAATGGGTAGTACAAAAACGACAAGAAAATAGTAGCATTCTCTCCTTTGATAATATATCAGAAATTGACTGATCTGAAAGATAAAGGCAAAACTTTTGAAATATCAATTAACGGAGGAATAGAAATCTTACAACAAGGTATTCACTTTGAAAGCACAAGACTAGCAAAAGTCCTTTATACTGGGCCAATGAGTTGGAACCCCTTAATCCACCCTGCTCCTTTATACTGGGCCAGCACCTATAAGAATAGTACAATATATTGTCACGCTTCAATGGCTATGCCTTGATGCTGATTGCTGGGAAACTTTTATCATATTGCTGTTTGTAATTTCATCCCCAAGGAAGATAGTCTTCTCCCTATCAAATTGTCTATAATATCAAACAGCCTTTGTAGGAGAGGGACATATCCGTTGAAAACCATACGCATATTCAACCATAAGATACTTCATGACTGTAACAAACTACACAGTTATGCTTAGTAATTGCTAAGCAATGAAAGAAGCATTTTTGAATGCCTTATATGAGCTGCCAAGGGAACATAACGGTGGGGCCAATACAAGAACTTAGTAAGCATGGATGGATCCACTTTCTGGTTAAGGCACTTAAAGGTCCCCAATTAAACTCAAGTCATGTGAACAAAACCGTTATTGCAAGACGCAAATAAGGTTGATCGAAAATCCAACATCCGCCCGTTCAAGAGTTTTTTCAAAAGTTTCATAAGCGTCCTCCTAATATTAATTGTATGCATCTCTATGAAAAATTAATATTAGGTTTAATATTAAATCTTTTGAAATGGCTATGAAGTACATATTGTACAATGTATATACAATTATATAGCTCCACATTTTTATCATGGCATTGGTTGATCGAAAATATTACTATTTTTTGAGTTCATTTTTTGTAATATGTACCTCTTGTTGAGAGTCAACATCCGGCTCTTCATAGATATAGAATCATCCATAGTAAGTTAAAGAATCCTAAAAAAGTTAGGAAGGTTTAATAGTGTTATAAAGTATTTTAGAATGGTGGAGAACTCTTTAAAAAAATGGAGAATAATCTAAACTATTCTAGAACGGTCTAAAATGTTGGAGAATGTTCACTATATTTCTGGAAGATTCTAGCAGGAAGTTAGAGAGTTTCAAAAAATTCTAGAGCATTCTAGAATGTTTTATAAGATTGTAGAAAACTCTATTATATATTAGACCTGTGTGTAAAGTTCTGGGATATTGTGGAGATGTGAAGTATGAAAGATATTTTCTAGGAGGATTCTAGAAGGGAGGATGTGGGCCGTCAGATAAAAATAATCCTAGCTATTTGTTGAGGAGGTGGATGGCTATAAAATTTGTTGAGGAGGTGGATGGCTATAAAAAGAAAAAATGTGCTACTTAGTGAGTGTGCACTTATGTAAACTATTGTACAAGTAGTTGTTGGACTTGTTGGACCAGCAAAAGAATAGTAGTAGTATTTTTAATGTGTCCAAACTAAACACCCTTCATATGACCATATTTGATATTTGCCCACCCAATATTAAAGTCTTATGTCCGTTCCTAGGTTACGACTGCTCATAATATGTGCCATAAAGATAGCTCTGGATATATCTCGTTTATCAAATGTATGTTTGACCTCTATTGGTAAAGTTAAACCCAATAAAATGGTAAAGGTTAGACCTTGATAATCTAGTTGGAGGTTTCAAAGACTTCTTTGAGCTTTCTTTTGAATTGTCGGGTGACTCGATCTTCATGATCAGTCACCCGTCAAAACGATCCTATGGAGGTCGCTGCAGCTCTGTTTCTCCTCTCTCCAAAATACATACCTGCATCTTGTTCTTCAATTTCAAACAAAGAAGATGACGGAGTGACGGGTTGAAACAAACAAATTGAAGTAGCTACTTTTATTTTTGACTCTCTTCCGAATATGCATAGACTGGCTTGCACCTTATTACCACTAAAAATGGGAAGTGATCCATCGATGGTGGACGAAGGAATCTCATCGGATGGTGCTAAAGATAAACGAGCTAAGAATGAGGTAATTGTTTGGAGGGAGTACAATACCGATTAGGGAAGGATTCTTTATTTATGTATGTTGTTGGCTTGTTGCATGGTTTAGCAGGGGTATTACAAGCTGAGCTTGGAAGAATGAATACGGAAAACTAGAGGTTGCGGCATTATTTTTCCTCCCTCCAAAATACATACCTACATCTGTGTAATCTTGTTCTTCAAATTTCTTGTTTGCTTCGATTTGGAAAAAACTAAGAAGATGATGGAGTGACGAGTCACGGATGAAATTAACTAATTGGAAAGAGAGAGAGGAAAAGTTGAGGAAACGTTGCCATTTAGGTTACATATATAGTCGTTGATGGAATACCCAAAGAACCTGAAACTGAAGCCAAGTGAGCTGCCACAAACCAAGATCATAAGTGTTATTCCGGGTTAACAAGCGAGAGTGGCTGACAAAATACTTCCGCCTAGGCCCGGCCCAAAAAGAGGGGCCCTCGCGTTAGGTATAGCATAGTTATATATTATTTGTTCGCAAGGTAATTTGTGCAAGTCTTTGCGCGGATAAGATGACTACCATCCCACACGTTGTGGTTGGGTTTGAGTCCCAACATCACTAGCATTATGAAGAAATCTGTTTTAGCAAGTTTCGAACCTTTGTCAAAGCCAACGCAAGGAAACACCCAAACCACTGCACCAAAGCATATTTTGTGTGAAATGTGGTCTAATATTGACAAAGGCCAACGCAAGGAAACGCCCAAACCACAAACCACTGAACCAAAGCGTATTTGTGTGAAATGTGGTCTAATATTGTTATATATATAGAAATTATTTCTTATTATATTATTTCTTATGATTTGGCCTGGGCTCCAAAATACCTTGGATGGCCTTTCCGCCTCTCATATATAGCAAGATAAGGAAAAGATGTAAGAGCAAATTGCCCACTGTGGCTGCTTGCATCTGGAAATCGTACATGTACCCATCATTGTACATGAATATTAGAGATACAAATTGAGAAGAAGTGGATAAGTATATTGGGTAGAGGAGGATTTGGAATTGTCCACGGCCAGCATGGTGAGACTAAGATTGTCGTGAAGACGGTGGAATCGCAGGGTGACAATCGGGTTGGACGTGTCCAGAGGGGTAGAGTACGTATCTTAACAGCTTGGCGCGACATAGTATACATCCTGTGCACATAATTCACATTTACACGGGTATGTATGTTGAGAATTTCGATTGAGTGGGTACGTGAAAAACACCCATTGTATTTGTTTCCTAACATACCAGAAAATTCAAACAATTGATTTTCTGGCAGCGAGCAACGAAGGTTGGGGTGGCCATCCGTCATGCGGGTGGCCATCGATCAAGGCTGAGGAAAGAGGAAATTTTTACTGCAACAGGGCTTGGCTTGTTGAAGTGTAATTAGCCTCTATGGCCTATAGCTTTGAGCGCCATCAGCCAAAACAAAACCGAAGGAGGGAAAAAAGGTAGGAGTACTAGGGTTGCAAACGAACCTAGCCAAATCGAGCTTTGCAATGTTCAAGCTTCGCTCGCAAATATAGGTAGGAGTAGTCTAGGGCTGCAAACGAGCCGAGCCAAATCGAGCTTTGCAATGTTCAAGATCGGCTCGCAAATATTAAGGCTGGCTCGAGCTTGAAACAAGCCAGAAAAGTATAGCTCGAGCTTGGCTTAGTAAACTAATGATCAGCTTGAGCTCGGCTTGTACCTGCTCAATATACTTGAACGATGAGCTTGGCTCGTACGAGCTTGATATACTTGAACGATCATCACGTGACTGAGTCGCTGGTGGAGTAAGAGGGTTGGGCTCTCTTTTAATTAAGGAAATATGGCTTTCCACGATTCACGTTTTAATGGACAAAACTCAAACAAAAAAACACAATTTTGCCAGTCATGGTAATAAAAAAACACAATTTTGCCAGTATCACAGACACTTGCACACTTGTGCGCACGTGCACAAGTGTTCGTGATTTTACGAAATTTTGCAAGACGCACCGATCAGCTATCCCAGAAGACTTAAGTATATGACTTGACTGATTATTACTGGCACTAGGTGGTATTCTTTCTCAAATCAGCATGCTAGTAGGGATGGCAATGGGACTGTATAATTTTTAGTTCCTCAGTTTCAATTCAAGAATACCATCAGTGAAAAATACAACCTGGGAGGCAGTCTCCGTTTTCACTAAAAATCACAGAAGAGAATGTACCAAAACAATTCACACATAGTGTAGTTCAACCAATGAGAATCATCCTTTCAAAACAAATGGAATAGTAACATGAAGAAGGAAGCCGTGAGCATCATCGGCATTGGCGCGTCCCCGTTGTTGACGGATGTTTTCGTAGAGGTAAAATTACCGCAATCTAGGCCTTGCTTCCCTTCAACGCACAAGCTGGAAAAGAGCGCAGGGGGGTAGTTTCCCATGGCGTTAATGTAGCTGAACATGGTTGAAGCACAATCACTTTTATCGTCGCTGATCTCTACAGAGTAAGGGCACGCGAATTCCTTCAAGGCAGTGCAACAGGGACCCGCTTGGAAATTGGGTCCTTTGCACTGGCTTGTGATGATTGTGTAGTTCTGATGCTCGAAATCCACAGTGCATGCTGCAGAGAAAAAGAATACATTCTTCAGACACATTTGAAGATATGATGATAAGAGATTGGATTATGACTTTCTGTCTACTTTTTCCCCAGGAGTAATATTTCAGATTGTAATACATGTGAGGGAGGCATGCTGTTTAACAGATACAAACATGGAAAGATAATCAGGAAATTTAAATCTTTTTGAAATGTTAAAGAACGCTCTTTTCCAAGGTGCTATATTCCATTTAGCGTCGTAGTTACCATGATTTGAAATGATAACCGCTTGTTAGAGAGAGAGAGAGAGAGAGAGAGAGAGAGAGAGAGAGAGAGAGAGAGAGGTGGTCATGATCTACGTGATCAATATGATATTGAAAAAGCAAAATGTAAAGACCCTCATAGTCATCCCTTGTTTTCATCAACTAATCCTATGAGATCACAGAGGCATTCAAAACTCCTCTGACGGATGGCTCCATTCATACTTCACTAATTTCTAGGAAAACCTGCAGCTGGAGATAAACTCAATACAGATGGATGCTATTATGAGAGCAATGGCAAGGCTGGATTGATGCAGTCCATGATAAATACAATCAGTGGTTTGGAAGATTCCAAGTTTTGGGTTAATGAGTATTCCATTGGTGGATGCAAGAGCCTTGTGACTGTTCATTTAGGCAGCTTTGACCACATATTCAATGTACTTAACCATCACATAACACATCCATCCTATCCAGCTATCCAGGGAATAAGAAAAGCCATCTAGGGAAAGGGAACAGTCTATGGTATTAAACACATTGGGAGCCTATAAATTGATGTACTTCAAGACTTTGCGATATGAATGATTGAATGAATGAAAATTTACAAGAGCTTTAAGCATTTATGATTGTGTGATGCAATCTCATTCTTTGGTGTGATGCTAAAGAGGCATTAGGTGTGATGCCTTTGGTAACGTAGGTGTGAGGCCTAGATCTATCCTTCTCCAACCCTTTCTCTCCTTACAAAATAGTATTCACGTGCACTGTCAATCTTGTCCTACATCATGGATTTGGTGGGCCTGTTTTGAGATCACAGAGGCCTATGGATCTTCGATTTTATGGGAAGCTAAAGAGCGCTTCTAGCTCGGAGACGGAGTTGTGTGGTATCTACTGAGGTTTAACAATCATCCTAGATAAAGGATTGACCAATGAAAGGATTCAGATGGACTCATTAGTAGTGGTTCAACTGATCAAAGAGGGAAATTCAATGGAAACCACCAACAAGCGCTGGTAGCCGATGCCCAAATTCTCATGGTTCACACTGGAGCTGCTCTATGTCATATCTACCGACAAGCTAATCAAAGTGCAGACCACCTAGCAAGGATGGGAGCGGAGCAATTAGAGGATTTGGCTGTCACAGGCTCACAGAGGAGCCACGACAATCAGTTAGGCATTTCGTCCTAGAAGATGGCCAGTTTAGGGGTTAGGATAATCCCATTTAATGTATGTTGTTTGTTTAATGTTATTACTATATCTGTACTAAACTATCCCTTTTCGCTTCTTTGAATGATCAATTTCCGAAATACCAATATATATAAAATTTTCACTTTTCTGTTGCCCTCACACAATAGGAAGGACCAAGGAGTCTTAAAAGGGAAGATACGTCTCCAAAGTAAACGATACAAAACAAAAAAAAATGATGCTTGAATTTCTGGTTTCAAAGTATAGTATACCCCGATTCATTGTTCCTTCATATGTTTTCCATACACATAACGTTTAAAGTTGACAAAAAACTCAGTATTTGAAGTTTTGAACAACCAGATCAAGCCTACTTGTTTTCTATTTCTCTCCTTAACTTAATTTGAACCAATATAGACACAAAAACTTAATTTCAAAGGGTACAAACCCAAAACAATTCTGTGTACATTTCTTCTAGGTTTCTGATAAAAGTACATTGGAAATTCTCTTTATTTTGTTATTGGAGAAGTTTTAAATTAGCAAATGCATGATGAACAAATAACAGACATTGCTAAAAAAAAAAAAAAAACGATTCTTCCAAATAGATTGTGAAAAAATGGTCTTTTCCTTCTCGCCCATTACTAGTTTGGGGAGGATATGAATCACACAGATATCAAAATTTTCATCCCTCACACCACATTTTCTCACGTCAACCAAACAGAAAGCAAATTCAAAGAGAAAGAGAGTAAACCTGTTTTGGCCTGAAGGAGGGCACGAGCCGTATACCCATGAGATTGAAAGACATCACCTGCACATATAAAACCCATCCAAATCAAAAAAAGCAAAATTTAGTAATGCAGATTCAGACTAATCCTACAGCCTCTCTCACCGCCGTTTCACACGCTTATAAGCGTGGGTGAGGTGACACCCAAGAAGAATCGAATATGAGATCTTAGGAGAGAGCTAACCCTAAGTCCCAAGCCGATACCACTTGGCACCCCTTGGGGTTTCCAAATTATCAGAAGAAAACCGAAAAAGGAATCTTACAATATATATCCATCAAATTAATATTCACATAAATGTATGTCGTTGCTAATTGTAGACAGAAAAATACCAGGAATGAAGGTTGAAGAAGCCAAGCCCGTTAGGAGGGCGAAGAGGATCACGTAGAACCATCGATTGTTCGACGCCATTTGGTTCTGTATTTGGGCGTTCAAACAAAAACGTTGGATCGACCAAATGGGTTGTATTCAGACAGGTTTAGAACCGACCCCTTGATGTTCTGGGGGCGGTTTCTGTTTCTCAACATTAGGAGGCGAGGAGTGGTCGAGAGAGAGAGCCGAGAGGGGAGAGAGAGAGAGATGCGGAGAAAGAGTGGCAGAAAAAATTGAGAGTCCCTGCAACGAAGTACATGCATGGAGAGATTTTTCACGACGGGCCGTTCAATATATTTTTGGATGACTCGTGTTAAAACCTCTCTCCTCTTGCTCCAACACTTTCTCTTTCCTTTTTCTCTTTCCAAATTCGAGTTGTTCAAATACGGAATGAACGGCTCGGATGTACGAACGGGCACCACGTAGTAACCATTCGGCACTGAAAATTTTTTCACATAGAGGAGGTTGGTTACTGTCAATTTTCAGTAAAAACAAAAAAACAAAAGAAACGTCAATTTTTTTGAAAGTTTTTATTTGAAATGTGGGTGAGAGTAGATAAAAAATTAGAGGACAAAATAAATAAAGAAGTCTTTATAAAATTCGACTGTCCGTTTCAATAACAACTTTTTTTACCTTTTTAGTTTTATCCTTATTTGTATTTTTTTCGTGTTTATTTGTTTTGCGTCAATTTTTTTTTGACTTTTTGAGTCGTCTCAACGAAACAAATCGGAAAAAATAATTTTTTTTTTTACTTTTACTTAAATATTTTGAACAAGGACAATTTTTAAGTAAAAAAAGTAGACTTTTTTTACTTTTTCTACTTAAAAGTGGTTCTTCTTCAAAATATTTGGGGACAAATCAAAAAGTCAAAAAAAATTGGAGCAAAACGAGCAAACACGAAAAAAATTCAAATAAAGACAAAATTGCAGTTTTTCTAAAAGTGTTAGTGGACCTGTGAGAAGGGAATGCCCCGTTCCGCTTTTTTTTTAAACATTTCTTTTCAAAAAGAAGGTAATTTCAAACTCAAATATAATGAAAATGAAAAATAATTTTTAATTTTTTTTGCACCATTTAAAAGATCTCAATGATCTATCAAACAAGATCCATATTGGTAAAAAATTATTTGTATAAACACATGATTTTTGAGTTTGAAATTACATTTCTTTTATAAAAGTTCTTTTTTTTAAGAAACCGGAACACTCCCTTAATCTATTGTACATGGACCAAAAAAACAGTTGATGGGATCGTTTTGGATTCCATTTTTTTTTCCAAAATTTTCAAACATTGTGAATACTGTAGGCAGGGGTGGGCCTAGAATTTTCTATCACTGGGGTCAAATATCCTCGTACACAAAGGCTCGTTGTGACGTGTAGAAATTGATGCTTGTGATTGTTCATTCCTTTTAAAATATCTCTCCATAGCGATGGGAAAATTTTAAAAATTTTAATAGGGCGTACGTTTATCCTAGGTTTTAATAAGTTTGCTTAGGTTGGATTAATGATACGGCTCAATTAGGTACACAAAATTCAAAGTCTGACTTTTAATGTCACATCATTTCATCCTAGCGAACAACATTTTTTCGAAACGGTTGGCCTCAACAACTCGTTACAATTTCCTCGTACACAAAGCTTGGCCTCAACAACTCGTTACAATTTCTTTTAAAAGGGTTTTAATCGATTAATATACTGGTTAAACGTTGACATAAAATATGAGAACTCATTTACGATAATTGTAAAATTTAACTCCCTCCATGATAAAAAATCTGTCTACTATGCAATATAATAACTTTAAAAAAAAATTCAATTTTTGTACCATATTTTTAAGTTTTCATTCACCTCGTAGTTAACTTTTTTTGAAATAGAGGTTATAATGTTTTTTGGTTTGCACTGTTTATACTAATATATGAAGTTTTGCACGTGTATTGGAGTATTGGTTAATACATCAACTAGTAGAGTTAAAGTAATTTCTGAATAGCCTAATACAAATTTCTGGAGCTGCCACTCATCTAAGAGAAAAATCAAATTTCCCTCAAGTCCAAGGATTAGGTTTTACTTGAAAATAATCGAAGTGTTGTTTTGCTAAAAAATGAGAGAGAGATAAAGATAGGCAGTGCACTTGGAATAAAAAATATCTGAAACTTTCGGTTTTGTTTTTTAAATCTCGAAGAGAACTGATCTTGCTCCGTTTTCTTCCTTATGTTTTCTTATTGAGAGAGAGAGAGAGAGAGAGAGAGAGAGACCACAAAAAGAACAAAGTCGTTGGGTGAAAAGTTAGATAAGCATGTAATTTTTGAAGATCACTTGGGGCAAGATATGAAAGGAAGAGTATACAGTCTTGGGGCAAAATTACCAAAATGTCCAAAATCTATATACCTCTTTGTGGGGAAGTTTGATTCAGTGAGGTCAACTGACCCCTCATGACCCAATATGGGTCCGCCCTTGACTGTAGGTTTGCTCGGTTGTTAATTTGAAAGACTCGAAATTAATTGAAGTGTGTGCTCATGCTTGTCCGGACATCAGGTTATCAAAAAACAAAAAACTAGTATACGAGAACTGTGAAAGTTTATCGCCGTGAGTTGTGTGGGCATATACATTTCTTGTGTACGCACTGTTGTGGACTGTCAAAAGGAAAATGGGAAACCGATCAAAAATTCACTAGGACCTGTTATGAATATTTGAATCCTTTAATATCCCGTGTGCCGCGATTCTTAGATTTGTTATTGTACCAGCAGTCGAACAAAAACCCATCTATCTATACTACTTTTAAATGTACGAAGGTGTTTTCTGCCTTCCTAAAAGACCCAAACATTCTTATTAATGCCTGGCCCACCCTACTCGGCATCCCTGCCTCTTCGTAACCGACACAACACATTGGCTCAAACTAATTCTGCAAAACCGACACAACACAGCGGCTCCAACGACATTCTACAAACCACCAACGACAATTCCCTGTCTTGCACCGAATAGACGCCACTAGCCGGGCATAAAATTACTGGCTTCCCAAAATTCCTACATCATTCCATTATCCTCATCCACGAAACTCTGGCAGCCGACGAGATAGGGTGAGGACGAGCCCACCCACCGACTCTGCTTGCCAGCAAAGTGCTTCAACGCACGCACAGAGATCCAACTACCAAAATCATACGGTTCCCAAAATCATACCGTTCTGACTCTGCCCACCATCAATCCTTGCTGCCGAACAAAAACCCAACGCAGGTAACACATATATGTTTTTGATTTCCCTTCCTGACCCTATATATACGCAATGCATACCCCTATCGGATGGTCCTTTTGTTGTATAGATAGAGATGGAGTTAGCTTGACTGGAATTTTTCCCATGCGTAACGTGCTTTTTAGAATTAAGCTTCAATTTGTCGCCTTTTTTTTCAAATTAATGAGTTGCACTTTTCCTTCGTCAACTAGCAAGGACGGAACCAGAATTTTATCTTAACAGTGGCGAAATATATACTAAAATAAAAAGATGAATTACTATTTTATTAGTAGTCATTGACTCTACCAAAAAAATTAAAATAACATAACAAAAACTATAGTGAATGATATTTGTCATTTGCACAAGGAGTACAAAAAAAGACTAACTTTAATTTTTTACGTAAAATTGTTTTAGGGTTAAAGTGTGGAGTTTTTTTTTCCCCTTAATTATACCTTATCCTTTATATTATTTCTCTTTAGTCCATTGAATTTAATTTTGGAATACTTTTTTGGGTTTCATTTCCTAAAAAAGATGAAGAAGAAGATTGAGGACTAATAGCTGAGCCCAGGCCCTGCGCAAGGAGTCACGCTTTACTTTTGAAATTTGTTTTCGATTTATATGCATTCCCTCCACTGTTTTCCTGTTTATTTGGGGACTTGGGCTTGAATTGAGCCAGCCAAGAGTCATAGATTAAAGAATTTTGACACCTACTATGGGAGCTTGAAATGCTACAACGCATACTGAATGTAACTAAATTTGTACCGTTAGCGAGCCCTAAGGGCCCGGTTATTGACGGTACTTGCAGTGGATAGATATATAATTATAACTCCATGTGGTATGTAATGCTATTGGACTGATAGTGATGTGATAAATAGTAATACCACACCCCCATGGTATTGTGTATCCCACATTTTGTTGGATTGTGCATGCGATGCATGTTGGAATTGAATTGTAACCAAACACCGGATGTTTAGCCTCTTGGGTAAATAGTTTGATTCCACTCTCATATCTGGTCAAATAAACTGGCCCTAAACGTTATGTGTATGAATCAAGGCAGTAGCGTAACTCGAGTCCGAACATAAAGGAACATCCACCTTGATTTTTCTCAGAATTTTATTTATTAATGTCCAGTTCATATATATTTCGATTAAAAAATAGTCTAAAACACCCATGCCTCATAGATTCCAATGCTTTGGGTTCTTAAGTTTCAACCTCTTCATTCTAGGGGAATTGGGTTTTGAAAGATTTTGACATAAAAAAGGGGGCCGATGGCCACTCTTACCAAGCTGTTGGGAAGGATTTCACGGCTAATGTATCAGAAAACTACCTTGAAATCCATCTATTTTGGTCTGGTAAAGAGACTTGCTGTATACATGCTCAAGGTACATACGGCCCTTCCATTTCAGCAATCAGTGCCCTTCCAGGTAATAGGTTTCTTAAATATTTGATGCAAGTTTACAAAAGCTAGTAATAATTTTCTAACGACTAATTACGTTTTTGTACAGAGTTCACCCCCACTACTGGTAACAACACCCCCATACTGGTAACAACCCTCCAACCAGCAAACAGAGTAAAGATCGATTTGATTGTGGGGATTGTTGTTCCTGTTGGAGTTGTAAGCTTTCTATCAACACTTGCACTATGTCGTTTCGTCAAAAGCGAAAAAAGGCCAGGATGGGACAATGACGAGGGTAAAACATACTCAGAAAAACAGTACGCCGACTTTGTTATCGGCCATGACTTTGTCTGCTACTGTATTGGACATTCTTCTTTAATGTCATTTTAAGATGTTTGGGTCAATGCTGTATATTCATTTTCTTAGTAGCATCAGGCTTGCTATATGCTTTTTTTCAAAGATTGTGTTCAGATATGATGGAGGTATGTGTAAACGTTCTCTTAAACGCTCTCCCCTTTCTAGCCAACCCGCATTCCCATCACAAAACCGCCCATCCTCCCCTTCTAAAAGTTAATACATTATCAAAGAAACACTATTTGGCACTGCCCTTAGTGTCCCATTCAAAATTACTATGTTCGCGTACTTCAAGGTGCCAAAGAATGATAATGACCATTGTTTAAGCTTAGTATAGTTGAGTGTTAACTTCCTATGACATTCACAAACAAGGATTTTCTGAACTTGTAGAGCTCCCAGGGATGGATGCCAGGTCCTACACTTTCAGTTATGCTGAACTAAAGGCTGTAACAGAATATTTTAATCCTGCAAACAAACTTGGGGAGGGAGGCTTTGGACCAGTTTTTAGGTAAGCATCCTTCTAAAAAAAAGTAAGGTCATAGTCGAACAACTTCATATTGCTCCACTTCACCTCTCTCTCTCTCTCTCTCTCTCTCTCTCTCTCTCTCTCTCTCCTTCCTTTTTAAATTCGTTATGGATGGCAGCAGTACTCTTATTTCAAATCTTTGCTATGGAGAGAGGCAGTTCTTTGCTATGGAGAGAGGGAGTCCACTGCAATTTTGTGAAAATAAGACCATGGAAAATACAAACCCTGTTGTTGGAGATATTTTGCAAAGAACAGCGATTTGTTAGTCCATACCAATTTTCCGTTTCAGGAGATCAGAAACCCTAGTTGGGAGTGGACATTTTATCTCAAAATTTTAAATTTCATATTCCATAGGGAACACTAAATGATGGGAGGGTTATTACCGCTAAACAACTTTCCTTGGCGTCCCACCATAGAAAGAGTCAATTTGTTGCAGAGATTGCTACAATATCTGTTGTTCAATACCGGAATCTTGTGAAATTGTATGGATGCTGCATTGAGGGGGATAAATGACTGGTTGTTTATGAGTGTCTTGAAAACAAAAGTCTTGATCAGGCATTGTTTGGTACAAGGACAGCACCTTTACTATTTATGTACACTATTATTTTTTAGTATGTCTAAAATATGACAGGCTTAACTTTTTTGCTTTTGTTAAGTAGGGAAGATAAGCTATCTTAACTTGTCCGCTCGTTTTGGTATATGCTTGGGAGTAGCAAGGGTTCTAGCTTATTTTCACGAGGAATCTCGGCTACGCATTGTACACGGGGATGTTAAGGCCAACAATATTCTTTTTGACTCTGACCTCAACCCAAAAATTTCTGATTTTGGTTTAGCCAAACTTTATGATGACAAAAAGACCCACATCAGTACCCATGTTGCAGGGACAATGTAAGATTCTCAGTAGTTGATCTCTATGTATTCTTCTATTGTTGTTGGTTCTGATATACTATTTTGGTATGCTTGCAGCTGAAGTATTAACTTGCATGTTATGACTTTTTTAATGGTTACTGATGCTGTAGGTATCTTGCACCTGAGCAGGGACGGAGCCAAGAAGTTCACTACACAGGGGGCCCCATGTATGCGAGACAAAAAAAGAAAAAGAAACATGCATAACAACGTGAATACATTAAAACTCAAAAATATAAAAAATAGCAACATGACTACTCACTACTTAATTATGCTCCCAAAAGAATTTAAATAAAATATACGACCAATTCTACATAAAAAATACTAAAATAAAACAATTAAACTGGAAAAATACAAAATGTTATGGAAAATTGCAATTTCGTAGTACAATGAATGTAAATAGGTAAGAGTTGCATCATTATAGTTTGAGTATATATTTTAACTAAGTTTGCTCCTACTCAACTATCAATTGCAAATTTAAAAATGAATGTAATACTTTTTTATTTGTAATCATCAATATTGTGACACATCAATTATAGGACAAAGAGTGTACACATAGCTTATATCTACTTTTGTGATTAATTATTTTATATGTTTAAAATTTTAATCATGTTGTGTTGTGCCCGTGCTTTTTTCGTGCTTGTGCTGTGCATGTGTCGTGGCGTGGCACTCTTAAACACGTCATGCCTATGCAGGCTGCGGCGACGACCTTTGCACCATAACTTCAAGATAGAAAATCAAACAAAATTAAAAAAGATAAAGCGACAAGCATATCAAAAAGAGTGCCACGACACAACACATATAATAAGTAAAAAAAAAAAATTTCTTTAATTTTGCAGGGGCGCCTGCCCCTAGTTGTCCCTCCCTAGCTCCATCCCTACACCTGAGTATGCTATGCGTGGGCATCTTACAGAAAAGGCCGATGTGTATGGCTTTGGTGTTGTAGCTTTGGAGATGGTGAGTGGAAGGCCAAATTGTGACTCGAGCTTGGAAGAAGAAAAAATCTATCTTCTTGAATGGGTATGATTCACTTTCTTTTTGGCACTCAATAGTTGTTGATCCTTTGAAAAGTTCCCACTGGATGCGTATAGTTGCGGGTACAGTATGTTTTATGACTCTGGTTAGTGATTCAGATGCATCTTCGTACTGTTCTTTAAAAAGAAAGAAGGATCGTTGTATATTAAAAACGTTAGGATGTTTAATTCGAGCATCATTAAAAAAAAGATTCCTTGTTCAATAGTATGAAAAAACTTATCATCTCTTTATATATCTGGAACTAAATTCTGGTATTTTTGGTGTTAAAACGTGCATCAAACACAATCAATATTTGATCCACTAATCCTAACACCGCGTGCTCTATTTTATGATTCCTATGACATTTTAATCTTCCCTCCTTTTAGGCCAGGTGTCTGCATGAAAATGACCATAACATTGAGCTAGCGGATGCTAATTTGTTGGAATTTGACGAGGAAGAAGTAAAACGAGTGGTGGGAGTTGCTCTTTTGTGCACCCACACATCCCCACAGCTACGCCCATCAATGTCGCGTTTAGTGGCAATGCTTTTAGGAGACACTGAAGTTAGCCTTGTTACTATGCGGCCAGGATATTTGATCGACTGGAAATTCGATAAGACAACCACTTTTATGACTGCTGATACTCAAGCGAAATATAGCCAATTCAGTTCATCAAGGGCAACCATGGGGGCTGATCCAGGCCATTCACCGATTAATGCACCTCATCAAGTGGAAGAGGTCATGGGAGAATGCAGTTTGTTAGTTTTTCAAGAAAGAAGCAGTGATTAGTTCAACAAGAATAAATGACATGAGTTTCTTTTATCTAGAAATTATTGTTGTTTTTCGTTTGTTGCTGTAGAGAATTTTAGCTTATCACCTTTTTTAGTATTGCTAAATTCGACAGTGGTTGGTTTTCGTGAAGGAAATTGATTAAGAGCTACCAAAAGGGATGCCAAATATCCCAACTCATTTGAAATTAGGGCTTCATTTGTTTCCATGTAAAACATTGTTAAATTTGAATTTTTGGTGTTCAGTTGTTATCCATTTTAATGGTCCAGTTAGACTGTCCATGGCAGGGCAATGCAAGAGATGAGGCATGAGTGCTACATGTGTCGCATTGGTGCCGGCCTGTACATGTTGAGAAATGGAAGCGTGTCCTTCTTGAATGGAATGATCAACACTTGATCAGTAAAACAATTTACCAAATAGATGGGAGTAAAGTCATTTTCAACCCATTTCACGGAAAACATTTTAATTGAAAAAGATTTTACCATATTTAATTCAACCAAACACCACAAGTTTAGGAAAACATTTTTGAGAAAAATATTTTTCTCCCAATCAAACATAGCCTAGATTTGCAGATAAGGTGGCAGCTCTTGATGCTTCTTCAAAACCTAAATCAATGCACAACCATTTAGAATTGAGCAAGGCTAAACTGGAAAAGTTCATAGTATGTGCACAGATACATACACATGCTCACCCGCCAAATGGGTTTGGTTAAAAATTTGGAAAACTAGAGAAATCAACAAGATCCTCTAAACCGTTAGAAAACCAAAAGAAATCACTACCCTTTTCACGATGAGAGATGCTACATGCACTACCAACAACAATGGGTGTGGTTGTAGCATTGTTGTTTCCAGATTATCAATAAGCCAACAACATTTCAAGTAATGAATCCATATCTTTATATATACCATACGTGTAAAAGGGAAAAATTCAAAAAAAAAACCTTTGAACTTACACCGTAATGTCCCATAGGGAAAAATTCAAAAAAACCCCTGAACTTTGAACCCAATGTCAAATAGGCACCTGAACTTAAATAAACTTCAATTAAACACCTGAACTTTCACTCCGTTATTCAATTTACCCCCTTCCGTCTCAATCCGTGACTTTCCTAACGGCAACCACTGAGCTGGACACTAACAGACAAAACAAAACGTTAGAGAGAGAAATTGGAGGGAAACAACAGTGATCTAGCACCTTTTTAAGGCCCCGTTCGGCTAAATAAGCCTATTGGCTCATTTTTTGTCCTTATTCAATTTTTTTTTGTATTTTTTTTGGTCATTATTTTGGGGCTTATTGCATCATCATGAAAAGAGGAATCTAAAAAGTAATAAATTACGATTGAAACCTAATTTTTTTGAATAAAGGCAAAAATAAGTCAATAAGCTAATTTTTTCGTTTTTATTAAAAAAATGGATTTCGATCATAATTTTTTACTTTTTAGATTCCTCTCGTTATGACGATGCAATAATCTCCAAAAAATTGACGAAAAACTAACAAATATGAAAAACAGTTGAATAAAGACAAAAAATAAGCCAATAGGCTTATTTAGCCGAACGGAGCCTTAAAAAGGTGCCAGATTACTGTTGTTTCTCTTCAATTTCTCCCTCTAACGTTTTGTTCTGTCTTTTAGTGTCCAGCTCAGCGGTTGCCGTTAGGAAAGTCACATATTGAGACGGCAGGGGGTAAATTGAATAAAGGAGTGAAAGTTCAGGTGTTCAATTGAAGTTTATTTAAGTTCAGGTGCCTATTTGACATTGGGTTCAAAGTTTAGGGGCTTTTTTGAATTTTTCCCTGTCCCATAGGCCTCTAAACTTTAGTTAATATTAATTAAACCTCCGAAGTTCACAAATTTTCTTCAAGTATGCCTTTGCCGTCAGCTTCCGTTAGTGTCCAAACGGGAGAAGATCCCCCATGCTCTAAACGCTGACACGTGTCAAAAACAAAATCTCAACCGTCTGTGGAACTTAGGCATGCTGAACTAGAAATCCTCCACCATCGACCCAAATGTTTCCTCACTTCTCTAACCTTTTCTAACCTTCACCAACCCAAAATCTAGTCTCCTCCCCTCCATTTTTCTGTCAGTCTAAACCCATCCCATTGCAATTTCGTTCAATCACCCATCTCGAATGCATCCAAAACTGGGTTTCGGTAAATGAATGATTGTGTGTTTATTAGTATAGCCCGATTTGATTTGTGGAATAATATATGTGGGTGGGGTTTACAATAAACTGATTTAAGAATTAAATTTTTTATGAACCCCATGGCTAGAGGAGTATGAGCACATGGGCACAGGTATAGAGGTGCGGTTTGTCAAAGATTATAGGCGGTGATTTTGGAGAAGAATGGTAGATTGGTAGTAGGTGTATTTTTGATACCAGTAATTAAATTCTATGAAAGCCCAAAACTTTCTAGCCACCATTAGCACCATTGACAACTGACGAATGCCTCCCTAAACGTGTCGCACTCCAGCAACCTCTCCCCCACAATCGCCTCTCTCCCTTGACCTGCCTAGATCGACGCTTGACCTCCAACAGCCCTCACCGCAACTCATAGCCACTCGCTGGAGCTCCGTTTGCTTCCGCCGACCATCGTCGAACACTCGTCGGCCCTCGAGGGACCTGCGACGATCCTTTTATAGCCTCGCCGGACCTCTTCTTACTCCAGCGACCCTCAAATCTTCTTCGACCCAATCTACAAGACCAAGTGAGTTTCGACCCGAAATTGCAGGTTTTCAAAATTGCTCGAAAACTTGATCTAATTTGTTCGTTCCTTTCGCATTGACGAGATCAAGGCATCGGTGCAAGACTCATTTCAATCGGAGAAGAAAATGGCTCTCATGCGCTGTCCAATCGTGGCGTGTGTACGCAGAGTTATCTCCATTATCCGCGTCTGTTTCACGCTTTGTCCAGAAGCAGAAGACGAATAATTGGTTCTCTCCTTTTTCTGAAGCATCTCGCCTAAAAGGACAGGGAGGGACACATAAAGCCTTCCCCCGTTTGGACATTGACGGAAGATAACAGCGAAGGCATAATTGAAGAAATGTTGTGAACTTTGGTGGTTTAATTGATATTAACTGAAGTTTGGAGGCCTATGAGACATTTTTCCCGTGTAAAATGCCGCAATATACTCCTACAACACTAAACAAAATAAGCCTGGATTCTCTAAATAGTTTTAACTAGCATTTTTGGGGGGAAAAAAAATAAAAAGAAGGTTTTTTTTTTTTTAATCAGAGGAATCCAACAAGAACGATTGAAATCGGAGAAATTATAGCTATCAAAAAGAAAAAATAAGTAAATTTTTATTTTCTTTTAATAAAAAAGAAAGCTCCCTAGTTCTCGTTTTGTGATGTAATTTTATGCAGTTCCCTTTTAACCAAAAAGAAAAAATATAGCTAGTCATTCCACTTCAGAATTTCCCGTTTCCAGTATAACACATTTTCTGTGGATTATATCAGACCTAGGGGTGTGCAAAATACCCGAGGCCCGACGGACCCGACCCGAAGGGTTTCGGGCGGGTCCGAACATGTGGTCGGGTCGGGTTCAATTTTTCGAAAAAATAAGTTTTCGGTTCGGGGCTCGGGTGCTGTTTTTCCCAACCCGACCCGACCAAAACATGAACAATTCATGTAGTTTTACTTCGGTTTGGTCGGACCCGACCCGACCCGACCAAAAAATCGGGCACACGGGCGGGTGTACACCATCGTTCGATTCGGGTTCGGGTGGGTTTTTCTCCTACCCGACATGGTCGGGTCGGGTTCGGGTGGCGGGCCATACCCGACCCGCCCGACCCGTGCCCACCCCTAATCAGACCTCATGTTAATTCGAACCGACAGTAATTTTGCGACAGTAATTTTGTTCACTCTCTTTTAAGAACGGTAAACATTATCTTTTCTGTTATTGGTAGAAATTGTGTAGGATCCACGGAACACTTTTTAGTAATAATGAGTTAATTTGTGGTGGAACCCACACAATTTCCAACAATTACAAGACTACCAATTATTCTCATTCGAACTGGAAGTAACAACACAAGAATACCAACATCACACATACCGGAACCAATCTCATTAATTAGGCCACGTTTAATTTGTTGCGACGTTGAAGCAGTATTTTGCAAAAAAATTCCTGTGTGCCGCAATTCTTACAATTACAAATGTATCAACAGTTGCAGCTCAGCAATCAAACAAAAACAAGAAAATCAAAGAGTAAATTTTCCAGATTGTAAGTCGTTAATGATGGGAGAGATCTCAAAAACCTTCCTCCCGTCACAGCCGAAGGCCCAAAGACATATTTTCTGGTCGACTGTCAGCAGATGTCCCGGTTATGTCTTTCTCTGCGAGTGATTGACCTTCCCATTCGAAGCCTTCTCATGGTAAGTGCATCTAATAAAGCTCCTAACGCGTCCTCTAATGCTTCAGCCTGTTTATCAAACCCTAATGTGCCTCCCGAAGAGAATGCAGCTCATCGAGAGGCCAACCGCTGTGCATGTTCGGTCCCACGATGGTTGGGGCCTGGTTTCCAAACACGGTAAGTGGTTGGAAGTAAAGTTAATGAAATTGGAAGGATTTTAGGAGAATTCGGGGGGGGGGGGGTTGGGCGCTTAAAAAAAAAAAGAAATGAAAAAAAAAATCCTCTGACAAATTGATACAGTTATGTGCCCCCCAATGAATGAAAGAGAGAGAACAATCGTGTTGATATCTCACCGGAGTTTATGCATTGCAGATGCACCTGTGGCAAGAGATATGCAAGGAAGGTCCTCTCCCCATACTTCATTTGCTTTGTCCTGCTAGTAATAGACCAATTCACATCAGAATATTCTCCATATAACATCTTGGAAGGCTGGCTTAAAAAATCTGCTGGGTTTTTGATTTGTCAGTTTCACAAAGGAGTAAAAAACTGTACTGAAAATGAACATTTCAAGATTAGCCTGTCAACATTTGTAAAAGCAATTCTGAACTGCCTAGAAAATCTGATAAACCCAAAATGCCTCCGTGGTGAACAAACTATTTTAGGGGTTCAAATGGATGTCTTATTCAGCCAGCATTACTGAATCCTGCAGAGCCCATTAGCCCTGGTTTCCGTTATGTTCTTACATGCATACAAGATATATGTACTTTCAACATCTATCTTTCTTCTATCTATTAAAAATGGACCATTTTGTGCACAATTGCTAGACATATCTTTTGAAATGGACCAGTACGTAATCTCAGGTTGCCTCAACATTTCTATGAAGTTTAGAATTCAAATAGGATGTATCAATCATGCGGTAGCTGAAGAGCAGACATCCATATGTAACTCATGACATAGTTCGAAATGGTTTTTTTCCCCTTGTGTTACCGCAAGGGCGAGAGAATATGACAGTCTCGAGAGCACATAGCAAACGTGGGCAGAAAAAGTTTATGATAGCAGTCATCAGTATAGATTCCCAACCCGAAAACCCTAATATCACTTGCTATTGGCATATTATACAAAATCCGTGGACTATATCCCACAACCAACCAAAGTTATATTTATGGAGGAAGCTATTATGCTTCTTCACTTCATCCAGATGAATATGCCAAAGAAAAGGGTGCAGGAACATCAGATACAAGGGAAGAGACCATAAGTAAAGAATCACTATGCCTTCTTTTTGCATTGAGGCGGGGTAATAGGGGCAACCTTTGAGCCAATCGAACCAATCAATCATAATTCACAAATTAGACTGAGCATCATGCATCAAACAGAACACCAATAAAGCTCTATTCTAATGGGATGTGATAGAGAGCACCGGAGATGCTCAAATTGATTCAATTATCATAAGTTTTGTGATTTAGTAGCATAGTTATTTGTGTCTTATTTTGCTCGTGGGTGTAGCTAGATATTGATTATATGTCATTCCAAATTGATAGCATATGGAAGAGGAAGCAGTGCGTGGTCCAGTACTCTATTTGATGACGACAAAGAGCAGAATTGAAGTGATGATGAAATTGATGTTAAGAATCTGCATGAATATGAATTAAGTAGGCTAAGGTAAATACCTGAAGCTGTTGCTTACCCCATGCATGAGATATATAGATTAGTATTAGCTTTGCTAGCATACTGTTTCATAACATCATTTCATTGTTTCTTTGTTTGAGAAAATAAACTATTGTCTTGTGCTCTTATGATTACTAATGCTTCGTATTTTTGCTCAAGTAATTTGTGACATGTGAGATGAAGAGTAACAAAATTTAAACACTCTTCCTTTCTGATGTTTTGTGGCCTCGTAACAAAAGAAAAAACTTCATGTAAATGGGAAAAAAGTTTAATCCAAATCATGCTTCTGTTGACATTTTCTGCTCTGAACTGAGGAGAGCTTTGGTGAAACTTTTGTATGACAAATTTGAAGGGTTTTCCATTTTGTGTTTTAACTGGAGGAAGTTTAAACTTTTTAGTTATCTCTTTGTATGTATTTTGAAGTATGACTACAGAAGAATTCATGCTTAAGAAAGATTCCTCAATGAAATGCTTCCATTGAACCTTAATGGATTATACCTATTTACAGAGAAAGGGCATGAAGTTACAATTATGCCCAACCGGTTAAGCTTGTGGGCTGCCCAAATGATGGGCAAAATCGTCCAAATCAACCAAAAATTGGCAACCGAATTAATTGCCAAAGTGATTTTTGTTATATAATGTTAGGATATATCCTTCAAACAAGTAAATTTACACTGAGATTTACGTAGTTAAGGAAACAAGGAAGCTTGCATTGTTATGGAAGGTAACCGCCGCATTACTTTTGAATCTGTATCTATTTCTTCGCTTTGCTTTTAGTTTCCTCTTGTTTTTTTTTTAAAAAAAAAAAAAAGAGGAGGGAGAAGAGGAACACATAATAGTTGTGAAGTTGCTTTTGTCTTTTACATGTCATTCTGTTATGATGCTACGATTCATTATCATGATTGTGCGATGTTTAAGGTACAAGATGCTGAGGATGAGGATTTGCCCCTGATGATGAGTTTGAAGAGGAGGATATGGATGACGAGATAGATCCTGCAATGGAAGAACAAATTGATAGGTAAGCTTATTGAGGTTCATTTTGAGTGAGTGTTATTTATCTGTGAATCAAGATATGCCATTATTACTCTTATCTTGCATAATATACATTTTTGCCATTGTCTCAACAATGTAGCGCTCATACTTTCCCAAGACCGCTAAATGCCCCATTAGGTGTCTTTTTTAAGTACTTTCGACTGCCTCAACATCCTAATTTTATTATAGTGCATTATCTTCTAGGAGCAACATCTGTCATGGTAGTATTGTAAATGTGGAATTTTCTTTTTCTTTTTCTCTGCTAAACTTTGCGCACTGTTTTAATTTTTCCGAGGAATTCTTCAGCCAAAATTTACAGATATGGATATGGGAACAGTTACAAGTCCTTGTAGGCTTGTAGCTGTTTTTGAACCCCAACGTGCAATTTTTGGTACGTTGGGTTGAAAAGAATAGGGTGACTTGCCAATTTTAGTACCCTTTGTGAGAGAACATTCATTCATGAAGACCTTACTAAGACTGGAAAAGAAAAGAAATGTTCCTTTCGCTCTCTTAACATGTTGTTCTGTGGTTGTACACATATCAATTATACTTTGCATTGAAAGTTGAGATTAAAAGGTTCTATGAATGAAACAAAATAGGTATATGAAATTTTTGTGTCCCTAACTTATATTGCTCTCTTTGCAGCTAAGAGGTTTTGAGTTGATAAAAAGTGTTCACCTTGACCCAATACCATTTGATATGAACTGAGATCTTCTCACCCCAACTTCCAAGAAGAAGAGAGACAAGTTTCTCAAATACTATCAGGTAAGCTCATGTGATCTATGCACTTAGATTCGTCAAAGACTGAGAGACAAGGGAGGAAGTACCATGTGTAACAATGTTTGGTCATTCGATAACTAATTTACGTGTTCTATAGAACCCTATGTTTCAAGGAGTGCTTCTGGTTTCTGATTTTATTTTTTGTATGCTCAGTGTCTAGAAAATCACCATGCCTTGAGTCACGGAGCACATCAAATAATTGATTTCGGTTTCTCACCTATGTGTGTGGTTGTGAAGGAATCAGCCAATATGTGTTCAATATAAACTTAATCTTCAACTCAATCGCTAGGATGTTTGTTTGTTTGAGTGGGCTAAGCGATGGTGAATTTTTGATTCCATGCATTTTCTTTGTTTTAATAACTTTAGTTATTCATGGAAAGTGGCTGAGATGGTCAGTCGACTCCTTCCCCCAGAAAGGGAATCTGTCAGGCCTAGTGCTTAAGGCTTGAAGCTCCTACCAATCCGACATTCCAGCTTTGTTATCTCGAAATTTTCTGATAGTTGACTTCACTTCATTTATGACTCAACTACTTGTACAATTCTACGAACATGCATTCAACATCGTTTTCCTCAACGGGCATGACAGACGTGCAAGGCACGTCGCGATGCACCTAGTTAAATGATAAAAGACTTTGTAAACTTGCAAACGATTTGACCAAAAGTATTACTTGATGGGTCATGGAATGCAGCAATTCAAAAATTGGAAAAATATCAGGGTATAACTGGTGGGAGATTATGACAGGATTTTCCCGGAAAAGACGGTCAACAACGCGATTGATTACAGTATTATCTAGTTGACAACTTGAGAGGTATTGAAATGGTAGAAAAAAATAAAATAAAATAGAACAGTTATATTTTATGTCCTAGTTACAAGGTCAAAAGCCACATACTGATCGTGATTTTGTTCACCCTCCTTAAAAATGGAAGTTCGGATCGAGCACCTACATATGTCGGATGCCATTTATTCTCGCGTAAGTCCACTCGGTTTTTTTTTATAGAATTTTGGACGGCTCGGATCGGCCGTCTGATGGCCGGAGTGAGCCCGGCATGCGTGCGGTGGGAGAGCCGCGGTGGATGTATCATTGTTCATTAATATCACTTGTTGCCTCACATTTGATACGGAGAATGAAGAGTTAAATATTGTGGGATTCAACGTTTTGTGCTAGAGTTTTACCCGCAACATCAGAATTGGCATTGGTGTTTGCTTCGTGCCTACGATAGAATGTTAGTAAAGTTATATTACTATGACAGGCTAGGTTAACGTTGTTTAATCGACTTAAATTTGAGACCTGATCACATATTACATATTGGCACTTAAGGCCATGTTTCCGGTGGCAATTTGTGGGGGAAAATGTAGGCATTTTTAGCATATCGTTCATACAAATTAACAAATTTTGACATTTTACCTTCTCCTTCACAGGTAACTAACAAGTTGTCAACAAAATTTTTTTTGCTACAGTAACTATATTCACAAACCTATTTACAATTTATTCATTACCGGAAATAACTAGACAATTCTCAACTTATTCACCGGCCACCGAAAACATCTAATAATTTGATTACTACAATTTTTTTTTTCTCAAAACTTATTCACCACCAGAAACACCCCTAAGTGGCCTTTGAGTCTTTGACGCCGGGTTGAGCTAGTTTAACTCTGGGTAAATTGATGGTACATTGAATCGGGTGAATCTTTCATTAATTATTCATGAAATTTTTTTGACGGACAAGATCATCATTACAATTATAACAATAGAAAATACAACAAATGATCCAAAAGATCGAAACAAAATAAGAAATAAACAAATGAAAACAACAAAATATAAAGACCACGCCAAAATTAACAGCCCCGTTGATGGAGGCCATTGGTCCACTCGTGGATGTGGATGGAGGAAGATGGAAGATTCCCACTAGCAGCTAAAGCTCAACGTCCCTTCGTCCCACTATAGCCATAGCTGGTAGGCGCCACCACCGATGTTGCAAAAGAACCTACAGATCCGTCGCAAAGACTGATTGGGTCGGAAGGCTAAAAATCCCAGACCAGAAAACCACCTAGATATGGTTACGAAGGACTTGTGTCACTGTTGGAAATCCGGTCGTCGAAATGATGAAAGTGATGGCGTGGTCTCTTTAAACTTGGAACGGTAGAAACATTCGAGTCGCGTTGGATAACGCTTTCCTAAAGACAGTATTTGCCCCCACCAGAAGGTGTGCACCGGGTTACAGCAAATTCGCCTTCAAGATAAATCGAATCCGAACTCTAGGTTCTTTCTGTTTGCGTTTGCAGAAACGAAGACAGACAGAATATCTGCTAAGCAAATGTAAAACCAAGAACTGATATTCTATTTCCATTTCTAGGTGGAGAATGTGTAGAGAGAAAGAGATTAATTCAGTATGGAATTTTCTGGTGCCCGTATGACTTTACAATGGTCTATTTATAGACTTATTGGTACACTTATGTGAAAGGTTGTGTCTTTAGAAGAAACACACAGTAGAATAGTCATGTCTTTTAAAGACACTAGTTAGGAAAAGGTCATGTCTATTGAAGACATTTAATTAGAAAGAACATGCCTCTTGGTAGGCACCCTTTCATGAAACATTTAATTATAAGAGCCATGCCTCTTGGAGACACCCCCACGTTTCACATCATTTCCCAAACGAACACACCCCAAGTTAATGGGTGTAACAACCAATTACATAAAGTCACAACTCATGTGAAAAGGTGTAGCAACCTTTCACATGAGTTTCATTCAGAACCTTTCCAATAATTCCAAACGAAAATTCAATTTATTTTGAAAAAACTCCAACAATCCCCCACCATTGTCGAAATAAAGAATAAGAGTTTTTGTTCCTTTCAGAAGGCTTGTGCATACATGAATAGTGTCTCACGACTTCAACCATCCACTTAGTGAACCATGTCAAAGCTAGTCAGGGCAGCATAGTAGACGTATCTTTGAACTAGTTGTCCTTTAGTGACCAACCGGACATGTCTCACACACAATCCTCCAAATAATGCAGATATCCCAATCGGTTGACCCGTGAACTGGCCTTGGGTCTTTATCTTGATTTCATGAGCGCTTTAAGGTCTAGCCCCTTTGACCTATAGAAAGCGGCACCACTTCCACACTCACATAGGTAGATTCTTACCAGTGCCCTTGTAACAGAAGCACCTAAAATCTATTAAGAGCTAAGTAGCTCATCCTCCTTTATTTACACATTACAAGTACCAAGCACTCTACCTTGGGATGAATGAAATAACATTGAGTGCTTACAATCACGACATATGGTGTAGTTTCTCATTGAACTCAAGAAATTGAGAGTATCAATCGGTTGAGTTGAGTTTCCACCAAGAGTGATCAAAATAAGTGGGCAAAAGTCTCATCCCCTTCGATGTCTTTCAAACCAAATCTCTTGCAAGAATAAATAAACAATTGCTGTGAAAGCAATATTATCCATATATAGCTATATCACCATAGTTTATGACGTGATTCACTTGTCCGGACTACCACCACAGTCATAACTACCAACTCTCTCTTTAGTGATTTATTGAAAAATATATCCGTGACACAATACCATGTCACCCCATCTCATTGTAAAATCCTCACTTTATTTCAAGAGAGAAATCCCCCACAAAAATAGACTTGCTATTTATCCATGGTTTTCATGCTTAAATTATATCAGGCGCCTTTGTATCCACCATAACTGACGAATACCAATTACAAGCATATAAACCAACTCCACCAAATAAACTAATTTGGATTTAAATAACTTGTGGGTCATAATTGTTTGAAACAACTATGCAACCAAGATAATAGGAATTTGTCATTCCACTCCATATCTTTGTTTAATCTCCAATATACATTGGAGAACATGTGACCGAAGGCCACATTATCAACATTCCCTCCAATGAAAACCACGTTTCATACTTCTTGGAATAATCATGACTCTTCATTTTAATCCAAACACCACATCCCTTGGTTATCCTCCAATGGTCACACCATTTAGTTTAAAACCAAAACCACACATTTTGGGTTACACCCCCTGCTTAAATCTTTAACCTCCACATATACATATTTATATGTATATATCAAACTGTATGTTGGTAAAGACAATAGAAAAGTCACACCGTCCGTTTTTATTTTACATAACAACAAACTCATTCTTTTAAAGAATTTCCTTATCCATCATTTTGTTTACTTTATGCAAAGAGCATGCATATTACAAACTTATGATGATATTTGAATTTAGAAATGGCATCCAAATCAAAGATATGAAAACTACATATCTAGCATTTGCATAAAGCAAAACATTCGAGATAATTTAAATAGCCACCGATTCGGTTAATCACCAACCACGTGTTCACCAGTACTGTAACCTTGTACTTTCCCAACACGATTATATGGTTTTTGATCAAGGCCGTCAAACATTACTCATTGAGAGCCACATAACACATTTTCGTGTTACCAAAACACCATCATGACATAATTACCATGTCAGGTATCACATACGACAGATCACATAAACCTTGGCTATAAAAATTGATTTCTGACACTAAATATGGCAAAAGATTTCCATCAATAAAATCTTTTATTTTATGCTCATAAAAGAAACATTTTATAAACATGACCGTTCATAAAACAAAAGTGTCAAGAAAATCCATTTAGAAGAGAGATGCTCTACATATAGAGAATAATAATAAAACAACACACTTGTACCGAAACAGCACCAAAGTGAAAAGCTTCATTGACCCGTTGCCTACCAATAACTAGCAGTTACATCCGAATAGTTGCCACTATTCAACTCCAACGGTCAATCTTTTATGCTTCCAAGACCACACAATAAACAGTGTAACTTAACACTAATACCTTGTTTTCTCGTATTATTATTCTCTCCATTTGGTGCATGCAATGCAACATAATTCAAATTCCCTTAGATTATAAGTAGCCGTGTAAATTCACGTATCTCTCTACTGTCTCCATCTCCTTGGAACAAACTCCAATAATTGAGTCTTACCAAAGGTAACCAAACTATGAAATAAGTTCTCCTTACCAACCAATAAAGTACATTTAAATGTAATAAGGCATTACTGGAGAAGGATGAAAACAAGGAAATCTATTATATCACATGCATATTACATGCCGAGTAATAATGGTAAATTAATCACCGTGATAATAATCATCTACTAATTATTTCCAGCCATACCCGAGTCAAATGATATATACAACTCCATAATCATGAACTCAAAATATGCATACACCAAATAAAGAATCATAATTGCCAACTTGACATCCTCTATTTAAGCACAAGAGGACACACCATACATCTCAAAAAATAAAAAAACTGTAGATAAAACCTACTAAGCATGTGGACATGCACATAAATCAAAATCAATATGATAACACATATTATAACACCCTAATCAATCGAAAATTTGATCTTCTTTAAAGATCCAGGACAGGGAACGCTCTTGCGCGCTGTGCGAATAATTATTGGCCCTTTGTGACCAAAAACATCATGACGTTTCTTTCGCGCCATTTCCATCGTCTGCAATTGACGCAAAGGAGTCGAAGTATAAACACTCTCGCTCACTCCTTCAAATGCTGGCGGAGGTGACAATTCACCGTTCATACCGTTAGGCGAACCTCCTATTGCTGCGGTAGACTCATCGGAATCCTCCATATTTTCCAATGGAGCCATCTCGTTTGGACTATGAAAATCATCATACACGGATGAATCCTTTCCAATTTCCTGAGACCCATGTTCCGATATTTCCTTAACCGGATTAGCCGCAACGTTTTGGACTGAATGTTCTACCACAAAAGAGTCCTCTTCATCGGAAGAGATATCAATCATTACCGGTTGACTCTCATCCAAGAGGCCTTGCCTCGCAAAGACCTCTTTCCATTCTTTAACCCAAAGAATATCCTCGGTACTTGGAGGTGTTGAAGAGTCCCCCAAAAGGATGTTAAACGATGGAAGAAAAGGAGCCGAAAGACGAATGATATTCAAAGGAATTTCGGAAGACATTTCGATGAAAATAATGTGCTTCAAAAAATAACACAACCGATCAACCGAAGGAAACTGATAAAAGATGAGATCTGATATAGTATGCTTTCTTCGGACTGTTATAGAATGCTTTGTTCTTTAGACAAATTGAAACAAAAGTGCTCTATATAAATAGGAAAAACCAACTAAACCGAAAGGTTTCCAAGACCGTTGTAGCAAACACAAAGCCTCTGTTTAAGAACGCAACGGTTCAACCAAGCTACTACCTCCAAGCGCTGCTTACTTCAAAAAATAGTTAAATAACGGTCGAAGCCACCGTTTCACATGAACCGGTTAATCATGTACTAATTAAGCAGTTCAAAGAATAATTGCAACGACATAGATAACCACAAACTATGAGTTCATAAGAGGACAAATATTCAAACTCAAAAATATGGTCAAAAAGTTAAAGTCAACACACTTTATCCTCTTGACACACATGCATACATATGCACTGCAGCCAACATATTAAAAACAATAGAGAACTTGTTCATTACTACCCCATAGGCTGGCTTCTAATTGATTTAAAAAACCAATTCCGAAACACAAACTCAAATTTGTTATTAACTTAAGAACTATAATATGCATATTGCATTTTACTAATTCAAATCAATGCCGTAACCGTCCACACCCACTCGTTTCACCCAAACGAATTCATGGACCAGCACCAATACCGTACGTGGATTGTCCAATCATGATCAACGACAACGATCGAACCATCCTAACCGGCACACCAACCTGTACGTATGACTTGCCCGTCACACGTATGCCCCGCGGTTCCTTTGTCAGTGACACATCACCGCCAAGTCATTGGATTATTAATTAGTTGAACCGTAATCACAATGCCAAAATTGTCTTCCTTGACAATTTTCCCACGTACTGATGAAACTATGAGTTTGCAATCCAAAAACTATAGTCCAGAGGCATGACAAAAATGAGATTATAGTGTACCTTTCACCTTGAGGAAAACTAGTAAGAATTTTTGGCTCACTGAAAACCGCAGCCCCAGAAGTTAATTATCATTAACCCTTTTGCCTTTTAAGTCTCCATTCGCATCTATCCGTCTTCGTCTTGAGGACCCGAACCATAATCTATCCACTTTCATCTTCGCAAAAATACTGTCTTTAGATTGTTGGAAATCCGGTCGTCGAAATGATGAAAGTGATGGCGTGGTCTCTTTAAACTTGGAACGGTAGAAACATTCGAGTCGCGTTGGATAACGCTTTCCTAAAGACAGTATTTGCCCCCACCAGAAGGTGTGCACCGGGTTACAGCAAATCCGCCTTCAAGATAAATCGAATCCGAACTCTAGGTTCTTTCTGTTTGCGTTTGCACAAACGAAGACAGACAGAATATCCGCTAAGCAAATGTAAAACCAAGAACTGATATTCTATTTCCATTTCTAGGTGGAGAATGTGTAGAGAGAAAGAGATTAATTCAGTATGGAATTTTCTGGTGCCCGTATGACTTTACAATGGTCTATTTATAGACTTATTGGTACACTTATGTGAAAGGTTGTGTCTTTAGAAGAAATACACAGTAGAATAGTCATGTCTTTTAAAGACACTAGTTAGGAAAAGGTCATGTCTATTGAAGACATTTAATTAGAAAGAACATGCCTCTTGGTAGGCACCCTTTCATGAAACATTTAATTATAAGAGCCATGCCTCTTGGAGACACCCCCACGTTTCACATCATTTCCCAAACGAACACACCCCAAGTTAATGGGTGTAACAACCAATTACATAAAGTCACAACTCATGTGAAAAGGTGTAGCAACCTTTCACATGAATTTCATTCAGAACCTTTCCAATAATTCCAAACGAAAATCCAATTTATTTTGAAAAAACTCCAACAGTCACTTGTCGTGTAACTCCATTAGAAAGTACTGTTGCATTAATATTAAAATTAGAGACCCGTTGAATTTGGGGTCCAAGGGGCGGAGGCCATTGACCAATAACCCAGAGAAGCAAGCAGGTGGCTTTATTTACTGGGTTTTTTTCCTCTCTTTTTTTTTCCCAGCTTTTTCTCCCTGTGGAGTTGTCTCGCCCCGTTGGTGGAGGTTAAGGGTCTTTTTCTGTTGGGTGGAGGTTTCGGGTTTTAATGAGGTAGTGCGTTGTGTTGCTAGGTATGATTTTGAAGGTGTAGATATGTCCCTTGGGAGGCCTACCCTCCCGAATGGCAATCCATTTCTCTCCATGGCGATGGAGCATTTTTTAATGTATCGGTTCTTCCTTTTTATCAATGAAATTCCTATAATTTTGACCAAAAAGAAAACTTTATTTGAGCATCTCCAATGCAAGCCACCAAAATAGAGACCCAAATCTCTATTTTAGCTAGCTACATCTGTTTCAATTAGAAAGTAATGTTGGATTTCTTGGACTCCCAATCTAATTTAGCTAGCTACAGGTCTGTTTCATCTGCCCAATCCCTCAAAGCCCCTCTCTCTCTCTCTCTCTATTCTAATATATAAAGGGAGAACACCACTTTCGTGTCTCCTTTTCTTGAAGCCCGGTCATGCTTTTTCATTTCCCAAAACACCCTCCCAAACCTAAATAATTCACCAGCCAAATACTTCCTATACTTCTTAACTGTAAGGGTAAAAAAGAAAATTTACTTCCTAGATTGAAATCCACGCTGTGATAACTGCTCCTATTTTGCAACTGCCCACAATAGAACTTTACCTCTCATTCATTTTAGATCAACAACTGTTTACATCATCTACACCCCCGTTGTACAAAACTTGCAGTTTCCCTCTATTCATTTCAAAGCTCTTTCGGCTGTTCCAACGCAAAACCTTTTGATATCTGCTTCAAAGCTTTGTGAAGCCATGTAAAAGCTCTGTTCCAATTAGGGTACTCTCTTTCTCTCAAAAGTAGTAGTCAAATGCTACTATTACAGAAAGTACTGTTCTGCACCACTCCCTTTTTTTTGTTACTTTCCATCAGTTTTTGAATACCTCTCCTCCGTGACAAAATGTGGGTAGAATCAGAATTTGGGTTTGCATCTTCTATTTTAAATTCCCTGTTTTTTCAAGGAGTGTAGCCTCTACAATTTGCTTAAAAATAGAGGGACTGTGTTTTTACTCCGCATTTAGGAACATGCATTTTTAGTGCAGGTGGGTTACTGTTAGAAAGAGAAAATAATAGCTCTCATAATCTATTCTTAAAAAAAAAACATCTCCAAATAAAAACATCTCCAAATAAAATCCAGGTTCGTCAGCCATGGTTCAATTTTGAATGCGTCTTTTACTCCTTTGATGTTACTTTTCATCAGGTTTAGGGTTTGCATTTTCTATTTAAATGGGGAGTGACAAAATCAGCATCCTTTTAAATTCTTAGTTTTTCTTTTCTTAAGTGTAGCCTCTGCAATTTGGGGGAAAAAAAAAAGACGACTGTTGTAACTCGGCATTTAGAAAAAGTGGCAAATATGCGTTTCAGTGGATCAAAAGGGATGTTCTTCGTGAGAGCTAACACGATTGATTTACAAAATATAATACAAGAGTACTCAGGTATTAGATCGTGGGAAAATCGGCAGTGACATCAGCGGTAGCAAAATGGTGGCGATTAGCATGGTAATGTATGTATATACATGTTAATTGTTACTACAGTATATAACTGTTCGATTGAATATTTTTTTGAGAATTTAATTGTTGTTTATCTGTCATAATAGATTAATACCAAAGGCCGAGCCACACGTGATGTATGTGCAAGTCGAATTTTTTTCACAACATTTGTAAAAATTCAATCAAACAATAAGTCGGAAGCATTTTTATAAAAATGTTGTGAAAATTCAACTTGCACATGCATTGCGTGTGCCCCGGGGCCTCTAGTACTCATAAAGACTGGGCTTGAATGGATCTCGATTAATTGATTACCAATTCATTGGAATTGAATTCTTCAAAGACACCTCACTCATAAAGACTGGGCTTGAATGGAACTCGATTAATTGATTACCAATCCATTGGAATTGAATTTTTCAAAGAAACCTCACTCATAGAGACTGGATCTCGATTAGTTGATTACCAATCCATTGGAATTGAAATTTTCAAAGAAACCTCACTCATACAGACTGGGCTTGAATGGATCTCGATTAATTGATTACCAATCCATTGGAATTGAATTTTTCAAAGAAACCTTTAAAAATTAAATTGATCTATAATTAACTTTGGTGAAAGAATTTGGCTTGTCTGCAATCCAGTTTGGACTGTAGAGGTGCGGTCCAAGCGATTGCAACTGTCGAATATTATTTTTAATAGTCCAGATTGATTTTCAATCTTTTACTGTTAATGAAAGACTTTTGCCGGTAATCGATTCAACAAATTTGAACCATTGAATTTCGAGATGAACGATTTAGATTGAACCGTACAACCTTTTCTGCAATTGACTGCAGAGAAGCCGGGTTCTTGGTGAGATGAAATTCAAACTCGAGAAACCTTTTCGACCCCATAGAACAATATTTGTGGAGTTGCCACACTACTTGAGAAAATCTAGAGAGGGAAACAAACGTAGCAACTTTCATTTCTGTTTCAACTGTTTTTTGCTGCCTTACAAATCATTGTTCTGATTTATTTATACAAACAAGACTCAAAAGAAACACAAAACCCTTGCAGCTTTCTTATTGGATGAGAAACACAAACTTGGATTGCTGAGGTGGAAGTCAAAGCTGAGCTGGAGAAGACCCCATGCAAACTAATGGGTGGTGCAGCATTAGTTTGGATTTGAAAATGTCGGCTATTTGAGCATTAGTTTGGATTTAAGCAACTGGAAACGAGGAACACGAAGCCCTTTCGTAAAAATGTCGGCTATTTGAGCAGCTGTCCCAATGGAATAAAGAACAATGTTTTTGGCCAAGACTTGTTCTCGGATATAATGGTAATCAAGTTCAATATGCTTGGTTCTGGCAAGGAGAACAACGAGCGAAAATGTTTCAAATATTATTAAGTGATCATTCATTTCACTTCCAAGCAACGTAGGACTCTATATTTTTTAACACTGCTCTCTCTAATATTCTCCTAAGGCTAGGCTTGAATGGATCTCCATTAATTGATTACCAATCCATTAACAGTGGAATAGGAGAGTAATGGGTGGATCACCAACATTAGTTCTTTGTGCCAGCTTGGCCTTTTACTACTACGTTCCTCTCCTGGGCTTTGTTGAGATTGTTCGAGCTCGAAATGGTACCACCCCTGCTTCCGAAGGTAATAACTCTAAACTAATTCTCTCTCTCTCTCTCTCTCTCTCTCTCTCTCTCTCTCTCTCTCTCTCTCTCTCTCTCTCTCTCTCTGATGTTCTATGTTTGGGAGATCCCTGGGCGGGGTACTTGCATGTCTTCTGCTCTTAATTCAACTGAATGATTCGAATGAAAGAGTGCCCGTCTGCCGCTTAAGTTACGAAACATGGCTTTTCATGTGGGTCCAAAACCAGAACTTACCGTTACTTTTGTTCTCCATAGAGAACTCCATTCCGCTTTCTCCCAAAACTCTCTTTTTTAATCAAAAGGTAATTTCAAACTCAAATATAATGAAAATGAAAATGAAAATGAAAAATAATTTTTTGATTTTTTTGGTACCGTTTAGAAGATCTCATTGAGATCTATCAAATAAGATCCATATTAGTGAAAAAATTATGTGCGTAAATATATGATTTTTAAGCTTGAAATTATCTTTTTTTTCAAAAGAAAGTTTACGAAGAAAATGGAAAGGCACGAAGTTTCTCTCACTTCATTTTCTTTTTTTTACACAAACAGAACACTTGTACCCTCTGTTCATTTCAATTAAACTGATTCCCATAAAAAAGAAAAAAAAGAACACTTTTGGATGCCATGAACTAGTTGCAGAGGGAGCCTAGGCCGAGCGGGGCCAGACCCGTACTCAGTCATTTTTTTTTAATTTCAATTTTGTACTCCTTTCATCTCAATTTATTTGTTCATTACGAGAGTTCTCCCAATTTATTGACTTGAAGACTTTGGGTCCAAAAGTAACCTTCAACACTAAAATACTAACTATAATTAGATGTGATACAAAGAGAGAAAATTGAAATTTTAGATTTTGGTGGTTCTAGTTTGGGAAAATTGCAAAAAACTTGGGACATCCCAAAAAGGAAATGTGAGCAGATAAATTGAGACAGAGGGAGTAATAACTTTTTGAATTTTCTTTCATGTATTATTCTAGATCTCTTGTTAATCACTCTCGTATATTTTGTATATCATTTCATTATCAACTTTTTATTTCAAATTAAGAAAAATTTAACTACACCCTAATGAAATAAGAAGACTAATGCAAAATATAGCCACCACAAACGATTTGAAATTCTCTAATGCATAGTGTCCAAAATTTAAAAATGACTAACCCATGGGCTATAAGCATCATATATATTTTACCAATTATTTATGATTCTCTCTATGCTAGAACCTACAACATGATTCAAATTTGAAGATTTTGGAATAAATTTTTAAAAAGAGATATTCTTTCTAATTGGAGCAAGATTGCTGAATATGATATTTTAGTTTCTGTGCATTGAATTGTTGTTAGACTTAATCCGCTGAGACAATTCAAGCAATTGGTTTGTGTTGTAAGTAACTTTCTTATAAATATGTTAGATTTTCTATTACTTTTAGAAACAAAAAGTTATTATTATTATTATTCCCCCCCCCCCCCCCCCCCCATAAAAAAAGATGGCATCCTACTCCAAATTGTGAAAATTAAATTCGTCTTTAAGAGACAATTAAATGATTGTGTGCATTTCCACCAACATGGTTGTAGACTCTAGTCATTTTTAGGGATTGTTTGGACAAAGAGGGCTGCTAATGGTACAGCAGTTTGTGCACAGCAGTCCCGTACAGATGGGCTTTGCTGAAGCAAAGTTGGATGATTCGTAAACACCTTTTCCGATATCGGATTGAGATGATTTTTTACAGGGACCGTAAACAACATGTTTTGAACAAAATGAGCGGCTCCGATCATCTTTGCGGGACCCGAGACGGGCGCAAAGCCCATCTGTACGGGGCTGCTGTGCACAAACTGTTGTACCTCAATCTTTACTGTTGGACAAATAAGTCAAGTGACTTATTTTTTTGTACCAATTCAAATTTTTTTCGAATTTGCTAGTTTGTTAATTTTTAGGGGATTATTTTCAATTTTTTTTTTTCGAATTTACTAGTTTGTCGTTAATTTTTAGGGGATTATTGCATCGTCATGACGGGAAGAATCTAAAAAGTAAAAAATTATGATCGAAATCAAATTGTTTTGAATAAAGACGAAAATAAGCCAATAAGCTAATTTTTTTGTCTTTATTAAAAAAAATTTGATTTCGATCATAATTTTTTACTGTTTAGATTCCTCTCGTCATGACGTTGCAATAATTCCCAAAAAATTAACGACAAACTAATAAACGCGAATTTTTTTTGAATAAGGACAAAAAAATAAGCCACTTGGCTTATTTGTCCAACGGTTCTATACGTTTTTTTGGCGAAGTTGTTTTAGTGGCATCAAATCGTTTCTTGGCTTAACAACTACTGTTGCACTTTTATCATTTCTTGAAGATTTGAACTTTAAATTTGCTACGGGAAAGTCTCTTATAAACACCTTTTACGAATTTTTGTGGCTCATTTTATTTTTGGATGTACGGTACACCTTTTGCAGACACTATGACTCATTTTTGTGGTGCTTTTTTAATGGAATTTTGTGGTAATTTTTACGATTTTTTGTTGTGTTGGTTATGAATTTTTGTATTGTTGTATATGAATTTTGTAGTAAAAAAAGGACGGCTAAAACTTGGGAATTTTTGTGGTGTTTATGAATTGTTGGGTCCAATTCAAACCTATGACCAATCAGTTAACTGTCGATACAAATAAATTGGCATTCAATTTTGAGTTTTCAAGGTGATTTACGACTTTTTGTAACTCAAAATACAAAGGTGCATACAGTATACCAATTTTTAGGGTTGTTTTCCCTGACTTCCTTACCGTATTTTTTAATACACAAGTTACTGATTTGGTTTATTCTCAGTTCAAGAACTGACAATTTATTTTCTGACTAGAATTTGGCGAACAATTTGACAATTGTTATTAATTTTCTGACTAGAATTTGGCGAACAATTACGAGTACTGGAATATTCTCCGAAGTGCTCTTTGCCCAAAGAGATTTTTGGCAAGAGAAATAAAAACCAGTACAAGTGGAGGGGAGATTTGTTATCAAGATTACGTAAAGTACACATAAACTGATTTAAACCACGAGCCATATAAAAAAAAGTACTTGTAGAATATTTCATCATGTCTTTTGTCATCTGTGGATGTGTGTTAATTGGCTTACTTTTACAAATTTTGTGGCTTACTTTACGAATTTTTGTGAAGTTATTTATATATGATTTCTTGTAGTTTAAAATAAGAATTTCGTGATTTACTTTTATGAATTTTTGAGGTCATTTATGAGATTTTGTGGCTTAAAATACGAAAGGAATACAGAGCACTGTTTTTTTTTTTTTGGGCTGTTATTTAAACTTTGGGCCAAGTTTAATCATTATTTTACTTTGGGCCAAGTTTAATTATTATTTTTCCTTCTTTTACTTTGGGTGATCATTGGTCAACTCAGCAGATGCCCTTCAAAATTACCTGTTTCCATGCTCTGGAATTTTCTTCTTTTATCTTCAACAAATTGGGTCATCATTCAAACTTTAACTCCTTTGACCTTGTCTTAGTAAAGCTTTTGGACGAAGTTGGCAAAGGTAGAATTGTATTGGGGAATTGACTTGTCTGCGTTGTAGTAATGCTGTTTATTTTAAGAAACAAGATTACCATGTTGGCTTTTTTCGAAATTTTTGGGGCAGTGAGTGCTTTGAACTCCGTCTTCAGCCAATGGAATATTTCGGTAAATTTAACTCAATGGAACATCAGCGGAGAACCATGCAGTGGAGCAGCTGTCGACTTGACGAGCATCGAGGATGGAGATTACAATCCCGGTATCAAATGCCAATGCGATGGTACCACTTGCCACATCACCGACCTGTAAGAAATTACTACTAGGACTTTTCTCCATGCTCCCCATATGTTCAATGTAATGATCATTGGTACTATATATTCTCTGCAAATGCTGTAATTTTGTCTAGTGGTACGATCCTACAGTCATGCTAGAAAGTGCATGTCAAGGTGAAAATTAGGCATGAGAAGAGAGAAGGGGTTGGGGATGACTGATGAGTCAGGAGTGAGAACAATTAAAGATTGGATGGTATATAAGCTTTTGAGATGGGATGAATCTTTGCATTGTAGATCAATTGACGGGTGATTTGAATGACAAGGAACGAGAGACAAATCGTTTGAGCTGGATGTTTTGAATTACATTGAGGGTGGTAAAGGAGAAACAAGAAGGCCAAGGACTCACAAGGAGTGCACGAGTTGAAGCAATAAAGAAAAATATGATGGCCGGTCCTACGTGTGACAAAAATTATTGCAGTAACCTGCAGTATTATTTAGAAAAAGGTGCAGGAATTTGTATCGGCTATCCAAACTCAGTAACTAGTACAAATACGTGTTGAGTTGAATTGAATTGAATTGAATGTAGTCCTCTTAAATTCAGTTTCTATTGACTGTTAGTGGTAGGAATTCAATTTGTTGTCAAGCTACCATGATTTACTATGCAGCTGAAGTCAGAACCTTGATTTATGTACTGAAGCTCTTAGTAAATTTTTTGAAGTCTTCCACTTAATGCTTGCCTTCTTTACCATAATGTAACAGCAAAGTCTATGCGCTAAGTATTGTTGGAGGAATCCCTGATGAGCTATGGTCGTTGACTTTCCTCACCAATCTGTATGTTTCCCCATCACTATTTTTAGTTTCAATAATGTTTTGTTTTCCTTCTACACTTTCTCTCTCTCTCTCTCTCTCTCTCTCTCTCTCTCTCTCTCTCTGTGACATTACTATCAAACTGAAACCTTAGAATTATGATGCAACTCCTATCCATATTTCTACATGTGTAATGCATTATATTCTTGGACAAAGTTTTCCTTCCTAGTCATTCAAAATTCTCCCTCATCAAACAATGCTCTACTAAGTTTCTTCCGTACTTTTCAGGAACTTGGCCCAAAATCACCTGACTGGTCCCCTGTCTTCATCCATTGCCAGTCTAACTCAAATGAAGTATCTGTAAGCCACCTTATTTTTCATTAGCATTCTTCCGGTCGTTAACATTTTATCCTCGTGTAGCTAGACTCCTTCAATGTTCTGACACCTCATTTACTTTTGTCAGGAGCCTAGGGATTAATGTACTATCTGGGGAGATTCCGAAGGAACTTGGAAATCTAACGAATCTGATAGTATTGTATGTTATTCTTGAATTTTTATGTTTTTAAGTGGAAACTATGTTTTTGCTTTTTATTGACTGCAATGCAACCTAAGGCCAACAAGTACAGTCCGCCCAAGTATATTCATCTTGTGTCAACAACCGTGCCATGTAAATACGATTTTGTGCGTGTGGATTTTTTCTTATTGAAAGCAGTTGTTTGCTGCAGTGGCATTCAGTTCCTTGTCCCATTGAAATTTTGCAACACTTGTCCACATAACTGAAATGTACAATCCTGTTTGCTGCATAACATTCGCATGTTACTTCTTCGTACTATTCTGGTGTTGTTAACTTGCTAATTTTGCAGGAGCTTTAGTTCAAATAGCTTCTCTGGTCCTCTCCCATCAGAACTTGGGAATTTGACAAAATTGCAACTACTGTAAGTGCTGAGACATTCCGCACTCTTATTTCATTGTCCAGAATATTCTGTTTTGGGGGCAGCATGCCAACATTTGATAGAAATGGTTCCGCAGCCATTGCCATAACACAACCATCTTATCTTCTTCTTTTTTAATTCGAAACAAGCATCTTATCTTACAACTGAAAGATCCCTATGAGCACAGTGCTTAGATTTTAGAAGCACTCACTTCCCTCTTCCTACTTCGCTTAACTTGTACGGTTGTACCTTCTTCAGTCTTTGCTTTTCTGTCCAGTAATTGGGAAAATTGTTGTTATATTTCTAGATGCCTTGACCTTAGATTTGGATACTGGAAGGTATTACAATAGGTGTAGGAAGCAGGGACGGAGCCAAGAATTTTACTATACAGGGGCGACCATATATGCGAGACAAAAAAAAAAAAAAAAGAAGAAACGTACATAACAACATAAATACATTAATACTCAAAAATGTAAAAAATAGCAACATCACTATTCCATACTTAATTATGCTTTTCATAAATTATACTCCCAAAAGAATTTAAATAAAATATGCGACCAATTCTGCATAAAAATACTAAATAAAACAATTAAACTGAAAAAATACAAAATATTATGGAAAATTGCAATTTCGTAATACAATGAATGTAAATAGGTAAGAGTTGCATCACTATAGTTTGAGTAGATTTTAACTAAGTTAGCTCCTACTCAACTATCAATCGAAAATCAATTGCAAATTTAAAAATAAATGTAATACTTTTTTATTTGTAATCATCAATATTGTGACACATCAATTATAGGACGAAGAGTGTACACGTACGTAGCTTACATCTTCATTTGTGATTAATTATTTTATATGTTTAAATTTTTAATTATGTTGTGTTATGCCCGTGCTTTTTTCGTGCTCGTGCTGTGCATATGTCATGGCGTAGCACTCTTAAACGTGTCGTGCCTATGCAGGATGCTTGTTGCGACGACGACCTTTGCACCATACCTTCAAGATAGAAAATCAAGCAACATTAAAAAAGATAAAGCGGCAAGCATAGAAAAGAAATTGATTATACATTGCCTACGTAAGGCCGGAGCTACGTAATTAAAAAAAGTTCTATCAGTATGTTTCTCCCCTCCCAAACAATAGAACACAAAAATCCAAAGTGATAAAGTTAAGATTATTACTGACGACAAAATGATGATCGTTATCAATAGTGTCATCGTGTTGTGGAGTCTAGTATTCACTCATTTCATAGTTATAATTTAGATTTCACCAAGATTACTTAGAGTTCTCAAAATCTCTTCTCCAATGTTCTTATTTTCTCGAAACTGCTTTCAAAGTTTTGACGATGTGGGATTCTTGTGCCAAGAAAGAGGGAGAGAGGTTTGGTGTGTCATGGAGATTTTGTAGGCAAGAAGAAAACGTATGAAACCCTCTTAACGATTAGGGATTTTTGTAGGTAAAAACTGGGAGTTAAATATTTGAGTACTCACTGTGTTAACCCTCACTATGTTTTGTTTAATTTAACCCGTAGCGTTTACAAAATTAACGTTGGTATCCTTGCATTTCAAAGGTTAACTACTTACTACCATTTGATTCTTTTTCCCTAAAATACTAGAGGGAGGCGAGCCTCTATACTTTCATAGAAATTTTTTATTTTACATATAATAAGTAAAAACAAAAAAAAAAAAAAAAAATTGCATGGGCGACTGCCCCTACTGACCCCTCCCTAGCTCCATCACTGGTAAGAAGAAACAACATTAATACCAGGAGATGCTACACTTGTTTTCCCATGAGAGAAGTGCGGTGTGGTGCACTTATTTTGAGATATCCCACAAATGAAGTACTCATTCTATAACATTAAAATTAATTGCAGAAGTCTGAACATGTAGAGAAGGTCAGCGTCTACAGGGCAAGTTGACTCGTTGACCGGTTGACCATCCAATAAGATACCGACGCATGGCAACAGATTCGCGCGACACATTGTGTGCGAAGGAGATGACGTGTGGCACGGAGATGATAAAATGCGGGTCCCACGACACATAGGATGCCAACAGAGAACCCGTGGAGACTTGGCCCCACACTACGACCGCGATAACAAGTAGTCCCGCGCGGCTAGCGCGAGGACATTAAGGGACGCGAGTCTTGCATCCCAAAGAGGCAAAGAGCCCAAACGAGTGGTAAAGGTTGGCATGTTCCCAAGGAGGGAGAAAGACTGAAGGAAGCAAACCCATAAACCGGCGCTTCTATAGATGTTAAAGGAGAGAAGGCGGGAAAACCAACAAACATTCGAATGACCCATACTCTTTAGTCCGCTTCGGTTGTTATGGCATGGCCCGACCCTTATGGCTTCAGATCCACTATCCAACTTTCCTCTGTCCGACTCCCTATCCTGCTCTTGTAAATGTGCCACGTTATCTACTCCCTTCCCTCCTTTAGTCTCCGTTTGGTGGTGCCTATAATGTTTGATGATTTTGTGGGGTTCATTTTGGGTTTGAAAAAATAATTCAAACATCACGTTACTCTTAAAAGATATTTTTCTATCTGTTATTGTAAAAAATAAAATCAATTTAATATTAGTTAGGGTTTTTTCAGCGTCTGTAGGGTCGCTACAAATTTAGGAAAAGTCAAAGATTAACGACCAAATACTCAAAATTAAATTATTGATTGATTATTTTTTATAGGGTCCATTTCGGGTCCCCAAAAAATAATTCAAATAGCTCATTTATTTTAAAATGCTTTTCATTGATTTCTCAAAAAAATTAGCTCAATTCAATATCGGTAAAGTTTTTTCAAAATTCGTACCTACGAATGCTGAAAAAGCCTTAACGAATATCGTATTAATTTAATTTTTTACAATAACAGATAAAAAAATATTTTTAAAATACCTTCCAGTTTAAATTATTTTTTTGAGACCTGAAATGGGCTCCAAAAAATCATCAAACATGATGCCAATTGCACCACCAAACGGAGACTAAAGGGGAGAAGGGAGTAGATAACGTGGCACATTTGCAAGAGTGGGACAGGGAGTCGGCTCAAGACTCACGCAACCCACGTGAGAAGCCCTACCACCTCGTTGTCGATGGGTACGGAAGAGGACATATGTTAATATTTCATAGAGCCACCTGGTGCCCGAGTGTTGGGCCCAGATATCTATAAATACGAAACATTCGCCTTAGATTTTCAAGAGTTGTTAGTTGATTAGACACCCGGACAGTGGGGAAGTTGGTGAGTATTGATTCCGAGGGAAGAACATTCCCTCTCCAACATCTCTTCCTCTTAGGGTTTCGAAACCTACCTCACACAGAGTGACTGCCATATTCCATTTGGACACCCTTGCCCTCTCCTTCACTCCCAAGAGATCCTCCCATTTCTCATCTCCACGGTTGATTATTCATACCTTGCTCTAGCACAAATACACTTGGGTTAAAGAACATTTGACCCATACATCTAAGTGATCTAACCTCTCTTACAAAACACAACATCGACCTCAAGACTCTCACTAGTTATTTGTTTTAGTGAAGGAGAATAGATGATTGGGAATTGCATACTCCTATTAGACATAGATGATCTCTTTTAGGTCACAATAATCGAGAGCAATGATTAAGCAGTTGTGGCTTCTCTTCAACTTCCGGAATCCATGATGGAAAATTCTTGTTGTTCTTGTTCTCTTTTTTCTTCTTTTATCTTTCATCTAAGTTAAGAACTAGAGAAGCTAATCACTATGTGGGCCAAATAATCACCATGTATGTATTGTAAATAAGCAGTTATGAAAACCTAACCAAAGTTATAGGAATTAAACGAAACCCAGTTCGATAGCATGATCTGGAACCCTCCGGAGAAGTCCGGAAGGTTCTAGACGAGTCCAGGAATAGGATTCTAGAGAAATCCAAAACATTCTGGAAATATCTAGAGACTTCCAGAGAGTCGATGATGACTCTCAACAAATGTAGTCTTGAGTTTCATCTCGTAAACATCTTGAAGTTTTAAGGCCTGCACAGTGTAACCTACATAAGGCTGGTGTTGCATGCCGAAAATTGGAGCATTATACTTATAAAATTATCCACCTTGACAGCTACTTTGATAGTTCTGGAGTCAGTGGAGCTATACCATCTACATATGCTGCTTTACAAAACCTGCAAACTTTGTAAGAGCTTTCTGGCTTATCCTTTCTGGTAAACTTGAACATCTTGTTCAAATTAATTGTATCTGTGATCAAGAAGGAATTTTTTGAGGATTTCAGGTGGGGTTCAGACAACGAACTCACAGGCAGCATACCTGAATTCATAGGGAACTGGTCACAACTTATTGACCTGTAAGTAATCTTGTATGCTGTGTCCTCTTTATTTTGACAGTCAATACTCTGACCATAGCTTTACTTTAACCCACATATCAATGTTTGGTAACTGAGCTGCTTTTTTTGTTTTATTCTATAAATTGATACTCCATACAGTTACCTCCATTGTATGTACTATCCATAAGCTGTAAATTTACTGTACTTAATTTATCTGTAGGAGGTTTCAAGGAAACTCCTTTGAAGGTCCAATACCACCATCATTCTCCAACTTGACCAAGTTGGAGTCATTGTGAGTGTTAAACTCTTTCAATAGCCTTTTTTGGGGTAAATAAATGTAATCCAGTTGTGCTCTCTTTCAATAGCGTTGTTTGCATAAAAATATGGATGATATATTCTTCTCTTTTATAACATTCCATGTGATTAAATAGGATGATAAGTGATTTATCAAATGGAAGCACTTCACTGGAATTTTTGAAAGATATGACGTCTCTGAGGACCTTGTAAGGCAATACGGCTATTGCTGACAATCAATTTTGAAATACTTTTAAGTTTTGTCCCTATTATCGTCCATTGTTTTTCACAAACTTAATCTAACAAAGTGGTTTCATGACTGGCAGAATATTGAGGAATAACAAAATTTCTGGTTCTATCCCCTCCAATATTGGTGATTATCAGAGTTTGTCTCTGTTGTAAGTTATTGCTGTTAAATTTTATTTGGCTTCCATATAGTTTTGCAGTTGATAATCTGGTTGATGAAGATGGAGCCAACACCCGTATGAAGTAAACATCTGGTTTTTAACATTTTAGAACTAACATGTAACAACTGGTTTTGTCTAATTTTCCAGGGATTTGAGCTTTAACAATTTAGCTGGACAGATTCCAGACTCTCTCCTCAATTTGAGCTCTCTCTCTTACTTGTAATAAGCATTCTCTCTTACATGTGATAAACATGTTGTGCAGTGTTTTTTTCTAGAAGAATTACAGAATGATTCATTATGAGTTGAAGTAATAGGTGTGTGTTCAGGTTTCTTGGGAATAATAAATTGAACGGAACGCTTCCCGCACTAAGGAGTGCATCTCTTATAAATATGTAAGTAAATCTTATGAAACCCTTCGCAGTTCAATGATAGTGTGTGCAAGTGGTACTATTTTGTTTTATGGCCACTACTGATCATACCAAAGAAATAGATCTTATCAAATGTGAAGTTTTTAGAATGTCATGGTTAGATGATTTCAGAAGCATAACCCACCGTTGTACAATCCTATGATTGGTTTACTCAATAAAATGTGCAGGTTTAGTTTAGGCAAATCATTATGGAGTAAGTTGTTTACACCTACAATGTCCGCATCCTTTGTATTGATTGTTCCTTTAGACATAACAAGGAAACAAGTAGCTAGGATTGCGAAGAAAAGTAAACCATCATTTATTGCTTGGGAAAAGTTTCCTGTTAATGGGCTGATATCATGCTACCATGTTTTAGCCTGGGAGGAGACATAGATACTTATTATGAGAACCTGTATCTTAACAAGGTGGTTGGTACTGATGTGTAAGATATTGACTAAACCAGAGACTTCAGCACTCAAATTTAAGACTAATCAATGTGTCGATTCTAAGTAGAATGAATATCCCAACTAAGCATCCCCATAATGTCTTTGCTTGCAGAGATGTGTCATACAATGAATTATCTGGGAGCCTTCCTTCTTGGATCGACGAACAAGGCTTGCAACTGTATGTAGAAGTTTTATGTCTCTCTTCTCTGTTTGTGTCACAATTTTTTGGTTTACTTTCCGGCATCCAGATAGTTGTATTGCCAGCTGATTTGTCATATTTTCCCCACAGTTCCATTTTGTATCAGTTGATTTTGTTCTACTCTCGAGACTAATACTGAGTTTTTTTTGGATGTAATATGCAGTAACTTAGTTGCCAATAACTTCACCATTGAAAGTGCAAACAATAGGTGATTCTCTCTGTGCCTGTTGAACAGTTAGTGATACTAAAAGAAAGTTGTGATTAGTGTAAATTGATTGTCGGAGGTGCAGCAAATGGGGCCTATGTAAGAAGTTAGCTAAACAACTTTGCAAAGGATTCTTCCATGGCAACTGCAGAATATAAATTGCAATACAGTGAGATTATGAAGCCATCCAGAGAATATAAACACAGTTCATACCTGACATCATCAAGATAACAAGGAGAATCCATGATACATGTCCTTTATGTTGAGGAATTTTTTATTCCACCCACAACAGAAGCGTAACGAAAAACACGCGCACAAAAGGAACACACAATATTTATGTGGTTCGGCCCTAGTGGCTACTCCACGTTAGAGGGAACAATTTTCTACTAATATTGAATGAGTTACAATGAGATAAGAAATACGCAATCCTTGCCCAACGTTCTCACTCTTTCTTCTCTCTAGCTACACACTCACCCAATATTCTCACTCTTTCTTCCCTCTAGCTACACAAGAAAAAAAAGGAACTGGTTGCACTAATATTCTCCTTTCTCTGCCGTAGCTCACGACACACACACCTTCACTACTTCATTTAAATAGAGACAGGAGAAGGATCTACACGCTGGCTTTTCAAATTCCAAGCTTCACAAATTATCTTTGGGACTTTTCATGCACAGCCGGCTAACTCGAGAGAGCTTTCTAGAGAAGCTATTTGACCAAACCACCAACCCATTTGAGCCACCGAGCCAATCAGTGCTAACAAATAAATTATCTCTCTTTTTTTCCCAAAAGCATTCACATGGGGGAAAAACCAACACTTTATACTAGTAAGTACTGGAGTAAGCATTTTTAGTTACACTCCATGCTCGTGTTATATAAGATGTTAGCGACAGTATCTGATGAACTGTGCTACTCTAATTGCATTACTTATATGGAAAATTATTCTTGCACTGATCAATATCCTTTCTTCTTCTGTGTACAGTTTTTTGCCTTCAGGATTGAACTGTCTTCAAAGCAACTTTCCCTGCTTTCGCAATTCTCCCATTTGTAAGTGCAATTTAAAACCTCCCCTTACCTGTGATTCTGAAATCGGACAAATCTACACTATGATCTTGGAAAGAGAATCTTTTTGAGTTTACTGTTCCTTTGAATCGTCAAACCCTTTTGATTCTAAATATAGGTCGACTTAGATTGGTAACTGTTGGCTGACTCGGTGGCTCTTTTCCTAGTTTAGCTCTCGGATTAATTTGTGACTTCATGGTGTTAGAGGTCCTAAGTTCCAATCCAAGTCATGTAACTTCTGTTCATTCCCTTGTTATGTGTTACGATGCACTCTCTGCGTGTGTATCAGTGCACCTTATTCGGTGTAGTTTAGTTTGCCTCCGTTTGTGAGACTGGGCCGGACATGCAGGGGTGTTACATAGTTTGATGTAGGTTTGTTAGTTTGGTCTCTGTCCAGTGTAATGAATGTAGTTATGCAAAATCCTTTCTTGTGGTTAATTTGTTTGGAGTCCACTGCGTTGAGTTCAATTGTCATACTACCTTTGAGATTTGAAGCCTATACAGATTTATTAAATGCTCCTTCCCCATTTTTTCTGTTTTTATATCAACCAAGGGTTGTTGCTAGTCAATGGCCTATTTTTCGAGTTCCAATTTCACATTGCCCTTGCCAATGAAAGGCCTTAAGAAACTATCTACCTTTTTTTTGTTTCTTTTGTCTTCTTCCAATGTTCCAGTTTTTGAACTTGTCGGATGAAGTGAGATATTCGTTTCCTTATTATACCAAGACTTCACATGTGAAATGCGTTGGCTCAAGTTTGTTTTCGTGGAGAGTAAATTGCCACTTTTTAGATGTGCATTAAACCCATAAGATGCATGACATGATCAACGAGATTTGGCTGAATTTGTTTCTCTAGTGCACCTATTTGAACTCCAACGTGATGAATTCCTCTCCCCTGATGGTTTGCAGATTCCAACTTTTCGATTAAGTGTGGTGGTCCACAGATTAAAACTATTAATCAGATTGTATATGAGAGGGATAACGAGACTCTAGGTCCGGCTACCTATTATGTGACTAGTACAAAGAGGTGGGCCGTAAGTAATGCTGGACGCTTCATCAATAGCAACCATTTGAGTTATTCGGATTTCTCTATGGAAAATTTCACATCTACTTTGGACGAAGTGCAATCGGAGCTGTTCCAGACAGCACGAATATCAGCTGGATCACTAAGATATTATGGGCTGGGGCTTGAGAATGGTAATTACACCGTGACTCTCCAATTTGCAGAGTTAAAAATTGCGAATCCCACATCATGGGAAAGTCTTGGAAGGCGGGTTTTTGATATTTACATCCAGGTCTGTGCTGAGTTATCAAAATTGAATTTTAAATGTGTGTTTTTTTTTTTTTTTTTTTTCTGTTTCTCCATTAGTCCAAACATTTTTTGTTCATTTGGACAAGTTTTTCTAGATTTCCTCTTCATTATTTGTATTCACAACTTATAAAGTTTGTCATTAATTTAAGAGTTACTTATAAATAGCAATAAAAGGGTGTAACATGGGGGGGGGGGGGGGGGGGGCGCGGGTTGTCCCCCAGCTTGCTGTTGTGCCCATTTATGGGCTCACTCTGGTCTCGCTCTGATGATCGGAATCGTTCACTTTGTAGAGCTCGTCGAGTAGAACGACTATGAAAAAAATTAGCTTAATTGGATATCATTAACTGCCTGATCGGAGTCCATATAACTCTCGGTCCATGGGTTACAGTGGATTTGATCCAGTATTTCGGATCCATTCTTTTCAAAATAAAAAGGTTCTGATCAGGCACTTAATGACCGGAAAGGGCTTCATCCTAGTAGTTTTTGTTTGAACTGTTCAATAAAAAACAAAAAAAAAATTGTTCGGATGAAGCCCTTCCCAGTCTTTTTTTTTTTTTTTTTTTTTTGCTGATTTTTTTTGCAGTTACCCTTAAAATTACGTTCTGAACCTATTGAGCGGCTCGAATCATCGAAATTCAATCGGGAGAGAGAGTTCTGCATTTTATTAAAATGAGGTGGTCCTTACCCAAGACGGACTCATATATATATATATATATATATATAGTCCGGATCCAGTTAGGGATCCCGAATTGGGCTCTGGCGCGGACTTCTTTCCACAGCCGTTAGATTGTGTTTTGAATGGCCGGGATCCGCGATAGTTTGTTCGTGCGAACAAACTATCCGCAGATCCCAACCATTCAAAACACAATCCAATGGCTGGGAGCAGAGTCCCGCACTTAAGCCTTCATTCGGGATCCCTTAGCGGATCCGGAGTGTGTGTGTGTGTGTATATCTATGGGAAAGTCTACAACACACATGGTGTACCATATGCACCTATTTTATGGTTCATTCATAACATTTTAGCACGTTTCATAATTTTTGTCCTAGAATTTATAACTTTTCAACTGTACGATTCGTAACATTTTCATTATGATTCGTAATATTTTGGTGTATCTCGTACCTTTATACGATTCATAACTTTTTAGCAATACAATTCGCAACATTTTCTCTATAATTCATAACATTTTGGGAGTGCATATGATACACACCCAAATAAGGGGTGTGTGTGTGTGTGTGTATATATATATATATATATATATATATATATATATATTATATATATACACACACACACAATATATATATACACACACACACACACACAGAGTCTGGTTCCTATCCACACCTGTGCGCACCTCCCCTTTCTCGATCGAATTTCGATGATCCGAACTGCTCAATGTGTTCAAAACGTGATTTTAAGGGTACCTACGAGAAATCGGCAATAAAAAACACCGGGAAGGGCTTGATTTGAGCAGTTTTTTTATTGAACTCTTCAATAAAATACGAACAAAAACTGTTCGGATGAAGCCCTTCCCGATCATTTTTTTGCCAATTTCACGCGAGTACACTTAAAATTACATTCTGATCACATTGAGCGGCTCGGATCATCGAAATTCGATTGGAAAAGGGGAGGCGCGGATGGTGCGGACGGAAAGGGGTGTGGACTTAATCCGGACTGTGTGTGTACATATATATATTGATAAAAAGTAGTCTAAAACACCCATGTCTTATAGATTCCAATGCTTTGGTTCTTGAGTTTCAACTTTCAACCTCTTTCATTCTAGGGGAATCTGGTTTGGAAAGATTTTAACATAAAAAAGGAGGCCGATGGTTTCTCTTACCAAGCTGTTGACAAGGATTTCACAGCTACTGTATCAGAAAACTACCTTGAAATCCATCTATTTTGGGCTGGTAAAGGGACTTGCTGTATACCTACTCAAGGTACATACGGACCTTCTATTTCAGCAATCAGTGCCCTTCCAGGTAATAGGTTTCTTAAATATTTGATGCAAGTTTACAAAAATTAGTAATAATTTTCTAACGACTAAGTTTTTGTACAGAGTTCATCCCCACTATTAGTAACAACCCTCCAACAAGCAACCCTCCAACAAGCAACCCTCCAACCAGCAACCCCCCAACCAGCAAACAAAGTAAGACCGGTTTGATTGCGGGGATTGTTGTTCCTGTTGGAGTTGTAAGCTTTCTTTCAGTACTTGCGCTATGTTGTTTCGTCAAACGCAGAAAAAGGCCAGGATGGGACGATGATGAAGGTAAAAAAATATTCAGAAAATTATACAGTACGCCGACTTTGTTATCAGACCATGACTGTATTGGACATTCTTCTTTAATGGCATTTTAAGATGTATGGGTCCGATGCTATATATCCGTTTTCTTAGTAGCATCAGGCTTGATATATGCCTTTTTCATAGATTGTGTTCAGACGTGATGGAGGTACGAGTAAATGTTCTCTTAAACACTCTTCCCTTTCTAGCCAACCAGCAATCCCATCACAAAATAGCCCATCCCCCTACCTTTTCTTTTCCACCTGTAATTACGTTAAATGCTCTGAATTATCAAGGAAAAGAAGTTAATACATTACTCCGTATCAAAGAAACACTATTTGGCACTGCCCATAGTGTCCCATCCAAAATTTGTATGTTCGTGTACTTCAAGGTGCCACATAATGATAATGACCATCGTTTAAGTTTAGGGAATGACTTCGGGGTCTCCACCCATTTTGGAGACACCGTAATTTTTGGCATAACAAAAATATTATCAGCATAACCAAAACCATTACAAGCATAATCGGAATCATTACAAGCATAACTTGGTGTAATCAAACCATTTAGAGGTGTAACATAGGAAAAACATAGGGGCATAACCAAAACCATTGAGAGGCATAACTTGACCATTGAGGGGCATAACTTGAATCATTGAAAGGCATAACCCAAGACCATATAGAGGCATAACATATTTAGTTATGCTGAGTGTGTACCAGTGTTTTTCCCATGGTGGAGTATTAACTTCCTAAGACATTCACAAACAAGGATTTACTGAACTTGCAGAGCTCCAAGGGATGGATGCTAGGCCCTACACTTTCAGTTATGCTGAACTAAAGGCTGCAACAGAAGATTTTAATCCTGCAAACAAACTTGGGGAGGGAGGCTTTGGACCGGTTTTTAAGGTAAGCATCCTTCTAAAAAAAAGTAAGGTCATCGTCGAACAACTTCATATTGCTCTAGGAAATGGCACCGTTCTTGAGACTCCCTTAAATATATATATGCCACTTCACCTCTCTCCTCTTTTTTTCTTTTTTCCTTTTTAAATCGTTATGGATGGCAACAATACTCTTATTTCAAATCTGTGCTATGGAGAGAGGCTGTCCACTGCAATTTTGTGAAAATAAGACCATGGAAAATACAAACCCTGCTTTTGGATATATTTTGCAAAGAACAGCGATTTGTTAGTCCATACCATTTTTCCTTTTCATGAGATCAGAAACCTTGGATGGGAGTGGACATTTTATCTCAAAATTTTGAATTTCATATTCTATAGGGAACACTAAATGATGGGAGGGTTATTGCCGCCAAACAACTTTCCGTGGCGTCCCACCATGGAAAGAGTCAATTTGTTACAGAGATCACTACAATATCTGCTGTTCAACACCGGAATCTTGTGAAATTGTATGGATGCTGTATTGAGGCAGATAAAAGACTGCTTGTTTATGAGTATCTTGAAAACAGAAGTCTTGATCAAGCATTGTTTGGTACAAGGATAGCACCTTTACTGTTTTTTTTTTAAATTTTTTAGTATGTCTAAAATACGACAAGCTTAACTTGTTTGCTTTTGTTAAGCAGGGAAGACAAGCTTGTATCTTAATTGGCCCGCTCGTTTTGGTATATGCTTGGGAGTAGCAAGGGGTTTAGCTTATCTTCACGAGGAATCTCGACTACGCATTGTACACAGGGATGTTAAGGCCAGCAATATTCTTCTCGACTCTGACATCAACCCCAAAATTTCTGATTTTGGTTTAGCCAAACTTTATGATGACAAAAAGACCCACATCAGTACCCGTGTTGCAGGGACAATGTAAGATTCTCGACAGTTGATCTCTATTTTGGTATGCTAGTAGCTGAAGTATTGACTTACATGATGAATTTTTTAATGGTTATTGATGCAGTGGGTATCTTGCACCTGAGTATGCTATGCGTGGGCACCTTACAGAAAAGGCCGATGTGTATGGCTTTGGTGTTGTGGCTTTGGAGATGGTGAGTGGAAGGCCAAATTGTGACTCTAGCTTGGACGAAGAAAAGATCTATCTTCTCGAATGGGTATGATTCACTTTCTTTTTGGCACTCAATAGTTGATCCTTTGAAAAGTTCCTACTGGATGCGTATAGTTGCAGGTACAGTATGTGTTATGACTCTAGTTAGTGATTCAGCTGCATCTTCGTGTTGTTCTTTAAAAAGAAAGAAGGATCGTTGTATATTGAAAACGTTAGGATGTTTAATTTGAGCATCATTAAAAAAAAGATTCCTTGTTCAGTAGTACGAAAAAACTAATTATCATCTCTTTATATATCTGGAACCAAATTCTGGTATTTTTGGTGTTAAAATGTGCATCAAACACAATCAATATTTGATCCACTAACCCTGACACCCAGCCTGCTCTATTTTATGATTCCTATGACATTTTAATCTTCCCTCCTTTTAGGCATGGCATCTGCATGAAAATGACCATGACATTGAGCTAGTGGATGCTAATTTGTTGGAATTTGACGAGGAAGAAGTAAAACGAGTGATGGGAGTAGCTCTTTTGTGCACCCACACATCCCCACAGCTACGCCCATCAATGTCGCGTGTTGTGGCAATGCTTTTAGGAGACACTGAAGTTAGCCCTGTTACTACGCGGCCTGGATATTTGACCGACTGGGAATTTGACGAGACAACCACTTTTATGACTGCTGATACTCAAGCGAAACATAGCCAATTCAATTCATCAAGTGCAACCATGGGGGCTGATCCAGGCCATTCACCGATTAATGCAGCTCATCAAGTGGAAGAGGTCAACGGAGAATGCAGTTCGTTAGTTTTTCAAGAAAGAAGCAGTGATTAGTTCAACAAGAATAAATGACGCGAGATTTCTTTTCTCTAGAAATTATTGTTGTTTTTCGTTTGTTGCTGTAGAGAATTTTAGCTTATCACCTTTGTAGTATTGCTAAATTCGACAGTGGTTGGTTTTCGTGAAGGAAATTGCTTAAGAGCTACCAAAAGGGATGCCGAATATTCCAACTCATTTGAAATTAGGGCTTCGTTTGTTTTCATGAAAAATATTGTTAAATTTGAATTTTTGGTGTTTGGTTGAGTTACCCATTTTAATGGTCCAGTTAGAATGCCCATGGCTGGGCAATGCAAGAGACGAGGCACAAGTGCTACATGTGTCGCATTGGTGCTATACATGTTGAAAAATGGAAGCGTGTCCTTCTTGAATGGAATGATCATCAACACTTGATCAGTAAAACAACTTATCGAACAAATGGGAGTAAAGTCATTTTCAGACAATTTCACGGAAAACATTTTAATTGAAAAAGATTTTACCATATTTAATTCAACCAAACACCACAAGTTTAGGAAAACATTTTTGAGAAAAATATTTTACTCCAAACAAATAGAGCCTAGATTTGCTGATAAGGTGGCAGCTCTTGATGCGTCTTCAAAAAACCTAAATCAATGCACAAGCAGCACAACCATTTGGAACTGTGCAAGGCTGAACTGGAAAAGTTCATTGTATGTGTACAGATATACACACGCTCACGCGTCAAATGGGTTTGGTTAAAAATTTGGAAAACTAGAGAAATCAACAAGATCCTCTAAACCGTTAGAAACCTAAAGAAATCACTACCCTTTTCACAATGAGAGATGCTACGTACACTACCAACAACAATGGGTGTAGTTGTAGCATTGTTGTTTCAAGATTATCAATAAACTAACAACATTCTCAAGTAATGAATCCATATCTTTATATATGCCACAATATACTCCCAAGTTTCCAACAATAAACAAAATAAGCGTGGAATCTCTAAATAGTTTTAACTACCAGAGTAGCATTTTTGGGAAAAAGAATCTCTAAATAGTTTTAACTACCGGAGTAGCATTTTTGGGAAAAAGAAAATAACAAGCAGGTTTTTTTTTTTTTTTTAATTATCAGAGGAATCCAACAAGAACGATTGAAATCAGAGAAATTATAGCTATCCAAAAAGAAAAAATTAGTAAATTTTTATTTTCTTTTAACAAAAAAGAAAGCTCCCTAGTACTCGTTTTGTGATGTAATTTTATGCAGTTCCCTGTTAACCAAAAAGAGAAAATATAGCTAGTCATTCCACTTCAGAATTTCCCCTTTCCAGTATAACACATTTTCTATGGATTATATCAGACCTCATGTTAATTCGAACCGACAATAATTTTGTTCACTCTCTTTTAAGGAGGGTGAATATTATCTTTCCTGTGATTGGTGAAAATTGTATAGAATCCACAAAACGCTTTTTGGTAATAATGAATTAGTTTGCGATGGACCCACACAACTTCCACCACATACAAGAATACCAAATTATTCTCATTCGAACCGGAAGTAACAACACAAGAATACCAACATCACACATACCGGAACCAATCTCATTAATTAGGCCACGTTTAATTTGTTGCGACCTTGAAGCAGTATTTTCCAAAAAATTTCCTGTGTGCCGCAATTCTTACAATTAGTAATGTATCAACAGTTGCAACTCAGCAATCAAACAAAAAAAAGAAAATCAAAGAGTAAAGTTTCCAGATTGTAAGTCGTTAATGATGGGAGAGATCTCAAAAAACTTCCTCCCGCCACAGCCGAAGGCCCAATGACATATTTTCTGGTCGACTGTCAACAGATGTCCCGGTTATGTCTTTCTCTGCGAGTGATTGACCTTCCCATGCGAAGCCTTCTCGCGGTAAGTGCATCTAATAAAGCTCCTAAAGCGTCCTCTAATGCTTCAGCCTGTTTATCAAACCGTAATGTGCTTAACTCCTGAAGAGAATGCAGCTCATCGAGGAGGCCAACTGCTGCTGCCGCTGTGCATGTTCGGTCCCACGACGGTTGGGGCCTGGTTTCCAAACACGGTAAGTGGTTGGAAGTAAAGTTAATGAAATTGGAAGGATTTCAGGAGAATTCCGGGGGGGGGGGGGGGGGGGGGGGGGGGGGGGGTTTGGTGGGGTGAAAGAAATGGAAAAAAAAATCCTCTAACAAATTGATACAGTTATGTGCCCCAATGAATGAAAGAGAGATAATAATCGTGTTGATATCTCACCGGAGTTTATGCATTGCAGATGCACCTGTGGCAAGAGATATGCAAGGAAGGTCCTCTCCCCAGACTTCATTTGCTTTGTCCTGCTAGTAATAGACCAATTCAGATCAGAATATTCTCCATATAACATCTAGGAAGCCTGGCTGAAAAAATCTGCTGGGTTTTTGATTTGTCAGCTTCACAGAGTAAAAAACTGTACTGAAAATGAACATTTCAAGATTAGCCTGTCAACATTTGTAAAAGCAATTCTGAACTGCCTTGAAAATCTGATAAACCCACAATGCCTCCGTGGTGAACAAACTATTTTAGGGGCTGGAATGGATGTCTTATTCAGCCAGCATTACCGAATCCTGCAGAGCCCATTAGCCCTGGTTTCCGTTATGTTCTTACATGCATACAAGATATATGTACTTTCAACATCTATCATTCTTCTATCTTTTAAAAATGGACCATTTTGTGCACAATTGCTAGACATATCTTTTGAAATAGACCAGTACATAATCTCAGGTTGCCTCAACATTTCTATGAAGTTTAGAATTCAAAAAGGACGTATCAATCACGCGGTAGCTGAAGAGCAGACATCCATATGTAACACATGACATCGTTCGAAATGGTTTTTTTTTCCCTTGTGTCACCGCAAGGGCGAGAGAATATGACAGTCTTGAGAGCACATAGCAAACGACAAACGTGGGCAGAAAAAGTTTATGATAGCAGTCATCAGTATAGATTCCCAACCCGAAAACCCTAATATCACTTGCTATTGGCATATTATACAAAATCCGTGGACTATATCCCACTCTCAAAGCATCCTAGCCAGTAATCTAGCCCTAGTATGTGTGTGACCAACACTTATATATTCTAATACATAAAGGGAGGATCCAAGATTGGGCTCATCTGCTTTTCCTGCTTAGTAATGGTTAGTTTCTTGTCTTCTTCGTAACGAAGTCATGGATTTTGATACTCATTTCCCAGTTTTGGCTGCTTCGAATACGGTTAGGGCGGATATTTCTACATCTGCCCTAGGGAAAAATTCTTCGTCCTTCGTGAATAATCAATTGTCTTCTGGTATTTTGTCGAATCTTTTGGAGAGTGTTACTGTTCCAGTATCTCCTTCTGTTCGTCAAATTGAAACCCTTACTGCTGAGAATCTCTCTCTTCGGAGTGATTTAGCAAAGGCTTAGGCTAGTGGTGCTTCTGGTAAGGATACGGGCAAGGTAATGGACAGCCCTACCCCTCATGCTCAACCTTCTTCTTGGAAAGATAGGGTTACTGTTAATTCTGGCGATTCCCGTTGATTGAATCTGGAATTTATTCCCCCTTTGGTGTTGGAGGACAGAGTGGTGGTTTCTCCTCCTCCGGAGGTAGAAGATCTTGGTCTAGCTAAATGGAAGAACTGTTTAGTTGGTCATTTCCTTGATAAGAAGGTGCCCTTCTCACTTGTGCGTAGCATCACAATGAAAATCTGGGAAAAGTTTGGCTTGTCTGATGTTTTGGCCAATGACCGAGGTTTCCTTTTCGTTATCTTTTCTCATGATGCTGCTATGGGAAAAGTTCTGGACTCTGGTCCATGGCTTTTTTGCTGGGAAGATGTTGGTGCTCAAACTTTGGAAGCCTCATATGGCTCTAATTAAGGAAAAGCTTCAGTGTGTTCCTATATGGGTCCATTTCTATAATGTTCCTTTGAATATTGGATGGAGAGTGGGTTCAGCTACATTGCTAGTTCTGTGGGCATTCCTTTATACGCAGATGATATGACTGCAAGGTGTAAGCGTATGAGTTTTGCTAAAGTGTGTGTAGAGATTAATCTTGAGTCTAAGTTGCCTAACTCATTTGATCTTAAATGCCCAAATGGTGACACTGTTATTGTCGAAGTAAAGTACCCTTGGCTCCCGCTTAAGTGTATGACATGTAAGATTTTTGGGCATTCTGATGCACACTGCCCTAACCGGCCTAAAGAGGTACCTGTGCCTGCTCTGGAAGGGATAGAGACTATTGTTCCTGCTGGTCAAAGTGGAGGGTGTCCTTCTCCTGTGCTGATAGATTCTGGTTCGCAAAGGTGGTTACAAGTGGTACCTGTAAACCTAGTAGGGTTAGATTTCCTGTTGATTAAACTGGTGATTGCTCTTCTCCAGCCCCGAAAGCTCCTGGCTCTTCCAAAGGGCTAAGTCCTCATCCATTGTCACGTATTCTGATTTGTGATGATGCAGCGATTGAGAAGCTGGTGCAGCAGTATGCTACTGGTCCTAGTTCTACTTCTACTAGGGGTAACCCTTCTGTTTGCTCTATCCTTCCTTCTGAAAATGAGCTGGGTGATATTGGTTTTGTGCCAAATGCCTCTCAGAATAAGTTTTCTCCCTTGGCTGGGGTTGTTTTTGGGGTTGGAGAAAGTGTGGATGACATAGGGGATATTGTGCCTGGAGGTGGTCCTGGGCCTGTTGCTCTTGTCCCAGAGGTTTCCTTTTCTGGACAAAGGGGTGGAGAGCCTTCTGATCCTAAGAATGGGAAGACTAAGAACAAAAGTAAAGGGGGTGGTAGGAAGCCCAAAACTTCTAAATGACGAAGATTGGATGTTGGAATCTAAGGGGACTCAATGACCCCTTGAAGCAAAAGGAAGTGTGTTCCTTTATCAGAGGTAACCATCTCTCTCTGTTTGGTGTTGTTGAGGCAAAAATTAGGCCAACAAATTTGAGTTGTACTACTGCTAGATGTTTTCCTGTTAGTTGGCAGTTTCTTCATAATGTGGGTTCCCTCCCTCTGGCTAGAATAATTGTGGGTTGGGATCGTAGTTCGTTTTCTGTTTCTCTGGTATTTTGCTCTGATCAGATGATTGTGGTCTCTGCTGAAGTCCTTGCTGAACATAGAAGTTTTTTTGCTTCTATAGTGTATGGTTTCAACTTAGCTCGGGATAGGTTTAGTCTTTGGAATGACCTGAGGTCTTTGTTTCCTATGCTGGGTGGTTCAGCCTGGGTTCTCATGGGGGACTTTGATGTAGTTAGAAGCCCTGATGAGAGGTTGGATGGTTTTGATGTTTCAGCTGCTGAGGATTTCAATATTTGTTTGTCTGATATTAATATGCAAAATGTGGTTACAAAGGGTTTTTGGTTTACTTGGTCCAACAAGAGGGGAGGTCTTGGGGACAATAAGAGCAGATTGGATAGGGTGCTAGTCAATGATGGATGGATGGATTTATTCAGGGATTCCGAAGTTGTAGGTCATGCTCCTGGGATCTCAGATCACTGTGCCCTTGTTTTAACAGTGGGGCATAATCGTTACAAAGCTTGTCCGTTCAGATTCTTTAATTTCTGGATGATTGATGATAGAATGAGAAAGTTAATTGTTGACACTTGGGGTTCTGAAGTAAGGGGTAACCCCATGCAGAAGCTTAGCCTAAAACTCAGGAGTCTTAAATCTGTGCTTAAGGATTTTCATAAGAAGCATTACAACAATTTGAGTGGTAGAGTGCAGATTGCTCGGTTTAATTTAGCCAAAGTGCAGGATTTGTGTTACAAGTTTCCTCATGACCAGTTTTCGAATGATCTTGAGAAGGATCTTGTTCAACAGTTTTATGTCTTAAGTTCTGCTGAAGAAGCTTACAAAAGACATAAGTCTAGGGTGCGTTGGCTTGCTTTGGGAGATAAGAACACCAAGTTTTTCCATCAAAAGATGAATGCCCATAGACTAAGAAATACCTTTCTTAGTTTGGTTACAAATCAAGGGGTTAGGCTGGAAGTTCCTTCTGCTATTGAAGCCTAAATTCTTGGGAACTATCAGGGTTTGTTGGGGTCAGAATTTTCTCAGAGAATTGATGCTTCTGAAGGATTATCTGCTGCCATTCTTCATAAGGTTCCTCAAGTTTTCAAAAGGAGATTAGTTGAGCCTATTGTAGAGGAGAAAATCTGGATTGCTCTGAAATCTATACACAGGGACAAGGCTCCAGGACCTGATGGGTTTAACTCTGCTTTTTTCCAAGATAATTGGGCTACAGTGAAAGAGGATGTGGTGGATGGTATCCTTTGTTTTTTTGACACTGGGGATGCCTAGGGGATGGAATTCAGAATTCTACAGCAATTACATTGATTCCCAAGGTGGCTGCTCCAATTTCTATTAAGGACTACAGGCCTATTGCATGCTGTAATACAATTTATAAATGCACTTCAAAAATTCTGGCTAATAGGCTCCAATTAGTTCTCTCTACAGTGGTTGGCCCCTCCCAATCTGCTTTTATTAAGGGCAGATCCATCATGGATAACATCCTACTTATGCAGGAGTTAGTGAGAGGTTATCATCGTGATCAAGGCCCTGCTAGATGTGCTATCAAGCTGGATGTGATGAAGGCTTATGATAGTGTTGACTGGGCTTTTCTTTTTGCAATTATGCATTGGATGGATTTTCCTTCACAGTTTATTAACTGGGATAGGACTTGTGTCTCTACTCCCTGCTATTCAATAATCATTAATGGGGAATTGAAGGGCTATTTTCCTGGGAAGCGAGGTCTGAGACAAGGCGATCCAATTTCCCCATATCTCTTTCTTTTGGTTATGGTCCTTATGGATGCTTTCTCTGCCATCTTGCAGTCTAGAATTAACCTTGGGGGATTTCTATATCACCCTAAATGTGCTAATATTAACATTTCTCATCTGATTTTTGCTGATGACATGTTCATTCTCTGTGGAGCTAGCTTTCAATCTTTTTCTACTATTGATGTCCTGTTAAAAGATTTCTATTCCTATTCTAGGTTGCAGCCTAACTTCCAAAAGAGTGCTTGTTTTTTTGCCGGAGCTAATGCAGACTTAAAGCTAGTTTTAAGAGGTATTCTGGATATCCCTGAGGCAAAATTACCAGTCAAGTACCTAGGTGTGCCTTTGATATCTACCAAACTAAGGTATTCTGATTGTGTGGTTTCGAAAGAGAGAATGCTCAAGAGAATTCATTCTTGGTCAAATAAGTTGTTGTCCTTTGGGGGTAGAGCTCAACTAATAAGCTCTGTCCTATTCAGTATCCAAATCTACTGGTCGTCCATTTTTATCTTGCCCAGAAGATCATTAAAGAGATTGAAAGTTTACTTAGTGCCTTTCTTTGGCAAGGCCTGGAGCTGAAATCTACAGGTGCAAAAGTAGCTTGGGATGCAGTTTGTAAACCTAAAAATGAAGGTGGTTTGGGTTTCAAAAGACTTAAGGAATGGAATAAAGCATCCATGATGAGGCATCTATGGGCTATTTGTAACAAAGAGGATATTCTTTGGGTCAAGTGGATTCATTCTTATATGATCCAGCATCGTTGTTTCTGGTCTATGAAGCTTCCCAATGACTCCTCTTGGACTCTCAGGAAAATTTTTGAACTAAGGAGAAAAGGGCAGCAGTTCATTAAAGTTCACATTGGAAATGGTCTTAATACCTTTCTTTGGTATGATAATTGGCTCTCTCTTGGTCCCTTGTACCTAAGATTTGGAGATAGGGTTGGTTCTTTGTTTGGTAGATCATTAAATGCTAAGGTCAGTTCTATTATTCATGATGAGGAATGGCGTTGGCAAAGGGGTAGAAGTGATCTTGTAAGGGATATCATTGCTTCTACTTCTCATGATCTTGTGCCTCATATGGATAGAGAAGATAGAGTTTTTTGGTCTTTAAATGCCAATGGCTGCTACTCATCTAAATCTGCCTGGTCAGGTATTCGTTCATGTGCTCCAGAAGTGGAATGGTTCCACATGGTCTGGTATCCAAAATCAGTTCCAAGGTGGTCTTTCATTCAATGGATTGCTATTTTGAATAGGTTGTCCACAAAAGATAGGCTTTCTGCGTGGGGTGTGCTAAATGATAGAGAGTGTGCTTTATGCAATGGGGGTTTAGAATCTCATGCCCATTTATTCTTTGATTGTCAGTTCTCCTCAAGAATTTGGCTTAGCATTAGAAGCCTATGTGGGATTATTCCTCATGCTCGAGATTTACATTCAGAAGTTCAATGGGGCATATCCAACTATAAGAAAGGTTCTATCCAATCTCTCCTTTTCAAACTTAGCCTCTCTGCCTCTATCTATTACATTTGGAAGGACAGGAATCATAGAATCTTTCAGCATGTTGGACATGATTTTGCTACTGTTGATAAGCAGATTGTGAATGAAGTGAAAGCCTGTGCAGTCTCATGGAGGAGGATTCCTAAGACTACTGAGAATATTAGGCTTTGTCTGGGGTGGGGTATTCCTGAGATAGTGTTTGGTCCAGCTTAAATCTGCTTTCAATTGTCAGTTCACATTGTTTTATGGGTTTTGTTTTCGCTGCTTGTATTTGATTTTCAGTCTTGTATTGTTGAGTTCCTTCTCAAGGTTTTCCCTTGAGTTTTTGGGTGTTGTCCCTTTTTAAAATTGCCCTGTTCCAAAAAAAAAAGAAAAAGATTGGGCTCACTCCTATTTCAAAGCTGTATGGATTTTTCCTTCTTCCAAAAATATCCTTCGGTCCTAATTTATTTACCTCGTAAGATACTTTGTACCTAACATAAAAGTAAGGACAAAAAAGAGAACTCACATCTAAACTATAACTCCACGTTGCCCAAGATCTCATAATTGCTCATTCTTTAAAGGGTTCTCATGCATCATACTTTCCGCTGCAACTTCTCTCCTTAATCTATAAGGAACTTTTCCACTGCGATGGATTTCTTTTGCCTCCCCTGAGTCTGGAAGGAATTTCTATGTTCGATAGTTTTTGGGTTCCCGATTTTATGCATAGAGGCAGTTTGACATGGGCACGCATCACGTGAGCCTCAACCTCTTAACAACTTAAATCACTGCAAACTGCGAAGTGAGCTGCAATGGAGAATGAGTGAACTAAAATCGACGTTGACCTGATATTAGATGTATGACCATATAAAAAGCATAAAAGACGAACATATTAACCAATCTATGCATCATGTCCCAAGTAAGAGCGATCCGCTAAATTAACCCTTTCTCTCTACTCTATCAAAGGCCTATATAATCAATTCAGTGCCACATCATTTTTAACCACAATATCCCACACCTTTCCCTCCTAGCATTTCTATCAATAGCTATATTGTCACTTTTGTTTCTAATCGGTCATAAAGGACAAACATATAACAGAACAATTAACAACAAGAGCAAATAAAGACTTGTAGAAAATTAGTATGGTAGTTCTTGCAGTCAAGGTTTTCGGTATTTACTTACTTGATTAAGCTCTGAAGATTTTATCTCCGTCTTTTTTGTAACCAAAATATTCCCAACTGACATAAAAGGGTTAACTGCTACTGTTATATCTATGGCATCAAAACCAAGAATGCAGGGAGAGATATAAACTGGCCCAGTCCAGGAATACACAGGGCATGACAAACACCATACATCAAGGAAGAATAGCAGCATGTGGTCTAGTTATGCACCTATATATACAATTGTTACGCAAATATAAACACGCCATACTGGAATGCATAATACTGAAGAAAAAAAAGGTTAGGGAAAGCGTGCTTTGCAGTATGAACCTTCAAACGCCTGAACATTGCAGCAGAGTTGTTCCATGTACCGTCAAGCAACACAAAGTTCAGAGGTTTTTCTGCATTTGTCTGTGCAGAGTCAACAAGAAAATTACCATCTTGTTGAACTGAAATAAGATGTAAAATTTTACATTAAAGTGCACAAAACTACAGTAACCACAGTCACCACACCCACAGTCATGGACTCGCGCAACATTATACAAAGAGCATATAGGATCTGAAATTCTTGTACTTTGGTATATGAGTACCACTTTCAATTACCTTACTGTTGTCCCAATGGACCAAGAATAAGCAAAATGGCCACAGATAGTGCGGACTCCAAAGCATAATTCACATAGCCAACTCGAATGCCATAGTTATGCTCTCGTGGGTTTAAATAAATTTTAAAGACGGTTTCGAATTAACTAGAGTCAACTGATATGATAGACACTATTAAAAGACTTTTTGGGGCCTATTTTTCTTGAAGTAACGTACGAGTAAAAATGGACCTATTTGCATAAATCTATCAGCATTTCGAATTACCATGAAAAAGGAAATAATACCACGTTCAGTATGCATTGTGGACTCGTTGAAGAATCTTGACCAAATGCATCATAAACCGACTGTGTTGGTGCATTCTTATTGGGATAAAGGCACCAAACCTTTTCTTTCCCTGAAATCGACAAGAAAGAAATTAGATTTCTGCAATCCATGATTAAGTACTAAGGACCTAAAGAACTTCCACTAATCATTGGATACCAGCAAAGTAGTTGCATCATATCTATGTGCCTAAAGTAAGGATAACAACCAGAATTATCAACCTAGTCCAACAATCAAGGCCACTAATTATATTTTCCATGCATTCATGTACTATACTCCACAACACTACAATAGCTTGCTTTTTTGCATACAAATATTATGCACGGACGCTATGGGAACTATTGTAATGAAGGTAAACTGCACTCAAAGGCTTAGAGTTACATGCCACAATTGACCTTAAATTGCTATTATCCTAATTTGAATTTTTACACCACCATTTTATGCTACCTTAGTTCTTAAGCCCAATAAAGCTCTTTAAATTTGACCTCTGGGCCCTAAAGTCAGCTAACAGCTTGGGCTAAAGATTGTTTTTGGGTGCCACCGGGGCGCCCAGCCGTCCTCAACAGACACAATGGTGCTTGATGTGTTTAACTTTAACCTCCAATACCCCCAAAACTATTTTCCTAAATGTTCCAATCAAGCTATTCCCACGCAAAATGTACAATCATCTAGATGCCAAACTTGTTTACTTGGAACAGATCGAAGCGAGGAGATATATGGAAAGTGGAAACCTAAGAATCACTCACACAGACAAGGATATGGACACGTTCACAACCAATCAAATTAATGGAGACACGGATTCAACATTGGACATGGCAAAACTAAAAAGAGATGCATATTATTTTTATATATTTTTAATTGTGATTAATTTGAGTATTGTATCCGCCAACACCCAAACTATTGGAAACCAATACTTAGTACAAAAATAAATACTAACACTGCTTCTACAAAATACAAACCCCGGAGCACAAGGATGATTCTGTCATAAGTTTTACCCTTGAAATAAATCTTTGAAATTATGAAGCGACATCGCGTCATGTCCCCATGTATCTCACTTGGCGTGTTTCCTACATGTCCCCTATTAAATGCTATTATAAATAATTGGACAAGCCGCGAGGCGTGTCGATGTCTCTGGTGTGTTTGACATGGATATGAAGAACACTTAGGAGTGTGGATGCTTCTTAGTACTTAGGAGTGTCAGTGCTTCATAGAAAAACTTACCAAGTACCAACTACTACATTTATTCGATGCACAAAAATGGAAAACATTTATGCAACATATCCTTCATAGTATCGAAAATGGACTAAATAGCATGAAACATCACTCAATACCTGCAAGCTTGAAAGCATTCCACATGATTTCTTCATGTTCAGCAATTCCATAGATGCACAAAGTTGCTGATTGAACACCAAAAACTTGCCATAACAACTTTCCTGTATTGTTCTGTCGTAAGAAATCCTGCCAAAAGAGAACGTTGTTGGGTGACAGTTGAAGATGTTAAACCAGAATCACCGCTTGAAAAGAGTACAGAAATCAATCAGACCTTTGGATGCATATACAACCAGAACCGTATGCCATGACAGAGAGAGAAGGGCACGACCTTAGTACACATGCAATCTTCCAGAGCAAGCCAGCACTAGAAAGTTGCAAACCTTTATAAGAAATTAACTCTTTGGTGATAAATAAAGCTAATTATGATATAAAGAAACGGAACAGGAAAAACTGAAGAACGTGTCATAATACCTGATGAAACATGTAGTTCGATAATGACCACATACCTTCTGGCAAAGGTAGTACCTACTGCCTAGCAAGCGACATGCAATTTGTCGAGCTGAAAAGAATTGCATCTTCTTTTCCGAATCATCTAAAGCCTGATATTTTGCTCTATGTTTTTTATCCTCGTGGACCTTGAAGTCTCCCTGTACATTAGCAGAGAGGATTAGAGGTATGCATCTAAGAAAGCCTATGAAGTAGAGTTGATTAATAGCATGGTGACCATAGATAATACTCTAAAGTAAAATATGTACAGATTTGTCTCAAATGCAAAAGCTAAGCGAGACATAAACCTCCAACTTAATCTTCATATACATGAATAGAGAAATTCATGTAGTGTTAAGACAAACAGATAAAAATTCAATTTACCTACTCTTAAAAGTACATGAACTCCTTTCATAGTAACGATTAAGTTGATCCGTTTCAGCAGGTTTTGGATGTGAGGAGCGAGGCCCTTGGAGCACACCTGAGCACACATGCTTGGGTGAAAATGGCCATAGAAATGGCTGCAGCCATTTTTGGCTGTGAAAATGGCAGACCATAGGGGCACCATTTTTTCCATTTTGGCCAATTTTTAGCAATGACTTGAGCCATTTTGCCGCGACTGGACTTGCTCTACATTCCACATAATCCAAGAGTATAACTATGAGGACTTTGTATTCTATTTTTCCTCAAACATCTCCAAGATCACCACTACGCTTCAATATCCACATTGAATTTCTGACTAAACTACCAATCTCAACTCGGTCGTGGAAGTGCGGTTGCAGAGGGCTGGAAAGGGCAGTTTTCCAATGTATTTATCCGGTTTACAAACAGCCAATTCCCCTAAATATGATTGATGTTTTATTATATCAGGTCCCATACCCATTCCCAATAGAAGACTTGCTACTTAAAAATCTCAGCAACATAAATCAAACAGGAAAATCCCAACAGTAAAAAGAAACACACAAGAGAGTTCTCACCAATAAAAACCAACCTTCACAAATAGTATATATATAGGCAGACATACACACCAAGTGCAACACAAAGAATTGGGTCAAACATATATTACTTTGATTTTTCCACCAAGACCTCCGAAGCTCATCTGCCCGTTCATATCTCTCTCCAAACCCCTCAACTCCTCGACAATCTCCGCAACCATGGCCGGAAAAGGAGAGGCGGTGCCCCAACCCTGCCATTCTTGGAGGGTTATCACGGAGGAAGAATCACCGTCATTCCCTTCTCTCTCTTCTTGCATGGGAGAGGAGAGAGAAGACGACCTCGGGAATGTGCAGCTAGAGAGGGTTTTAGGAGGGGCGTCCATTTGGGTTTTGCTAAGGAAGGTTGGGTATGGAACTGGTGAGCATTTGGAGCTCGCAGCCCTTGCAGTGGCGAGCATTTTGTGGGTTGTGTTCAGTTTTCTTTTGATTTTGTTTGCTTTGGAATTTGGTTTCTTGGGTTGAGAGGTTGGGCTGGTTAGGCCTGTTGGGTTGGCAGTGCTTGTCGAATGGTTTTGGACTTTATTTATGGGCCAGAGTCCACTCAAAGCGAACTCAAATGGACGTGGGCTAACTGCCACTGCAAGACCTGGGCGTAGAGCACAACGGTCTCGTACCAAAGATTCAGGGTTCTAGCTGATGGAGGAGAGTTAACATTACTTTGTAGGTAGCAGGTCCGGTTCATATATTTTGGAGGTTCGAAGTGAATTTTCTATATTGCACCCCTTACATATTCATGAATTTTTTTTTTAAAATGATAAAAGTACAAAAATAACAAAAAAAAAATTAAACTGAAAGGATACAATTATGACAATATAAATAGAAAAAGATATTATTGCACACGTTTTTAAGAAAATAAGATACAATTGTGTTTTTATTTAGAAACATTCTAATATTAATATGTAAATTACATTTACAGTGGGGCCTTAATTTTGGACCATTATTTGGGGGTCGGAACCAGCTGCTTCCCCCACTTACCTCATGAGCCGGCCTTGGTAGTTAGAGGCAGACACAAAGGGGTGCCGGAGGTGCCCAAACGCCTGAAAAACTCCGAAAATCTTCGCATGTTGTAGAAGTTTTTGTCAAATTTTTAGGTTAGTTTGAATATTTTTATGGGATTGGCTCTTGCAAGTTTATTGACTGAGAAAAATAATTCTTGAAATTTCTCTATACTTGTGAAAAAGTACCTAAAATTCTCAATTATGACAATTATTTTTTCACGTGTATAAAATTAAATGGCAAGTAGGTATATACACACAATCTGTCTCTTTCGAACCTAGCAAGTTTTAGTCTTTTGGACCTCGTAAGGATTAGAGAATACACTTTTGTTATCAATGAAGAAATACATGTGAATTGGGTCCTCGCTAGGTACAAATCCTGCGCCCATCATTGCTTATAGTAATCTAGTTCACTAATCCTATAACGCTAACTATCATCACCTAAAAAAACACTCTCATCCACCCTGAACAATGGAATAAAAATATTATATATATATATATATATATATATATATATATATATATATATATATATATACACACATACACACACCCATTTGTAGATGCTCATATAACAATCTTGTTAAAATTATTCCCTAATAGAATTTTAGTTGGAGCTTCCATCCAAATTAAAGAATATTGTTGCTTTTTTATTTGTTAACGTAGTTGAGCTTTCAAATCAATGCTTGCGGTCCTTGTGAACTAGAGACACATCTAATTCCTATATAACCTTTAAAAAATTATATAAAAAAGATAAGTTAACGAAGATACATTATACGTAGTCAAGCTTCACACTCACAAACAGGGACGGAGCCAAGAATTTCACCACGCAGGGGCGAGCCTATATACTTTTATAGGAATTTTTTTTTTTTACATATAATAGTAGTTTTTTTTACCTTCTTGCAGGGACGACCGCCCCTACTGGCCCTTCTGTAGTTCCATCCCTGCTCACGAATCCATCATATACGTTAGATTTCCGCTGCCACGCTTATTAAAAAACAACCGATTTTTTTTTTCTTTTACAGAAGTCTCTGTTTGTTGGTTTATTTTTTGTTCATACATGACTACAACTTACGTTTTGGTCTGCTGAGCTTCATTCAGTACTCGTGAATTCGATCGTTTAGTCCAGTTAAATTTTTTTATATAGAATATCAGAGGATTAATTTAGTCTCATTATTGTAATACTCATAAATCATAATATATTTCAAAAATATAAAATCCCCATCGGCTGATATAAACAAATGACATTATTTGATTCATATCTTGACAATGGCGCGGCTCTATGATCTGCTTTTCATCATATGATTTGTCGTATGGAGCCTAGATTAACCCAATAGGTTTGCCCGGTGGTCAAAGGCTTACGAATTAGGGATTTGCTCCCTCCTAAGTTTTAGCTTCAAAATTCTCGCGTGCTATCCAATCTTATCAAGACAATTCATACGGGATTTTGCCTCGGCTTAATTTAATCCCCCTAGTGGATTGAATTGATTCTCCAAAAATTAGTGAAGCTATGATTACGTAATCTGGTCCTGAGTTTTTGATTTGTGAAAATATACATTTACGGACAATACCCTTGTGCAGGGGCAGATGGAAGGGAGTTCCTGAGATGCCTGGGCCCTAGGGATGAAAATTTTAACCGAAAAACCGATTGAACCGACCGAACCGATTAATTTTTGCTTAATTCGGTCGGTTTTAGGTATGAGTCAGTTCGGTTCGGTTTTGATTTTTTGAAAACCGAACGGTTCGGTTCGGTTTCGGTTTTATATAAAAACCAACCGATTCAAACCGAACCGAACCGATTATATTAAAGAGATTATGCTTTCAATCCTAGCCGTTAAATCAATCACATATATATACCCATTACCCACGATCATCTGATCCTAAAATCCCTAATACCCCCACATGGGCCACATCTGTTATTCCTCTTCTTCCCATCCCCAACCCCAGTCCCCATCGCCGACATCACTGCCCACTACAAGTTGAACACCTCTCTCTATCTCTCTCTCTCTCTCCTCTGCAAGAACGAAAACCAGATTGCGATGGAGAACAAAGAACGGATCACAAGATCGCATAGGAGAACAAAGAACAGATGCCTTTCCGGAAGCACAATCCACGCCTATCTCCCTCTCATCTTACTCTGAGATCTCTACAGTCAACACTCAACAGGTTCGGAACACAGCAGTTTTTTTGAAAAAAATAGGGTTTTTTTGAAAAAAATATTTTTTTCTGTTTTGTTTACACGATTTGGTTTGATTTGTATTGTTTATGGAAGGATTTGGACGTGATTTTGTATGATTTGTGTTATTTATGGATGGATTTGGACATGATTTTGTATGATTTATGTTGTTTATGGATGGATTTGGTCCATTTGGACATCCAACTGCCATTTTCGTCGAAAACCGACAGAACCGACCGAACCGAACCGCCAAAACTATCAACCGAACCGATCGGTTACTTCTAGGCGTGGTCAGTGTCGGTTTGGAAGATAACAAAAACCGACATAGTCGGTTCGGTTCAAAAAGGGGTAAAAAACCGACCGAACCGAACCGATTTCATCCCTACTGGGCCCCCTGCACAACTCCAAATATTCTACCATTTTCGTCTCTTTTTAAGTGTTCACGTTTGAAAGTCAAATTTTTTAAGGAGACACATTAATTGCGGTAAAAAATGATTAACTTTCCTCAAATACCTTTCCTATTTAATTGATCCATTTTAGTTGATTATTTTTTTGAAAGGCTCAGTATAAAAGAAATGACTAAATAGGAATTTTATCAAGTTTTACTTATTGACTTTTCAAAATAGACACTTTTTTAAGGACAAACCAAAATAGAATAGTGGACACTTTAAAATGGATGGAGAGAGTATTAATTCTGCGATTCTTATGCCTCTGCAAGTCCCTTGATGAAAAAAACCCCTTAAAATAAGTATATATTGTGAAAAAGACTCCCTATCAATAATTGTTTTTTCGCATGTGTTAAATAATATAACAGCTACATATATACATATGAATTTAGATGTACCAAATAGCAATATATAAGTACGAAATGATATTTTTGTTATCAATATAAAAAACACACGTGATACAGGCCGCCGCTAAGTATAACTTATGCATCCGCACTATCTTGGCGGGTATGATGTAAGAACAGACCGAGGGTCTATCCACGTCCAAATTTTCAGTAGAATTATAGTAGGCCTTTTTTTTTTTTCCCCCAAAACTTTAAACCTATGTAAATTTGCCCACCGAACATCATTTTTTCACAATCTATAACACTCGCTAAACTAGGTTCTTTGAGAAAATAATGCTATTTTAGCAATAATTTTATTTTTACAATAATAATTTTGAATTTAAAGTGATAGGAGGGCCCAAGATTGTATCTAGTCATAATTATAAATGAAAATTAGTAATTGCTAGGTTGATCGAAAATACATATGATAATCTTTGTATAGTATATATTTTTATACTTTGTGCTTGGCGTAAAAAAAAATTCCCTTTATATGTTCACAATTTTTTTGGAGTGTTATTTTCACTCTCTTTTTAATATCCACACTCCCTTTTTTGTATTTTAGTGTTGAAATGTGTGTTTTTATTTTATTTTGCTTAAAATGGGTGTGGATATAAAAAAAGGGAGTGTGAAAATCAATTCTTTATTTTTTAAAATAGCATATGTTTGCCTACCCAACTTTAAACTTCGGATCTGGCTCCCATCCAAGGATTGGGAATCCTGTAGTGCAAGGCCCTGCAAGACACCCTGTAGGTTGCACACGGGCCATCAATCTTGACAATGAATGGTTGAGATATGATTTTTAATTATAACCAGTAAAAATCATTTATTACCGGTCATAATTGATTTTTAATGTGAACCGTTGATTGATAAGATCGACGGCTGTATGCTGCCCTACACTTGCACTACATGCACGGGGGTGCATTACAGCACCCCCGGATCCCCTGTCCAGTCTATGCTTTGGACTGTAGGAAACAGTCCTCATCTGGACAGTTCGTTGGTAGATCCAAAGGTTTGGATTTTTTCACTTACTTTGACGGGTAAAAATTACACTTCTTTAGTAAAAGAGTAAAAATACATAAAAACCATTGATTGCATCAAATGAACGATCCGGATCAGGACTGTTTCCTCTGGTCCAGAACACGGACCGGAAAGGATCCATTCCCTTAAACTTCTGTGTGCGTTCCTGGTATCAGGGTTGTGTTCCAGGTTGCCCCCTTAGAGCTCATTTTTGTTTTTCCGTTGCTGTTAGGTCCAACGTAAAATAATCTACTCCTATTTCGGTCGGCACCGACGTTAAAATTTTCCCAAATACAGTAGTTATTATAATTCAAATTAAACAATTAAATTAACGTATTCCCAAGTACTTGATGGTTTAGATTTCGCTTTCAATAGCTTTTTTGTTTATTTTATTTCACATTGTTAGTATTTACACTATTTAGATATTCCTCCATCTCCCGGGAACCTGAAATGAGCAAAGTCACTACAAATCCATAGCAGCTATCCAAAAGTATTATCAACGGTCAGAATTTAAAACAAACTCTTCCTTGATAATCTTCTGTGGAAGAGTTTGTTTTAAATCTAATCGTTAATTGCTAAAATAGACAGCTGAAATAGCTCATTATACATTATAGTGACTTTACCCAGATCCCATTGTTGTGTCCAGTGGCAAATCATCTTTGAAATGCACAGATTCAAACATCCAAATATTAACGCATTTCATATAATTTGTTAATCGATAACACAGGTGTCCGGACCAACTTACGTATGTCAACTAATCCTCGGAGAATCCTACGAACCATCCACAAGCAGCTAGAAGGCTCAACTAAAGAACTAGGAGCTAGAGGGATCAACTAAAGCCGTAGCAAAGTTCTATATGGCTTGGCTCATAAGAATTGACAAGTTATATAGTTGATGACGTGGAATATAATAACATTTTATTTTTGTTTTGAGAAAATCATATTCTATACACTATGTAAGGGGAAAGGGAGTGGGCTCAGTGTGGGGGGTGGGCTTTTAAAATTCAATTAACACGTACGTAACATTTAATTTTTTTTGTTTTGAGAAAATCATATTCTATACACTATGTAAGGGGAAAGGGAGTGGGCTCAGTGTGGGGGTGTTTACGTCCTAAAAGTGCCGCCCAATGAAAAAATTCCACGTGGCCCCGAGCGGTACGGCGGTTGCATAAAACCTGTCCCAGTCGAGTACCAATTACAGAGGATTGCGGGAGTTAAAAGGGACACTGTTTAATAGCAAACGGTGTCGTTTTAGAATGAACCGGTGTCGTTTTAGCAGTATTTAAACAATGGTTTTGGAGGTGATGGATCTAACCGTTAAATTGGACTTTACAATCATCGAACGGTGTCCTCACTGCCCTGTTTTATAAGTGAGGTTAGGTGCAATTGCAGGGAATCATTTTGGAAGGCAAACACGTTGCATTAATTCACGTTGCTTGAAAATAGGAATCACGATCCAGGAAGTGGCCATGAACACCATGATCGAAGCGAGCAGGGGAAGAAGGAATTCTGGAATATCAGGGTAACCGTTCGAAGACCCCCCTCAACCGTTTTATGTGGCCAACGTGGGTATCAATCGAAGACGTGGGGATCGAAGGCAAGTTCAGCGTCTATAAATAGAAGAAGCAATTGAAGAGAAAGGGACGACAAAAAATCCATATCATCTGACAATTCATACAAAATGATTGCTCAGAGATCTATCTTAGATTAGTTTTAGTTTAGAATAGGGTCTTTTTTGTAAGTTGAAGGCTTATTCGCATGTAAGACTACTTTCGATTAAATTCAAGTTTTCTTATTTCTTTTAAGTTCTTTTCTTACCAAAGAATAGTTGTTTGCAAGTTCGCTTTTGATTAAATTCAGTGTGCTTGCATTTCTTTATTATTCTTGATAGAATCTTAAGAGTGTTTGTATACAAACTTACCTTTGATTAAATTCAGGTTCGTTTGTGTTCAATCATCTTTTCTGATTTCGAAGCGCGTCAATCTTTTATTTGGTTGATACCTTAAGGAAAAATCCTCTTAGTTGAGGTAATCGAACGGATAACACAATTGCCTGATTGAAATTAGTTGTTTCAAATCATTTTGAAAAGAGTAATTTCTTCTTTGAAGTTATTTCTTTTCTGGCACGCCCGCACACAATTATTTGTCGATTGATTTGAGTTAATTCAGCCCAAACAATTTTTGGCACGCCCGGTGGGACTCGAGGGTGTCAAAATGCCAAGGCTTCGAAAGCAGATAGGGACACCTGTTGGTGGTCAAGTGCTAGAGGAACAAGCTGTGCCAGAACAGGCCACGGAACAGGGAACGCCTATGAATCATGAGTTTCCCCAATTGGCTCCCGAAATGGGAGAGCTTCCTTATGAGGAGCCTTCTTATGAAGTACCTCCTTATGAAGGGCCTCCAAATTTCCAAACGGGACAAGCCAGTGGTAAAAACCATGATAAGGAGGAAATGTTCAGAGAAATGATGATAGCTTTCCGAGAGATGGCTCAAACCCAAAGAGCCATGATCAAAAGCATAAGAAGTAGGTTGCCCAACTTAGAGGTAACAAGAAACAGTCCAGGGAATATTGGGCTAGATGATCATGCTAATTCAACTACTCACCAAAGTCCCTTCGAAGGAAGGCTTGGAGAGGATGTTGGTCAGGGTAAGATAAGGTCTAGAAAGGGCAAGGAAAAAATGTATCCAGAGGAAATACCACAATCTTGGTATGAGCCTTTGAAGCCTACAAAGCCTGTCCTCGAAATCCCAGACCAATCCCATGGAATTCCTATTGGAATTCCAAGAAATGTCAGAGACAGGCAAAGCGTTAATCCTCTCTTCGAACCCACACTTGGGGAATGGGAGGATGGTGTAGAGCTAGAACGAGGTTATCGACCTGAGAAAACGAGGGATAACGCACAGCCTTCTCGTCAAAGTTTCCCAAATACCAAAAATCCCACCACAGCAGTTTATGGAAGCCATAGGCCTGCTCGGGTGAACACTATGGCCGACCCAATTCAGCAACCCTGGTATGGGAGATTTCCCAGAGAAAATCAAGGGGAGTTTAACACTGTAAGGGAAATGCATAGAGATGACTTGGTAGAACCAAACCCGCCAGTAGGAAATCAAGAACAAAATTTACTTATAGGCAATCCAATACTAAGAGACCAAGTTATGGATCTCATACAAGAAGTTTGTGGGCCTCGAACTCGGGGGGTACAACCTCAAATCTATAGAAAACCATATCCAGAATGGATTGATACAACATTCCAGATCCCTAGAGAATTTAAAATCCCAGACTTTACTTTGTTTTATGGGGATGGGAAACAATCTTCTATAGAACATATTGCTAGGTTTTCTGCCCAATGTAAGAACTTGGCTCAGAATGGTTTCATGAAGTTGAAATTGTTCCCAAATTCTTTGTCTGGGCCAGCTTTTGCATGGTATACAAATTTGCCTGCAGAGTCGATTACAAGTTGGTTTCAAATGGAAGAGGCATTTCATGCACAATTCTTTAATGCTGAGCCTGAAGTTTCTATGGCAGACTTAGCTAGGTTAAAGCAGAAACCAGATGAAAAGGTAGCAGATTTCATATCTAGGTTCAAAAGGGCTAAAACTAAGTGCAAACTCCATCTGCCAGAGGCAGAGTATGTGAGATTAGCACAAGATGGTTTAGAAAGGGAGCTTCGAAAGAGGTTTGATTCTACAGAGTTCAGGGACTTTGCAGATCTAACCTATAAAGTGGCTAGATATGAATCACTGCTAGAGGAAGATATGGATAGGCATAATTCCTCCTACCCAACATACTATAGAGATCCTAATTATGAAATAGATGCTGCTGAAATTATAGAGCACGAGCCTTGCGTTTGTGAGCCCTTAATTCAAAAGAATGTCTCTCTTGGGCAGAAGTCCAAACAAAAGGAAATTACTAAAGTATATTCTTTTGATATATCTAAAGCTGATGAGATCTTTGACTTCTTGCTAAGAAAGAAAATCATTAAGCTGCCTTTGAATATGAAGCTGCCCACAGTGGAAGAAAAGAATGGAAAGACCTATTGCAAATGGCATGATTCTTGGTCTCATTCAACTAAATCTTGTAATGTTTTTCGTGACAGAATTCAGGAACAAATCAAGAAAGGAAGGATCAAATTCCCTGAAAAGACTATGGGGATAGATGCAGTGCCTTTTCCAAAGGTAGAAGAGGTCAACACCAGTGTGCCCTCCTCACTGGCTCGAACTGTCAAAAAATATTGGCAGGACAAAGAAGCACCAGTAAACATGAATACTGTTCAATATGGAAGGGGCAAGCCATACGTTGGCCACCCTCGAGGCATGGGAGTGAGGCCAAGTTCCTATAGACGAGCCAATGATAGCTTTTCTTTGCAGAAATTCTCAGGTAATAATCACCTGCCTATGCTAGAAGCCTCATTTTTGGAGTGCCTGTGTGTAGGATGCAGGGCCAACTATTTGGTTTTCAAGGACTTGGATAGAAAGGGCGTGAGTTTTTTCCCAAAAGAAATGGGGATGAAAAGAATGACCCCAGTTCAAGCAAAGCCAAGTGACAGCAAGTCTTGGTTGACACCAAAAAGGGACATGCCTACTAGCCCTGTTCCAGCTATTCACAGAAGGGAGCTGCCACCTTCGAAGAAGGCCAATATTGGCCAAACATCGAAGGCGCAAGGAGAGGCTAAAAAAAGAAGAATTTACCTTGGTGAAGGGGGTTCCTGACTGGTTTCTGAAGCAAGTTAAACTCGATTTGTTCCAAGGATACAAAGGTTCAAACAGGAATGCAAGCAGAACTTTCAAGCCACCAGTTTCGAACTCTGGCAACTGGGTGTTGATTAGGGATCCCAAGTCTCAATTACCACAGATGGTTCCATTGCTCTCAAGAACTCAAAAGAGAAAGCTCCAGAGGAAGTATACGCTCTTCCAGTCAGGAGAATCTTCAACGGGGGAAGAATCAAGCAGATGGGCAAAACCTAATCCACGGTTCGATAGGATCGAAAGGGACCCAGAGGAATTTCGAACCCAGTATCACGAGAGGGAGACTTTGGAAAAGGTTGCCTCTGCTATGCTCGAAGAGGATTTTGATCCGCCTTCTCCTAACTCGCTAGCTAGTTATCAGACTGGTTTGCTCGAGGCCATGGTGGTGGAACAACAGGGGATGGAAGGAACCTTTTCCCCTATGGAGGTATCCACACAAGAATTCGAAAAGAAGGATGCTGAGGAGATCGAAGCAGTTAAACCAATCAAAGAAGTGGCTACAATCCAATTTGGAGATCAGCCAGAAGTACAAGTTAATATGGTTTATCCAAGTTCTATGGATTTCTTCTCAAATGGTCAGACGTTCAAAGATCAAGATACTGCTTGGTCGAACTTGGGTGAGCCAGAGAATTCTGAAGAAACTCTGAGTGATAAGGAGTTAAATATCATATGCAACGACTGTGACTTGAAAGAAGTATCTCAGATCGAGATGGGTAAGAACTTGGTACGTGAAATTGAGCAGAATCAAGAAAGTTTGGAGGTAAGCTCAAAAGAAAGTGCTTGTTTCGTGTCAGATTCCATGTCCGACGTCGAATACCCCCTGGTAATAGATTTACATTATGTGGAAATTTCATATCCATTTAAACTGCCTACTAATGCAATGAGACAGCATTTGCGTCCATTGTATATCACTGCACACTTTGATGGAGTCCCACTTAACAGAATCTTGGTGGATAATGGGGCTGCGGTGAACATTTTGCCTTTCCAAACTCTGAAAAAGTTAGGAAAAGGAAAAGCAAAATTGATTCCAACCAGCACATCCATTGCAGGATTTACTGGGGAAAGCCAACATGCCAGGGGAATCATCTCCATTAGATTGGCAGTAGGAGGAATAGAAACTGATACTGTTTTCTTTGTAGTTGACACATATGCTAAATATAATGCTTTATTGGGAAGGGATTGGATTCATGTTAACGGATGTATTCCTTCCTCTATGCATCAGGAATTAATGATTGTTAAGTATGACAAAGGCAAAGAAGTGGGTGTTGAAGGAGTCAAAGCTGATCCACATCCATTTGGTGCCACGGCAAATTTTGCTGAAGCAGAAATGTACAAATCAGATGTAGTTCCTTTGAGTGAACTACTTCAAGCAGCCACCTACCCAGCCAACGAGATGGAACTGGGGGAATTGGCAGAGCTGAAATCGAAGCTGAAACAAGCTGTTGATTATGAATCAGACACCCCAAAAGATGATGCTGCTTGGATGTGAATCCAAGAGAGAGGCCGAAGAGGAAGCCAACTCATTGGCTTTAGTAAAGTATGTTGCTCTGGGGGTCGAACAGAAGATCCAAGAAGAGAACATATGGGAAGAGGTTATACAGAACGATAACCCTCATGTGAAAAAAATCCAACTCACTTCTGAGGAACAGGTTGAATCACAAGATCTGTTGGAAGAAGTAAGGTTGGGAGATGCACAAAATCCCAACCCAGTGCTTATTAATAAACAACTTGAACCTGGTATGAAAGCTGAATTGATAGCACTATTGAAAGCAAATAAGGAATGCTTTGCATGGAGTTACAAGGAACTACCTGGCTTGGACAGGGGATTGGTGGAGCATAGGTTACCTATCAAGCCACAATTCAAACCTGTGAAACAACCAACTAGGAAGATGAGTCCAGAAACTATTGCAGGTGTTAAAAAGGAAATGCAGAGGCTTCTAGATGCAGGCTTCATTAGAACAGCCAGGTATGTCGAATGGCTATCTAATATAGTTCCAGTCCCTAAAAAGAATGGAACTATCAGAATCTGTGTTGATTTTCGAAACCTAAATACTGCGACTCCTAAGGATGAATACCCAATGCCTAATGTGGATACACTTGTGGACAGTTCTGCTGGCCACAAGATATTGTCTGTCTGCCAGAATGTCAAACAACCATTCGGGCCCAACAAGAGTAGGGTATGGATTGGGCCACTCCCTATCTGAGGCTAGACCAGCAAAAAAGCAGAGGTAGTACACCAAAGTCTGAGTTGTGTTATCCTCTGGGTGAACGTAGTTGTCACCATGAACATTGGGCGCTTCGACAACGCCGGCAAGGGATGTGGGTGCTTTGAAGGGACCCAACTCAGGAAAGTAAGCATGAAGCCATAGTTGGATAAACCATTGGGGCCCTCCCTGCGAATAGTTCAAGCCCTTCTGGTAGAAGTCAAACCCAGCTTTGTAGACGTGGCCCAAGAAGTAGGAAGCGAAGTCGAACTCTTCTCCCCTAGCAAGTGCCAGTGCCAATGGAACAAATTCATTCATCACTCTTTTCCCAGAGTGGCAGAAGATGTGTTTGCAGAGGGTGTAGAGAATGTAGGCAAAAAACTCTGTCTCAGTCACTTCTCCTACCAATTTCTTTTCCCTGTGGTAGAACTGGGAAAAAGCTCCGTTGGTGGCAGTCAAACGAGTAAATCCCTCGGGAGGATGGAACTCCTTGGTAGGGTCGAATTGGGGGCCATATGGGATAAGCCCCAGCATTTGGGTAACATCCAGAACTGTGGGTGCCATCATGCCACAGTTAAAGCGAAAGAAATTGAAAGATGGGTCCCAAAAGGCCAAGGCGGCCTGAATCAGAGAAGGATTTTGTGGGACCCCCCTTCGAAGGAGGGTAATAATTCTTTTTAAACCCACCTTCTCTAAATCGTCCGACTTCGCAGCTAACATACGAGTGGTCCATATCTTCCAATCTTTGTCCAATGTGGGCCAGCAAGGAAAGGATTTCCTTCGGAAGTTTTGCCAATCTTGGTCTAAACAAGCTCGAATTTCAGCATCTCCCAACCGAGGGTAATAAAGAGAAAGAGAAGCAGGAATTTCTCCTATAAATTGAGGACCCAAAATATAAGTACCTTCTTCGCTAGGGTTTGGAATGAAGATCCTAGCATCAAGATAGGGCTCTTCAGTCGGTCCTGGTGTTTGTCCTGACACGAACCGTCTCAAGGCCAAAGAGGGAGTAACATGTTCTCGAGTTGCTGGATTACTGGAAGAGGCCATTGATTCAGTTTGGGTTTAGCGTTGTTAAAGAGGAAAAGGAGAGAGGATTCTGCTCTTGAGAGTTTTGAGTTTGAGAGAGTTTGAACGCATTGAGTGTAAGGGGTGGTTTTGAATGAATTCCGCTTTTATACTCCTGCAAGTGGGCCAGGCCTATAGTGGGCCCATACCCTGGGGTCCGCTGGGTTTGGTTTTTTCTCTTTAGTAGAGTTATTATTGTTAGAATTTCTATTTTAACAATAAATCCAAGTCCAGCGTGGAAAGAAAGGGAAATTTCATTGAACAAACCTACTGGATTACAAAGTTGAAATTTACGTATTTACGAAAGGGAAAAAAAAGCAAAACAAGGGAAATCCTAATTCCTATGAAAAGAAATACAAATTAGGCCTTCGAAGGGCCTGAGTGCTAAGAGGTTGCTTTTTATTCTCAAAGTAATGAGGAAAGGACCAAGTAACAAGACTATGGAACTTGTTCCATGCGAACTGGAGGAATTTCAGCTCCATTTTCCTCATGTCTTCTTTGGAGTCTGACTCCAATTTTTTCTCCAACAAGGACCTAAAGCAGAGCACCAAAGCTTTGGCTTTCCTTCGAAGCCGAGCTTCCTTTGTTGGACGCTTCATTTGTTGTCTTTTGAAGCGCCTTCGAAGCTTTTTGTCAGCATGGCCTGGCACCACTTCGAAGGACTCAGCAGTGAAGTTATGGATTTGGTCATGCAGCTTCTCAATCCTTTCCTTGGCCAGATCATAATCTTGAAGGGTTTGATCGAAGCAATACGCAGCGGTATTGGCTTCGAGCCATGACTTGATCACTGGTAAGAAGTCCAGGAAGCAGTGGATTTGATAGGAAACCGTGGAGGGGATGGAACATAACACCAATGTCTCACAAGCCCACTTAAAATTAGTTAGTGGAACTTGTTTTTCCAGGATAGAAATATCCAGGAAAGAGAAGGCTGCCAGGAGTTGTAGAGCTTTACTCTTGTCAGCAGGGTAGATGGAATAACCATATTGCCATTGGAAATGAGGGGTATTGACGGCAAGGTTATTCACCTCATTGAACCAGTCAGGCTCTTCAGGAAGAGGAGCCAGTTTGTTGGTTTCCTCGAAGTCAGCTGGATAATGTGGGGTTTGCACCTTTGTGAGCCAGAGGGACTGTTGGGTTCGAGCCATGCGTTTGAAGTCGCAGTAAGGGGCGGGCCCAGATAATTTTCCTCTTGTTTCAGGAAAGGGGAAAATTTGAGAGAGGAGTAAATGGATTCGAGCATACCCATGTGAACAGTGTCGTTGCTGCTCAGGGGTAGGAATTGGCTTGCGAACAGAGTTCGAAAGTGATGGAATTTATGAGGTGTAGGATCAGGCTGATCGAACCTGACCAGAATGGTGCCAGAGTTGGTATTGGTAGAGTTTTCTTCCCATGAGCCCCAGTTGGACCCATCGAACGAGTTCAAACGGGTTAAAGAGGAGTCCCAACCTGTGGGAGATGGGTTGGGGGAATGGAATGTTCGATCCGAAAGGATTTTGCTTGCCAACATTCGAGGAGAGTTTGGAGGAGACATTTGAGGAAAAGGGGTTTGGCAATCAAGATTGTCCAAAATAAGATTGATTTCTGGAAGAGAGTCCATAAACGTAAGACTTCTTAACAGAGAAGACTCAAATTCGAAGGGGTTTATGAGGGGTAATGTAATTCGTTAAACCCTATCATTAACTGCCATTTATAGGGAAATTATTGTAGCTATCTTTGGGAAGCTCAATAGACGTGCATGGGAATGAGATCCTGTCATGCTTCATGCATCTGAAGTTGAAGGGATGTGGGCAGAGAACGTGTGCCATTAACATTTATTTAGCATAAATAAAATGTTAATGCGGGGGGTGTGTTTACGTCCTAAAAGTGCCGCCCAATGAAAAAATTCCACGTGGCCCCGAGCGGTACGGCGGTTGCATAAAACCTGTCCCAGTCGAGTACCAATTACAGAGGATTGCGGGAGTTAAAAGGGACACTGTTTAATAGCAAACGGTGTCGTTTTAGAATGAACCGGTGTCGTTTTAGCAGTATTTAAACAATGGTTTTGGAGGTGATGGATCTAACCGTTAAATTGGACTTTACAATCATCGAACGGTGTCCTCACTGCCCTGTTTTATAAGTGAGGTTAGGTGCAATTGCAGGGAATCATTTTGGAAGGCAAACACGTTGCATTAATTCACGTTGCTTGAAAATAGGAATCACGATCCAGGAAGTGGCCATGAACACCATGATCGAAGCGAGCAGGGGAAGAAGGAATTCTGGAATATCAGGGTAACCGTTCGAAGACCCCCCTCAACCGTTTTATGTGGCCAACGTGGGTATCAATCGAAGACGTGGGGATCGAAGGCAAGTTCAGCGTCTATAAATAGAAGAAGCAATTGAAGAGAAAGGGACGACAAAAAATCCATATCATCTGACAATTCATACAAAATGATTGCTCAGAGATCTATCTTAGATTAGTTTTAGTTTAGAATAGGGTCTTTTTTGTAAGTTGAAGGCTTATTCGCATGTAAGACTACTTTCGATTAAATTCAAGTTTTCTTATTTCTTTTAAGTTCTTTTCTTACCAAAGAATAGTTGTTTGCAAGTTCGCTTTTGATTAAATTCAGTGTGCTTGCATTTCTTTATTATTCTTGATAGAATCTTAAGAGTGTTTGTATACAAACTTACCTTTGATTAAATTCAGGTTCGTTTGTGTTCAATCATCTTTTCTGATTTCGAAGCGCGTCAATCTTTTATTTGGTTGATACCTTAAGGAAAAATCCTCTTAGTTGAGGTAATCGAACGGATAACACAATTGCCTGATTGAAATTAGTTGTTTCAAATCATTTTGAAAAGAGTAATTTCTTCTTTGAAGTTATTTCTTTTCTGGCACGCCCGCACACAATTATTTGTCGATTGATTTGAGTTAATTCAGCCCAAACAGGGGGGTGGGCTTTTAAAATTCAATTAACACGTACGGTTGTTTTATGGATATGCTATTTTCGTATTAGATCAAGATATATACGTACGTAGATCAAGTAGAATTTTGTGTACCAATTTGACAATTTGGGTATGACAATATTTTCAACTGATATGAAGTCTTGTTAATGGAAACTTCTATATCATTTTCCAAATTTGCTCTCATGTTAACGTGTCAATGACACATCACCAAATATCTAGTCGCATTCTGAATTGTACAAAATTGATTTTTCAGTATGAAATTAATGCAGTACCAACTCTCTATCACTCAAAACTCAGGTACTCGATAAAAGGTAGCACTTGCTATTTTGCCATGTCGGCAGAGACGAAACTACTAGTATCCTTATGGAGGTCAAGGCTTCTAGTGTTTCAAAATTGTGTAATTAGTTTATTTTCAATATCAAAACTATAAAGGGCCTAATATTACCCTCAGCTAGGGATTCATCGTTTAAAAAAAAAAAATCGTTTATAAAAAAAAAGGGGTTTCATTCAGAAAGAACCTCTCGGCTCTCTATCTCGGTATTGTGTTTTGTATTATCCATTATTTAGATATTTAAATGTATGTTGTCATGTTATGGCTCCCTCGTACATAAAATTTTGATTCCGTCCGCTATGTCCTAACATATATCCAATAGGTGAAGTGGTGATTGATGAAGTTTATCCAAAAACCTAGCTACATGTCTTGGACTTGTAGACATCAACAAGTTGCATGTTACTTTTATGATTGGATTGGGGGTAGGTTTCTTGATAGTACTAATAGGAGTAGGTTATAGATGCGTGGACACCTTATCCGCGAACTACAAGTCAGAAACCCAAGCATGGCTTGTCAACATGGTAAAGGCGAATCTGCGCTTACAACATAGCAGGGTTCGATCCCCCCTGAAGACAAACCATGATTTAAGTGGGCGGTCATGGCGGTGGGTTGCTGTGCTAGTCTCCTCCGAGGTTTGGATTACGCAGTCGGGTTCAATAGTGACTTGGCTGCAGTGTTATTCCTCGGTTACCAAAAAAAAAAAAAAAGAGTCAAAAACCCAAACCATAAAAACCAATCAGTATTGAATGAAAAACAAGATTCAACTAGGATACACGTGCAATCAACTGTAAATAGTACTTGAGAGTGTGCTAAATTAGTCCAGACACCTGAGTTTTAAAAAAATAATTGAATTTTCTAAGGCCGCATGCCGCTTCTCGAGACGGGAGAGAGAGCTATTTTTCTAAGAGTGGTGCTACAACCACACCCAAAAATACACACCCAAACACACACCCTCTCACAAAACACAAGGGTCCCACACACACTGCACACACAGTGTGTGTGGGACCCTTGTGTTTTGAGAGAGGGTGTGTGTTTGGGTGTGTATTTTTGGGTGTGGTTGTAGAATTTTTGTTTTTCTAGTGCATGCAGCGCCAGTTGCTCCATCCTTTACTGATAGCCAGGTACATCTAACAGATTGCTAACACTCCTCAGCAATCAGTTTTTTTTTGTTCGTAATATGTGGTGTCCCTAGCCAGCTTGCTCGTACTTTGGACTAATCGCTACAGCCCCCTTCCACAGCTGTTTCACACAATTTACGCGTGGGGTGAGGTGGCTCCAAGAGTTGTTGGCAAGAAAAATAGAACCTGAAACTTTAAAAGATGGAGCAGACACCTAAATTCCAAGCCCAGACCGCTTGGTCAACTCCTTGAGGTTACCTCGTTCATTGTAGATAAGACACAACTGCATACATTAATTTCTTATACATAGCGTATGCCGTATGGGGGTAGTAGTTTAATTATTACTCCCTCCGTTCCAAAATGACTGTCCCGTTCGGTCTCCAATAAAAATTTTAAATTGTTAATATCTTTCAATTTACAATATTTTTAAAGATTTTAAAAACTTTGTATAATAGAACTAATTGAGATCTATCATATAAGATCCATATTGCACACAAAATTCATTATAGATTGAAAGATATTAACAATTTAAAATTTGCATTGGAGACCGAACGGGACAGTCATTTTGGAACGGAGGGAGTACTACTTAATTGATAGTACATATAGTTGGCATAGGAAAATAATTAACGGTATATATAGTTGACTCCAACCATTTGCCTAGCCCACGTTGTCTCGGAGTATCTTTAATTAGATCGAACTGTTATTCTTAACCCATATATATCTCTAATTAAGTACTTTTGACTCCAGTGTTTTCATTATCACCTTACTTAATTACTGCCAAATTATTCACGACGTTTCTTGACATATTTTAATTTCTCTCTTCTTTTGAGATCGAAATATTGTTTAATTTACAAGCAATCATGGAACATTTGAAGCATATTGTATGAGCTTAAGATAGTTTAACATTAGACTCAACCTTCTAAATATATGTCTTAGGTGAATGCTCGTTGAGGAGTATTCGTCATGTACAGCGTTGAGTGTTTGATATCTTGACATGGACATGTTTCATATATTTTTGAAGAGTCTAATGTAATATAAACGGTCATATACTTGGATTCATATTTTATTTCAAGATTGACAAAAGGGTATGTTGTGAACAGTGAGAAGTTGCAGGGCAATGGAGGACAATGCATTTTCAAAAACTTAAAGGGACGTTTCTGCATCGTCCAGAAACCTCAATGGAGTTAAGTACAATTTACCCAAAAAATGGAAATTATAGTTTACTTCTTCTTCTTTTGACTCGAAAAGATGAAGTTTTGTTGGATTCAAGATTGAGATTTTGAGGGTCTTACAAGCAACTCCCTCTCGCGGTAAATTGCAATTCTTTCTCTCCCCCCTCTCTCTGTGAATATATATATATATATATATATATATATATATATATATATAGAGAGAGAGAGAGAGAGTCTTCTTCCTATGAGGGCGTCCTCAATTTAAATAAAATGAGGACGTCCCATTTTCTCTCATTTTTCGATCAAATTTCGATGATCTGAGCCGCTCAAGTGTTTAGAATGTGATTTTGAGGGTATGCGAGCGAAATCAGCAAAAAAATGACCAGGAATGGCTTGATTTGAGCAATTTTTATTTGAACCGTTCAATAAAATACAAATAAAAATTGCTTGGATCAAGCCCTTTTCGATCTTTTAATTTGCTGATTTCTCGCGAGTACCCTTAAAATCACGTTCTGAATATATTAAGCGGCTCGGATCATCGTAAATTGGTCGAGAAAGGGACGTCCTTAACTTAATAAGTTAAGGGCGCCCTTATTGAAAGTTTTGTGTGTGTGTGTGTGTGTTATGCTAAAATTCGAACTCAGAAGCTGTTAACCTAGGTTTCGCCAATTGAATGCGTCTATGGGGAAGATGAAGAGAGGTATTGTTGTTTGTCAGATGAGAGAGAGAGCGTGCGCGCCAAAGAAAGAGGATGGGAACGAGGAGAAGAGGGGGTAGAGGGTTTTGTTTGTATGTAATGAATGAAGGGTATTTTCGGTCCAATGTTAACGTTTGCCCTAGACATCCAACATTATTGAACCGACTTTTAACACAAGAGGTCCCTATGTGTAACGATTATAGATGGAGGAGTCTGTTTGTGCGATTTTAAACATTAGGGATTGTCCATGAGATACAATAATAAATGAGGGGGGTCTCTATGTAATTTCATGCATCTTTTATTTTTTGAGAGATTTTAGCACTCCAAAAATTAATTTTAGTACTCTAAAAATTGATGGAGGGGCTCCAAAACGACGTCGTTTTGTGTATCAATACAATGCAGTTTTGGAGCCCCTCCATCAATTTTTGGAGTGCCAAAATCACAATCCTTTATCAAAATGTATGAGTGTATCAATACGGACACCACTGATCCAGTTGGGGGGATTCAACATTTATCAAAATGCGGATATCCTCTTTTCTGATCAAATTTTGATAATTCGAACCGTTCAAAATATTCAGAACGAGATTTTAAAAGGATTTTGCTTGAAATCAACAAAAAACATGACCAGAAAGTGCTTCATCCGAGCAGTTTTCAATGAACGGTTTACTGAAAAACTGCATGGATGAAGCACTTTCCGGTCCTTTTTTTTTTGTGCTAATTTCGTGAGGAATCTTTAAAATCACATTCTAAACACATTGAACGGTTCGAATCATCGAAATTTGATCGGAAAATGAGAGGTCCGCATTTTTGCGAAGTAAGAGATCCCTCATAAGATAAAGACTGTTGATATGGATATATACTTTATATGTTTTGGAAGAGCCCAACATAATGAAAAGGGTCATATACGCGGATTGACTTTTTATTTAAGATTGGAAAATTTTGTATGATGTCATTTTTGTTATATTTTCAACAAAATATGTTGAAAAACATTAGTAACTGTCTGCGAAACAAGATATGTGTTGGCTTGATGATCATGGCACTTTCTTATAACGTGTGTGTATGGATATCAAAACTTCTCATTGTAAATTGCTTTCTTTTCCCTTCCCATATAACCTCCTGAAGAAAACGTAAAATCTACTCCAAGCATTATAAGAACTGCGAAGCTAGCAGCACAGTTAGTAAAGTTCATGCTCTCCTCCGTGGTGGTCTAGATTCAAATTCCACGAGGGGTAGAGTTTGGAGTTTCAAGGCTATAGATAACATCTCACTAATCCTTGCTAACTACTCTCTCTATTTGTAATTGAGAGTTCCTTATTTCATTTTGGGATGTTCCAAATTAAATGAGTGTCTCTTTCCAAATATAAAAGTAAAAATTTGATAAAATTCCAAAAGTGTCCCTCATATGTGAATATAAATGGTGCAAAATAGGTAAAATATAAGGGTGATAGTGGAAAGTAGTGGCGGCTCCACATGGAGACCACCATGGTCACATGACCACCCCCCCAAAAAAAAATAATTTGTTACTTCCCTCCGTCCCTTATTTATAGTCCGGTATTCCATTTTGAGTTGTCCCTTAATAAGTGTCCATTTTGTAAAGTTAGTGGATAAAAGTTGGTGAATTGTCTATTTTGTCCCTAAAGTATATTTCATTTTGAAAAATAAGTGAGTAAAAGTGTAATGATGATGGGTAAGTAGGGAAAGTGGAGGAAAAAGTTGATTTGAAATGTATAATGATGATGTCTTTTTAATAAGTTGGAGTTACGAAGCAGGACAATTAAAAAGGGACGGAGGGAATATAATACATATAGAATTTTTAGGATAGCCCATGTTTTGAAGTAATTTGACCACCTAGTTCATACATCAATGAACACTCAATTCACAAAATTTTGAACACCCGGTCCATACATCAATGACCACTGATTAGTGGTAAAATTTCAGCTCTTTATTCTTTTTATTTGAGACTGTTATATATTTTTTCATCATATTTCTTAATATATAAACAGTCCAAAAAATTAAGTTATCCAATTTTTAATCCATTTGAACCAGTGCGAAGATATTATTTTTTAATTATTTTATCCTAAGGGGTCATAATTAATTTTTAGATCTAGGACTGTCAAATGAGAGCTCTAAGAGAACTGTAGAACCAAATTGAGAGCAGATACTTAATTATAAGAGTCCTAGAGACAAATATTAATTATGAGACTCTTTATAAAATGATCATAAAAATAAGATCTTCGCACCGGTTGAAACTGATTGAAAATTGGATTACTTAATTTTTTAACCATAGTTTTTTTAAATATAAACAATGTTAGTCTGTTTTATTTTGTTTATTTCAGTCCATATTGTATTAAAAATAATCTCTTGAATTTTGTAAAAAAATGTTGAATTGCTCAGCGGCGCCTATGCGGGCTTGGTGCTTGGCAATGGGTCGCCGCTCGACTAGCGGCGAGCGCCATTTAAAATACAGAGTACGACATTGTAAGTTTTTGCTTGAACACCCTCTCGAGAAATCCTGGAGTCGCCGCTGGTGAAAATAGGTGTAATAATTACATACCCCGTAAAAAGGTTTGAATTCCCAAGAGGGACTTTCATTTAGGAATGGAGGGAGTATACAATATTGGCTAAAAGAAAAAAATCCAAGCATTATAGTGAACTGATTAAAAAAAGAGAGAGCTTATAGTGAAGAGCAATGCAACTATATTGCATTTTGCATTACACCGCATTTTATACTCTATACACACAAGTGTGTTAGGCTCTACACACCCAGGGGTTGTCCCAGTTGTTCAGGCGGATGTCCATATTTTGGGAGTACTTCTCAAGGTTTGGGGTTCGATTTCCTACCAGATTACTACCCTGAAAAGTAAGTGAGGGACTGCGACTGACGTGGCCGCGCTAACTCCTCCGGGAATTTGGGTTGCGCAATTGAGTCCATATAGTGACCTGACTGTAGAAATATTCGTCTATTAAGAAAAAAAAATTTGTGGTGTCAAAACGCGATGTCATTAGACTTTCTCTGCAGTGAACCGTGACTACTACTCTTCAACGACTTTCTAGAATGAAAGGTTCATTTTCTCCCGTGACACAAGATTTGGAAAATGTTACTAGTGGTATGTTACCAGTTTGTACATCCGAAGAGAAAAATCTTTTTGCTTACTACTAGTATTTTTCTCTGTAAAAGCCATCAAGAAGATTCTCGAATGAGTAGAATCCGCGGATGTATTCGGAAACCGCTTGCCCTCTCCTTGTTTTCCTCTCTGTCTGTCGTAGGCCGTTTGTATTACTGTGGTTGATCTGTTGGGTTCCTTTCTGTCGCCGGTCATCTACGCCTGAGAGTGATCAGATTTGTTTAACGGTGAGGCGGTTGGGTGGTGATACTAATCCGGGTTGTGATGCATTCGGTGTTTTGTGCGGCGGTGGTTTGGTTATGGGCTAGGATTTTGTGGGGCTGGGTTTGTCGGACAAATCTTTTTGGGCCTGTTTGTTTTTGGGATTTTTTGTATATCTAGTTATCGGATGTGCTCTATTGTATTATTTTTGGGCTCCCGTGTTAGACCTTAGGGGTTGGGCTTCGACCCATGTGATGTATTGTTCAATTTTTTTTTAGATTTTCCTTTCCTCTCTTCCCGTTTTTAATAAAAATTTTGCCTATAAAAAAAAATTGTCGTTGAGGCACGTTTCCACCGACATTGATTTTTCTCGCTTCTTACAGAGTACGTCTAGAAAACATGGACCACCCATTTACGGCCGTTAGGGTGCGTGTGTTTCCGGTCAGTGCGCGCACGCCCTTTCTAGAAGGGCTTGGCCCGCCTCAGGAACCTTCCAACACAAATCAGGAGCATCAAATATTTTTGAAGCCAAATATTATGAGAAATAATTTTACTACTCCCCATATTCACACCTTTTTTTTTTTAATTCATTTTAGATGCTGCTGTTTACGTATAAACCTACCAACCGCAACTCCAACCACAGACATCTCACATTCATATGGCGTCCCTAAAACGTAAGAATATGGTCAGGATCATTCAGGGTGCGCCCACATGCATGTGAGAGGGTTGTGGTTGGTGGAATTTGTATTTATCATTTTATTTTTAAATGTTGAGTTACTAGTATTTTGTAATTAACCTCTTAACTCATGAAAGATATCTTCTTCTGCATTCGATGAAAAAGGAGTTTATTTTCTCAAAAAAAATAATTGGGGTTGAAATCAGGGTCGTTACATATAGCCCATCCCAAAAGTCAATACTTAGATGGCAGAATGAAAATAGACATTGGTTTATATAAAAAATTGCGATTTGCATATATTCTATCACGTTCTTTGGATCTTAGTAGGTACACGAGTTCGGCAAAGCTCAAATAATTAAAGGTTTCATCATTCTTTGGTGAAGGTGCCAATTAGAGTTTATGCATACCTAATCTCTGGTTAGTACCTTAGTATTTTGTATATTTCCAATTATTAATTGGTAATTAATACATCAAATAATAACACCTAAATTGTTTTCTTGAACTTTCACTTACAAAATGTCAACTAATTGATCGTGTTCCATCTTATATACAGCTAATAATCCGAGATAAAATACAAGTATACAACTATATACGTACATTCATTACTTACACATAGGAATGCCATATGTAGTTTACTACTTAAGTTAATCGTATAGTTGACATTTTAAAAAAAAAAATACTGTTTACAAGAAATTGTGGAACATTAATTTGAAGCATTATTATAAAAGATTAAGATATTTTAATAAACTCAACGTTCAAAATACTCACCCATCCATTTTTAAGTGTTCAGTTTTGAAATTTCAACTTACTATTAATGAGACATCATTATTACACATTTCACTCAGCTTTTACCTCCACCTTTCAAAATCATCATCTACTTTTGCCATTTAACTCTTTGCCTATTAAGTTTTCAAAAGGACAAAATAATAATTGTATAAACTTTTATCTATTAAAATTTTCAAAATGAACACTTATTCAGAAACATGCCAAAATAGCTAGAATACTGGACTATTATTTGGAAACGGAGAGTGTATGTCTTTTTAGATTAATGCTCTCCCTGGGTATTTATCAGAGTTTTGATATCTATACACATACTTCATATATATATTTTGGAAGAGTCTGACGCAATATTATAGGTCATATGCTTGGATTCATATTGTAACTCAGCATTGACAAATGGTAGTGAATAGTGAGAAGTCGGCAAGGGAGGACAATGCATTTTGGGAAACTTTAGGGGAATTTTCTGTGTTGGTTTGAAACCTTAGGGGAGTTGAGTGCACTTTAACCAAAAAATTGATACTACTATTTATAGTAATTAAGTAGTATTTAAAGTTTTGGACTCTAGTGGTTTCATTGTTGCTTTATTATTTAGTGCCAAATTATTCACGTTTCTTGACATATCAAATTTCATTTAGGTGAAATTATATGGAGACCCCTCATCAATATATATCTATATATATATATATATATATATATATATATATGCAGGCAGATCCGGGGACCCCTAAAAAAAATCTCTAAAAAAATCCCTCAAATCTTAATCTCATAGTTTCATATCAAATTTTGATGATTTGAGCCGTTCAATATGTTCAGAACGTGATTTTAAGATCACCCGCGAGAAATTGGCAAAAAAAAATAACTGGGAAGGGCTTAACTTGACCAGTTTTTAATTGAATCGTTCAATAAAGTTCAATAAAAAACTTTTTAGATGAAACCCTTCCTGGTCATTTTTTTTTTGCTGATTTACTGCAGGCATCCTTAAAATCATGTTTTGATTATATTGAGCGGCTTGGATCATCAAAATTCGATCGGAAACTTGGGGTTTTTAGAGGTTTTTTTAGGGGTCCCCGGAACCGCCCTTATATATATATATATATATATATATATATATCGGGGTGGTTCAAGAGATACCCAAAAAAACACCCATAGGTCCCGATCAAATTTTGATGATCCGAGCCGCTCAATGTGATCAAAACGTGATTTTAAGGGTATCCGCTAGAAATTAGCAAAAAAAAAAAGACCAGAAAGGGCTTGATCCGAACAGTTTCAAAGAGTTTTTTATTGAACGGTTCAAATAAAAACTGCTCAAATATCTTTTCCGGTCATTATTTTTGCTAATTTCTCGCGGGCACCCTTAAAATCACATTCTGCACACATTGAACGGTTCGGATTATAAAAATTTGGTCCGGAACTATGAGATTGAGATTTTGGGTGTTTTTTTAGGCGTTTTTTTGGGTGTTCCTTGAACCGTCCCGTGTGTGTGTATATATATATTTCATATATTTCATGTACACCTCCTAAGTTTAAAATCATCCAAATAGACACCCCCCCCCCCCCCCCCCCCCCCCCCCCCCCCCCCCCCCCGAACCCAATTTACTTGAAATGAAAAAATCGCTAACTCTGTTAACGGAACAATGAAATAATGATTCTACCCCATAAATCGCCCAACCACTGTCATCTGCGATAATTAATCAATTCAAAACTCATGTTCCAAATCCATCACCCCAATTCCGATTGCCCATTTTTAACCCTCAAATCCAACTCAAACCTCTACGCCTCAGACCCAACCCAAACCTAGACTACCTCTATATACGCTTCTACGCCTCTCACGACTTCACCTTAGTCGGCTCCACCCACTATGTCGTCTTCACCCACAATAGCTTCAATTCTTTGGTAATTGCCTAAGCTACGAAGCTTTGTTGGATTCAAGATTGAGATTTTGAGAGCCGTACAAACAGCTAGCTCTCTCTCTCTCTCTCTCTCTCTCTCTCTCTCTCTGTATATACAATGAAGAGCAATGCTACTACGTTGCATTTTGACTCCGTAATATATACTCCATACACACAAGTGTGGTGGACAACGGACACTACACATACATTTGTGTGAAAACCACTACACTTGTGTCTATAGGGTATAAACTGTGGTGACAAAATAAATTGTCACTAGACTTTCTCTATAGTGAGCCATGTCTTGTACTCTTTAACCACTTTCTACTTTCTAGAATGAAAGGTTCATTTTTCTACCGTGACAGAAAGATTTTCTCCCGCGCATGATGCGGAACTCTTCTTCTTAGCGTTTTATCAATTTTCGTTTGACCCAAAAAAAGAAAGATTTGAAAAATGTTACTGCTCCTACGTTACTAGTACATCCGAAGAGAGAAAATTCTGTTTGATTAGTAGTATTTTTCTCCGAAACCATCAAAAAGATTCTAGAATGAGTGGAATCCGTGGCTGTATTCGGAATTTTGGACCGTCCAACCTTCGGACTGGACAACTATACTTCAATGCCTGTGGCCCTTGGGACGTAAGCATGCAAGCGGCTTTTTCGTAACCACCAACGTTGATTTTTTCCACTTCGTACAGAGTATGTCTAGACTAGAAAACATGGACCACCCATTTACGGCCGTTTAGGGTGCGTGTGTTTCAGGTCAGGTGCACGCTCGCCCTTTCTAGAAGGGAATTGGCCCGCCTCAGGAACCTTCCAACACAAAATTAGGAAGCATCAAACATTTTGGACAATAATTCTAGTGACACACCCAAATACACACCCATTTTCATATGAGGGGTGGGCCTCATACACATACTAGAGTGTGTAGGGTTCGATTCCCTTAAACATTCATTCCTCTCCCCGAGAGGCAAACCTTTACGACCACAAAAGCACACACACTTTGAAAGACAAAAAATATTCGCATTTGTTAATTATGAGGCAAACTTTTGTAACTTTTTTATTCATTTCGTTGAGAGGAATAGAAAAAGAAAAAAATAATAATCAAAACTCATAATTTTTTTTGAATAAAGACGAAATTAAGTTTAAATTATGTCTTTTTGGCTTATTTTCATTTTTATTAAAAAAAAATTAAATTGTAATCATAATTTTTTACCTTTTTGATTCCTCTTATTGAGACAAATAAGAAGGGGGGGGGGGAAGAAAAAGAGGGGAAAGAAAAAAAAAAAAAAAAAAAACAAGTTGGGTCGGGCGGGTTTGAGTTTGACTTGACCCATATTTGACCCAACTCATTTCAACCCGTTTGCTATGTGACCCATATTTGTCCCGCAACCTGTTTCAACCCGCCCATTTGCCACATCTACCAAATATTATGAGAAATAATTTTATCACTCCCTGTATTCACACCGTTTTTTTAATTCATCTTAGATGCAGCGGTGTCACGTATAAACCCACTAGCCGCTACTCCAACCACAGACATCTCATATTCATATGGCCAGTGTCCCTAAACGTAAGAATATGGTTGGGATCATTCAGGGTGAGGCCCACATGCATGTGAGGGGGCTGTGGTCGGTGAATTTGTATTTATCATTTATTTTTTAAATGTTGTGTTACTAGTACTTTCTAAATGTTGTGTTACATTTAGTGTTTGGCCCACCCCAAATGTCAATACTTAGATGGCAGAATGAAAATAATCATCGGCTTATATATAAAAATTGCAATTTGCAAATATTCTATCATGTTCTTTGGATCTTAATAGGTACACGATCGAGTTCGGCAAAGCTCAAAAAAATTAGGGCAAAGTACGGATTACCTCCCTGTGGTTTCGCCGTTTTGCAAATCACCTCCCTGTGTTTCATTAATGACCACTTTACCTCCTTGTGGTTTTGGAGTAAAGTGCAACTCTAACTCTGTTAACAGAAAATGTTAAATGACTATTGTACCCCTATACATCTAAGTGGAATGCTGAGGTGGAAGAGAGACCATTTATTATTTCAAATTGCTCCAAATGGTAATTGACTCAGAGAAACCCAAATATGCCTAAAATGTTGAACGCAGAAATTCCCCAAATCAAATACCACCGCTCCATCCCCAGACCACCGACTCTGGCGCCACCACCACCGTCCACCCATCTCTCTCTCTCTCTCTCAGTTCACTAATCAATTCCTCCCCACAAATGACAATACTTGTAGCAAAAAACCATCTAAAAAATGAATCCAATTTCTCATTCTATGGGTTCAATCAACATTAACTTCGAGTTAGAACCCCATAAATCTCCAGAAACCCATCTAAGAAATCAATCCAATTCGTCATATAATGAGAGAGAGAGAGAGAGCGCGCATCATTGTTGGTGGACCCAGTACCTTTGCCCTCATCGCCAGCGTCCAATACTTTTGTCGTCGTAGGACCTTAGTCTCCCCCGTCGTATCCGGCGATGAGATCTCTGGGAGGTTTGCTTGTGTGTGTGTGTGTGTGTGAGAGAGAGAGAGAGAGAGAGAGAGCTGCTGGTTATCGAAAAGTAGAAAGATGGGTTGTCGGAATTGATAGAGCACTGGTGAGCCGTGAGCTGCAGCACGTTGGTGGCTGGGGGTGAGAACTTTATGGGTTAGGTTAAATTGATATGCAGAAATTATGTTGGTTTTAAGGAAGAAGATAAAGAAAAGGGTAATATAGTCCTTTTGCAGTTGAATTTGACGTCAGTAACAAGTTTTTGGTTTCCCACTCTCAAACAATGCACGTGTACTCTACTTTCTGTTAATTGAGACGGAAAAAGTAACGGTTGCACTTTAATCCAAAACCACGGGGAGGTGAAGTGATCATTAGTTAAACACAGGGAGGTGATCTGCAAAACAACGAAACCACAGGGAGGTAATTCGTACTTTGCCCAAAAAATTAATTAGAGGTTTCATCATTCTTTGGTGAAGGTGCCAACTAGAGTTTATGCATACCTAATCTCGGTTAGTACCTTAGTATTTTGTTCTTTCCAATTATTAATTGGTACGTAATTAATACATCAAATAATAACACCCTAATTGTTTTCTTGAATTTTAACTTATAAAATGTTATTTAGCTAATTGACCATGTTTCCATCTTATATAAAGCTAATAATTCGAGTAAATAAGTTGTTTAAAGAAAATTTCTTGTGCGAAATATGTTTAGAATACGTAGGAAGATCTATATATATATATATATATATATATATATATATATATATATATATATATATATATAATATGTACCACCGAGTAGTAAGATATGTTTGCCATATATATATTTTTTTCATCTTGATTTTAAAAATCAAATATAATGTATTCAGGTGAATTAGTATTGGATCACTAATGGGAAACTTGATGAAGCACGCCACCACCTATAAGTTTTTTATTTTTTTTATAATGCAGGGTGTCCGGGCCAGCTTGCGCGCACCGCAGACTAATCCCTACAGTTGTTTCGGTGAGGTGGCCTCAAGAGTTGTTGGTAAGGAAAATTGAACCTGAGACCTTAGAATGAAGCAAACACCTAACTGGCTAAGTCTCAGACCAAGATTAATTGGCCAACCCCTTGGAGTTATATACAGAATTTTTCTCTTACCTAACCTTAAAAAATGCACTTGCGTTAAATAACTAGAATTTTTAATCAATTATTTATTTATCCACGTCTTCCTTGCTCAAAGAATATATATAAGTTGTTGACATACAACGTTTTCTAAATATATTCTCCTCATGTTCCTTGCTATATTTTCTAATCGATTGATTGAATATATATGAAATTTTGGTGCTGTCCGAGAGGCTTGGTTTTTGGTTGTTTGGTTTCATTTCTCTGTTGGATTCGTTTTGAGTTTTGAAGGAGGCTTGAGTGAGGAGATATAAATAAAGAAAATGTATTACGGACCGTCACTACAAGAAATTTGTTCAACACCAGCGCTTTTGCTACTAGCGCTTGCAAAAAGCGCTTCAATAGGAGGTTTACAACAGCGCTTTTTCTAACTGCTGCTAGAATGGAGATTTTCCAGCGCCCAAAGCAAAAGAGCTGGAATAGGCCAACCATTTTCCAGCGCCCAAGCAAAAGCGTTGGAATAGGCCCCCATTTACCAATGCCCATAAAAAGCGTTGGAATAGGCCCCCCATTTTCCAGCGATCTAGGAAAAGCGCAGGAATAGATCAAAAAAAAAAGCCACAAATGGAACAATTTCTAATTATATTATATGTTATACATTTGCTAATAATCTTTAGTATGTTTATTTAGCGCATCTCAATAAGACAACTATTTTAACATTTGAGGTTGTTGATTTCGTTGTGCGTATTATTTAAATCATTATCATAAAAAATTGGCTTGATTCGGTTTAGAAAGCTCCTTTATCGAGACACAATTTCATTACCATAATGGGGTTTTTTTTTGTCCGATCAAGTGTGTAGTGATACCCGATTAACTTCATTCTTGATAGGAATTATGAACTCCGTAATATGTAAAAGATAGACAGTTTAGATAAAAAAAATAAAAACTCTAGAGTGGGTTCGGATGCATCTAAAAGTTTGCCTTAGTCAAAATAAGCAATCTTTCCATTAGATGCATTCTTCGGGGTTGTGGTGGCCGGTAGTGCTTGAAGAAGATCCTGTAAAATACAAATATAAAAACTACGAAAATAAAGCTTTTGACAAGTTACTGGAACAAAAATAGGGCATAAAATATATTTAAAAAAAATCTCAAGGGGAGCATAAACACATGTTATATATTAAATATTATCAAATTCATGACCAAAATGGCTTTTGGTGCAGTGGTCGGACAAGTTACACGCGGGCTCTTTGTGATCGGAAGGTCGAGAGTTCAAAACCCGGCAATAGCAAGAAATAGGACTCTTGTGCATTACCTTTTGTTAAAAAAAATCTAAACCAGCGCTTGCAACCAAATCGTTGGTAAAAACTATGCTATACTAGCGCTTTCAAACGTTGGGGAAAAAAGCGCTGGTAAACATAAATTTATACCAACGTCGTCAAAAAGCGTTGGTATAGACCTATGGTAGCGCATTATCCAAGCGCTGGTATAGACCAAACAGGTCTATTGCACCGTTTCCATGAACCTTTAGCAACACTTTTGAGCGCTGGCGTATCCCGACTTTCATGTAGTGCGTGTGCAAGGAGTTTAAAGCCCCAAACGAACAAGTCGCTTGCATCGGTTTAGTTTGGTTGTATTACAATTGTAGGGGTTTTATGGTTGGGTTTCAAGGCTTGATTGTGTTTGGGTTTTTCGGGTTAGGGCATTTTCTCTTATCCTTTGGTTCTTATTGTTCTGGTTGTCATCTTGCATTCATTTGGGTTTTGGGTCTCCGGTGATGTCGTTTGCGTTGTGCCCTTGGTTTGTTTATTCTTTGCATTCATTTTCAAAGAATAATAAATTTCTTTTACTGAGAAAAAAGTTTTATATATACATATATACACACGTACTTTTTATTGTGTAAATTAATAGGAAAATTAAGTTGATTCTAGTGGTGGTGTAATCGAAATCATGATACCAACAATGTTTAGATTACGACACGGTTGACAAAAGGGGATACAGATATATTGTCTATCGCTCATTTTTTAATTATATCAAAATACAAGGACGGATAAATAGCGAATGAGATCGACTGACCACCATATTGCTTTTCAAGTTTTTATTAAAATTGTTGTACTATTTTCTTTAATATATAAAATTATGGAGTATTACAAGCTCGCATGCCCAATATTAAGTTGAACAATCGAACACCCGCCCAACCCAGAGTTTTGGCGATACTAATGTTAGTGTAACCAATAATTATACCTTTGTAGTACTATTTTTCTTAAAATAGCTAGGGATGCACATGATTGTATGTACGTACAATTATATTGAGGATTTTTTAGTAGTTGAATAGGTTGATCGAAAATATATAGCTGATAATCTTTCATGCAGGTAGTATTTTTATGATTTGTATATGCAAAATCATATAGCCTTGATATATATGTTCCTATTTTTTAAATGTTCTTCCACCCAACTTTAAATCATGCGCGTTTCCCTATCGTGTACGCAAGTTTAAAGAAAATAATAAAAATTTAAAGAAACAATTATACGCAATGTAAAATTCAAAATTCATTGCGCATTCCAGTAGAAATTAACTCTTCTTCGATCGGCATGACAATACACACTTTCATGATAATAATAGAAATTCTCAGTCTTTAACCATATAACATGGTCTAGTAACACGATTGATACGCATCACCAACTGCATCATGAATCGTATGGTGGTTATCACTTTAGTAGTTATTAAGCGAAAGATACGCATCCCAAAGATACGCATCGAATTCGTGTCAAAAAGCACCAAATTGTGTACATCATTTCTTATAACAGAAGATAGTTTGGCGATATACATATATAAAGATTTTAGTAGTACTTTTCATAGAGTAAATCGTAGGGATTTAGCAGCCATATATTAATCGTAGAATTGGACTCATCTCTCTCTCTCTCTCCCGCCTCTCTCTCTCCCGCCTCTCTCTCTCTCTCTCTCTCTTCGTTGGTTCCGCGATAATTGGAAAGGGAATAGAGTAAAACGACGATGAGGGCTCAAAATGTACAGCTTAATTTATTTCTTTCTTTTGTTTATGTTAAATGGGAAAAAAAAAATTATGCAGCTTTCATAATTGCACTCTATTATCTACTGGAGGAGTCAATGAAATCACAAAATGTAATCGTAATGGATTGCGACACAAACGTTGACCAAGTACAGTTGGAACTTAATTAACCGGAACATACGTATATATAATAACACCATTGGGATTATTCTAAGCTAACGTATATATAAAAACATAAGTATATATAATAACACCATTGGGATTATTCTAAGCTAACTTATAAAATGAAAAGGAAATCATTCAAAACAATAGGAGCTAGCCAAGAGATTTTAGTGGAAGAGTAAGAACTTCATTGATACTCCTAATAAATATCGATACTGACGGTGTGCGTTTAATACAATTCAAAAGGACATATTGCACACGAGTGAGACAAAATTACACATCTAAATCAAATAAAGGATACGCCAACGATAAATTGATCAAATTTGCATGGCTCATTTATTAGTAGCACAATTGGTAAGGGAGTTGGAACTAAACATAGTACGTAGTACAATTGAGATTATTCTAAGGTGACCTATGAAATGCTTTAGAGAAATCGAGAATAATAGGAGCCAAGAGATTTGAATCCTTATTTGTTTATTTACTAGCAATTGGTAAGGGAAATTGGAAATTAAAGTGTGCATGCCATTGGCAAATAGTAGGATAAGATCGAGCAACAAGGTCATGAGTTTAACTCTTCTTTTAATGCGCTAATTTAGCTATTCTAATAAAATTGACTTTTTTATTTTGTTTTTTTTTCAGGTTGTTTTCCTTGTACTTTCGGACCGATAGTGTCCTTTATTTTTATTATAAATGCAATATGTTTGTGCTCCTCAAAAAAAATAAAAGATGACTTTTGATGATTAAAAAAAGATAACAGCAATGCCTACAATCCATACGGATGTTCAAAAATTGGTGCAAAATGTACTTGAAATCGTCGAATGTAGAATGATCTCACTCGGTAGATGTGGAGCCCACATGCATCGAACAATTCTGGACATATTTGTGACCCAAGCTGTTTACTTCCATTTGTGTCGGTAGCATCGATCTCTATTATAAAACAGATCGAAGGTGAAAAAGCAAGAGAAGTCTACAAGGCCAAACCTATTGTTTCGGAATTTAACCAACATATAACAGGTTGTTTTCTTTTTATTATTTTACCAAGGTAGGAGTATAAAACTCAAATGTAATCTTCTTACTAGTAGCAGTGTGTCTAGAATCTCCAGATCATTAATGACAATCTTATCCAGGCTTAATGAAAAATGTCAACTTTATATCTAATTTGCTCGATCACAAATGTGAAAGAACACAAACAGTGTTTGTTTTTAATTTCTCTTCTTCAACTAAAGAAATTTCAATACTCATCCAAATCTCACTGATCTAATGATCTTTATATCTTGGGCAAGAATACCCCGCCGCTCTGTTTCACCGCTTCTTCCACCGCTTTACTCAATCTCACCGTCTGTCTCAGTAATCAATTGTTCGGATTTAAAAAAAAAAAAACTCTTCCAGGCTCTAGAAAAGCCTTTTAAAATCCGGAACGTCCAAAACGCTTTTGGACGTCCAAAACGCTTTTGGACGGTGAGATTGAGAACACTGGGAGGGAGCGGTGAAACAGCGGTGGGGTAGACTTTCTAATCTTTAAATGCCATCTGTCTTGAGGTGGAAAAGTAGTGGATTGATCGTCACAACTAGTCGAAATTAATTATTTTACATCGAAACAAACGGATCCTTAATGAAAAATGTCAATTTTCATATATCTAATTTGCTCGATCACAAAAGTGAAAGAACACACAGCGTTTGTTTTTTCTCTTCTTCAACTAAAGAAGTTTAAATACTCAACCAAATTAAATCTCATTGATCTTGAAATGCTATCAATTGTCACAACTGGTCAAAATTAATTTTGTTCACCCACAGAATATATAGGTGAATATTAGTACTTACTGCCGCCCTAAGTGGTTGTTTTACTTGACTTCAGTGCTTAACTGGGGTCTAATAGTTTGGTATTTATTACCCTTATAGTGAATAATGTTTTTTTTTTTTTTTGACCTTCGGTGAATAATTAATGTTCATACCCCTTAAAAGTGAGTGAATAATATTATAGTGGCCCAATCTAAATTTTTAGTCACCAGTTTGTGTCACGTCGCATCCCCTATTAATCTGCATGTTAGTTGCGGAAATATTTTTTGTAAAATCCAATTATTGAAAATATAAGTAAAATATCAGTAGAATTAGTGTTTTTATTCGACTTCTTAAAATTGACACAAAATTTTCATGCAATACCTGCAGGATATGATTCGGTCAATTGTCAATCCACACAATACCTGTCGGAGTGATGTTTATCAAATTTAAATGTTAATCATACAAATTGCACTGTCATATAAACGTATAATCTCTTCACTACACGCAAAAGTCATATAAAAATAAGAGGAATACTTTGCACATGGACGTCCATTGTCCATATACAGATTCTGCGGTTTGGACGTCTTTGAACGCATGTGTACATCTATGGCCGTTCGATGAGTGTGAAACGTACTCACGTGTATAGATGAATCTGCGTGCACCGAACGATTCTGAAAACATCCAAGTATCTATGTCAGACAATTTGCAAAGTTTATCTATCTATTAGATTTCTATAACAAGAACAAGAGGAACGTTTCACGTAATTAGGTTTGTAATGGTGGTTAGTTTTTCACATGTATAGGTACATGTCCTTTTTTTTTTTTTTTTCTAGTGTTGTGTTTTTATTGAAAAAGCTCGATGATGTGATGTGATGTGAAAAGATAACCAAAATTTCGAGTGACTTGAGGAAATTTGCAAGGACTTGCTTAGAAAATGGGGCAAATTTCACTGACCTCCCCTGAGGTTTCTGACACGAACAGAAACCTCCCCTGAGGTTTCTGAAATAACACTGGCCTCCCATCCTTTACCTGACAATAGCAATGGGTCCCCCCTCCGTTTCCTCCACGTTAGAAATGGATGGAAAATGTGATTTCGGTCCCTAATTTAGTTTTGTTTTTGTTTTGTTTTCCAATAATTACCCTACTTCTTTCACCGAGAAATTATTCGTTGCCCTTGGGCAACACGTGGACTTAGCCAGGTGGTGCCTCCCACCAATAAAAATTCGCCCCACTGACTCACTATTCTTCTCTCTCCGGACACAGCTTCCTCTAAAAAATCAAGTGTTCCAAATTACAATCCGTTTGAATGGGTGAGAAGATTTTATTTTATTTATCATTTAATTTTAAAGGGTCATAATTAAATTTTGACTATAGGGCTCTCATTGATTAGCCTTAAGAAAATCGTAGAATCAAATGTCTTTTAGGACAAACCAACGAGAGCCCTAAAATCAAAATTTAACTATGACCCTTTAGAATTAAATGATCAGAAAAATAAAATCTTCTCACCCATTCAAACAGATTGAAATTTGGAACGCTTAATTTTTCAACCTGTAGTTTATATATTAAAAAATATGGTTAAAAATTAAATGTTCCAAATTTCAATCCGTTTGAACCGATAGATAGATTTTAGTTTTTTGATCATTTTATCCTAAATGGTCATAATTAAATTTTGACTATAGGGCTCTCGTTGATTAATCCTAAGAAAATCGTAGAATCAAATATATCTTAGGACTAACCAACGAGAGCCTTATAGTCAAAATTTAATTATGAACATTTCGAATTAAATGATAAAAAAAATAAAATCTTCTCACCCATTTAAACGGATTGTAATTTGGAACACTTGATTTTTGAGAGAAATCTGTGTCCGGAGAGAGAAGAATCGTGTGTCAGTGGGGCGAATTTTTATTGGTGGGAGGCACCACCTAGCTAAGTCCACGTGTTGCCCTTGGGGCGACGAATAATTTCTCGGTGAAAGAAGTAGAGTAATGATTGCAAAATAAAACAAAAACAAAACTAAATTAGGGACCGAAATCTCATTTTCCATCCGTTTCTAACGTGAAGGTAACGGAGGGGGGACCCATTGCTATTGTCAGGTAAAGGAGGGGAGGCCAGTGTTATTTCAGAAACCTCAGGGGAGGTTTCTGTTCGTGTCAGAAGTCTCAGGGGAGGTCAGTGAAATTTGCCCTAGAAAATGACTCTAGTGGGACTACCTTTACGATAATTTTTAAATCTCAATTATGTAGGTCGGAAAATTAACTTGAAATTGCCAAGAAAAGCATATTTCGATTTCTTTGAGGACAAGCCAACAATGTGGGATGATTCCTTACTTCACACTCGATGCATTTCAAAAAGAACCAAGTTGTAATTAGTTTATATATTTGCCTTGGGAAAGTCTATGATACACATCTCTTCAAATGATATATCATATACACATATTTTATAGTTTATTCATAATATTTTAGCGTGTTTCGTAACTTTTGTTATAAAATTCATAACTTTTTAGTAATACGATTTGTAACATTTTCATTATGATTCATAATATTTTTGTGTATCTTATCATCTTTATACGATTCGTAACTTTTTAGCAACACGATTTATAACATTTTCTATATAATTCAATAACATTTGTACGTGGATGTGCATATGATATACACCCAGATAAGAGGTGTGTATTGCAGTATTTCTCTTTATGTTACGATATCTTTAAATATTTGTCATCTCTAAGAGAATAAAATGTAGGGCATTTTCCAAAACTCTTTCTCGTATGAGTAATAGCAACGCGTTTAACTGGAACATAAAAGGGTGGTATTTGTGACAACGTATGTAATTACACGTCTCCGAAAATACATAACTACTCTCCGAGGTCTCATTCCAGAACACCTTTTTAAAAAATAAGTATTTATTTCACATTTTCAAACTCAAAAATAATGTAAATAAAAAATAATTTTTTAATTTTTTTGCACCATATTAAAGATCTCAATGAGATCTATCAAACAAGATCCATATTAATAGGAAAATAATTTGCGTAAGCACATAATTTTTGAGTTTGAAATTACCTTCTTAAAAAATAAGTACTTATTTTCTTTTCCGGAATAGAAGAAGGGACCGTGACAAAAAAACAAAAAAAAAAAATAAGTAAATTTTTGTTGGCTAACGCTAACAGATATCTTAAGATTTTTATCAAAACTGAAATATATTTTTCTCGGATACAACTAACAGATATCAAATACATAACAAGTCTCAAAAGGGACCAACAAAAGAAAACAAGTATATATTTTTCTTGGGTACAACTAACATTGCAGTGGCTCCGGAAATTGGGGCTTGGACCGTTCCCCGAGGACAGTGCACTGAGCAATACCAAGAGGACCCCTGCCCCTCGCTCTGCGTAGGGCCATGGAAACCTCGGTGTTCCCTCGAAAGATCGCTCGGTAAGAGGAATCCGGCTGAGCTTTGTCGCTATATAAGGGTACCGAGTGTGCCAAATTGGCAAATAACATACTCGAACAAGTTGTTATTGAAAAAAAAAAAAAAAATCTTTTTTCACTTTTCTTAATATTAGGAAAAGACAGGAAAAGAAAATAGGAAAAAAAAATCAGGGCAATCAAATAGCAAACAGCAAAATTAAGGTAGTTTGTATAACCGTCGTTCAAAAGTTTTTCCAATAGACCAGATTTGTTGATACTATAGCCTTACCGCTAAGATACATTACGAACATACTCCTTCATAAATTTAGATTACCGGATGTCGAGATGAACGATTGATGTTAAAGCACACTGGCTTATCTGCCGTCTAACTGTTGAGAAGCCCGGGTCATAGGTAAAAATTAGGAAATAAATGAGGTGGAGTCAATGGAACGGCGTGCACGGGGAGAGCCCCAGTGTAGGTGCCACGTCACGGCTAAGGTATTCGCCGTGTTTCGACTTTCGATGCTTATCTTGTTTCTCTTCTCTCTCCTCTCCTCTCCCCCTCTCTCTCTCTCTCTCTCTCTCTAAAATCATAACCGCTGCTGTGTATATATATTCCTTGATCAAAACGGCTCCTCTCCCATCACTTCTCACGCAGCCTTTCTTCCCCCTCTACACATAACGCCTCTCTCTCTCTCTCTCTCTCTCTCTCTCTCTCTCTCTCTATAAAACTCTCTGTTCTGCTCCGCAAAACGCCATTGAAGCTCTACTTTCAAGGCTTCGAAAGATTATTGAACCATTGGTGCGTACTCTGTCTTTATTTAATCCAATGCATTCTCCTCTTGATTTCTGGTTGTAGATCTTTGTAGTGTTTGTTAGTGGTTCTGTTATCTGTTTCATATCGTCCAAATCACGGCTAATGAGTCCTTTATTTTGGACGAGTGAGTAATGAGTCAACTCGTTTTTTTGGGTCCTAGTGATTTTCCTGATTTGAATCGTGGGCACGAATTTTGTAACTATAGTGTTTCCGATTGTTTTCATATGAGCTCTGTTCTAAAAATGGGTCTAGGCAGCCCGATTTTCATCTAGGTGTTGGAACCCCGCCTGATGGACTAATCGGCCTCTAAGCGCCAAGCGACCCCTTCTTCCGTCTGATTAGTGCCTAGCGACTTTTAGAACACTACGAATAAGGTAAAATCACCGAATCGAATCTGTTTCATGACAATGGATATTCCTGTTTCATGACAATGGATATTCCTGCCTTGTGTTCGGGCCCTCAGCGTCCAGCAGAATCATTCATTCCGTGGATCTTACGTGATTTGATTGAGGCACGTGATTTAGTTTGGCAAATCGTAACAGTTAGAACTTAGGTAGCAATTAGGTGTGACAATCCTCTTCCAGCGCAAATTCAACATCTGAATAGAAACACGATCTCCTATACCCGAAGCCTTAAATTAAGGGATGGGTTTGTAATATGGTGGTACTTCTTATGGCTACCTAAGGAAAATTCTCCTTTTGGAGGCAGAAGCAGATCATGGGCTAAACATAGGCAATTCCTTCGACTTTGCTTTACAAGCTTTTAGGAATATATTAGCCGATGAATTAGTTGCGCTTGTTCTTGTTTCTTCAGTGGACTGGTGCCTATATTAATTTTTGTTCCGTTTTGTGGTGTTGATGGTTTATACCCCTTACCCAATTTAAAGATGCTGACTGTTTGTAGGGTATATGGTTTTGTTGAGGGTGGAATAAATCTCGACACAGAGGGTGTACAAGGTTTCATCATGGAATACATGAGATATTTGACCACTCTGTTGAATTTCAACAGGAGAGTGGAATATATCACATCTCATTTTCCATTCTGATGTGATAGAAATTTGTGGTGACCAATTGCCGCGTTGTCCATCGATGAAAGACGGTTGAAATTTCTGATGATGGATGTTTGTGGCGGCTGAAGTTCGTCGATCTAGGCAGTTTTAGTAGCATGTTTTTGTAGAAGTATCCAGGAGATCTGTATGTAAACACGGTTTGATAACTGGTAAACATTCTAGATGAAACTATTCAGCAAGGTCCATTAGATGCCCCACTAATTGAAATTTCAAGTGGTTGGGTAGTCGGGTTTTTCTTTCTCGGTGAAACCTTCCGCTCTATGGTGAACGGTTTGGGAGATCAATTAGGTGCTGTTTCTTTAAACTTGAACGAATTCTCAGGGTTTATGGTCCTGGAGTTGTAATAGTTGTTCTGCTACAACTTTCCTATAACCTATTATTCTGAGATTTCTGATCTTTTGTTCTCAAACTTCTTATCTCAAAGTTGTTTTCAAACTAAGCAGTGGAATCATATAAACATTCCCGACATGGAGCAAAGAAATTCTTTCAGCTATGAAATCATTGTGTGAACAAAATGACAACCTTAGATTCGGAACTTCTTGTTAGTCTTTTGACAGGGGAGATTAGAGATGTTGAGAGGTGGGTTTATCCATAGCCGTGTCACTCAAGTATTCTGATAGCATATCAATAAAACTCTAAACAAATTAGCTATGGGGGACCCAATAGTTAATCATTATTTTTGGGTGGAACAAAAAAGGTGAGGTGGGGATGGCTTATTGATTTGTTTTTTACTTAATTTGCGGAGTGACGGTTGGGCACTCTCTTTTTCAAACTTCTGACGATGGGGTGTAAAGTAAGAACTGTATTTGGCTAGATAAACTTGTGGCGTTCATATATCCATATACAAAATAATTATTCCCTCTGTCTCAAATTGTCGGTTCTTTTTTCTTTTTTGGAAGTCTCAAAAAATTGATTATATTTCTTAATTTATAATATTTTTTATATCAAATATGAATCTTGTTTGATAAATCTCAATGAGTTTTTTTATACAAAATTTTTAAAATCATCTAAAATATTATAGAACGTAAGATATAATCAATTGAAAAATAGCACGCGTTCTTAAAGAGGACCAAAAATTGTGAGGAAGAGTTCTATATTTTGCATCTAGCAGACGAGGCAGAGACCATTATAGTCAATTCAGAGCACATAAATATCTTCAGTTTCTCTTGTAGTCACAGATTCTTGATCGTTCCTTGCTCTTATTCTGTTCTTCTCGAGCCTAATGTTTTGTTTCCTGTATGTTTTTCCAGATTTCGGGCAACTGAAAAGGACACATTCTCCATCTCAAAATGGCCATGGATCAACATTACCTTCAACAAGCCGTCCCACAAAATGACTCCAAAGGAGACGGAGCTACCATTGAGAAGTGGAAATCTTCCCCGGCAACGGTTGATGAATCTGAAAACAATCCTTGTGGTGGTTTCGACTGCAACATTTGCCTAGATTCCGTGCAAGACCCGGTGGTCACTCTTTGCGGTCACCTCTACTGCTGGCCCTGCATTTACAAATGGCTCCATTTCCAGAGCGCCTCCTCTGGAAAATTCGACCACCAAAACCCCCAATGCCCAGTATGCAAAGCCGAAGTTTCACCAAAAACCTTGGTCCCGCTTTACGGCCGTGGCCAAACTGCGAAACCCTCTGAAGGAAAAACCCCTCATCTCGGCATGGTAGTCCCACAAAGACCTCGTAGCCCCAGTTGCAGGGTCCAAACCAGTTCTCGTCCAGCTCAGCAACTTCACCATCATCACAGTTATCCACAGCAATCTCTGCAACTTCAGCCGGGGGTGGGCATGTATGGGGAAATGGTTTATGCACGGATCTTTGGTAACTCGGAAACTACTTTGTATGCTTATCCCAACTCTTATCGCCTTTCGGGGAGCAGTAGTCCGAGGTTGAGAAGGCACATGATGCGAACCGAGGAGTCGCTTAGCAGAGTGTGTTTTTTCCTCTTGTGTTGTGTAGTTCTGTGCCTTTTGTTGTTCTAATTGCCTTGTTTTTTCGTGAGGCCCATCGTACACACTGTAAATCTTATGTGTAAATACAAGGATATAGAACCAATACAAATATTGAGCCAGATGACAGTACAGCGTTTGCATCTCTGTGCTGATATACAGTCTACTTATAGAAGTTACAGAAATAGTTTGTAATCAAAGTTTTGAATGCAAGTGAGGCTAAGTTTATTTACTTTCTTTGCAATCGGGTTTCGATATAACATTGTGGTGTGGAACCATTTGCAATTTACGATCAGCATGAAGATTGGGATCTCGGGTGCTTTGTTGCTTAAGCTTTTAAATTTCTTTCTAAGATGAGCGAGCGATTTTAGTGATGCCCGAATTGAAAGTTTTATAGGATATTTTCTTCTAGGAATTTTTGGAGCATAGGGAATTATATTGATTTTTTGAGGATTTTAGGTCTACCACTGTGAATTAGTTTTCGGTGATAACTTGTAATTTGAGGCTCAGATGGATTCAACTATATTTGTAGGTCCACCACTGTGAGTGAGTTTTGGTGATATCTTGTAATTTTAGGCTCAGATGGATTCAATTAATTTGTTGCTATGTCACTTGAGCTTTCTAATCTAATGAGAAGATTATTACCAGCAGTGGTAGCCATGAACCAAGAGGAATGAATTGATGATTGTGGTGGTGGTGCTGGAGAATAATCAGCCCGTTCGTGCCTCAGCAGGCTGTTGTTCTCATGAAATAGTTGTCGTCCCAAGTCCGAAAATGTAATTTGAACCCTTTGATCACTTTGTAGAACTCAATGAGTAAAGTAGTATTGTAACAAATCACGTCCGTCAAACATCGGTCAAAAGTAGTGAGGTAATGTCTATGTCCAAAAAATTAAGCCCAAAAATGTGAGATGTTCATTGGGTTATCGATGCCCAATCAACTTGATTTTTAGGAGGATTGTTCTATGCATCGAGCTCCACGAAGTAAACGGTGAGGATAATAGCTCCATGAAGTGAACGGTGTGTATCACAATTTTGGACTTGGGACGATGGGCAGCTAACAAGAAGCTTCCGCTTCAAGATATATATATATTCACTCACCTTGGACTAGATGAGTTTGGCATGCTTAGGTATCCTAGTGAAGCAGAAATCTCCCAATGCCCCATTCCGCTAATTCAAATAAGTACTTACTTGAATTTTTAAATAAGCATTTATTTTTTGAATTAAATGTGATGTATTTTGAAATAATTACCCGTCTCGTAAAGCGAAAAATAAGTACTTATAAAATAAAAAGTAGTGAGGTAATGTCCCTTCACTTCGTAGAACTCAACGAATAAAGTAGTATTGCAACAAATCACGTCCATCAAACATCGGTAACAAGTAGTGAGGTAATGTCCATGTCCGAAAAATTAATTAAGCCCGAAAATGTGAGATGTTCATTGGGTTATCGATGCCCAATTAACTTGATTTTTAGGAGGATTGTTCTATATCGAGCTCCATGAAGTAAACGGTAAGGATAATAGTTCCATGAAGTGAACTGTGCGTTACACAATTTTAGACTTGGGATGATGCGCAGCTAACAAGAAGTTTCCGCTTCAAAAAAAAAATATTCACTCACCTTGGACTAGATGAGTTTGGCATGCTTAGGTATGCTAGTGAAGGAGAAATCCCCCAAGGCCTCATTCCGTTAATTCAAATAAGTACTTATTTGAATTTTTAAATAAGCATTTATTTTTTGAATTAAATGTGATTTATTTTGAGAGAAAGACCGGTCTCGTAAAGTAAAAAAATAAATACTTAAAAAATAAAAATCTTAGCGAAACGGAATGATTATGGTGTTGAATGTGCACGAGACATAAATAGCATGTGTTTTGTTGTGTCCCTTCTAGATGTATGATGCTGACGAAGAAGAGGTCAGTGGCCAACAAGAAACACGGAATTTTCGTTTCCTGATTTGCCTCCTCAAAGTCATGATCCAACCACCCAAAATCAACATGCAAAGGTATTCCTGGAGAAAATTATCAATAACTTTTGACCTTCTTTAAGGTTAGAATTGTCTATCTTCTAGACAGATCAGTAGCACATGTAGAAGACTAATTTCCATGTATCTTCTCGACAGATCGATATTACACGACGAAAACTATTTTTGATTAGTTCAAGGGCAGAATCAGGAATTTATTCCGCCCTGGGCTGACCAAAATTTATATGTACGAACCAAAAAGAGGCAAATTCGTACATAAATATATAAATGTTCAAAGACAAAGCAAAAAAAAGTACCGGAGTACAAAAGAGTTTGAAGAACGATAAAAGAGTTTTTTTTTTTTTTCTCTTTTTATTTTGTTGTTCCATTAGGCATGTACAGCAGATTAGCAAAAAGGGAATATTAGCTATTATAGCTATCTAAAGCCAAGAAAATCCACCTATAGGTAAAAACTTAGGTAAAATACATTTCACTACAATACTTCGGTATATATATATCAAACAATTGTTCATCAGCAATCCCTTTTAAGTGCTCCTGATTTCACTTCTCTCTCTTGATTTCTCTTATATTTATTAAAGAGACTCAAAAAAATTAAGTGCTCCGCTTTTTAATTCATTTGAACCGATACAAAGATCTTATTTTTCTAAAGGGTCATAATTAATTTTTGTCTCTGGACTCACATAATTAAGTATCTGCTCTTTATTTGGGAATCTGTAGAGCAAATATTTGATTATTCGAGCCCTAAAGACAAAAATTAATTATAACCCTTTAGAATAAAATGATCAAAAAAAATATGATCTCCCCACCGGTTTAAACAGATTGAAAATTAGAGTATTTAATTTTTTAATTATATTTTTAATATGTAAACAATTTTAAAAAAATTAAGTGCTTTAATTTTCAATTCGTTTGAACCAGTACAAAAATCTTATCTTACTGATCATATTATTCTAAAAGGTTATAGTTAATATTTGCCTTTAAGGCTCTCATAATCAAGTATCTGGTCCATATATAGGATTCCAAAAAAGAGCAGATATTTGATTATAAAAGCCCTAAAGATAAAAATTAATTATGACATTTTAGAATAAAATGATCAGAAAAACAAAATCTTCGCACCATTAAAACGGATGGTGAGTTGGGCCGGGCTGAATGGGAGGATGGTGGATTGGGCTAAATTCATTTGGACCGAAAATTTACATATAATTTTTTTTTTTGGAGCCCACCTGGACTACAGCCCAATGCAGCCCATACATTCCACTCTTGGATCAGTTGGTCACTGGTCAGAATGCTTATACCTACTCCATAGAAGGTGAAGGGTTCAAGTCTCGCGATGCTCTGTTGAAGGCGACGGCCCCCGCATATGCCACAAAGGGAAAATTTTAACGAACTGAAAGAATACAAGCAGTACTGGCACTTTTGCACTCATCCTATGATTCCTATGCACCAAATGGATGAGAAAATGTGAAAATCAAGAGACAGCTGAAAGGGGAACCCTCGACCCATCAGCGAGAAACTGATCTTTTCATTTTGACTTCAGTAGCATCGACGTTGGATTCTTCGGAAGATTTAACTTTTGGATCTTGAATTTGTCAAGGGTAGATTAATTGTATTAAAACCATCCAATGCAATATGCCAGCCCTAAAGGTTGGTTCTGAACAAGATTACAAAACACTCCCACCGAGGGTCTGAGTCCAATCCAATTGTGATTAACGAGCCGTATCAATAAACTCATCTCAATTACATTCACAAATGTCACACTACCAAAATTTTACAGGTATTTACAATTCACTGTGGTTCCACAAGAGCCCCAAGGATGGCATAAATTAGCCAGAATATACTTTCCCTTCTTTTTCCAACCATCTTACACCTCCAGTAATATCTGCATTGTAGAGCTGAGATGAATCAATTCATTAGCTCATGATTTCTGTCAAGATTGATCACTATTAAGAAAGAAAAAAAAGCTGGGATTTTGTCGTTCAAAGCCGCTCCCCATTCCCAATATCCCGCGGCTAATTCATTGAAACGACCAACAGTCTTCACAGGTACGAGCACCACCTGCATATTTGTCACCAACCACCAAAGAAAACCTTTAGCTGCAAAACTTGGTTCTCAAACGGTTCGGTTCCAAGGAATTCTAACTTCAATAACTAGTATAATCAGTCAATAATGACTCCTCATGGCCTTCGATGAAATTAAGCGCTGCTCTGGTACTTCAACTCTGTTACCCCGTGTGCATTTTCCTCCACTTGCAAATCATCCCCATCAATCTTGTTAACTATGTCTGCACAAGTTTTGTGTTTAACCCTATTCACTTTGTTTTTAGATCTCCGTGAAAGATGGCCACTTTCTGGAAGCAACCTGCAGAATTCGTCTGCTGTTTCTCCATTCTCTGTCAAATATTTTACACATGCTGTCAGAGTGACACGGTTAAGTTTCCATCCGCGTTGATCAGCCGTGATAGCCTTCTTCATTGTCTCCACTGCCTTTGCCATCTGGTTATCCTTGTAGTATCCCGTGGCAAGACGATCCCATGTGCCAGCTGTAGGGCGCTGTCCTCTCTCTACAGCCCTGCTTATGCATGCTTCAGCCTTCTCCAAATCCCCCTTCCGGGAATAAGCATTTATAAGCAAATTTGGAATATCAAAATCAAAAGACGTGTTCACAGATTCCCACTCCACTAATACATTCTCTGCTCCATCGAGGTCATCAAGCTTGATTAATGAGCTTATCATGCGAAAGTAGCCCCTGTTGTATAATTTCCCCAATTTCTTGTACAAACCCCATATACGGTACACCTCATCTTTATCACCAAGGCTAGCATATAGAGTTAGGAGCATTTCATAAGCAAAACCTCTCCAACCATTTATATGTTGCTCTGATTTCTTTAGCATTGTCAAACTTTTTTCTGTAACGCCAGCTTTCATGTACCCATTTGCTGCTATAATATATGCATGCCAATCAACGGTGAATAAATGGTTAGCTTCCATCAGTGAAAGAAGCTTCTCCATTCCATTTATGTCTGGTACAGCTGCATATGCATTCAGCCGGACGTATAATGTGGATGGATAACAACTGATGCCCTTCTCTTCCATCTCTAGGATTAGGGCATTGAAATTTTCTTGCTTTCCCATTTTTGAATAGAGGTTCAGCATAACATTGTAAGAAAGTGATTTTCTCAGAACCCCAAACTCCCTCATCTTTTGCATGATGGACTCTGCTTTGTCTAATGATTTGTTGCTCGCATAGCAATTCAATAGAGCACCATAAACCTTGAAGGTTTTCAAAGGGCCTGGGATGTTACTAAAATATTTCTCCGCCTGTTCTAGGCCATGGACCTTCGAGACCAAATCCAACTGAACTGCAATGTCCCCAGGCGATAGGGCAAGGTTCCATCTATGAGCCATCCACTCAGACAACTGCAACAAGAGTCAGGCCGATTAAAAAAAACTGCAACCATTGAAGAATAAACCAATTTTTTTAAAGAGATGATTTGAGTAAGTATATACACTCTCAGAAGATGCAAGCTGCATAGCCAGCGCAGACAAAGTTCCATAAAAAAGAAAGAGGGAACTGGCAGGCAAAGGTTATAGAGGTAAAAGAAGTTGAGTATTCAAGCAGAAGCCCTGATCTGCAAAGGTGATTTTTAAAGCAGTCAGGATCAGAGCTCAAGGGAGAAAAGATTTTTTTCAATATTTTATGTAAGCTACATGGTGCTTCACTGAATTCGGGCACAGAGAATCCAGCGGATCTAATGCCAATTTTAAGGGCAGATTTTGGTTGAGATAATTTTGCAATAATATTCAGAAAAACTTCGGGCCAGGAGCGCATTTAGTTTCTAAAATGCCCTACAAGGTCAGCTGATGAAAGATAACCATAACTAACGAGTAATCAGCTTTAATGGAGATAAAATAGTAACACCCAACGCCATCTAATTATATTCAACAGAAGCAGATCCACGACTTCGGGCTTCTACACCAGGTCTAGCATTCTTTATCGATCAACTTTGAAAAATTCCAGTCAAGCTTTTGTTATAATTTTGGGAAACTTACAACTGTTGCAAAGAAACTAGAAAATTTCCATCTCGCTTAAAATCTTAGTACTATTTCTCTTCCATTAATAAAGCTTCACTTTCCGGGCTGTAGAGGTGCAATCAACTCACAGACATGGTACTTTAGATGAGTAACAAATCATATCCTACAGGATTCATCTGTGACTTCTCTTTGTTCTGTACAGCTATACTCCCATGTTAAATTAGTCATAATCATCGCAGAATATACCTCTCGTTATTCTATCAATGCCTTTCACTTAAGTTGCCAAAAATACGATACCACAACAGTCTATCATCTTTGTTGCCACTTCCTCCTCTTTTCTTCCCCAGTCATATGTGGCGCCCATCTGATTGGCCAGATCAGACATAGAATTTGATAGCAAATCCAGCCAGGACAACATTTAGCATTCGAACTCACGAACTGGTGAAAAGATAACCAATTCCACGAAACATGGGATATACAATACCTTTGGTGATATCTTACTAGCACTCAAACATGAGCATATCACATAGGAGATCAATTCGTAACATCTTTGTCCTGTACAATGTACAGCTGTACTCTGATTTAGAATTATTTACAATCATGGCAGAGTATGTCTCACAATTCTACCAGTGCTTTTAGCTAAAGTTGCCAAAATATGATGTCACCAACCACATATCAATATATCATACTCCGTTAGACCACTTCCTTCTATTGTCTCCCATAGCCATATATGGCTGGCCTTTGACTGACCAGAGTCAGACTCAGGATTTGATATTGAATCCCTCTGAGACAACATTCAGCGTTTCAATTCCAACAAATTGACATTCAAAACCTTTGGGCTCCTTTCAGTTGTCAAGAATGTAGTGCAGTTAGTCCTGTAGTGCAGTTAGTCCTGGAAAAAGTGTGAATTGAAGTGAAGTAAAGGAAAAGAAAATCTATATTTCTGTGAGTGTTAATTTGACAAGGGAATTATGTAGGAACACTGAAATTTCGTTGTTCATTTGCCAGGAAAAAGAAACTTACGGCAAACTTCTTTTATCTTGATTCAATGGCTATTTTGGAGGAAAAAAATTTTGAAAGCTAAATATTTGGCCACCATATTTTTCAGGAAATCAATTCAAATGAATTGCTACATATGAATCATCATGCAACTCTAAGTATTGTGATCAATCACCATGCGATACTATTGAAGCTTAAAAAATAATTAGATACGACAAAAGAAAAAAAAACAATGTTAACCAACAGTGATTAATTAGTTGGTAACAAAACTAGAGCCTAATAACAAGACAAAAAAATACTTCCAAAAAAACAGTGTTCTAAAATCGGGACTAATTGGCGAATAATTGCTGGCGAGGCCTACCCGACTAATTGCTATGCGCCGATTAATCACTGATTACTAATTGCTATGTGACAATTAATCGCCGGTTAATCCGATTAATCGCTCGAAGGTGGCCGAGCGCCCGACTAGCGCATAGCGACTTTTAGAACATTGCAAAAAAAAATACTACTTTCCAAAAACCACATATTTTGCAGAAAACAGAGAAAAAATGGAGATCTGTACGACATAAAGGCAATAAAGGAGAGATAGAGAATGTAGGCGCCGAAAATTTGAGAATGGCGGGAAGAGAGAACTTCCCCGTGACGCTAAATCCCATATATTTTGCAGAATCCATTTTAAGGGAAAGTTTAGTGATTTAGTCCTGGTGGCAAAATCATTTTCCTGGTAAACGAACACTCTAAAATGTTCGAATTAAGGCAGGAGATTTACTCAAACATGAGCTATCTGTACCCAATTGACCTAAAAGAATCTCTCTTTTCACATTGCACCACAAAATGGCTGCACAAGCATAAACGCATCCACTGAAGAAATTCAGCTTCTAGCCAACCCACATTTATCCATACATAGCTGTACATACGTATACATATGAAAGAAACTTTGTGTTACTGACCTGGAGAGCGTGGTTGAAGCGCTTGTATTCTCTGAGGTGCTTTATGATAGTTTTGATTTCATATAAATCGACATTTCTACCTCGTTCCACCCACTGATCCAGAATGGGAAGCATCGAGACCCTAGGGTCTCCTGCGACTGAAATCCGATTGAACAGACTGTCCTTCGAATTTCGAGAAGTTAGGGTCTGGGTACTGTACAAAATAACAGATTTAAAACCCCAACCTATACCTTTATTATCACCCCGTGGATTGGGAGCAGTCCATGCACGGAGGAACTTCATCATCATCTCTATGTAGTAGGAGAGAGCGAGAGAGAGAGAGAGAGAGAGAGAGAGAGAGACAATCTTGTCAAGGTTTCAGAGTTCAAATTGATGTATAGGGTTCAAAGGCAGTGGCCTATTGGGCTTTTGGCAACAGCCCGTGCTACGTTTGGGTTTGGGGTGACTTATGGTACCGTTACAGAACGAGTTTTAATTATTTACTGTATTTTTTAAGAATATAAATATAAATTTAAAAATAATAAGCTTAATGAAATTTAAAAATATACAATATAGATCTTGTTTAAAAAATCTCGATGAGATAGAACGAGATCTTTTATACAGTGTAAAAAAAATTAAAAAATTATTTTTCATTTACATTATTTTTTAGTTTGAAAATGTGAAATAAGTATTTATTTTTTAAGAAGTTATTTTGGAACAAAGCCTAAGTGACGATGGGAGAGAGAAATAAAAAAAATAAGAGTAATATTAAGCCCTAACCGGTCATGGGTGAAAGTCCCTCCCTCCCTTCACCAAAACAATAAAGTCCCTCCAGTCTTGATTTGAACACTGCTTGCGGGTGGTGGATGCTACCTTAGAGGTCCTCTGGTACCATGCGCACTTTAGTGGGACTATAGTGAAGGGTTATCCTCATTTGAATAGTGGTTAATTTATAACAATTCTTTATAGTGACGACCCTAATTACCATAACTGAACATTCTATGATGGGTGGAACCCTGTTGGTCACGCCTATCGGTGAGAGTAGCATTGGTCACCTCTTCCCATCATTTTATCAACAACAAAAAAAAATGATATATCTAATGGGTGCCGCAGGAAGACAATTCATCCACCTCCACCAACTCATCTCATTTAGTTATAATCATTTTACCAAAGTTAAAAGTACTTTTTTAGTATGAGTCGTATTAAATTCTACAGTAAGAAATTGCTTTTCTCCTATGATGTAATGCTTTTTGATAGAACTACTCGGACCTCCACCATGAGGATGTGAATCTAAGCTGTCCATCTTTGTAAGCTGGTATGTTGTATGTGAATCTCTCTAATCATTTTTTGTATGTAACCAGTTGAATTTGGGTGAAAAAAGGCCCAATTTTGGGTGATATGGCAAGGGTTCTCACTCAAAGGCAAACTTGAAGCGATACTTGGCTAAAGAAATAATTTTTGCAAATCTTAGACTAGAGTTTCGCCCAACTGATGGGGCAAGATTTCGAATCACTTTTACCAAGTTTTGGCAAAGACAATCTTTGGCCAAGAAGTGGAGATGTTCGTAGTAGTAGGTAGTTACTACTTTCTCTTATGAGAGTACCACGTGACGATATGCAGCGCGCATTTAAGCCGTCCAAATGTATTTTAGACGGCCGAGATTCGAGCACTCTCTCTCCTACTCAGCCAACCACTTTTTCTCGGATGCGCGCCCGGGTACCCACATGGACTATACCCTATTTGCACCCAAAATTTTCTCCAAGTAGAAATTAAGGGCAGGTTTCACTGAATAAAAGTTATAAAACAGTATATTCTAGGAACTCCTTTAAGTGTGACATGCTCCATTAATTTAGGGTGACATGAAACAATAGTAAGTAGATAATATTTGGCAATAATTTTTGTACACCAACCAAGGGAGGGGATGACTGAGAATGGAACCCAGCTCGTGAATGTGGGTGTGAAGTCCCTTTTCAATGGGACACCCAGCCTCTTGACCTACTAAAGTGGGGGATTCCAAGACAGTGAAGACACAATACTCCTAAACCAAACCAAACCAAACCAAACTAAACTGAGCCTTACGTCCCAATCACTTGGGATCGGCTACATGAATCCGTTTCCTCCATTGAGCTCTGTCAAGAGCCACTTGTTCACATAGACCTATTAGACTCATATCTTTGTGTACTACAGCATCTAATGTCAATTTAGGTCTACCCGTCCCCGTAACATTGCTACATAGAGCTATCCTATCCACTCTCTTAACTACTGCATCTTCCGGTCTACGATAGATATGCCCAAACCACCTTAGCCTATTTTCCCTCAACTTCTCCTCTATAGGTGCTACACCTACCATCTAACGAACTGTTTCATTTCTAATCTTGTCTCGTCTAGTCTTACCACACATCCACCTCAGCATTCTTATTTCCGCTACACTCATTTTGCTCACATGTTGTTTCTTAATAGGCCAACATTCTGTCCCATAAAGCATCGCTGGTCTTATGGCCGTTTCATAGAATTTTCCCTTCAATTTGGTGGGTACCCTCTTATCACATAGTACACCAGTAGCGCTAGTGCTTCGATTACTTCCGTGTAGAAGAATATTACCCCAAGCGTAGGGTTTGAATATCGATGAAGCAAAATAATCCGGAGAAGTCCGGGATCGTACCCAAGGGAATTAGTTCATGGCTTGCCTCGGATTTGTAGATGCAAGTAAGGTTTTCGACTTTTAGCCAGTCAACTTGGTTTTACTTTAAACGGTGGAATTAAAATGGCTAAATTAAGAATGAATTAACTAGGAAAAGATAGGCTAGGTCTAGGAATCACTAGCACTCATGACTCGGGCTAGATCACATTTCTCACCAATTCACGTGGTTCAAGATACGCAATTGTAGGTACCCAAACCGGGAAATAGAGATGGTTTGAAAATCAAGCTAGCTCTAGAACTCATTTGGTAAACACCTCGAGCGACAGAGCTCTAAGCATCACGTGTGGTGAGTAGTCAAAGCTCCCACCTACACGTGATCAAAGAGGTTGACACCTCGGTAATTTACCAAACAAATCCGAACCCCACATCAATTTTCAAATCCAAAGATTAAAACTTTATTGGTGAAAAATGCAATTTTTACCCAAGCCATGGGATGCTAATCATCCCATGACCTAACCCTTGAAACTACTCACACATATCTATGAAGATAAGAGCAAGCAAAAATCTACTTAGCATAATTGAAATGCAAGACTAGAAGAAAATTAGCTTAAACAATAGATCGGGAACTAAGCAACAACTTTAATTAAAGCAAGAGTAGCAAAAGACAACTAATAAAGGCAGGAAATTAAGAAATAAGTGCTGGAAATGAAGAACAAAGCAAGAACAATTCAAAAAGCTGAAAAGTAATCTAAGCTAGATCTAAAATTATGGGTACATTTCTGTCCAAATCGTGCAAAGGTGACATAACGGGGTATTTATACCGCCTCTGTTTCGCGCACGGAATATCCCAAAAGATACTCTGAAGATGCCCCGCTAAGCCCTTCGGTACCGATAGCCAAGCCTTACATAACTGAGTTAAGGGCTCGGTACCGATTGGACTAAAAACCTTCGATCAATACCGAACCAGTTAGGGCCAGCGCTAAGCATCTCGGTACCGATTGGAGCTAAAACCTTCGATCGGTAGCGAGGTAGTTAGTACCAGCGTTTAAGCAGCTCGGTACCGATTGGAAGGATTCTCTTCGATCGGTAGCGAGCTCTTATCAGTTCTGAACCTTGGCTTCTTTTCCTTCCTTGGCCACGCCTTGGCCACACCTTGGCCACACTGATTCTGCCTTGGCGTAGCTTGGCTGGATCCCTTCTGCCCGGGCTGTTCCTCTTGCTTTGGCTTTGCCTTGGCGTTGCTCAGCCGTCGGTCACGCCTAGCCTTGGCCTCGCCTTGCTCAGCCTTGACGTCGGGTAACTTTTGCCTGAGATGCGCCTTGGCCATCGGGCAACTTCAGGCCATGACACGCTTTGGACCTTTAAAGCTTCTTATTAGGCGATTCTTCCTGCAATACAGACCAACATACTCTACGAGCAGAACAGATTAAAAACAACTAATTAATAATTAAATTAACCTAAAACTAGACACTAGCGCACCCTCTCATTACATTCCCGGGTGCTTATCAGCTTCTCCACTTGAGCCACCCCACTTGGATCCTATGGGCCACATCATCTCCAATCTCTCAATTGCTACTAATAATTGAGCCTAAATACCTAAAATGATCACTCTTTGGTATCTCCTGGTCTTGGATCATCACACTTTCTTCAAGCGCACTACTGGTACCACTAAACTTGCACATCATATACTCCGTTTTACTCCTACTTATCCGAAAACCCTTTGACTCTAATGCTTCCCTCCAAATTTCTAGTTTCGTATTAACACCTCTAGCAGTTTCATCTACGAGGATAATATCATCTGCAAACATCATACACTATGGAATATCCTCTTGAAATTGTCTAGTCAATTCATCCATAACTAAGGCAAAGAGGTATGGGCTCAAGGCTGACCCTTGATGCAATCTTACGATGATTGGAAATTCACTCGTTTCCCCTACTGGTGATCTAATGGTAGTGACGGCACCTTCATACATGTCTCTAATCACCTCGATATACCCTTTGGTCACTCCTTTTCTCTCCAAAACCCACCATATGATATCCTTAGGCACCCTATCATAAGCCTTTTCTAAATCTATGAAAACCATATGGAGATCCTTCTTCTTTGCTCTGTGTTTTTCTAACAATCTCCTTAATAGGTAGATAGCTTCCATGGTGGATCTTCCTGGCATAAACCCAAACTGTTTCTCTGACACCGTAGTCGCCATCCTCAAGCGATGCTCAATAACTCTTTCCCACAACTTCATCGTATGGCTCATCAATTTAATACCTCTATAGTTGTTGCAGTTTTGAATATCCCCTTTATTCTTATATATAGGTACTAAAGTGCTCCTTCTCCATTCGTCGGGCATCTTCCTAGTCATAATAATCTTGTTGAACAACTTCGTCAACCAAGTCACCCCCAAGTCACCTAGACTTTTCCAACTTCAATATGGATACCATCTGGTCCTAGGGCTTTACCCAGTTTCATCTTTTTCAAAGCTTTAACCATTTCGAACTTTTGTATTCTCCGATAAAACTCATATTCTACGTTCTCACCAGGTACATACGTCTCCTCCCCACCAAAGCCTCCTTCATGTTTCTCGTTTAACAATTTATCGAAATACGACTTCCATCTATCCTTGATCGCCTCGTCTTTCACCAACACCACCGAATCAATACCTTTTATACACTTAACTTGAGAAATGTCTCTAGCTTTCCTTTCTCGTATCTTAGCAAGTTTATAAATAATCTTTTCTCCATCCTTACCATCGAGTCTAGCGTAGAAATTCTCGTAGGCTTTCAACTTAGCGTCCCTAACGGCTTTCTTAGCTTCCTTGCTAGCTTGCTTATAACCCTGAAAATTTTCCTCATGCCGGTCCCTTTGCCACTTTTTAAAGCACTCCTCCTTTACTTTTACCATGATTTGAACCTCGTTATTCCACCACCACGTCTCCTTAGAAATTGGACCTTTGCCCTTCGACTCGCCAAGAACTTCTTTCGATATTCTTCTAATACCATCAGCGATCGTATTCCACATATTGTCACTATCGCCTTCCACTCCCACCGTACTTCTTGAGACATTCTTTCCTTAAATACCGCTAGTTTCTCCCCTCTTAGGCCCCACCATTTAGTCCGTGGGCATCTAATTTCCTTTCTCCTTCTATTATTCCCCTTGAGACGAACATCTAACACCAAAAGTCTATGTTGTGCCACTAAACACTCGCCGGGAATAACCTTACAATCCTTACATGTCAAGCAGTCTACACCTCTAGCAAGAAAATAATCGATTTGGCTTCTATTGGCTCCACTCTTAAAGATAATTAAATGCTCCTCTCGCTTCCTATAGAGCGTATTCCCAACTATACGGTCAAAAGCTACCGCGAAATCTAAAATCCTCCTACCACCTTCGTTAAGGTCACCAAATCCAAAGCCACCATGCACATTCTCATACCCTTGCTTATGCACTCCCACGTGACCATTGAAATCGCCTCCTATGAATAGTTTCTCCCCAAAAGGTATCCCTTGAACCACGTCATCCATTTGCTCCCAAAATTGCTCTTTAATAAGATCATCCAAGCCTACTTGGGGTGCGTACGCACTAATAATATTAACTATACTCTCTCTAATCACAAGCTTAACTAAAATAATCCGATCTCCTTTTCTCGTTACCGTAACTACCGAATCTTTTAGGTGTTTATCTACTACGATACCTACCTCATTTCTATGCCTATCCTTACCCGTATAGTAAAGCTTATAACCTGTGTCCTCTATCTCCCTAGCTTTTTTCCCTACCCACTTAGTCTCCTGAAAGGCAAGCTATACTAATCCTCCTCCTAAGCATGGTGTCAACTAGCTCCCTAGTCTTACCCGTTAATGTCTCTATATTCCAAGTTGCTAAACGAATCCTATAGTCCTGGGCTAGCTTCTTTACCCGCGCTCGTCCAGGCACGCGCGAGAACCCTTGCTCACTTATCACCACACCCGGGCGCCGGCGTGGCGCCCCTTGCTCATTTTTCGAAGCACCCGAAGGCAGACACAATACTCCTACTTTTAACAATTAGTAACCACCTCCCATGAGAGAGTTAAGCCATGGCCAGAAGCACCACCGGAAAGCATGTCATCAGGTTCTTGATCTCTTGAGAGTAAGAGGTTTATCATATATACAACCTTATCCGATGCCTCGAAGCACTGGGCCTGCTTGTGAACTGCGATTTGTAATCCCTTGACATGTCAGACTCACAGGCAAATTTTTTTTTTGTTGTTGTTGGAAAACAGGGCGGCCAATATGTAATCCCTTGACATGTCACAGGCAAATTTTTTGTTGGAAACAAGGCGACCAAAATGTCTGCCAGTATTCGAACTGCAAAAATTTGGTCGGGAATCCGAATGGCCGGCTATTTTAAGCTTTTCTTATCTAGCCGTGTTCAGGAAAAGATATTGGACAACCCGAAAACTAACCAGCAAGAGTTTACTTGGTAGTCTACAGGTCGCATCTAATTTGAAATAGAGTAACATGGTTGAACACCCCAGCCGTCTGACCAGGATTTAAAAATAGACATTAGACATGGTTTCATACGTAGAATTTAAAAACAGACATTAGACATGGTTTCATACTTGCTGTCGCTGATATGCACGTTAAATATTTCTGTCCGGGTCAAAGTGACCCCCTATGGTTTGAGTCATGTGCAGATACACCCTCTAATGGTTCAAAAATGTTCACATATGCAGATATACTCCTGCCGTCATGTTTTCCACCCAGACCATCAAAGGTGATGTATGGCTTCACTCACAATGTAGAGACACAAATGAGGGGGGAAATATCCTGCAGGCTGCAATAGGTATATATCCTGCACATGCCCTCTGAAATAATGTTGGAAGGACTGGAGCACAATCCCACAACCACATGCCATGAAATATAATGAAAAGCTAAGCCGTATTCACCAAATTACACAATTAACCACAGTATGCGACAAATCCTCTTCCAAAATGAAGGAATCAATCTGACATTAGTAAAAGCGGAGAACAAGTTTGAGCGTTGTACACTACTATTTGCACCACTATTACGAAACAAAACATACAAGGTTGGATATACCGGACAGCCAAAAGAGTCGGCCTGTCCTGATGCAACTACTACTATTCACGTACTAGTTCGTTGTTCTCTTTACAAGTGAAACATTTACGACGGGTTAAACTAAACACGTATGCAACACAGATAATTTACATATAATTTTTGCAGAAAAATAGAGAACGATTACATCCATGATTGAGGGATCTGTCTCTAAATCTACCCAACTCTACCCCTCAGCACGATAGAAGTGCAGCAACTTCAGTGGTGACACATTTTCCTGATATTACGATAAAGATGAACAAAATTAACATCCACCAAAAACCATATAAATAGTAAATCAAATCATGAGTCATTTAAACAAACCAAAGTGATCATTGTTATTTCATAAATTTCAAAATAAAACAATGAGATCAGAAATCTTAGGACCTGAACTGGTTCATCAGACGGGGACGGGAAATGGAAGCCCGTGGAGCAGTTCTGCAGAACCTCAGGACTTTTCATCCAAGCTCTACGCGCATCACTCACTTTAATTTTGTACTTGAACATCTGAAGAAAATCTTCAACGTCTTAAGGTTGAAAAAAAACTAAAAATAGTTCACAAGAATCTAGAGTACAGAATTGCCCACAATTTGCAAACCTCTGAAAGAGGAACAGTTGGTTTCTCCAACTCATCTCCATCAATATTGATACCCGTGCCCTGGCACTCTGGACAAAACGCGCAGTAAATTTGTTTTCTTAAATCACCTTCCTCCTTGGATGCATTGCGCTTGGCTCCAGTTTTCCTCCTTGATCTTCGTTTCACTTTGGGACTGAGCAACTGTTTGGTGTATATCTCTACCTCACAGAAAAGTATCCAGTGTACAAGGCAGGATATATGAAACAGGTGAAATGCCTACACGTGTAAAAGGTGCATCACAACTCAAACCAAACAAGTTTTAAGGTTTTGGAGAAAAAGATCCATACAAATTTCCACTGTACAGCAAGTTAGCAACACCTGGCAAAGCAAAAAGATTCAACTCGACTACTGTAAACATATACCCTACTAACATTTCTACAAAAGATTGAACATAACAAATGAAAATTTCCACAGGAAAAACAGAACAGGATAGATAGAAACATTTACCCCATTGACATTTCTACTACTGCAAACAAGTCTTCCGGTCTTCTTGTTCAGGAGTGCTGCCACATCTTTTCCAGGAAGAATCTTTTGTTGACAGATATCACACATTCTCTCTGCAGCTACCCGCTGTTGTCGCCTCAACTCTCTCCTCATTTTTTTGCTTGATATCACCCTTGAATGCAAAAGCTGATCGTCATAACCTTGTAACAGCAATCTTGAACTACAACTATTTGAAGACTGGGAATCTTCACCGGAAGAATCATACTGCTTCCTCAAAGACTCGCTAATATCTTCTGGATCAGAGAACGACTTCTTCCTTTTCTTTCTACCATCCTCAATAACCTCAGTTTCTTCCCCAGGATTTGAAGAGAGAAGATACCTCTCATCATCAAGTAACCCCTTCCTACCTAAACCATAATTGTAAGCAAAGGTAACAACCGCAAAGTCATGCTCTGGAACCAGAGAACCGTCCACATCCTGATTCTTTCCAAGCCATTCACACCAAATCCTAGAAATTCCATTCTGGATTTCATCCTTCAAGAAGAACCTAGCAGCAATTTGTCCAACTCCCACGAACCTCACTTCTAGATCAGAAATTTCATCCCCATGAAAAACCCCTGGTACAACTAAACTATAAGTGCCCCCATCACAATTCATACAACTATCGTCTGATCTACCATTACCATTTTTATTATTCACATACCTATCAGGTGAGCTGCCATCACAATCAAAGTCACTGCCTACAGAGTCAGATTCCTCACTACAGCTAGACCCATTACGAGAAATATGTCCATTAGCATTGGGCCTTACATGTTCTTCATGAGAAACAAGAGCTAGCATATTTCGATCGCTATTTTTAAGGGCTAACAACCCATTTCGATCAGCAGTTGAGTTGGGTAACAGCTGTTTATCTTGCTCAGCCGAACCCTGAAAGAAAAGCACACCGTCATTAAACGGCCAGGGATTCGGCTTAAGCAAGGTAGCTCTAGCAGTGGCAAGCCTTTCAGTGTGGAGATTACCTTTCAGGTGATCAAACAAAACTGCATCGCTATAACAGGGCGCCAGACACAGCGTGCAGAAGAATATGGACCTCTTCACATCTCCCCTGAGTTCGACGTAAGTGTGACCCTGCGATCTTACGTTCTTTAGAGTTGTTCGCGCCAACTGTTCCCTTAAACTACAAGTACTTGTCTTTGGAAACCCTAATTCTCCCCTTCCAGCCATTGAAATTTTCAAACCCTAATACCGGATTTTTCAGGCGCAACCATTGAATACCCTACGAAATCCAAAATCGTGCACCCAGATTGATAAATCCCCTTACAAAGTACCAAATCTTCTCTATCCACCACAGAAAAACCTAAAAACCAGAAATCTTCTCTATCCGGAATTTTAGGCACAATCAACAGCGGGAACATTCAATAAGCAATTGAAACCCTAGAAACGATTTTTAGACACTATCAACAGTGAGAACATTCAAGAACTAATTGAAACCTTAGAAATCCGAAATTTTACATAAAGACCAGTAAAACCCCCTTAAAAGTTCCAAACTTAAACTTGTGGCCGATATACACCGTGAGAAACACTGAAATTACAAATTAACCTTGAAAAGCATGGAAGTGTCTTGGAAACCCTAAAGATGATGAGTTCAATCCTCGGAATTTAAAGCTTCGTGTAGGATCCAAAAGAGAAGACTGCGAAACCCTAAGTTGAAAAACCTTAACACGTCCTGAACTTACAACTTCGAGGCGCGTTGTTCTGTATAGAGTTTTTTGGAAACCGTCGGGCTATTTGGTCTTCGGCGAGGAATCCTTCGCTGCGAGCTGTTGACAGGAGACCGTGCGAGCGAGGTTCCTCCATTCTCATCTCCATTTCTTGGCCAAATAATACGATTCGATGCTCTGTCTAGAGAGAGAGAGAGAGAGAGAGAGAATCGAAGATTATCGGGGGGAGAGAGGGAGAGAGAGAGAGGGGGGGCGGGGGGTGGTAAGAGAATCGAAGATTATCGGGAAGAGAGAGAGAGAGAGGAGAATGAAACGTCTCTCAACCGAAACCGAAATTGTTGGTTTGGTTTCGGCAGGGGGGTTTTATGCGGTGTGGTGATGGTGCGTCCGATTTTGGAGATTGATGTGTGAAATTTGTGGGAACGGTGTGTGATTGGGGAGTAGTGTATTAATATGTAACGCGGAGTAGGGTGGTGGGGTAGATTCGAATTTTGGGAAATCTGGATGCCTCTCGATCTGGTGGGGTTGGATAAAGACTAAAAAAACATGAAAATTGATAAAAGGGGAAATGTTGCTCTGAGGTCAACCTCAGGTATGGTTGAAGAATTGGGCAGCCAATAATGGAACTATTGTTGTTTAGGGCTTCTGTAGCAATCACTAATTTCGTCCATATCTCGGGTTTGAAACTATGATCCAAACAATTCATCTTGTAAAACATGCAGAAACCTATAATTCTACGATATATCATTACGATCGGATATTAATAGATATACGGATAAGTTTTTTTTTTTTTTGGATAAGTTAAAATTTTATAGCCAAAATCAATTACAAAGGCACATGGGCAGACAGGTTCCACCTTAAGTAATCCTCCTGAGCTATGTTGGGTTTAAGAGAAGCAGGAGTATTACGAATAATTTCCCCTGGTTACAGCATTCCTGCATCTAGGCCAATTCCATTCGTGATTTGACAATTATAGATTCCACTTTGGCATGCAAATTTCTTTCCAATTATGCGGATAAGTTACTCTTTATCTGGTGGTATATAAAGTGAAGGTTAAACTACGTATCGTATTTATCATTCATTTTACATAACATTCTGCAACGTGTTCACGAATTCATTGATTTTCGGTCATGTTGATATTTTGTGCACTAACTGTTTTTTGCGTGCACTAACTGTTTTTTGCGCGTGCTCCGAGTTAAATTTTTAAAAAGTGAGAATGAAAGGGTATGGAGGGATGAGGTATAAAGAGGAGCTCATCCCATTCCCATCACATTGTGTTATGAGATTCGTACACTTTGTCATATTTTTGCCCGTGTGCAGATTATTTCTCTTTAGAAAGCCGTCACCCATGGCAAAGTTAAGAGCCAAAACCATCGGAAAGAATTCCAATGAAGAAACTTGAACCGAACTTCACCCGTTGAGCATACTCGTGACCTTAATCATATAATCCTTAAGAATGCCATCAATTCCGGCTCTCAATTCTTGCTCTGCACTCACTCTCTCCATACTTGCTCTCACGAATTCTAATAGTTCGAGCTGTTTTCCAAAAACGCTTTCACACTCCTGTATGCATATGCGGATTATGTAACTGAGCACATGACACAAGTCCTCCATAATCCATATAACTCCAAGAGCCCACACTATGAAAAAGTTGGATATATCTGCGGTACTATTCTAATAAGTACTATCCACCGTCCAAAAGAAAAATCCATTCTGAAACCTTTCTTCAAACTGAGAAGGGTCTGGGGTTTCCTGTTTAGTTTGTCCAAAACTTCTTTGAGATTTTCATTTGGAAAAATGACGGCCAATGATGTGTTTTGATAATTAATTCCCGCCAAAGACGTACTGAGAACATTTGTTAATGCTGAAAATATCATTGGCGGATTTTAATTATCAAAACATGTCTTGGACCGTCACTTTCCCTTTTCATTTCCTCCAAATTCTCGAGTATAGAGAACAAATGGCCCAGTCCACATCAGAACAAAGAACAAGAAGCCAATTTCCACAGCCAATGAAGAACAATGGTGAAAATTAAACAGAATTTCTATGACAAATATGTCATTACAAGGACCAGGGCATTGTACAACGAATGAATGACAAATGAAGCAGATAAGTTTCCAGTCCAACAGTACGAGCATCCAAGGACAGATCCAATCACAAACAACTGCAAAAAATTATCGCCGGAGAAATGAGCTGCACTGAAAACGGCTGAGCTTATGACAACAGCCCGGTGCCATTTCATTTCGGATGCAAGAGATGTCAAAAGAAACCCTCTGTAAACGATTTCTTCAAGCAGAGGTGTCAAAAAACAGTAAACAAGGATGCAGGCTGTTTCGGAGATGGGGCCGCTAGAAAGGATTTCCTTCAGTATGTAGTTATTCACATCCTAACACCATAGGGTGAAAAAATCAGTTGATAGAGAATCGGCATAGCTGTATCTAAACCAGAAAAGAAATAACTTAAAAGAAAAAATGCCAAAATTGTATGCTATAAATAGTTTGTGATTTGCCTTCACATTGAACACTAAACAGCACAAATGGGCAAATATGAACCTATAGGAACAAGTCAAGAATCTTTTGCTCTTTAATCTTTAGGGCCTGTTTTCTTGACAGAAGTAATATAGACTATATAGTGAAGGGAAATACCGCTGACTATGTAAACCCCTGGACTAATAGTGATGGGATTATTAGCACCAAACCCCCATTGGTATTGTACATCCTCCACTTTGTGGGATTTTACATCCCGATTGGACTGTAAAAATTTTAACCAAATGCAGCATATATAGCCCCTTTAATTATATAGTCCAATCCGACGCGTATATCCGGTCCAACAAATGGGCTCTTAGTTATAGGGGGTTCCCCAAAGATAAACTATAGACGCACATATAGTTCTCTATATACTACCTCTACTCTGGAGTAAGCAAATTGGTCGGTAGAAAAATCACGCAAGTTGGTGTGATTTTAAGAATACGATAGTATCAAGAAATTAAGCTTTGGACACAAACAACCTTGGGCCCAATCAGTTGGTCAGCAAGGAGGGATGTAGAGAAAACCAGCAAGATAAGAAATCCAAAGCCCAGTACTGATGCCAGAAACCAGTTCCTTTCCTTCGATTGATTCTTAGCTTGGAAGAAGCTATAAATGTTATATTGTGGCTGCACAATGCACCTTAGAAGCCACAAAACTGCACTGAGCTCTAGTGTTTGAATTGCAAGCAACGATAATGCCTGTGCTGAAAGAGGAGGATAATAAGCTTAGCATCAGCAAGCAATATTGTAATTCACAGACTCGGCAAACCAATATGATTATGACAGGTTCCAATACAAGGATTTGACAAATCCTTTCCGTTAAACTTCATTACTTGTAATCCTTCTTCCCTTACATATATATTACTCTTTGCCGATCAAAAAAAAAAAGGATTTGACGAACAGTTTTTGTAGACTTCAAGTGCATATTTGAGCTGCAAAAGTAAAACCTTTTTCATCAGCAATGACTATATAATCACGGTCTTTTTTGGGACTCCCAGACCAATAAAATTGAAAATCTAAAGTTCCTAAAAGAAAGCCCCATTAATCATTGCCTTCACTAATGCAGTTCTCAAATATCTATCTGACCAACAGCTCGGAGGGTGGTTGAGTTTATTGCTGAACTTTCGATCACCAATTAGGCAATTACTGGAAACTGAATTTAATATGATCCTACATTTTCCACCTCAAAAAGGTCCAGACTTCTGGTTGACAAGGGAAATGCAATTGAAGTGCAGAGGGGGTTGGTTGAGCCATTAGTTTTCTATTCACTACACATATCAACCAAATACCAGTAATGAGAAATCCATCGTGATAACAGATAACTTTCTCACCTCCATCTGTGGATCAAGCATCGGTTGATGCAATACATGGGCAACCACAGCCAACCCTCCAAAACTCAGCGGAACATGGAAACTGAACAAGTAGAAAGCCATTGTGCTCCATACACTCCCACTGTCCCACGGAATATACGATCCCAACACTGAGAAGTCCTGTTAACCACATCAAACCGAACCCACAATCCACATTTGAATTGGAGATTACCCTTCAAAGAAGCATGATAAACATAGAAAAAGAGTTTTAAGAAAAACAGCAGTGAGTGTAAATTATATGCAGGGGGGTCATGTGATTTATCAAAGTGGTTCCTTCGGTTTGTGAGAAAAGGGAGCAAAAAGAAAGAAACGAGAATCCAATCACCTTTTTGGATTAAAAAAAGAGGCGAAGGACAAAAATTAGATTTTAACGGTCATTTTTGTTTTGCGGGTCAATTTTACGTGATATTTGGTGAGAAATCCTCATCATTTCTTTTCTCTCCCTTTCTCACTATCCAAAGGGCCTGTAACAGTGTAAAACTATTTCTAATCTTAGGATCATACCAAAGGATACAAAACATAGCAAATTGGGGTAACTTAAAATAGCATTCTCCCTAATTGCATTTGATGTTTACATTAACATCATCTATTTGTGGCAGTTGGCCAAAATGAACAAGAGAAAATAAAAATCCGGCCAGTGATTCGAAACCAACTACTGGGATACGTACGAGACATAGTGGGATATCAAACTAACAGCCCATTTGGATTGAATGATCCGGTAAGAAAAGGAAACGATTAGAATTTCTCACCAAATAACTCAATTTATTTGGATTGATTGATTTGGTAAGAAATTGTGAAAATGTAGAAAAAAGTAATCTTTTAATTGGTTCCTTTCCCTTTCCAACAAATCTCATAAAAATGGTGAGATTTGGTAAGAAGTGATTCCCCTTTCTCATCACACCCTTTCTCACCGGTAATTATTCAGCGTTTCCATTTACATAATGACAAATCATGCAGTAGGACATTAGAACTTACGATTATTGGGTACAGTACATTACTACATCGTATGGTGGCAATCTTTTATTGGCGATCTTTTATTTGTGTGAAGTATCACCTGACAATGCCACGTGGCACTACCGATAGTACCCAATAATTGGCCCTTTCTCACCATCCAAACCTTTCTGACCATCTAAAAACTAGGGTTAGCTAAAAAATTTCAGACCCACAAAATGTTTTATGATAGAGCAGAGTTGTTAGTTAGGGAATAAAAAGACCAGGACATAAAATTATAAAAAAAAAAAAAAAGACATGAAATTAAAAGAGGTGGAGATGGGTTTTGTTGTACCTCAAATACTTTAGCTGTTTCTTCCTCTTTGACGCAAGTACACTTGATACATAACTCATTACGGCCGAATTTGGAGTTGAGAAGGGATAAAGAGGGGGCCTTGAGCGAATTCGCTCCAAGTTTAGATGGTGGAGATGAAGTAGATAGGGGAAGGCAGTGCGCAACTATCATGTCCTCTAATAAGTTCTCCGCTCTCCTTGCACCAGCAATTTTTTCAGTTTTAACCTGGAGGGGATGCCCGGGACAGTGGTTTACCTGCTCATTAGTCAATAGTCATTATTACAAGTTTCGAAAATTTTCACGTGATATCAATTCTTTTAAGGTCAATTCGTACCGAGTATTTGCTCCAATTATAAGTGGGGCCTTTGTTAGTGGAAGGTGGGTATATATTCTCTTCAGATTAGTTGACGGCATGTAAGTTGACTCGAACACCTGATTATAAAAAAATGGGTATCATTATTTTGATGAGGGAAAAAAACCCTCATATTCAGAATTTAACTTTTTCTCAACATTCTTATTTTTATTGCTCAGTACTCAAAAGTATTTTAACTTTTATTGCTCAGTACTCAGAAATTTTTATTTGATAGAGAAGCTTCTTTTTGATATAAAAAAGGTTCAATGAACAAAATTTAAATTTTGAGAATGATCTTTATTGATGAATAATAGGAATTGCATGTGCCTGAAGGCACAACGCGATATATTTTGATTTCAGTCCAAAAAATTACCCTTTCTTAATTATCATATTCGTTCGCACACCCAGCTCCTTTCAAAGTTCACTGTTTTAATGAGTAAGAAATATGATCCATCTGATAAATTTCCAGCAAGTGAATTAAAGAAAAATACAATAATATACATAAAATGAAACCAATGCAGTCCAATTCCACTAGGGCATTTTCATATAACAAATGTATTTTATTTAGCAAAAGCTCAATAAAAAAACAATCTTGGTAGGTTGTTTTTACGCAAGTACAATAGGAGTCAAAAGACATGTACAATTGGAGACAGTAATGCCCTTGTGAGCTACTAGTGGTTAGCAGAAATGTCAGACTTCAGATCAAACAGTCTTAAAAACAAAAACAAAAGAAGAATAACCATCCAGTTTTTTACTAATAGCAAATGGTTCTTTCTTTGATTATCAATATTCAATCGGATTGAACTTAGATAAATAATTTACTTAACGCATTTTATTGGCTCAAATTCAAAGAAGCACTACGTCTTACTCCCTCCGTCCGTTTTTTATGGTCCAGTATTTCATTTTGGGCTGTCCCTTAATAAGTGTCCATTTTATAAAGTTAGTGGGTAAAAGTTGATGTATTATCTATTTTGTCCCTAAAAGTAGATTCCATTTTGAAAAGTTAGTGAGTAAAAGTGTAATGATGATAGGTAAGTAGGGAAAGTGGAGGAAAAAGTTGATGTGAAAGGTATAATGATGATGTCTTTTTAATAAATTGGAATTACGAAGCAGGACACTTAAAAAGGGACGGAGGGAGTATTTGATAACATGTACATCGTCTTCTCCACGCCAGTCATTATATATCTGCATGGTCATTTTCCTTCTAATTTACACATAAGTATTAACAATAATAGTTGTCTATTTGTACAAAATGGACATCCCTAATAAATTCCATTTCCTCTGTCTTTTTTTAAGAATCTCATTTCGTAAATCAAATTTTTTTGGAGGATCATTATTATTTATTACACTCCAAAAGTTATAACTTTTCCTCTTTATCCTCTATGAAGATATCATCGTTACATTTTTATTCATTAATTTTTCAAAATGAAATCTACTTTTAGGGACAAAATGAAAAACGTGCTAATTTTTACCCACTAACTTTACAAAATTGAAACTTATTAAGGAACGATCTAAAATAAAATATTAGACTCTAAAAAAGGGAACAAAGAGTTTATCATGGAGCTCATTTGGTTCACTGGGTTGTTGAATAAACGATTCACATGGTAAAACAAACGAAATTTACCGGATATCTATGGACCCAAGATCAAATCTTGGTGTTAAAAACAAAAACAAAACACAAAAAGGAACAGTACCTAACCATCCATTTTTTAAGAACAAGTTAAAAATTTACCAGATATCTATCAACCCTAGATCAAATCTTGGTTTTAAAAAAACAAAGGGACAGTCTAACCATTCATTTTCATTAGTTCCACTTTGACTGTCAATGTTTGATGGGACTTAACTTGAATAAGTAATCTGCTTAACGTGCTTTATCAGATCAAATTCAAAATAGCACCATATCAAATATTTGATAACATGTACTGTACGTCGTTTTCTCCACAATGGTCATTGCATACGCATATGCTCATTTCCCTTTTAATTCACACAAAAGTAATCACAATAATAGCAATCCTTTTACACAAATACCCATCAAAACCATGAACCCAAGGAGTCTAATTCGAATAAATAATTTGCTCAACACGCTTTACCGGACCGAATTCAAAGAAGCACCATATCTTATTTGACAACATGTACAATGTCATCTCCACGACTGTCATCATTACATATCTACATATATACACGCTCCTTTTTCTTTTACATCACAAACAAGCATTAACAATAACAATGGTCCTTTTACACAACTCCCCATCAAACCCATGCACCCAAGGAGTCTAAACTCTCCCGAGACTTCTTTCTACTGAAGTCTATTTGCGCCAGCCACATACCATCGGACCAACATTTCATTGGTCCCAACAAACTTATTCCACAACCTAGATTATTCACAACAGAAATAACACGAGGCCAGGTTGTACATAAATAAACGTCCAAATCTCCCCCGTCCTTCTGCCTCGATTTCCTTCTCTACCGCACCATCAGCTGTTCAACACTGATTCTACGGTGGAGAAGAAATTTGAAACAGAAGGATGGGATAGATTATGAACAGGGGATCCTGTGCCACAAACGAACTTCCTTAGGCTTCCTTTTCATCACGGTCAGTGTAGCTTCCAAATGCGTATAGTAGGAGACGAAAAGGAAAGTGTGCTAGTCGGCGACAGATACGGTAGTTGGATGAACCCAAAAAGCAGAGGGGCACAAAGAGTGCAGCGAGCACGAAAAGAACGTTGGAGCCCATAACCAGGATAATATTTCCAAGCCAATGGAGTTTGCTCACCACAAGGTAGACACCAGCCATGAAAGCTATGGACATCATGGCGAGTGCAATCCCCAGAAGTGGCACCGCTAATTTCAAGGCAACACGCATCGAACTGAGGTCACCCAACTGTGCCCATATGAGTGTGACAGTGACTATGATGGAGCTGTACATAGCTACGGTATCGCAAATCACAAACTCCTGAAACTTCACTTTTGCTAGCATGGTTGCCATGCCTTGGTCCGGGTCAGAATTGTTGTAGCCACCAGGTACAGTGAAACCAGCGGTGAAAGTTACAGCTGCGACTAGTGTTGCCACCAGTAGAACAACATTGACCTTGTCCTTGTAATTTTCTAGCTCGGAATTTTGCCCAGCACTTGAGGGTTTTTTAGTTTTGGAAACATTTGCGTGTGGAGATCGGGGAGCACCAGCAACTCTCAGGGCCATCCAAGTCAGCCGCTGCACAGTATAAAGTATAATTTTCTACGTAGCAATCTTACATCCACAAAAACCAAATACAAAAAAGTGCAAATAACAGTCACCACACACTATCCCTGTCAGGGGTGGCTCAAGGGAATTGGAGGTCGACAATCCAAGATAGGCCATTTCACATTCGATCAAATTTGTTGTATAACTCCAAATCAAAGTCATTTTTCTAGCGTTCTGAGATGCAAGATTATCAAATAAATCTTCATACTCTAGTTCTGCGGACAACTTTTTTACAATTGATGGTAAATCTACTCTGAAATGTTTCTGCTGTTTTGGGCCTTGTTTTCTAATTGCTTGTGTCATTTTATATACATAAATCAAATCTATGCAAATTTGGGAGCCATTCAAAATTGGGCCTAACAAGGAAAATCTTTATTTGCTTTCCTATAGACCAAAGCTCATCAAGGTGTTCTGGGCATTTGTAAAATTTTCAGCGTACTTGCATATAGAACATACCTTTCGAAATGATGCCATTCTTTCCATATATTCCTCAGCAATGTCCAGCGCTGTTACCCCGTCATTGTTTTCAAGCTCTAGGATGACTCTCTCATCCCCTGTTAGTGCCCTAACAATCCTTGGATGCCCACAAATGGTGGCGACATGTAAAGGCGTGTTTCCATCATCATCCTTCTCATTTAAGAGTTTCTCCAGCTCAGGCATTTTGAGCATAGAACTAACTGCTTTGTCATTTCCACTCTTGGCTGCAACATGAAAGATATTCTGACCTTGTAAAGTGAGCAGTTCCCTTGAATCAGGGCAGTGCTGGAGCATCCCTTGGATTATGTCGACATGGCCTTTGCTCGTTGCTGTGTGAACAGGAAAGAGACCGTATTTGTCCCTTTGGTAAGCGGCAGCGCAAAAATTGCTTAGCAAGAACTTGACCCCTTCAAGAAAACCTATAGATGCAGAAAAGTGAAGTGGATTTCTCCCCTCCTCATCACATCTCAAGTGGAAGGAGGACTGGTCCTTTTCCCACAATATCCTTAGGACATCTGAGTATTGTTCTCAAAGAAAGCTAGTGTTAGGACTTAGGACTAACAATGGAAATGTTTTCAAAGAAGGCGAAGCCAAGGATGTAAATTCGAATGCTTTGTTCGGACGCCATTTTAGTTTTAGTTTTAGTTTTCATTTTGTTTCTAATCATTACTCTACATCTTTTTTCAATCATTACCCTATTTTTTCAATTATTACTTTCTTATCTCTCTCCAATCATTACCCCTATTTTCAATCATTACCCTATTTCTCTCGCCACCCACTACCAAAACTAAACTAAACTAAACTCCTAATCAAACACTACCGAAACCATTTCAGAGGAAAAAAGACAGATTTCCAGTCTGCAAATAGGACAAGAATTGCAAAATCCAACAACTCAAGTATGCATAGAATATTTTGCATCGCGTGACCATCCTTGTTGATGTGTGTTATCATTTCTGGAAAAAGGGATAATTGTGTTTGAGCTTTAAAACTTCTTACTCAAGGTTGGTACGGGACCACCATTTGTCCATTTCTACAAGCTATATTTCAAAATACTAGTTTACTTGACCTGTCTTCTTCACTTAGAGTGACTTCGATGTAGTGATGTAAGCGCATACGTACAACGCTAAAATCAGGTAGGGGACAAACCAAATGCAAGGGGATGAACCCAAGTCCAATTAACAAATAAGTACGCAAGGAATTTGCTCCACCTAATGTAGATGGAATATGGACTATCAGAGAGACAAAATTGGCAGATGATTAAAAGGATGAGTATTTTCCATTAGCAGCTGAAATAAACAAAGGCGACCGAGTCAACTTTCTGTGTATTCTTTTTCCAAATGACTTTCTGAGTATTCTCAGATAGGATGTAAATAGTTACCCTGAAAAGTGACAACGCAAATGCATTAGTTGGTTTTTCTAGCTTACAAGTGTGGCACAAAACAAAAATGATATCAGCTCCTAATCAAAATCTAGCATGAGAATATGAAGGTTTTTCCTAGTAACATTTTTTCCCCCTCTTTGTTATCTCATATCGTGAATTTATTCCTAAACAGGCTAATTAACTACCCTATCGCCTGGGTCAAAAAGAGCATTACTTTATTACAACCTCTAAAAAGATGTAAAAATAGAAAAAAGATGAAAAGAGAACAAAATTATATTCCATAAAACACAAAAAAGTTAGACACATGCAGATTATTTTGGGTCAATTTGTATGTGAAGTTGTTTTGTTTTTTCTTCAAGTAACTAAATACAAGTACTTATTACTTATCTATGAAAGTAATTCACAGAATTTCATAAGTCAATGTAAGTTTATTTGAATTTAACAGATTAAATCATATATTAAAAAATACTAATATAATGATTATACCAAAATTCTATTTCATACTAATTTCTAAAAAGTGGGTGGGTCGGGGAGCCCTGCTGGCCCCACAACAGCTCCGCCCCTGTGCGCACACACACATATAGAGAAGGATGGAGCACTTCATGTAGAATTAGTTACCTATGTTCTCTCCAAGGATAGCAGCATGAACTGCTGACTTGTTTCTGAAACTCCCTTCGACACTGCAATTCCCAACAGGATTCTCCATAAGCAGCTTAACAAGGTCAACATAACCAGCTTCTGCTGCCAGATAGAGCACAGACTTCCCTTCCTTATTAACCGAATACCATGCGCTTGGATTCTTTTTGATAAGAATCCAAGCCACCTTCCGATGATGATGCCGTAACGCCTCATGCAATGCAGTATTACCCTCTTCATTCTCCAATTCCAAAGCACCTTCTCTCCAATCACAATTGATCAGTAGCGTGACAAGCAACGAGTCACCTGCTCTTGCTGCGATGTGGAGTGGAGTGTCGCCTTTAGAGTTCTTTTCAGCAACATAGAATGGTAAGTCCTTGCAAAGGAGCTTAACGATCTCATAGTGTCTAGAGCCTGTTGCAATATGAAGAACTGTGTTTTTCTGAGGACCTAGTTGGACACAGCCGGCTGATGTGTGAGAGGGATAGTGCCTATCTAGTGTGCCATGTTCCATCGCTTTTATGAATTCAAGAATATCACCTTCTGTAGTTGCTCTGTACAGTTCGGGGTCCATGTACTCTGCCGTCCCATAGCCCTCCTCTTCCTCTCGCTCCTCCGACAAAGCAGGATCTTTGGGTACTGACATTTCTCAATGACTCGTTTCTCTCAGTCTCACAGTTGCTTTGCAATCTATATATAAAAAAGACTCTCATGCATGTCTTTTTACGCCAATTTTGCTATCAGTGACTAGATTGCTTGCCCCATTCAACATATATATTCTCTTTAAACAAATGTACTTTTCTTATTTTTCTAGTCTTATGTATGGGTCGGCTCAACTACCGTTGCTGGTCTTTTAAAAGGTAAAATTACGTTGAATCTTGAATATGAGTCCAAATGCCAAGAAAGCATGTTGGAAAAGTTTTGGACTATAGAAGGAAACTATGACAAGCAATTTACCTGTTGGCCTCTTTAATAATAGAACTAAGGCAATAATCTTGACAAATACTATATGGGAAATGTCCAGGATCCTTCATGAACCTCTCAAGTTCTATGGAGACAATATTTTTTGAAGGTTATACCATAAAAAAGTATCAAGACAAGAACATACTTAGAGTATCCATTACTAAGAGACATCTTAACTAATGTGCTTTTTTTTTTAGCTACTAAAACTAATCTGTTTGATGAAAGAAATGACATAGTCAACCGAGGCGTCCACGGCCCAAGAATATACTTAGAGTATCCATTACTAAGAGACATCCAAACTAATGTGCTTTTTTTTTTTAGCTACTACAACTAATCTGTTTGATGAAAGAAATGACATAGTCAACCGAGGCGTCCACAGCCTTTCCGGGTTACCTGGGGGCGGCTGGAACAGCATAAAATTAAGCATGCATGTTCCTTGATGCTTCCCCTTCCACTGAAACTATGAAAACGACTTTTTTAATATCAAATTTTTACATCATATTCAATTCTGTTCTTTTGTGGCCCTAAAAGATCGCGCATGGTTGGTGAACCAGTTGCTTTGACACTCTACGCTATTTCTATTACCAGAAAGGCTAAACTGAGCCTTCAAATAGCCTTTCTGGGGAGTTATTTGAGTTAGAGAAGGGATCTTCTAAAGATTCCATTTACACAGAGATATCTTAATCCTAGCAACTCTGAAAAAAGAAAAAGAAGGGCAACTCTTTTAGTTATTTGATGAAAGTACCCTTCAAAGAAACGTGCTTAAATAGAGAAAAACAGCGTAACAAAACAAAACAAAAAACGTCTGTGAGTATTTAGTTATATTGGAAGGGGGGACCGACTCTTTTAGTATAGAGTTGAATTCATTTCTTTTCTCTCCCTTTCTCATTACTGAAAGGGCCTGCAACAGTGTAACAATTATTTTTAGTCTTGTGTTTATTCCAAAGAACACAAAATATACAAAACAAGCAAATTAGAAACACAAAATAGCACTCTCCCTAAATGTATTTGATGTTTCATTCATATCATCTATCTGGGATAGTTGAACAAAATGAAGAAAAGAAAAATCAAAATCCTGCGACGGATTTTAAACCAACCACTGGGATTCATATGAGACATAGTCGGTTATCGGACTAACAGCCCATTTGGATTGAATGATCTGGTAAGAAAAGCAAAGAAAGCTCATTTGGAGGAGCTTGGCAATGGTGTTGAGTGGCCGATCCAGCCGTTTATCTTGGCATGGACTGGTCGCTCAGCACCACTGCCATGCACCCCTACTTAGCATTCCCATTTTTTGGTGACCATGTGATGGTCATCATTTGCATTGGTAAAATGTGATCACATGACAAATAGGGCGCATATTACTCATACTACATCAGCGACACACCACCAAATGGTATTCAAAATAGGGTCACCAAATTATTAGTGTTGAAATTTCTAATCAAATCACACATTCATTTGGTAAGAAAAACGATATTTTTTTATTGATTCCTTTACCTTTCTTTGATGAGATTTGGTGAGAAATGATTTCCCTTTCACATCACACACTTACTCACCATCAGAAGGCACATTAAAGAATTTTAGACCCACAAAATAAGTTATGCTATAGCAGAGTAATTGGGGAATCAAAAGACCAGAACATAAAAAAATAAAAATAAGAAAGGACAAGAAATTAAAAGAGGACAAGATGGGTTTTGTTGTACCTCAAATATTATTTTAGCTGTTTCTTCCTCTTTGATGCAATAACAATTGATAGATAACTTGGGGCTTAAGGATCACAAAGTGAGAAAAGCTTCTTCGTCACTCATCAGGGATACGCGAATTCGGTCGGAAGGCAATGCGAAACTATGAACTGTTTGTCTTATTGGTACGAGTGGAGTATTATTTAGTAGTAGTATCTGTTAATTTTGGGAGGCAAGATCCGCTGTGCGACTGTGCTGAAAACTCTCGTGACTCGGTGCCTGGTGCCGAGGCTTTCCCGGCCATTGAATTTAAAATGTTAAAAAAAAAATTATACAATCTAAGGGCCCGAAAATCCCTCAAAAGGCACAGAATTTTTCAGGACAAAAAGGACAAAAGGGATTGGACCCCTATTTACTCGGCGCCACGAACCTTTCATGTAGTTTCGCAATTATACCCTTCGCTTATAATATTTATTTTACAACGGGATGTTCGAGCCAGTGCTTTGACTAATTCCGAAGAGCTTTTCCTCACTTTTTTCAGTTTTCACAATTCGATTCCCCTAATTTTTTTCGGATGATGCTATGGTGTCCTCGATTATTTTGAGAACACCATAATTTTTGGCATAACTTCATCATTATGAGCATAACTAAAATCCATTACAAGCATAAGAGAACCCAAATAAGGCATAACTAAAGAATATCCAAAAAACTAATCAAGGAATAACCAAATCCATATAAGGCATAACAAACAAGTTATGCACTGTTCTGGTTCTATTATGCTTGTAATGAGTTTTGGTTATATTCATAATGGTTTTTTTTTCTCAATACAAACCGATTTCTCTCTCTTCCTCTCCTGTGCTTCTCTGGTTGTACTCTTAAAACTACTTCCTGGACGATCGTCGAGGAGATGGCTATTACTGTTCTCGGATACGGACCAGCCTCATATACACTGCCAGCCATACGCGCGCAATCAGTTTGTTAGAACGTGTGTCATACCCCTCTTGTCTTGCAATTTTAATATCAAATTAAATTAATACAGAGTTTTGGGTATGTCATACCCCTCTTGTCTTCCAATTTTTGGAAATTAATACAAACCGGCATAGTAAACTAAGAAAGCCAGACAAGGAGAAAGCGCATCTCTTGAAAGGATGTCGGCACACTTGTTGCTCTCCCGCATGACGTGATTAAGCAGCGGCGCTCCCAACTGGTGGAGAAGGTTGCAAGAGCAAATAACATGAAGGTGGTGGTGACTACTGTTATAGTCTCGTGTAGAAGGTTGAGAACATGGATAGCATCCACTTCAATAATCACTCTGTTGATTTGCTTTTCAATTAGGAGGCTGAGGCTGTTGAAAGTACAAATAATTAAGTTGCTCATTTATTTAACAGCTTAAGTTTTTAGATGAGTTGGTGGTTAACAATCTAACAGAGGTTCTGTTGAAGAGCCATCATTTCAGCCGTTAGGCTTGAAGCTAAGCCCTGCTTTGATGAGAACCCAGTTATCCAATTACCATTCCAATCACGATCAATTCCGCCAGCACAAGCTTCTGAAGTTGTGGTGCAACCACTGCCTTCAGTGTTGAGCTTAAACCAGCCATTCGGGGGTGGTGTCCATCCTAACGAGACAATTGAGGGACAGTTTCTGTTGCAGGGAATTTTTGGTTGAATCAAGAATTGCCATTCAAATGGTGTTGAGGAAAGTGGTAGGGTGGGCATGTTTATGGAGCTGTTCGGCTCCAAAAATGGCTCAAGGACTGAGCGTGCGGGCGTGCCAAGACTTGTCGCGTCTAACGTAAGGGCTGGGCGTCCTTGTTCTGACTTCGAATCTGTGAGGGCGATAGTGCTGCAAACCTAAGGGCTAGATTGCAGTGGTGGTTCGTGGTTTTGCCTTTACGAGCGAGGACTTAATAATTTCCTAACCGTGTAGGAAAAGAAGTAGCAACGTAGAATAACTTTGATATATCGTAATAACAAAGTTGGGGTATAAGAGAAATATTAATAATTTTATTACGTCGTAGTAATTAAATTGGGATACAAGAGAGATAGAAACTCGAACTACTTGGAGAAGTAATTGAGTGAAGGTGAGAAAATGAGATATTGCTTCGCTGGGAAGGCTTTGGTTTTTTAAGCGTTGAGCTTGATTGGTGTGTGGACCATTTTTTCTTCTTGTCTTCTAGTATTTATAGGCCAAGGGTCTTCGATTTTTTACATGCAAAGCAGCAAAGGGATGTGTTGGCTTCTTCTCATGGCGCCATGTGTCATTTGTAACTTCCACTTCATGGGATCATGAGATAATGGGTAGTTATTGGAAGTTACAAAAGATCATGGGTAAATAGTGCACTAGTCCAGATTTGGGCCAAGTTTTCCGCCTTCATCATGAGCTGACATGTGTCTCGAATAAATCTCAGATGCTGCCATGTGTCCTAAGTAACTACCCACTAACATGTTTAGTGAGATCATGGGTGGTAATTGGAGGTTTAGAAGAGAAAACCCATATGTTTTCTTTCACCATGAGGAGTTACGAAAAGTTAAAAAAGGCCAATCAAGAAAATGGGCCTATTTTCTCTCCTTCTTTTGTGGGTTACAAAAACCAGGCTCATTGTCAGGCAACATCTCTTTCTTCTCCACTTTTTATGGGCCACTTGAGTGATTAGCCATCTAATTAAATTAAATGGCCCTTTAATATATTTAACCCATAAAAATACTTATCGAGTTTAAATAAGTCATGGGCCGACTGAATTCTTGTTACGACTTAGAATTTTTATTTATTTAATTAGTTATATTGATGTTATTAATTGGTGTTATGTTTGGATCCCAACTAATTATTTTGTGAGCGCTATGAATATTGTGACACGATTGTAATATTTGGGGTATGCAAGTGATGTTGGGTAAAATAGTGGAACCTATTGGTAATTTTATAAATTGTATTACGTTCTCTCTAATACTAATTTTTAGCTATAAGTTGGGGTACCACGTTATTAGGGGGTAGTTATAAGAGTTGTACTTAGATATTCAAAAGATGATTAGGGTTTTTGTTTGAGAGAACGTCTGAGATAAGAAGCTGGAGAGAACTTCTGACTTTGTTGGAAGAGCGCCACAGCCGTCGAACTTCTTGGTTCTCCGAGGTATATTCTACTTCATCCGTTAGTTTTCCTTTGATGTGTACTGTTCACAGATTGATCAAACCCTTGTGTTGGAGACTAAAGTTTAATTATGGGTTTTATTTTGTGGAGAGAGAGAGAGAGAGAGAGAGAGAGAACATCTTTATGCGGTGGTGATTCGTGTGAGGTGTGTGGTGCGTGGCTGTGAAGGGCAAATTGAGGTGGTGATTTGTGTCATTCTTTGGCTGGTGGTAGAAACAAAGTCTAGTTTTATATTGGGGTTGTTTGTTTTGGGTGTTTCGGATGAAGACAGGTGGTGCACTCATGATATTGTTCTTGAAAAATAAAGAAATCCTTGGAGTTTCCGTGGGTGGATTTTGGTTGCTGCTGTGAGTATAGTAAATTAGAGTTTTGGGTTGCTAGATGTCTAATGACTTGTGTAGTTAGTCTAGGTTAGTAAAATATTCTTTTAGGTGGTCTTTCTTTGCTATTGATATATTGACCCAGTTAGTGATAATTATATTTCTATATGATTCCTTGTTCAGGATAGTCTCATTTCGCATACGTTGTTCGGGTACATTACGTTTGGATCCAGGTGAGTAGTTAAGTATATTACGTATTTTTGAAAGATTCCAGCGTCTCTTAAAAATATTTCCTTCAGAAATTTATATGAATGTTATTCAGAGACTCAAAATTGTTTAAAAGTTGTTTTATAAATTGGCATGCGTTGAATTTTCTGAGATTAATTGTTAATATTATTTTTGGTGAGAACTTGGTGGATATTAATGGGAACATTTATTTTGAAAGTCCAGGGAACTTATTCCTTCTCGTGTTGGTGACCCTGGCCATTAGGGAAAAGACCGTGTTAGTCCGGTGACCCTAATGCTCAACGGCTTTCTTTCGCCGGATCGTCTTAGGGAAAAGTACCACGGGCTACCAACCCTGGTGACGCTAAGTTCGATATTGGATCCAATTTTGTTGAGATTTATTTTGGCCATGGTACTGTTTGATTGTGGTTCCCCATTGTTGATGGAGTTAATGTTGTTATCACCACCAAGAATATTTATTTGGTTAAATGCTTCATTGATTAATTTATTATTCTATTGGACACCTCGTATGCCAAATTATGTTTAATGGTAAATTATTTTCATCCCCGCTTTCAACTTTATTTAATATACATACTTGCTATTCACTGAGTTTGTCAGCTGACGGATTTATTCAAACTTCTCTTCCAGGTAAGTTGGGGAGTTAGGAAAGGACTCTGGCGGCATCTCGGGGATTCTTTTTTGTTTGACCTCCTTAGGGTGTCTCATTCTAGTTTTATTTTAAAAATCACTTCCGCATTTGAAACAATTGTCAGATAACAAATTCTTTTAATTATTATTGGATTATTGGATATTGTTTAGTTCATGGGATGGTTGTGCCCCATGTTTATGATGAGACATATTTGGCCTTTGATTTGATTAATAATGAAAAAGCGATCATTTGATTTTCGGTTACTTTGATTTATTTAGGCTGCGTGTTCCATGGATTAGCCTCATGGTTCACGGCCGGTCACTTCTCATTTTTGGGGTGTGACAATTCTTTTTGCAAATAGGCCCATGACTTTTCAAACTTGAGCTCAAATCCAACTAAAATTACTTGGGCCCAGTCAACATGGGTTTGGCCCGATAATTTTGTCCTAATACATCTCTATTTTTTTGCCCTATTTAATTAAATAATAATTAAATGGCCTTCCAACGGTAGCTCAGGACTGGGTGCCAAAAACGGGTGTAAACAGGAGCATGTTGTTCCTTTGAAGCCAAATATGAACAAAGAGTAAGAGGAAAAAGGACACACCATGGAACTCCAGAGCTATGGATGATATGGGTCAAGCAGTTAATTTTAATCCACATTGATCAATGTCGGAATGGAAAGTTGGAAGGAGAAGGGATGGGACAGAGAGGGAATCCCAGTGCTTTGCAGCCATTGGACAATCCCTGAGGCAGTGAAGAGCAAATTCTTGGAGGTGATGATATTTGTGGAGCAAGGTATCAGGAGTGTTCAGCCTCTGATAAATGGAAGCCAGATAAAGTGTTGGATTTGAGGAAATACGCCACGCCCACCTCCAATCTGTAAGGGGTCTAGATAAGGGGAATGGTTTAGAAGTAAGATAAGCTGAGGAGTTGGACAATTTACCTGAACAAGAAGGTTTCCCGAAGAAGCTATCGGGAGAGTGAGCATTGAGAGAGTGCGTTGGATGGTGCTAGGAAAAACGAAGGAGACAAGGCTAAAGTTCCACTCATTGTTGATCTAGAAGCCGTTCCAGTTTTTGGGAAAAGGAAGTTTTAGAAAAGGAAGGTAATTTCAAGCTCCAAAATCATGTATTTACGTAAATAATTTTCTTATCAATATGGATCTTGTTTGATAGATCTCATTGAGATCTTTTAAACGATGCAAAAAAAATTAAAAAATTATTTTTTATTTTCGTTATATTTGAATTTGAAATTACCTTCTTTTTAAAAAAGAAGGTTTTTAGAGAAAGCGGAACGGGGCCCTAACAGTCCCTGAAGGAGAGTTTGTGGTCAGAGGGGAGAAGCAGGCCTGCAATAAGGCTCCTAAGTGTTCCCGTTTCAAGCCAGCGATCAAGCCAAAAGGAAGTAGAAGTCCCATCTCCAACACGGAGCCTGGTGTTATCCGTGAAAAGAGGAAGTGCTTTGGAAGCGGCCCGAATAGTTGTGGATGGGCGAGACTGCTTAAAGGGATTGATGTTGTACTTGCTTCTCAAAACTCTAGCCCAAAGGGCTTTGTCATTGGTTTGCTGTTCAAAGGTGGTGTAGTCAGTCAATGCAATATGTCATGGGGAAATGATTTTAACATTCCCCAGTTATCTATTGGCACACTTCTTTTTTTTGTTTTTATTCAAGTGATAATACCAATTTGCCCTTCAAATGGAAAAAGTGTTTTAGGAGGACAGGAAAATCTAGTAATTTCACCTGAGTAAAAAAAACAAAAAAGGGAGTGCTAATAGATAAAAGGAGAATGTGAAAATCATTCCCCTGTGTCATGGCACTAAAACAAATAGTCGTGGCATTAACGTACGCTGCCCTTCGCACGCAAGTATTACAACAATAATAGTGGTCTCTATTTATACAAAAATCCCCATCAAGCCAATGCGCCCAAGGAATCTAAAGACTCCCGAGACTTCTTTCTATCTCCAATTCCACAACTAGATTACACACAAGACTAATAACACAAGGCTAAGTTACATAAATGATTGAACGTCCAAATCTCCCCCCTACTTCTATCTCAAATTCCTTCTCTACCACACGATCTGCTTTTCGACACTGATCGTGAAGTGGGGAAGAGATTTGAAACAAAAGGACGAGATAGATCAGGGACAGAGGATCCTGCGATGTGGATGGACTTCGTTAATCTTCATTTTCATCACGTTCGGTATTGCTTCCAAATGCATATAGTAGGAGAAGAAACGGAAAGCATGAGAGTCGGCGAAAGATGCGGCAGTTGGATGAACCCAAAAAGCAGAGGGGCATAAAGAGTGCTGCAAGCACGATAAGAACGTTGGAGCCCATAACCAGGATAACATTTCCAAGCCAATTGTTGAGTTCGCTCACCACAAGGTAAACACCCGCCATGAAAGCTATGGACATCATGGTGAGTGCAATCGCCAGAAGTGGCACCGCCAATTTCAAGGCAATGTGCATCGAGCTGGTATCACCCAGCTGTGCCCATATGAGTGTGACAGTGACGATGATGGAGCTGTACATAGCTACGGTATCACAAATCACGAATTCCTGAAACTTCACTTTTGCTAGCATGGTTGCCATGCCTAGGTCCGGGTTGGAATTGTTGTAGCCACCAGGGACAGTGAAACCAGCGGTGAAAGTTACAGCCGCGACTAGTGTTGCCACCAGTAGAACTACATTGACCTTGTCCTTGTAATTTTCTAATTCGGAATTTTGCCCAGCACTTGAGGTTTTTTCAGTTTTGGAAAAATCAGTGTGCGGAGAACGCGGTGCACCAGCAACTCTCAAGGCCATCCATGTCAGTCGCTGCAAAACATAACAACGATGGTGATTTTACTCCAGAAACAGTAACGACTTGTGACACACTCCCACCATCAGGGCAGGCTCAAGGGAATTGAAGGCCAACAATCTAAGATAGGCCTTTTCACTATTGCTACAATTCTTGCAAACTTCCTCTTCGAAGTTCTTTTTCTAGCTTTTTGAGATGCAAATCAATATGTAAATACTAATAACAGTCTTTATACAAATTACCGTAAAGCTATTCCATTTCATCTTCTTTTTTGACAAGGGAAAAGTTTATTCTGTTTTCAGCCTTCTTCTCTAATTGGGTCCCTTCAGTGTGTAATCCATTTCCAAACTATAGTACCACATACTAAGTCTATACAAAATTGGGATCCGTTTGAAAGTAGGGCCTAAAGCACAAGCTTTAACATACAGTAAGCCTACCCACCGTTGGACCTAGTGGTGGAGCCAAGAATTTCATTCAGAGGAGGCACCTCTTTACAATCAACCAATGATCATTCTTGCGGTTCCACAATTGATTGTTCGACTTTTATTTTGAAAAGCTAGAAAATGAGTTGGATGGACTAAACATGTCAAACAAAGTAACAATTTGCAATTTGCCCCCCTGAAAAAAGCATTTAATTCTTTAAGGGGTCCATTGATTTGGTTGAAAACATACGACGGTAAGCTCTATGCCCAAAATTTCCAATTTCTCTAACATTTTTTGTGTAAGTGTGTCCAAAAAAAAAAGTGTAGGGAATAAAATACCAAGGGTGGCACGTGACTCCCCTAGGCCTATGCTAGCTTCGCCCCTGGTTGGACCCAAACTCATCGAAGTGTTCTACGCACTTTTATGCGTTTGGTTTCTGTGCATTTGTTATATTTTCAGCGTACTTGTATATAGAACATACCTTCTGAAAGGATGCCCTTATTTCCATATATTCCTCAGCAATGTCCAGCGCTGTTAACCCGTCATTGTTTCCGAGCTCTAGGTCGACCCTCTCATCCCATGTTAGAGCGCTAACAATCCTTGGATGCCCACAAATGGTGGCGACATGTAAAGGCGTGTTTCCATCATCATCCTTCTCATTTAAGAGTTTCTCCAGCTCTGGCATTTTGAGCATAGAACTAACTGCTTTGTCATTTCCACTCTTGGCTGCAACATGAAAGACATTCTGACCTTGCAAAGTGAGCAATTCCCTTGAATCGGGGCAATGCTGGAGCATCCCTTGGATTATGTCGACATGGCCTTTGCTCGAAGCTGTGTGAATAGGAAAGAGACCGTGTTTGTCCCTTTGGTAAGCGGCAGCAAAGAATTTGCTTAGCAGGAAATTGACCCCTTCAAGAAAACCTATAGATGCAGAAAAGTGAAGTGAATTTCTCCCCTCCTCGTCACATCTCAAGTGGAAGGAGGACTGGTCCTTTTCCCACAATATTCTTAGGACATCTGTTTATATTTGTGAAAGAAAGCTAGAGTTAGGACCGAAACAAGATGTTGCCAACAAAGGTAAAGTCAAGGATGCAATTAAGAAATCATTCAAGAGGGGAAAAAGGCAGATTTCCAGCTGGAAGATAGGGAAAGAAAATGCAAAATGCAACAAGTATGCATAAAATATTTTGCATTGACGATCATTTGTGACGTGTGTGATCAATTTTGGAAAGGAAAGTTGTGTTTGATGCTTTAAAACTTCTTCCTCAACCTCAAGCTTGAAATAGGAGCACCAGTTCTAGTTTTCTACAAGTTATATTTCAAAATACGAGCTTTATGAACAATACCATTTCTACAAGTTATATTTTGGTAGATGCCTCAATGCAAGAGTGTCTTCTATCATTTATGAGGGAAAGTGGAACTGGCCTAGGTTGAGAAACTCAGTTACCCAGATTCTAAACTTAACTACTCTGGATTTGGTTCCCCATTGTGATGAGGAGGACAAGGTGATTTGGCTTCCTTCTAAGTCTGGGATGTACACCTCCAAAACAGCTTGGGAGGCTATTAGAACTCCGAGACCAACTGTGTTCCATGAGCTCATCTGGTGTGGTTCCCTCACAAGATAGGTTTGAGTCATGTTAAAGGATCCAACTCAATACAAATTGGCAATGAGTGAAGAGGCCGCCCATGCGCATATACTAGTTTTGGAGGAGATAATTAACCGATGTGGGACAAACTTCTACAATACCCCGCACGTGTGACCCCCTACTCGCATGTGGGAGGTAAACAAACATTCCATAACACTTGGATCACAACAAACAACGGTGCACTTATTGCACAAACAACGGGGAACAAATACTCTGAAACTCTAGCTCCGATACCATGTTAAAGTATCCAACTCAATACCAATTGACAATAACTGGAGAGGCCACCCAAGCTCATATACTAGTTTTGGAAAAGATAATTAACTGATGTGGGACAAACTCCAACAAGTCCCATAAACACCGTTTGTTTGAGTGCCACAACTTCTCATCCTCTACGTGAGATACTTTATGCAAAAGTGTTGGTATAGCAATGCTCCTATCTAGTGGGATTTTATCCTGGATTGGATGTCTGACCATGCAAGGGGTAAATCAAAGTCTAATATTGTTCTCAGGCTTGTGTTTTCAGCCAGTGTTTACCACCTATGGAGGGAGAGGAATAACAGGGGTTTTCAGCATATGAGAAGGCCTGTTGAAGCTGTCATTTTGGCCATTGAGGGAGATATTAGGGCAGGCCTCATGGCATGGTAGAAGTTGCCTAGCACTGCGGAAATACTAGGCTATGTGCTATCTGGAATCTTCCCAGTAAATGTCTGATTCATTAGTTTTAGCGTATTAGGCCCGTCTTTCATTGTATTCTTTCTATAGGCTTTCAAGGATCCTCCCTTGGCCTTTTGTTCTTGGTAGTGTTCTTTAATGCAGAATTAGTTTTTTTTTTAAAAAAATTAAACATTTGCACGAGAAATATTTTCTGAGAAAAGAAGGTTGGGGGGGGGGGGGGGGGGGGGGGGGGGGGGGGGCAAGGGGGGAACAAGAAAACAGAACAGGAATATAATTTCACAGAGAGAGAGAGAGAGAGAGAGAGAGAGAGAGAGAGAGAAGAGAGGATGGAACACGTAATTGGTTAATTACCTATGTTCTTTCCAAGGAGAGCAGCATGAACTGCTGACTTGTTTCTGAACCTCCCTTCGACACTGCAATTCCCAACAGGATTATCCAAAAGCAGCTTAACAAGGTCAACAAAACCAGCCTCCGCTGCCAGATACAGCACAGACTTCCCTTCCTTATTAACTGAGTACGATGTGTTTGGGTTCCTATCAATAAGAATCCTAGCCACCTTCTCATGACGATGCCCTAACGCCTCATGCAATGCAGTATTACCCTCTTCATTCTCCAATTCCAGAACACCTTCTCTCAAATCACAACTGGTAAGTAGAGTGACAAACAACAAGTCACCTGCTCTTGCTGCGATGTGGAGTGGAGTGTCGCCTTTAGAGTTCTTTTCAGCAACATAGAATGGTAAGTCCTTGCAAAGGAGCTTAACAATCTCGTAGTGTCCACAGCTTGTTGCAATATGCAGAACTGTGTTTTTCTGAGGACCTAGATGGACACAGCCAGCCGATGAGTGATATTGCCTATCTAGTGTGCCATGTTCCATCGCTTTTATGAATTCAAGAATATCACCTTCTATAGTTGCTCTGTACAGTTCGGGGTCCATGGACTCGGCCGTCCCATAGCTCTCCTCTTCCTCTTCCTCTCCCTCCTCCGCCAAACCAGGATTTTTGGGCACTGACATTTTCTCAAATGATTCACTTATCCAAATCTTACGTTTATATTTCAAATCTATAGAAAAAAAGACTCTCTTGCGTGTCTTCTTGCGTTCACTGACTAGATTGCTTGCCTGCTTAAACATCTTCTCCTTTAAAAAAGGAACTTTCTTATCTTTCTATCCTTATCTATGGGCCCAAGTAATTGCTAGTCTTTTAGAATGGTAAAATCGACTTGAATCTGGAGTTTGAGTCCAAATTCTGGTTTTGGACTTTCGAAGGAAACCATGACAAGCAATGTTCCTGTCGGACTCTTTGATAGAGCTAACAAATACTCCAAAAGCTAGTACAGTATATGATTATGTGATTGGATTACAGAGATATTGGATCTTTCATCACCCCCTCAAGTCTTGTGGAGATAATATTCTTTGCTGGTTATACCATTAAAAAAGTACCAAGACAAGAATATACTCGAGTATCTACTAAGAAACATCTAAAGTACAAGGTGTTTGTCCAAAGAAAGAAAAGGGCATAGCCAATAGACACGTATGGCCACTTTGGTGATTACTTGGATGCGGCTAGAAAAGGAAGTTTACAATGGGTCATATTGAAATGTCATTCGTTTACAATGGCCCCTTCTTCTGTTAAAATTAGGTTTTGCATTTAGAATTTTTTTGACACGCAATCTCCTCCTCCTCCTCCCTCTCTCTCTCTCTCTCTCTCTCTCTCTCTGATATGGATCGAAACCCTAAAACCCAGAAGATCGAATCCCTAGAAATCTGGGTTTGGAGAAGGAGAAAAGAGATGAATGGGGGAGGAGAGGAGATGGGAGATGAGTTTGTAGCTGGGTTTGGAAAATTCTGGGAATCACGGTTTGGAGATGGGAGATGGGTTTGTAAATGAGAGAGAGAGAGAGAGAGAGAGAGAGAATTAGGGTTGATTGGTGGATCATAGTAGAGTTTCAAGGGGTATAAATACCGTTACCTCTTCTCCGTCCAAAATGTTTTCTTAATTATTTTGGACAGAGGGGTGAAGTTGATGGAGAACGAAAGTTGAGGGGGCGAGGTTGATGAATTTTTTAGTTGAGGAGGTGTTTTCGACAAAACGTGATAGTTGATGGGGTATTCTAGAAATTTAAGACCATATTCAATTCCGTGTTTCTCTAGCTAATAATAATTAACTCACTTAAAAGACCCCACACGTGAAATGATGAACCAAATATACCTTTATGCTAAATTCAGTCTCCAAATAGCTTGTTTGCGGAGTTTTTTCAGTTAAATAAAGGTTTCTCAAAAGATTCCATTTACACCCAGATAGTATCTCATAGGAACCATTACTTCTTGGTTGTGTTTTGGTTTCTTTAAATTTTGTTAAGCTAAAGGGGTAATTTCTTCAAATTACCGCATGATTTTTCAGCACATTTGGTTTTGGCAACCAAAGTGTTATTCATATGCATGGGCAAATTTAACCCAGAATTTAACGAATTGAGAAGGGTGAGAGAAGAAGATTTGACAATAATGGGATGAATTTGGGAAATTGGGAGTGTGTGTGTGAGTTTTTTCCCCATGATTTGCTCTGTTTAGGCATTAGATACTCTCTCTAGGCATAAATATAGTAGTTATACTCTTTTTTCCCATAAGTATGTATAAGTTGTTTTAAAGAAAATGGAGAATTTGCAATGATTTTGTAGGTCGATGACTCGATGGCGTTCAAAGGGTAGCTAAGGGTAATGTTGGCATTTTTATTTGTCAATCAGCCATTTCCGATCTGTGCTTTGACAGTTTGTTAACGGAAGGTGGGGTTTGTGCTTATTGTTAGAAAAAGTAAGGAAGGCCGGTGCTATTTCAAAAATCTTAGAGGAGGTTTTTGTATTTATAGAAACCTTGGGGGGAGGTCGGTGAAATTTACACTAAAAAATATGGAGACTACCTGATTTATTTAGGGCGCGGCTATTTGCAACCCTTGATTTTCTACCATAACCCGTTAAAAATTTTCAATTAATTTTCAATTATACTCGACAGTTAGTTATCGAAATTGAGATATATTTTCAACATCCAGTTACCTAAATATGATATTTTTTTAAACAACTATTTACCAAAAATTCATATTTGACAGTTGTTTACCGAAAGTTGAACATATTTTTGACATGTAGATACCGAAATATAATCTTATTTTCAATAGCTATTTACCGAAATGTTATTTATGATTTCAACAACCACTTACCGAAATATGGTGGGTTATGGGAGAAAATAAAGGGTTGCGAAAAGCCACGCCCTTTATTTACTACTCCATCCGTCCCTTTTTAAGTGTCCTGTTTCGTAACTCCAACTTATTAAAAAGACATCATCATTACTCCTTTCAAATCAACTTTTATATCCACTTTCCTTATTTACCCGCTATGAAGACATCATTATTATACTTTTACTCACTAACTTTTCAAAAAAAATCCACTTTTAGGGGCAAAATAGAAAATGCACTAACTTTTACCCATTAACTTTACAAAATGAACACTTATTAAGGGACAACCCAAAATGAAATACTGGACTCTAAAAAAGGAAGGGAGGGAGTACATCAATTTTATAGTGTATCTATTGCACTACTTCAACATAACGTGCATGATTTCAAGACAATAAATAGAATATAGTTGTACAAGTACAATAGGCGGAAAGTATTCAATAGAAAGATTCTTCTGTCTATCAAAAAAATCATGAATAGTTTTACACTACAAAATTTTCAGAATTATCGAGAGTTGATAACATGTTTAGTGTACATAAAATCACCACCAAACACCAATGTAGGACACAAAAAATACTACTGGTTTTCAACTTCAAAATTATAAAGTTTGAACTTTGAACACTGAGTTTGAGTTTTGGATAAGAAAAAAAACATTAACATTATCTACTTTGGACTTTAAACCATTTTATATCTACATACACACTACTCCTGACACAGTTAAATCGAGCTTCCACGAGCTAAATTCTTCAGGGAGGGGTGGGCTTCGGGTTGGGTTGGGCTTCGAAACCTCTAGCCCAAGCCTTGCTCATTGAGATTGGGTGGACTTACGGCTGGGTTAAATCTCAACGGGTTCGGGTGAGCTTTAGGTCATTGAGCCAAATTTACAACCGTAGGTAACATGTACATCGTCTTCCCTACAACAGTCATCACACTTGTATATAATCCTCTTCCTTCTAATTTTCTAATTTAGAAGTACTAACAATGATAATGGTCAATTTGTACAAATCCTCATCATACGACTTTTTAATTTCAACACAAGTCTCTTTGCGCCAGTCAGATACCATGCATCAGACCAACAGTTCATTGGTTCCAATACACTTATTTAACGACTAGATTATTCACAAGACATTAACACAAGGCTAGTTGTAGGTGAATAAACGTCCAAATCTCGCGCGTCTTCTATCTCAAATTCCTTCTCTTTCACAGGATCAGCTCATGTGGTGGGGAAGAGATTTGGAAGAAAAGGACGGATTTGGGACAGAGGGTCCCATGACAAGAACGAACATCATTCATCTTCCTTTTCATCACGATCAGTGTAGCATCCAAATCCATATAGTAGGAGACGAAACGGAAAGTATGAGAGTTGGCGAAAGACCCAGCAGTTGGATGAACTCAAAAGGCAGAGTGGGATGAAGAGTGCTGCTAGCACGATAACAACATTGGAGCCCATAACCAGAATAACCTTTCCAAGCCAAGTGAGTGTGCTCACGACAAGGTAGACACCTGCCATGAAAGCTATGGACATCATGGCTATCGAGATTCCCAGAAGTGGCACTGCCAATTTCAAGGCATCTTTCATCGAACAAAGGTCAACAAGCAGTGCCCATAAGAGGGTGACAATTACTATGATGGAGCTGTACATAGCTACAGTGTCGCAAATCATAAATTCCTGAAACTTCAATTTTGCTAGCATAGTTGCCATGCCTTGGTCCGGGTTGGAATTGTTGTAGCCACCGGGGACATTGAAACTAGCGGTGAAAGTTGCAGCCACGACTAGTGCTGCCACCACTAGAACTGCATTGACCTTGTCGTTGTAGTTTTCGGTTTCTGAATTTTGACCGGCCCTAGAGGTTTTTCTAGTTTTGGAAACCTTTGCATGTGAAGATTGTGGAGCACCAGCTACTCTCAAGGCCATGCATGTCAGTCGCTGCAGAATAGAGTACCATTTACTACAAAGCAATCTTACGTGGACAAAAACCTAATGCAGAAACAATCCAACTACACACAACAATCCAACCACAACACCATCCACAACCACTCACATACATGCGGGGCTCATACTTGCTGTGTTTGGATTGTTGTGCACAGTGTACCTAAACTTTATCATGCAGAAAATTGCACATAACAGTTACGACATGTTCCCTCTGTCGAGCTGGCTCAAGGGAGACAATCCATGACAGGCCTTTTCACATTTGGTTAAAATCCTATAGAACTTTCTATTCGAAGTTATTTTTCCAGCTTTCTGAGATGCAAGATCGATCATTATATCTTTAGAATTAAGTTCTGCTAACAACTTGTTTGCAATTAATAGTAATGTACTTCATGTAATCAACCTTTGGACAACGGTTCTGCTGTTTTGCGCCTTATTTTTACAATGTGACCCTTTTGCCATATGTCAGTATATAATCATATCAAATTTACGCAGACTTTGGAGTCTTCCAAGAAATTGGGCCTAAATGTATTTTTTCAGCATACTTTTGTATGGAACATACCTTTTGAGATGATGTCATTGGTTCCATATATTCCTCAGCAATGTCCAGTGCTGTTAACCCATCATGATTTTCGATGTCTAGGTTTACCGTCTTGTCCAATGATAGAGCGTCCACAATCCTTGGATGCCCCCAAATGGTGGCGATATGTAATGGCGTGTTTCCATCATGATCCTTCTCATTTAAGAGTTTCCCCAGCTCTGGCATTTTGAGCATAGAACCAACTGCTTTGACATTTCCACTCTTTGCTGCGACATGAAAGATATTCTGACCTTTTAAAGTGAGCAATTCCCTCGAATCTGGGCGATGCTGGAGCATCGCTTGGATTATGTCGACTTGGCCTTTGCTTGACGCTGTGTGAATAGGAAAGAGACCATATTTGTCCCTTTGGTAAACAGCATCACATAATTTGCTTGCCAGGAAATTTACCCCTTCAAGAAAACCTAAAGATGCAGAACAGTGAAGAGCATTTCTCCCCTCCTTATCATATTTCAAGTGGAAGGAGGACTGGTCATTTTCCCACAATATCCTTAGGACATCTGAGTATAATTCTCAAAGAAAGCTAGTATTAGGACTTAGGACTAACAACGAAAATGTTTCCAATGAAGGAGAAGTCAAGAATGCAAATTAGAAACCATTTCAGAGGGGAAAAGGACAGATTCCAAGTTAGCAGATGAGAAAAAGAATGCAACATGCAACAAGTCAAGTATGTAGAATATTTTGCATTAACCCTTTGCAGCAGCTCGGAACGTCTCTCCCCTCTCTACTCTATGGTGAAGTTGGCGACATGGCAAGATAAGAGAGGTCCAAAATATAGGCCATGAAGATATCATACTCATTAGATTACATTTGAATATCCAATCAAATCAGGACTCTTTTCAAGTACCGCAATTTCCGCGCGCGCTCTCTCTCTCTCTCTCTCTCTCTCTCTCTCTCTCTCTCTTGTATGTGTCTGTGTGTGTGCACGCATGTGTACATACTGTTTACACCCATTTTTGACACTTTCGGAAAGAGCCAATGATTGAGTGTCACATGGCAAGTGGGCCCGAACTCATGGCCAACAAAGAGTCAAAATCAAGTGGGCCAAAGTCCAAGTGCGAAAAAGATCAATGGTTGAAGAACCAATCCTAAAATGATAAGGGTACACTAGATTTGCCCTACCCTAATATTCAGCAACAAACTCCTACTTTTTAAGGGTAGTTGAGATTTTTCAAGGTTTGATTGCATTAACAGGCAGATTCTCAAGGAATATTCCTTCATTCCCCTGGATTTTAAGCATTAAAAAGGTTAAATACGTGAGGATCAGTCATGAATGCCAAGTGGCACATAATGAAACACGCTTAAGTTGAATATGGTTAGTGGAATGAGCAAAATCAGGGAATAGTCCCTGAAAAATACGAGTTTTGCTAGTTTTTGACGTATTCAAAGGGCCACATGGCCACCATCAGGGGAATTCTGTTACATCCCACATCGGTTGGGATTGTGAAGTAAGAGTAGTATATAAGGATTCGCCCGGCCAACTACTGTATAACTTGAGATTAACCTTTTGAGCCACATGGTTAGGCGAATGGTTAGCAACTCAGCTGGGGCAGGTCGTTACAGTTGGTGGTCTACATGGTGGGGGCTACCTCTAGAATTTGGTACGAGTACACTGATTGTGCTGTACAGAGCTATGTGCCACACTATGGCCACTAGGGAAAGGTTGTTGGGCCAATGTAACGAAGACGTTGCAGCCAAGATGAGGAGATTGTCACATCCCACATCGGTTGGGATTGTGAAGTAAGAGTAGTATATAAGGACTCGCCCGCCAGCAACTCTATAACTTGAGGTTAACCTTTTGAGCCACATGGTTAGGCGAATGATTAGCAGATCAGCTGGGGCGGGTCGTTACAATTTCGGTTTTCAATCAACGTCTACAATCAATTTGAGCTCAAAGGAAGTGATTTGAAGACATAAGACACGTTGGCAACTTTTCAAGGCATATTTAGGGAATATTCCTCCACTACAATGGTTACTAGGAGGTTATTGCTACATGAAGCATGAGTGAGCCATGTTTATAGCAGAAATGGTTCGTGCATGCTTGAAAGCAGGAAAAGGCCCTGAAAAATAGGAGTTGTCACTTTTTGACTGATTTAAAGGGTCATGTGGCATCAATCAAGAAATTTACCGTCAATATCAAAGGTGGTACATATTTATAGTGTTTTTTTAATAAGTGGGAGCGGTTTTTTGCAGAGGACACGTGGAGCAAGCTCAGGACCTTATCTGCTGTTTTTTCAGGGTCTTTACTGCCATAAATAGGAGAAAACAGGGCAAGCCTAAGGCTCTCGCCTCATCATTTCAATACCAGTTTTTTCAGCTTCACAGCATTCACTTTCCAGCACTTTTCTTTTCACGCAAGACTCGTAATTCCGATATTACTAAGTCCCTATCTTTTCTTTCATTTTCCTTTCATGTACTTTGTCACTTTGTTCACGGAAATAAAATGGTTTTTGTTTCTTGTTACATTTTGTTATTCACTAAAATATTAAGTCCTTCATGAGTAAGGTAAATCCAAACCAACTTTCACGGCCTTTCCCAAAAGGTTGTGGAGCAATTGCTTGCACAAGAAGTTAGATTAAAGTATTCCGCGATTCCCTGTCCGTTTAGACCATGTCACAGTCTTGGCACGCCCGTATCACTCGCACTCAACGTTCCGTGACCGCAGGGTACATCTCGTTATGTTTTTGGAGCAAACACATACATATGAAAATTCATTCCAACAAAATAATCAAAATGCAAATCCATCACCGAAGGGAGTGAGATCCGTTCTGAGGATGGAGAAAATTGATTTGAATGTGCCACCATCACTTCTAACTTTTGCACATGCTACAACTATTGATGAATATGTAAAAGAACCATTAGATCCTATAATATACGAACTTCCCAATAGAGTTCAAACCCCCTTTTTTTTAGAGAGAGACCTTGAAAATGATCGTGGTTGGCAACTTGGCTTGTAACAAAGGTCCTGCAAAGGCATTAGTTGGTTTTCTAGCTTGCATGTAGTGGCACTAAACAAAAACATTATTCGCTCATAATCAAAATTTAGCATGAGAGGTCTTTTCTGAGGAAAGAAGGGGAAAAAGGAAAATAAAAAATAAGGAAACATAACAAGATTATAATTCCAAACACACACACAGAGAGAGAGAGAGAGAGAGAGAGAGAGAGAGAGAGAGAGAAGTATAGAACTTAATTTGTTAATTACCAATGTTCTTTCCAATGATAGCAGCATGAACTGGTGACTTGTTTCTGATCCTCCCTTTGACAAAGCAATTCCCCACGGGATTCTCCATAAGCAGCTTAACAAGATCAACAAAACCTGCTTCTGCTGCCAAATACAGCACAGACTTCCCTTCCTTATTAACCGAATACCATGCGCTTGGAGTCTTATTGATAAGAATCCAAGCCACCTTCTGATGACGATGCCCTAACGCCTCATGCAACGCAGTATTACCCTCTTCATTCTCCAATTCCAAAGCACTTTCTCTCCAATCACAATTGATCAATAGCGTGACAAGCAACGAGTCACCTGCTCTTGCTGCGATGTGGAGTGGAGTGTCGCCTTTAGTGTTTTTTTCAGCAACATAGAATGGCAAGTCCTTGCAAAGAAGCTTAACGATCTTGTAGTGTCCACAGCTTGTTGCAATATGCAGAACTGTGTTTTTCTGAGGATCTAGTTGGACACCGCCGGCTGATGAGCGATATTGCCTATCTAGAGTGCCATGTTCCCTTACTTTTTTGAATTCAAGAATATCACCTTTTGTAGTTGTTCTGTACAGTTCGGGGTCCATAGACTCCGCCATCGCATAGCTCTCATCTTCCTCTCCCTCGTCCAACAAGCTGGGATTTTCGGGTTCTGACATTTCTCAAATGACTCACTTCTCTCAGTCTAATTTTTGCATTACAAATGTAAAAAACACTCTCATGCATGTCTTTTTCTGTTAAATTTGCTATCAGTGACTAGATTTCTTGCCAGATTCAATATATAATCTCCTTAAACAAATGAACTTTCTTATTTTTCTAGTCTTATATTTGGGCTTAACTTGAATCTTTAATATGAGTCCAAATGCCAAGAAAGTATAGTGGAAAAGTTTTGGACATTCAAAGGAAACCATGACACGCAATGTTCCAGTCGTGAGTCGGTCTCTTTAATAGGAGTAAGACAATATTTTGGACAATATCTAGGAAAAGTCCTGGATCCTTCATGGACCCCTCAAGTTCTATGGAGGCAATATTTTTTTGCTGATTATACAAGAATATATTTGAGACTCTTGGGCCTAGCTCAAGCGGTCGTGTAGCTCCCCTTTGGAAGTGAGAGGTTGTGGGTTCAATTCCTATGGAGAGGAGGTCAGTGTCGTTTGTGGTAATCACTAACAACTAAATAGTAATTCTACTAATGTCCGTATGACAAAAAAGAAAAAGAATATACTTGAGTATCCATTACAAAGAGACATCTAATCTAATTTGTTTATTTTTTGCTACTAAAACTAATGTGTTTGTTGAAAGAAAGGGCATAGTCAATCAACGCGTCCATGGCCTATCGGGATTATTTGGAGGTGGCTGGAACATGATAAAATTAAGCATGAATTTTCTTATGTTATGAAAGCAGCTGCAGGGTTATCTTCTGTTCATACCCAAACAAGACGTGTTCCTTGATTCTTCCCCTTTCACTGAAACTATGAAGAGAAAATTTTTAATAACAAATTTTTACAATAGAAATTCAATTGAAGTGCCAAGGGGGTTGGTTGAGCTATTAGTTTACTATTCACTGCACATATCGGCCAATTACTAAGAACGACAAATCATCATGGTAATGGATAACTAGCTCACCTGATCAGTCTTTGGATCAAGAATTGGTTGATGCAATACATGGGCAACCACAGCCAGCCCTCCAAAACTCAGCGGGCCATGGAAACTGAGCAAGTAAAAAGCAAATGTGTCCATAGACTCCATACACTCCCGCTGTCCCATAGAACATATGATCCCAACACCAAAAACTCCTATTAACCACATCAAACAGAACCCACTATTCGAATTAGTGTACCCTTCAAAGAAGCATGATAAACATAGATATAGAGAAAAAGACTGTTAAATTTTTTTTAAAACAGCTGAATGTTAGTTATGAGAATTTTCTCTCACATACAGGCAGATTTCTTCTTTCAGTTCTGATACTTACATAAAAGGGGATCATTCGTTTATCAAAGTGGTCAACCCCTTCGAATTGTGAGAAAGGCAGAGAAAAGAAATGAGAAAGGCAGAGAAAAGAAATGAAACGAGAATCCAATCACTTTTTTGGATAACAAAAAGGGGTGAGGAAGGATAAGAAATGAAGGTGAAAAATGAGTTTTTATTGGTCCATTCTTGTTTTTCTGGACAGTGTAAGAATTATTTATAGTCTTGAGATCATTCCAAAGAAGACAAAATATACAGAACAAGCAAATTAGGGAAACACAAAATAGCACTCTCCCTAAATTTATTTGATTTTACATTCATATTATTTATCTGGAATAGTTGGCCAAAATGAACATAAGAAAAATAAAAATCCTGCGAGGGATTTTAAACCAACTACTGGGATACATATGAGACATAGTGGGATATCGGACTAACAGCCCATCTGGATTGGATGATCCTGTAAGAAAAGTAAAGAAAGCATTCAAATTTGAGCAATTCTACAGTCACCGCATATGGTGACCATGTGATGTGTCACCATTGCACTTTTAGAAGGTTTACCACCACATGACCAATGGGGGCGCAATCTACCATACTAAATTAGTGACACACATCCAAAATACGGTCACCAAATTATTAGTGTTGAAATTTCTCACCAAATCACACATTCATTTGGATTGATTTGGTAAGAAATGGTGTCATATGTTAAAAACAATATTTTTTGATTGGTTCCTTTTCCTTTCTTGAAGAGATTTGGTAAGAAATTATTCCCCTTTCTCATCACTTCCTTTCTAACCATCCAAATTCCAAAGGCACCGTAAAGAATAAAAGGGTAGCTAAAAAAATTCAGACCCACAAAATAGGTTTTCATAGAGCAGAGTTATTGATCAGCAGATTTCTAAAACTACGGAACCACTGGTTTCACAACGGGAGAACAGGGGAATCGAAAGACCAGGACATAAAAATAAATAAATAAATAAATAAGGACAAGAAATTAGAAGAGGTGGAGATGGGCATTGTTGTACCTCAAATACTTTAGCTGTTTATTCCTCTTTGATGCAAGAACACTTGATACATAACTTAGGGCCGACTTGGGGCTTAAGAAGTGTTGAAGTGAGATAAGCTTCTGTCTTCGGGGGAGTTTAGAGGGTGGAGGTGAAGAAGATGGATCAATTTCTCCCCATACTCCATTTCTCCATAGGCCTCCATGCCCTCCTTAGGGCTCCCACACCCGCGCTGACACCGAGAATAACTGTTCATTTTGTAGAATCGCAGCCAGAACTTTCACCCTTTTTCATCGGCTGCCTCCCTATTCTTTCTTCCCTCTCCCCATGGCAGCCCTTCCACCTCTTTCCTCTCCAAGAAATTACATTTGAAATTTTAGTTGGAAAATATAGGTTCGATATTTCCAGTTATCTTGAGTTCTAAAATCTGACCACCAATTTGTGTCAAGTTTTGAACAATACCCATCTCCACCTCTTCTAATTTATCCTAGATGGCGCAATGGAGGATGTATATTTGGTAAGTTTCTTGATCACATGTATAGATTGCTAGAGGTTTAGTTGTTAGATTAGTAATTTTTGAAAGACATGAAAGAGTCTGGGGCAATGATGCCTCAAATAAACATTACTTCTTTTTGTAGTACTTTACGAGCATGCATATAATAAACATTATTTATTACATAAATATCTGACCAATTTTTTAAAGTCAACAAATATATAAAAATTGTAATTCATCTTTATGTACAAACGTTTGTATACACGATCTCCACTACTAAGCTAAAATTTACACACACATTACACATGCAAATATACTTCGGATTAAACGAGTCTTCAAAACAAAGAAGAAAAGGTCTAATTAGATATGGGCATTACTCATTACATCTGTATATGCTCCTTTTCCTACTAATTTACACATGTATTAACAATAATTGTGGTCTAATTATACAGACCACATACCACCAGACCAACAGTTCATTGGTCCCAATCCACTTATTCCACAACTAGATTACACACAAGACACATAACACAAGGCTAGGTTCCAAATCTCCCCTGTCCTTCTATCTCAAATTCCTTCTCCACCACACTATTAGTTTTTTGAGACTGATTGTGTAGTGGAGAAAAGATTTGAAACAAAAGGACGCAAAAGATAAGGGAACGGATTTCATTAATGTTCACTTTCATCACGTTCGGTATAGCTTCCAAAGGCGTAGAGTAGGAGGCGAAACGGAAAGTGTGAGAGTTGGCGAAAGATGCGGTAGTTGGATGAACCCAAGAAGCAGAGGGGCACGAAGAGTGCTGCTAGCACGATGACAGCGTTGGAGCCCATAACCAGAATAATATTGCCAAGCCAACTGACTTTGCTCACCACAACGTAAAGACCCGCCATGAAAGCTATGGACATCATGGCTAGCGCAATAGCAAGAAGTGGCACTACTAATTTCAAGGCAACATGCATCGAACTGAGATCACCAAGCTGTGTGCATATGAGAGTGACGGTGACTATGATGGAGCTGTACATAGCTATGGTGTCGCAAATCACAAATTCCTGAAACTTCAATTTTGCTAGCATGGTTGCGATGCCTTGGTCCGGGTCAGAATTGTTGTAGCCACCAGGGACAGTGAAACCAGCAGTGAAAGTTACAGTCGCGACTAGTGTTGCCACCAGTAGAACTACATTGACCTTGTCCTTGTAGTTCTCTAATTCGGCATTTTGCCCAGCACTTGAGGTTTGTCTGGAAACATTTGTGTGTGGAGATCGTGGAGCACCAGCAATTCTCAAGGCCATCCATGTCAATCGCTGCAGAACATAGGGTGTAAATCTCTACAGGGCAATCTTACATGCACAAAAACAAAATACAGAAAAGTGCAAATAACAGTCACGACACACTCCCTCTGTCAGAGCTGGCTCAACGGAACTGAAGGCCAACAATCCAAGATAGGCCTTTTCACATTTGATCATATTCCTGAAGAAATTCCTATTCGAAGTGATCTTTCTAGCTTTCTGAGATGCAAGATCGATGATTAGATCTTCATACTAAAGTTCTGCAAACAATTTTCTTACAAATTGGTAGTAAATCGACTCATCTAATCTATCCCTTTTGGCTTCGAAATGTTTCTTCTGTTTTAGGCCCGTCTCTTTTAATTGGGTCCCTTTTCGCCATGCGTCATTTTATATACTACATCAAATCAATGCAAATTTGGGACCCTTTCAATATGGGGCCTTAAAAGAAAATTCTTTTCGTATAGACCAAAACTCTTCTAGTTTTTCTGGGCATTTGTTATATCTTCAGCGTACTTGTTTCTAGAACATACCTTCTGAAATGATGCCATTGTTTCCACATATTCCTCAGCGATGTCCAGCACTGTTAGCCCGTCTTTGTTTCCGAGCTCTAGGTTGACCCTCCCATCCCATGTTAGATCGCTAACTATCCTGGGATGCCCACAAATGGTGGCGAGATGTAAAGGTGTGTTTCCTTCATCATCCTTCTCATTTAAGAGTTTCTCCAGCTCTGGCATTTTGAGCATAGAACTAACTGCTTTGTCATTTCCACTCTTGACTGCGACATGAAAGATATTCTGACCTCGTAAAGTGAGCAGTTCCCTTGAATCAGGGCAGTGCTGGAGCATTCCTTGGATTATGTCAACATGGCCTTCGCTCGATGCTGTGTGAATTGGAAAGAAACCGCATAGGTCCCTTTGGTAAGTGGCAGCGCAAAAATTGCTTAGCAAGAACTTGACACCGTCAAGAAAACCTACAGATGCAGAAAAGTGAAGTGCATTTCTCCCCTCATCACATCTCAAATTGAAGGACTGGTCCTTTTCCCACAATATCCTTAGGACATCTGAATATAATTCTCAACAAAAGTTAGTGTTAGGACTTAGGACTGAAAGTGAAAATGTTTCCAATGAAGGTGAAGTCAAGGATGCAAATTCGAAACCATTTCAGAGGAAAAAAAGACAGATTTCCAGTTAGCAGATAGGAAATGAATTGCAAAATGCAACAAGTCAAGTATGCATAAAATGATTGGCATTCGCCATCATTGGTGACGTGTGTGATCATTTTTGGAAAGGGATAATGGTGTTTGATGCTTTAAAACTTCTTACTCAGGGTTCAAACAGGACCACCATTTCTACAAGATACATTTCAAAATATGATCAAAGATATGAGAAAATAATGGTTTCTTTAGTAAGTTTTCTCTTCCTTTTTGTTATCTTATGTCAGTTTATTTCCTAAATGAAAATTAACCATCCTTTTCACAAGGACAGAGAGAATTAATAAAACATTGCAAGTTTCAGAGAAATAAGAAAAATGGAAACAATAACAGAGAATAATTCTAGACACACTCACACACATGGACTCATGCACACAAAGAGAGAGATACAATGACCAATACCCACATAATCCCCAATTGTTTGGAGACAGACAGAGTCGGTCTTCAGCTAAAGCTTGCGTTGCAGCAACTTTAGGCCCCCAATTATTATTATTTTTTTTTGCATTTTAGGGGCCCTCCTACTTTTTGACCCCTTTTAATAGTTCAACAAAAAGGGCCTCATTTTCAATTTTCGCTCTAGGACTCTGAAAAGTCAAGGCTGGCTCTAGAGACAGACTTAAGCTTTGTCAATACATACACGAAGTTGCTGCACCAAAAAATATTTATCACTGATATACCAGTTGCCCTATACCTCTAAAAACCGAGGAACTCACGGGGCATTATGCTGTGGAACCATGCCCCCAAATCAAGCCAAAAGGCATCACAGAGAGAGAGAGAGAGAGAGAGAGAGAAGGATGGAACACTTAATTTAGTAATTACCGATGTGCTTCCCAAGGATAGCAGCATGAACTGGTGACTTATTCTTGATCTGCCCTTCGACTCTGCATATCCCAGCAGGATTCTCCATAAGCAGCTTAACAAGACCAACAAAACCCGCTTCTGCTGCCAGATACAGCACGGACTTCCCTTCCTTATTAACTGAATACCATGCGCTTCGGTTCCTATCAATGAGAATTCGAGCCACCTTCTGATGACGATGCCCTAAAGCCTCATGCAATGCAGTATTACGCTCTTCATTCTCCAATTCCAAAGCACCTTCTCTTAAATCACAATTGATTAGTAGAGTGACAAGCAACGAGTCACCTACTCTTGCTGCGATGTGGAGTGGAGAGTCGCCTTTAGAGTTTTTTTCAGCAACATAGAAAGGCAAGTCCTTGCAAAGAAGCTTAACGATCTCATAGTGCCTGCAGCTTGTTGCAATATGCAGAACTGTGTTTTTCTGAGGACCTAGTTGGACACAGCCAGCTGATGATTGATAGTGCCTATCTAGTGTGCCATGTTCCATCGCTTTTATGAATTCAAGAATATCACCTTCTGTAGTTGCTCTGTACAGTTCAGGGTCCATGGACTCTTCCATCCCATAGCTCTCCTCTTCCCCCCCCCCTCCTCCAACAAACCAGGATTTTTGGGTACCGACATTTCTCAACTCACTTCTCTGAGGTTAACGTTCATACAACAAATCTATATAAAAGAAACTCATGCGCGTCTCTTTCTGTCAAAATTCAAATTGGCTGGCAGTGACTAGATTGCTTGCCTGACAAAATATTTTCTCCTTAAACAAATGTACTTTCTTATCTTTCTACCCTTATGTATGGCCCAAGTAATTGCTGGTCTTTTAGTATGGTAAAATTGACTTGGATCTTGAGTACGAGTCCCAATGCCAAGAAAGTACATAGGAAAGATTTTGGACTATCAAAGGAGACCATAACAATCAATGTTCCTGTCGACCTCTTTAATATAACTAAGAAATAAAACTTATACGATTATGGGATTGGACAACAAACATATTGGGTCCTTCATGATCCCCTAAAGTCCGGTGGAGATAATACTTTTGCTGGCTGTACCATAAAAAAAGTACCTAGACAAGAATATACTAGAGTATCCATTACTAAGAGGCATCTCTCTAAACTGATGTGTTTGTTGTCAGAAATGGCATAGTCAATCGTTGCTGCACGGCCTTTGGCGACTGATTGGAGGCTGCTGGAACAGGATAAAATTAAGAATGCATTTTCCTATGTCATGAGAGTTATCTTTTGTTCATACCCAACCAAGACATGTTCCTTGATTCTTCCCCTTTCACTGAACCTATGAAAAGGAAGTTCTATGTTTTATGGAATTTACCCCCGGTTATTGTGAAATCCACGCTATAGAGCAGTAGCGCACAGCAGCACTTAAGCATCCCCAAGTGTGTAACGCTTTCCTTAGAAAGATTAAAAAAAAAATACTAATAGAGTCACTAACCTGTCATCAAGAACTCTTAACATATTTTTAACTCCTGGCTTCCACTTCACACTGATCAATGAAAGAAGGAAACAAAAATTTACATGGGTTAGGTCCCACAGAAAGATAAGGAAATTTAACATGAACAAATCATTTCATCATTAATTGAGATGACATATTCCTTGATGCTTCCCTCCTCCCCTCTACTGAACCAAAGAAAATGTAAGCTTTATGTCTCTTTTTTGCCAGCTGGGTAACATATAATGTTTAGTCTGTACGACTTATTTAACTCATTTAGATGACCCAACCAGGAATGGTGAACTAGTTCCCTCAAGGCTCCTTGAGATTTCTACAGGCAATAAAGGCTATGAATACACAGTAAACTCGAGTCCCGAAATAATTTGCAATAAAGTTCACACTCAAATAAGCATTCCTTCAAGAGATTCCCCTTATACAAACAGATAAGTTACATGGTACAATAGTTTAGCCAGGACGAGAAACATCCAGCAAAATCAGAGTACCCCCAAAATATGTATGAACCAAAATATGTATGAAACAAAATGCATGAAAAGATTTATACAAATTCCACTACACGAGAGAATGGCAAAAGGTAGAGACCAGTAAAACTAAAGGGTCAAGTCATCCTTCCTCGTCTTCGCGGTAACTTCCAGAGGCTAACATCATCAGGCAAAAGAAATAGTATGAGATGTGCCGTATGACAGGGAACGTGGTGGTATCGGGAAAGAAGAGTGGAACGAAGAGCACTAAGAGAATGGAAAGGAAAACAATTTCCATGATCAGGACAACATTGGCCAACCAAGTGAGTTTACTAACAACTAGATATACACCTGCCATGAATGCTAAGGACATCATAGAAAGAGCTAGCCCCAACAATGGTAGGGCCAATCTGAGGGAAGTGAGGATTAAATTGAGATCACCTAACTGTGCCCAAATGAGAGACACTGCAACTATCATTGAGCTGAACATGGCTATGGTATCGCAAATCACGAATATTTGGAACTTGCTTTTATTCAGCATAGTTGCCATGCCTTGGTTTGGATCGGAATTGTTGTAGCCACCGGGCATTGTGAAACCCGCTGCATATGTCACGGTGGCTACTAGTGTTGCCACCAACAAGAGTGTGTTGATCCTGTCCTTGTAGTTTTCCATGTTAGGCTGTTGATATCCCAATGAAGTTTGTGTAATTAGTTTTGGAACTTTAGAGCATTTTCCATTCGGTGCACCCGCAGATTTCAACGCCATCCAGGTCAATCGCTGCACAATTTCAAGAAAACAAAAGAGTAACATCTGCTGGTGGTAATGACTAAGGAAGCAATAAGGAAGAAAATGGTAATTAGTGAGAGTAAATAACATAAACAGTCATATTTCTCCCTCAAAACACACGCGCAAGCAGAGATATGCAAGATCATGTCAACCTGCACAAATGTCCACAGATTTTCTCTTCCCAAATCCCATGTTCCCTATATGTCCAATGCACTCTAAATCACCCAATGTAGTAGAAAATATCAGGTCTCAATGATTTAGAGGTGCGATCCTACAATTGGAAGTACATTAGGACAGGGGGACACAAATTTTAGGAACAAAATAGACAAAACGAACCTATACTCTCACAATAGTTTTGGGCACCAAACCTTTTTTGCACAAAATCACATGGCTAAGGAAAAATTTCTCAATGTTCCACAATATGCTGATCTAGAAAGATGTGCTCGCAATTGTTTTACAATAAAGGCCATCTGACAGCATCAGGTATAAGTTAAAAAAAAAAAAAAAAGAGGCCCTAGTTTTTGCAATTTGTGGACTATAATTTTGTGTTCTTCTGATTGTGTAACATCGCAGCAGTTACTTTTTAGCGGCACACGTACCTTGCGGAATGAAACCATCATACCCATGCGTTCCTCAGCAGCATCAAGAGCGGTCATGCCATCACCATTCACTAATTCCAGGTTAATTCTCTTGTCCCATGTCAAAGAACTTACTACTTTAGGATTCCAGTGGATCGCTGCCAAGTGCAGAGGTGAGTTCCCACTATCATCTCTCTCATTTAGAAGTTTCTCATGCTCAGGAGTCTTAAGTATATAATCGATGACATTGCTTTTCCCATTCCTAGCTGCAACATGAAGAATGTTCTCACCTTCGTTTGTCAACAACTCCCTCCAATCAGGGCAACGCTGAAGCAGCTTCTGAAGAATATCCAAATGGCCTTTCCCTGATGCTGTGTGGACAGGCAAGAAGCCATTGTCATCCCTTTCAAGTACACATTCACTGGATTTGTCTAGCAAGTATTGAACTCCCACATAGTAACCTTCGGATGCTGCACAATGGAGCGGAGTTTCGCCATCTTCATCTCTTAAGAGAATGAATATTGGCATTTTCTCCAAGATAATTTCTAACATACCTAGAAACAGAGAAGGCGAGGGGGATGTTGTGAGACACTTAGGCTTGTTTGAACGTAAAATGTTTTATCTATTTTTCGGTGTTTGGTTGTGTAAAAAATTAGGAAAACGTACTTATCCTTAAATTTTTCATAAGTTATTTTCTGAAATGAACCCGCTGCCTTCTACAATAATTCTCACTGCTCAATTTCCTTGATCTTCAGTCCTAACCCACATTTAATTCCAATATTCTCATATTTCCCACCGTTTAAGCCCCCATCTCTCTCTGCACTATTTTGTTAATTTCTGAAAATATTTTCAAGTGCTAACCAAACACCGAAAAATAAAATTTTGTAGTTTATTTTCTAAAAAAATATTATACAAGAAAATTATTTTACATTATAAAATATTTTACATCGAAATAAACGGAGCCTTATTCATGAATAACCACGCCCTTAATATTATTGAAAAGATCAATCATTTTGAATCTGCTACTAACATTTACAAAGTTTCAATACTCTGGTGCTATGCTAACAACTAATGCCTTGTTCTCTTTGGTTTTTGAAAAGAATTTTTCAAAAAATTCCTCCTAGATGCCTTCTAGATTCCTCTTACTTTCCACATTTTTCTCTCTATCTCTCTTCACTTATTACCCCTACTATTTTTCAAAAAAAATTTCAAAACAAAAACCAAACACAGCATAAGGTTCTGTACCCTTTTTTTTTTCCTTCATAAAACCGGTACTTTAATACTTTAATTTGGTTTCGGTTCAAATATCCATTGGCACCAGCCGTATCGGATACCGACTGGCACGGGTAGATACCGGGAGTACAATATACCGAAAAAGTCTAAAAAAATTAACTCCATTAGCTTCCGAACGCTCACTCTGATTGCAACTTCAGTACAATTTTCCTTTCAACAAAAGACTTGAATTAGTTTACAACCAACGTTTTAAATAACAGTGTAGTGTGATGAGTTCATCATTAACATGTATGCATCTTTTTCCCTTAAAAGATATTCCCATTGCAAATAAACCTAACGAACTGACGAAAAAAGAATTACACGTTAAGTGATAGAATATTAAGGGCTACACATTAAGTGATAGGATATTAAGGGCCTCATTTTTTAGGATCATCTTAGGCTTTCGAAATCTCAGAGCCGGCCATGTGAGAACTGGTTAGTAAATCGTAAACAGACTAATACGTAATGGGACGGATCGATACGCATGCATCTTATAGGAGTATAATCAAAGGTAAAAAAAACCCGTTGCGTATTGACCGATATTTAAAGCCATATTATAGACGACATGAATTTTATAAGAGAAATTCTAAGAGTACAACTTTGAAACATAACTCTAAAAACAATTGTGTTCAAACTAATTCGATGCACCTGATTTCACATTTATTGGATGGCTCCGATCACAGCTAGGTTTATAGGCTCGCACCTTTATTTCTTCCCCTAATGGCAGCATTAACTGGGGACTTCCCTTTGATGTCCTCACAATTGGAATAATACCCCTCGTGAATGCAAATCTGCAACATAAGCTCAACCAAATCAACCCTGCCAGATTCAGCGGCCAGATAGAACGGAGACTTTCCTTCGTTATTCGCAACAAATGACACTTCTCCCCCATATCTTATCAAGTATTCCACCACCAGCCCCCTCTCCTTATCACCGTCCACCATCGTCATCATCGCCTCGTGCAAAGCCGTGTTCCCCTCCCTATTCTTCGACCCCAACAGTATATCAGGCCTACAGTAAGGACCCCCCGCTACGCCGCCTTCCACCGCCTCCGGCGAACACGCCGGAGAGTCCTCCGCGAACTGCTTGAGGACCATGACCGCAGCGTGGCAACCAGACCGGGCGGCAGCGTGGAGGGGAGTGTCGCCCTTGGCGTTACGAGCGGCGATGAGAGAGGGGGAGTGGTAGGCGATGAAGCCGACCAGGTCTTGGTGTCCGAAGGCGGCGGCCACGTGGAGGTAGGAGTTGGCGAGCGGGGTGGTTTGGTAGAAAACGGAGGAGAGAGAGAGGTGCTTGTCGGCTGAGACTCGGAGGAGGGTTTCGATGAAGTGGTCGACGTCGCCCTTTATTGTTGCCTTGTATAAATCCAGATCCATTGTCGTTGGTTTCTTGGCATTGGTATTGGTCTTGGATGAAGAAGAAGTGGGATTGACGTCGCCCTTTATTGTTGCCTCGTATAAATCCAGATCCATTGTCGTTGGTTTCTTGGCATTGGTATTGGTATTGGTATTGGTATTGGATGAAGAAGAAGTGGGATTTGCGTTGGTAGTGTGTTCATGGTTTTTGGGTTTGTTGTGTTTAAGGTTTTTGAGTTTGTTGTGTCTCTTCCACCAACGGTCTTCTTCTTTTATCTGCATTTTGAGGTCTAGGCGCCCCATTTTTTCAGATGAAATTTACTGCACAACTTAACTAATTAAGCACACAAGAGCTAGCGCTCCTGGCAGGCTAGGCAAGTAGGGAGAGAAAGGTGAATCAATTTGCAAGAAGGAGAAGAGAGAAGACGACTTGTTGATTTAACAGAGTGCGAAGAAACTGATGATGATTGTCTCAATTCTGAAGAAGATGTTCCCAAGAAAAAAAGAAGATTGATGGAGACAGAGAAGATCTCTTCGTGTAGACCCTTGTTTTGAGCAAGACTCCTTTTGACAAGTTATTTAAAGCGTTTTCTTTCTGAGAATAGATTCTCTCGGCCGGGGGAGGAGAACTCCACTTTTCTTCCAAACCAATGCAAATACAGCACGTTATCAAACTCCAAGCAAAATCTTCACAGATTAAAAAGTGGATATTATTTGAGCAGATACGACGCCGTTGAGGTGACAAAATTTGTACGGCTCTTTTAGGGCTCTTATTGAAAGCTCTAGAGCTAAAAAATTGATCATGAACCTTTAGGTTAAAATGATTAGAAAAATAATCTCTTCACAACGATTCAAACGGATTGAAAATTGAAGCATTTAAGACTCCGTTTGTTTCGATGTAAAATGTTTTACAGTGTAAAATATTTTCCATGTAAAATGTTTTTTCAAAAAATAAACTTCAAACTTTTATTTTTCGGTGTTTGGTTGGCATTTGAAAATATTTTCAGAAATAAAAAAATAGTGTAGAGAGAGAGAGAGAGATGGGGAGCTTAAACACATACGGTGGAGAGACATGAGATTATTAGAATTGAACGTGAGTCAGGATTGACGATCGAGAAAACTAAGCAGTGAGAATTGTAGTAGAAGGCAACAGATTCATTTTAAAAAATAACTTACAGAAGATTTAAAAAATTATTTTTATCCAATTGATGGAAAATGTTTTACATGTAAAATGTTTTCCTTATTTTTTACATGACTAAACATAGGAAAATAGGTAAAATATTTTATCGAAAAATATTTTACGTCTAAATAAACAGAACCTAAGTATCTATTATTCATTTGGTTCTACGACTCTCTTAGAGCTCTCATTGAAAGTCTTAGAGTAACAAAGTAATTATGACCATTTAAGATAAAATGATTAGAAAAATAATATTTTTGCACTGGTTCAAATTTATTGAATATTGGAGCACTTAATTTTTTATACTGTTTATATATTAAAAAATATGATTAAAAAAATTAAGTGCTCCAATTTTTATTTCGTTTGAACTAGTGTGAAAATCTTTTTTTAATCATTTTATCCTAAAGGGTCATAATTAATTTTTTGCTTTAGGATTTTCAAGTTTCAGTGAGAGCCATAAGAGAGTCATAAAACCAAATGAAGAGCAAATACTTAAGTATTCTAATTTTCAATCTATTTGAATCAGTGTGAATATATTATTTTTTTGATTATTTTATCCTAAAGAGTCATAATTAATTTTTGGCTCTAATGTTTTCAATGAGAGCCTAAGAGAGCTATAAAATCAAATTAAGAGCAGATACTCAAGTACTCCAATTTTTTTGTTTGAATCAGTGTGGATATGTTTTTTTTTATCCTAAAATGTCATAATTAATTTTTGACTCTAAAGCTTTCAATGAAAGCCCTAAGAGAACCGTAGAACCAAATGAATAACAGATACTTAAGTGCTCAATTTTTCAATCTATTTAAATCAGTACGAAGATAATATTTTCTGATCATTTTATTTTAAAGGGTCATAATTAATTTTTGACTCTAGAACTTTCATTGAGAACCGTAAAAATTTTGGCACTTAAACGGCGCCGGATCTGCTCGGGCAATACCCATTTGTTACTCCTTGATAATGATTTGGCTTGGAATTTGATGACATGGCATGTTTACATTGGTTCGGAGGAAAAGTTAGAGTTTTCTTCCCCCTGGAGGAGAGAATATATTCTCCTTGACCAAGACCCATTGCATTTTGACTATTGAGCGGTTTGGCACGTAAGATCATGAGCAGGGTGCGAAAATTTCTCAAAATCAATTAACAAATGAGTTGGGGAGTTTTCAAATACAGTACTCCCTCCGTTCCAATTTGAGGGTCCATCTTTCATTTTTTGAACGTTTCAAAATGAGTGTCTCACTTAAAAGTTAACACCAAAAAAGCTAAAACTTTCCCATTTTGCCCTTTCTTCTCCAAACTTAAAAAATCATTAAATTATGATGTGAAAGGACAATTTTAAAAAGGCATACTTGGCGCCAATAGTATAGGAACGATTCTGAAGTTCTCCTTGGGAAATGTGACTAGCTGAAATTGCAGAGGCAATTTAAAACAAAAAGAATTGAAAACCACTTAAGGGCAAAATTGGAAACCAGCAAATCTGTCAATAAAATAATGATATTTTGTAAAATAGTTGGATTCCCGAAAAGGGGCTCACAAATTGAAACGGAGGGAGTATTATTTAAGTAGTCACTGATCCCACCCTTAAGCAAAGAGAAACTACATTTTCTAGAGACTACATTTTCTTAAGTAGTCTTTTTGTTGGTCTATCAGTATGAAATATGGATGGCGAATATTTTTTTTTTAAATTTGGGATGAAATGGATCGCGCTCTAATATTATATGAAAGCTTTATATTCAATTCAAAATCAATTGACAATAGGTCAATAAATATAGAGGTCTCAAATGTTATCAAGTGGTTACCTATTCAATTTCCAAACAATGTGGGAATATAAAAGGAGTCTTTGGAAAGGGTTTTGTCAAGTTTCTTACCGTCCATTTTCAATTTTTTTGGGCCCCATCCTGGACATGCAACAATGCTTGGATTCGTTCATTTTGTAGAACTCTTCGAGACCTTCGGCAGGTAAAAAATCATCCGTGTCAGTTACCAATCCACATATCATGTAAACATATTTATCTTTGAACAAATGGGTTCAATCTAGTGTGATAAGTGTACGTAGTCAACGAAAAATGTGTTCCAATCAGGAGTATCGATAAACATGATTTTTTGCATGGTAGAATGTCCCAACGAACTCTACAAAATAAACAGCTTCGATCATTATTGTGGGCCCGAAAAGAAATCCAAAAACAAATTGAAAATGGACAGTAAAAAACTTGACAAGACGCCAATGCACAGTGGGGTGTGTTCGGCACCTTGGTGCGCTCAACTGGAATAATTACTGTGTTCCTTTTGTGTCCTCGCTCGCCTTTCTTGTTGGTGTCAGCTACGATTGTGATGATCGAGAAGCGGGGTTGGGCGTTCCAGCGTCATTGAGGGCCCGTTTGGATGCTGCTATAGGGAGAGGGATTAGTTTTCCCCCCTTTACAAGACCGGGGCCCACGCGTTGCCCCCGTTTGGGAGCCACAAACTCGGGGGTTTTCCACAAGAGTAAATTACAGTAAACCCCCCTCAACTAACCCAAATTTTCACTTAACCCCCTCCGACTACAAAACTCAACAGTGTGCACCCTCTAACTATCCAGAATTGACACTTAACCCCCTTTTGTTAGGTCTCCGTAGGAAAAATGCACCAATGGCCGTCTCCGGCCACCGGGCGGCCGATCCGAGCCGTCCAAAATTTTTTTTAAAAAAAACCGAGTGGGCTTGCACGGGAATCAACGGCATCCGATGTGCGTAGGTGCTCGATCCAAACATCCCAAGAATTTAAATGGGGTGTTTAGATCGAGCACTTACGCACTTCGGATGCGATTGATTCCCGCATAAGCCCACTCGATTTTTTTTTTAAAATTTTTTGGACGGCTCGGATCGGCCGCCCGGTGGCCGGAGACGGCCGTCGGTGCATTTTTCCTACGGAGACCTAACAAAAGGGGGTTAAGTGCCAATTCTAGATAGTTAGAGGGTGCACACTGTTGAGTTTTATAGTCGGAGGGGGTTAAGTGAAAATTTGGGTTAGTTGAGGGGGGTTTACTGTAATTTACTCTTTCCACAACACCGTTTCTTGCCTAAGACCAGAGAAAGGGGCATCGGCGGTCTTATATTCGGCTAGGGTTTGAGGTGTCCATGAGTTATCCCCCTAATCCCCCTTCAAACCGGACGATTTCACCCCTCCTTATCCCCCTTCTCTCACCTCCAGCTTCCCATTTCTGCCGCCCACCATTTGTGGTTTTGTTCGACGAGCAGCGGCGATTTGGTAAGTGCAACGGATTTGAGCTTCGATTAACTCAGGTATGACGTTTGATTAACCGATTTTATGTTGTGTGATGAGTTTTTTGTTGATTTTCGAGTAGAATGATGTGTGGGTTTTTCTTGTACCTGCGATTTGGTGTTTCTCCATGGATTTGGGTCTGGACATGTAACACGGATTTTTATTGTAAGATTATGGCCCTCGTGATCTTGCTTGACCAGATGCTCGGATCCTCGAAACGCTTCTCGATTTGAAGTCCCTGTGTATATGCAGTTCTATGTATATACTTACATATGGGTATGCATACACTGATCCAACCCTTAGCAGCATCAGATTTGACTCCGAATTGTATCGGCAGCCATGGGCGCCGTGTCTTTATTTTCCTGTTACTTTTTGTTGATATGTGAAGAGAGATTGAAACCACCCCCTCTCCATTGTTTCGATTGAACCCAGAACCACATGGGTGTGGCTTGACTGAACTCAATTTGTTTGTTGTACGCGTAGAAAACAAAAAATTAGGATGATGATTTGCTGTATGTTGAAAACCAGTTCACAAAATGGTCAAAATTATAAACTGATAAACTTCAAAAATGCAGAGAAATATCCATTCAACCTACGTCAACTGAACGTTTTTTCAAGTGTTTTGCTGCGGCTATGGGTTGGTCATAGAACAAAATGTTGATTTTTGGATAGAGGAGATTAAAAGAAAAATAAAATATTAGCTCCATAATTGCCATCTACATACCAAGGCACGATAGTTTTTTTATTTGATTTTCTAGCGGACAGCCTCTAACTCGAGTCTGTCAAATTATAAGTTATAATAGTATGCACCAGTAGACCAACCCAAAGAGCAACGTGCCCCTGTAGTTGCTGTGTTCAGTAAAGATAGGTGCAAGAAACGTTCAATAACTGTGTTCGTGTGATTTTAAAGGAAAAAGCAGGAATAGACTACTTGCCTCCTGGTCGCAGTTGAGGAACCAAAAGGAGTTGAATGAGGGAAACTGTGAAAAGCATAATTGCTTGTGAGATATGTGATGCTAACTTGTAATTTGTAACTTTGTAAGTGCTTGTAAGTGTTACCTTCTAAGAGATTTGATTTGATTGGATGTGATTATTTCTTCCATGTTGTCCTTTTTCATAAGACCAAGTATAATTGATCATTCAGTCCCAGTTGTTAATTGTTTTCTCCTCTTATGGTTTTTTTTTCTCTTCCTAACCTCTTTGTTAGTTATTATGGTCCTAGCCAAAACTACATACAAACTAATGTATGGGCCAAATAGAGTGGCCCACATTTTAGTCTTTAATCAATCAAATTTGGTTTGTTCATATGAATGCATCTTTCCCTGACAGGCTTTGGCAAGTAATGTGTGACTAACAAGGGCAATGACGAGTCAATTAATTTGTTATTTGAGGTAGGTACCTTGGCGGGGTAACATTAGTTGCAGCCAATGAGTGCCCTTATGATTAACTTCCAATGTCTAAGCCCATATGCTGATTTTCTGCAATATTAAGCCATTGAAAGACCATGTGTGTGTGTGTGTGTGCGCGCGCGCGCGCAGCTGGTAGTTTTCTGCACTTAGCTTGGTGGCTTGTGTGTTGTGCTTGGTTTGTGCAGATTGTTGGCCACTAGACAGTGTGTGGTGATGTGTGTGTGCAAAGTGCAAAAAAAATTCATGGCAGCCACTGTTTGCTTTGGTTTTCTGATTTTGGCTACCTGTAACATTTGTGTTTGCCATGTTGGTTGCTGGTGTTTCTAAAGGGAGGGGCCTAGGGTCTTATTTTGGGGTCATAACTTATCCCATTGTGCATGTGTGACTGTCACTAAAATCGTGCAAGTGCAGGTGTGACTGTGACTAGAATGCTATTTTCCTAAGGTACCATGCTTTAATGGAATTGCAGAAAGAATTTGGTAGCTATGATGTCTTATAAGTTGAGCCAAGTGTGTGTGTGTGTCCAGAGTTTGGTAGCATGCTGTTTTTGTGCAGTTTGTCTAGAGTTTGGTGGCTATTGCTGTGTGTGTCCAAAATTCAGTTTTAATGAAGATTGGAGGCTGTTTTAGTGCAGTTTTTTTGTGTTACTGCTGTGTCCAACCTCTGTCCATCCTATGCTATGTCCAAGATGTGTTGAAACTATATTTCTACTGTGTCCAAGATTGTGGTTGCAGCATCCAATCGGGCCGTTTTCCAGATTTTTGTGGCTATGATGATACATTTTTACAAGACACTTTGAGGACTTAGGCGAGGCAACATTGGAAGGTCAAATTGGCAACTAATGTTGCAACGTACTTGTTCTTAAAAATGTGGTCTATAAACTTACAAATTATGTGAGCCAAGTATTAACAAGTGTTCGACACGTATCCAAGCACGCCACCGAGTCCCACAAGAAAAAGAAGCAAAGGAAGACCAAGAAGATGAAGAGCATTGTAATTTTTTCGTAGGTTTCGTATGTTGTATTTTGCTAGCACATTTATTCGATTCGGAATGAAATTGTAAGTATAATTAAGAATTTGGAAATTAATGTATTATGTAGACCAAAATATACCAAAAGCTTATGAAAGCAAAGCATGTTTTGTTCATCATGCCAAATTACTTATTATTGGTGTTCCGTGTTCTGGTTTACTTTTTAAATAAAGTTAAGAAGGTGGTATCCAGTTTTTTTTTTGATGGTTTGGCAGAGTTGGAAAACTTGTTATTGGTGGGTTAGGGTTGCGTGATCTAGCTTGTCCAAATCAGGCTTTGCTTTCTAAAATGGCGTGGAGGATTTTTAAAAATCCTAGTAGTCTGTTGGTATCAGAGAGAAGAAGTTGATGATTAAAGGTTTTAAAAAAGACATCAGACGCACTACATTTACCAAAACACATAGAATATACATGAAAAAATTACATCATAGAAAATAGGTTGCTTAAACAAAGGAGTTTGCCCAATGTAGTTTTAAAAAAAAATAACCAAAATTTTTTAAATAACCGAATATTTTAAAATAAAAACAGAATTTTTTATTTTTTCATATTATTAAGTTAGTTAATTTGTTAGTAAAAATAAATATTATGGCTTAAATTGTGAAAGATTAATTATATTTGCAATTATATATATAACGTAATACATAATAAAGTTTGGGACTGCACAAGGATAAAATGGTCATTTGACAGCTTTTTACATCATCCACCCTTCCTTATACCCCTATTATTCCTCCATCCAAACGAAGTACTATTTAATCCCCCTTCTCTAATACCTCATCCAAACAACTTACTATTTTATCCCCCCTCCATAAACATTACATCAATGTGGGCCCTCCCTTATTAACTAATACCCCATACTATCTTATCCCCTTTATTAACTAATACCCTCACAATTCTTTACCCACATCCAAATGGGCCGTGAGGGTTTTTTCTTCATGAGAAATTTTTCAGTGCTGGATGGCTATCACGTGATGTTCACTTAGTGTGTCATAAGCTCAGCTGTTCTAAATTTTGTCGCAGCTCATTCATTCCTCCGGTGAAAAATATCTTACGATTGTCCATAAGTTCCTTTTGTTTGTCATTCATTAAACAATGCCATGATCCATATAATCACATCTCTCTTATTACCGAATTAGCATATAGAATCAAAATGTGGTACACCAAGATTCCAAAATAGTGAGTTTACTGATCTGAGACTCCGAAGCGATCCCGATCTTTTTCCTACTTATTTTTATTTACCGTTCTACAAGGGGAACAAATTAAAATAATTGAAATATTCGTGTCAGTTACTTTACGCTCATCTAGATTTGTCTCGGCAATTCAATCCCACCATCCATAGTTGGGGAATCCGATTAAAACTCAAACAAAGTTCCGTATGGACTACTCCATAAGTTGATAGTATCTGAAATGTTTTGAACGGAAAACTTTGAAGGAAATAAATCCCCAAATATCAAGTTGGTGGGCAAGATTTCAAAAGAATGGGTTAATAGGACAAGTGTAAAAAGAAAAACTGTCAAAATGCTTCTAGAAAGTATGCATATATATGGACAACGGAGAAAAGATCAGAGAAAACAAAAAGGAAAAAAATACTAAAAAAAGGGGGAATTTGCTCTTATGCGTCCTGTACTATCACCGATTGGAAGATAAACTATTTATACTTCAAATTTAAGCATTTACAATTACACCCCTTATTCGTAAAAATACAGGGGTGTAAGTGCAAACTTTTTTTCTTTCATTTCAAAGTACATGGGTGTAAGTGTTTAAATTTGAAGTACAAGGAGTGTATTTTTGAATCAGTGATAGTACAGGGGGTGTAAGTGCAAATTATCCTAAAAAAAGGCTAAATAAATTGAATGGCGAGGAAGATTGAGGGAAAATTTTTCAATGTCGAGTGGGTACCACATGGTGCCCACTCGTACATTTGAGCCGTCCATTTCGTTTTTGAACGGCTCAGATTTGGAGAGAGAAAGGGCTGGGGTGAGAGAAGAGAGATGGTTTCAATCCGAACCGTCCAAAAATGTATCGGACAGTGTGGATGCGGCGAGCAAGTACCACGTGAAATATACTCGCTTGGCATTGCAACAATTCATATGCATTTTCTTTTCACCAATTACACGCTATTTCGATGCTAAAACAATCAGTTTCTCACAACAAACACACCAATTAAACTAACATTTTTTAGCATATAATTACAAGGTGAGCTGTTGGAAAAGAGTTTCTTGAATATGATCAGGTCTGAAAGATCGATCCTAATAATAATTCTTGAAGAACTAATTTTATGCTCATATTATTTCATTATTGTCTTTACTTTTTTGCCAAGTTCCTTTTATTATTGTCTTAATTTTATAATAAGTTATCAACACGAAACTCTAACCATAAAAAGTGTCCTACTAGAAGTGGCATGGTGTGCCCCTTGTCCCTGAAGTATTTTACGTATTAGTAAAACAAAATAAAAAGTAAAACAAAATAAAAAGATGTTGGCTCAAGTTAGGAAAAGCTCATCTCAGACGACACATAAAAATATTAAAAGACAAAATCTTTTTGGAACAAGAGTCTTTTAGCATCTTTTTGGTCATCTTTCCTAAAATTTTCAACTATGAGCTTTATTTTTATATTTTTCTAATTCCTCTAATCGAACTGAATGTCGTGATGTAAAAACTATATCCAAATTTAAGTAAGAATTAAGGCCTTGTTTGATAAATGAGTTGGATTAGTAAGGAGATGAGATTGAGATGGGATTAGCAAGGAGATGGGATTATGGTGTGGGATTCGTAAGGAGATGGGATTAGTAAGAGCATCCACAGTGGAATAACCAAAAGTGAATAATCAAAAGTTGCCACATCATCTTTTGGTTATGCATTTAAGGGGTTGCTAAAGTTAGCAATGTAGATGTCCACAATGATACAATCAAATTTGAATAACCAAAACTTGCCACATCACATATTCAATTTATAAAAATCTAAAAATTGTGAACATAGAAAACAATTTTTTTAAAAATAGGTTTCAAACCAATAAAAACAGGTTATTAGAAAAAGAGAAAATTGTTTTTTGAAAACTTTGATTTAAAAAAAAAAATTGGGGAAAAAATTAAAAAAACGGTTTTTGAATAAAAAAATAGTTTTTGAAAAAAAGAACAGGTTTTGAAAAAAAAATTAATAAAACAACTGTTTTTGCAAAAAAAACAATACTTGATTGAAGAAATAGTTTTCACAAAAGAAAATTAGTTTTGAAAAAAAAACAATTTTTGCAAAAAAAATAAAAAATTTTTTAAAAGTATTTTTCTTAGAAATATGTTGAAAATGGAAGAGAAATAATATTTTTGTGTAATGATGGTATACTTGATTGAAGAAATATGGAAACAACTAAATTTGATTATTGGCAAAAAGTTGCTAGTTTTGATTATACAATAGCCAAAATTTGATGAGTTGCTAAGAGGTTGCTAAATTTGATTATTCCACTGTGAGCTCTTTTTGGAGCTTATGTTGCTAATCTTAGCAACATTTTAGTTTTGATTATACCACTGTGGATGCTCTAATATTATGTTTGTTTCCCACGCGTAGGATAGGATTGGAAGATTGATGTTCCAATATTACCCTTGTTCATCCGTAATTTCCAAAATTTTACCTAATTTGTTTTTTCGGCAATACACAATGGAATATTTACCCAAAAAAACATAGAATGATGAAATTGTTAATACCATGTTTGTTTAGGACACGATTAGATTGGATTAAAACAATAATTTTCTTTAATTTTTTCCCTCAATGAAGTAAAAGAGAAAATACAATTAAAATGTCCTATTTTTTTAGTCTTTCTTCTTCTTCTTCTTCTTTTTTAACTGTACTTACCATTTTGTGAAAATAAAATTAAAATGGTTAGAAAATACAACTAATGTACATTTTTATACTACATTTAGGTCCAACACAATTATGGCTACCCAACATCATGCACCGACGGTGCACAACTGGGTTTGTGAAATCCACTTTTGATTTCCACACAAGTTCCACACAAATAATTCAAGTTACTAATTAAATCTATTATGCATTTTTTTTCATTTCCGTTTGTCTTTTTGGGTTTTACAAGTTCCAAAAATATCACGAAGCAAAAAAGAAAAAATGGAACAAAACAAAAAATTTACAAAACATGAAGAAAAAAAAAAGTGTTTTAAAATCATTGCGCAAAAAATGTAGGAAAATACTGGATGTTTCTAACTCACCCTTCAAAAATGGACCGATGCATTGATAATCTAATTTTTACGCAACCAATATCATACCCATTATATCGGTGGTAATTTTCAGAGGTTTTTTGGTGCATGGGTGAGATCCCAAGGGTAATTAGGTCAATGTAATTTAATTTCATGGGATAGGAATGTTAATACCTAATCTCCCAAGGAATTACTAATCCTCCCTAGTGAGGGGATTGCCCATCCCATGGGATTACTAATTCCCTCCCATTTTGTGCAATCAAACATAGAATTAGGGAACCCATAGGATTAGTAATCCTATCCCACCTTCTAACTCACTTATCAAACAAGGCCGAGAAAATAACCAAAAAGACTCCCCAAAAAATTAGCCCATGTTGCGAGCGAAGCTTCTATCGGCTAGTGTGTCCATCCAGCAATAATTTGAAATCGACGTTTGTTTGTCGTGAGCAGAACTTCTTTTGGTAGGACCAAACATGGCGCATCCAATGTTAAATATTGTGTACGACACGTAATAAAAGTCAAACCTTGTGTACTCCATGTTGGACATGGCATACACTATGTTCGCCACCACTAAGTTAAAATCCTATAGCTCCCGTCATAGCATATATACACATATATTATGCAGATATGTTAGACTTCAGAATTCAGATCAAACGAGTCTTAAAAAAACAAAAGAAGAAAAGGCCTGATTACATATGTTCATTGCTCATTACATATGTATATACGCACCTTTTCCTACTAATTTACGCATAACTATTATGTAACTATAATGGAAAATTCTATGTACCTAGAAATTACCCCGAATTTGAAAATCAATGGTCCAGATTGACTTTAAGTGAATCTGGACAATTGATTTTCAAATTCGGAGTAATTTCTGGATACTTTTTCGGGATACCTAGCACTCCTCAACTATAATACAACTACATATCCCCAGACCAACACTTCATTGGTCCCAATACAATTACGTATTTCACAACACATATAACACGAGGCTAGGTTGTACATAAATGAACGTCCAAATCTCCCCCGTCCTTCTATATCAAATTCTTTCTCAACCACACGATCAGCTTTTCGACACTAATTGTGGAGTGGGTAAAAGATTTGAAACAGAAGGACGAGACAGATAAGGAAACGGATTTCGTTAATCTTCATTTTCATCATATTCGGTATAGCTTCCAAAGGCATATAGAAGGAGGCGAAACGGAAAGTATGAGAGTCGGCGAAAGATGCGGTAGTTGGATGAACCCAAGAAGCAGAGGGGCACGAAGAGCGCTGCTAGCACGATGACAACGTTGGAGCCCATAACCAGAATAACATTGCCAAGCCAACTGACTGTGTTCACCACTACGTAAAGACCCGCCATGAAAGCTATGGACATCATGGCTAGCGCAATAGCCAGAAGTGGCACTGCTAATTTCAAGGCAACATGCATCGAATTAAGATCGCCAAGCTGGGCGCATATGAGAGTGACGGTGACTATGATGGAACTGTACATAGCTATGGTGTCGCAAATCATGAATTCCTGAAACTTTACTTTGGCTAGCATGGTTGCCATGCCTTGGTCCGGGTCAGAATTGTTGTAGCCACCAGGGACAGTGAAACCAGCAGTGAAGGTTACAGTCGCGACTAGTGTTGCCACCAGTAGAACGACATCGACCTTGTCCTTGTTGTTCCATAATTCGGCATTTTGCCCAGCACTTGAGGTTTTTTTTGTGTTGGAAACATTTGTGTGAGCAGATCGCGGAGCACCAGCAATTCTCAAGGCCATCCATGTCAGTCTCTGCAGAACACAAGGGGTAATTTTCTACAGGGCAATCTTGCATGCACAAAAACGAAATACAGAAAAGTGCAAATAACAGTCACGACACACTCCCTCTGTCAGAGCTGGCTCAATGGAACTGGAGGCCAACAATCCAAGATAGGCTTTTTCACATTTTATCAAATTCTGTAGAAATTCCTATTCGAAGTGATCTTTCTAGCTTTCTGAGGTGCATGATCGATGATTAAATCTTCATACTAAAGTTCTGCGAACAAGTTTTTTTACAAATTGGTAGTAAATCTACTCATCTAATCTATCCCTTTTGACTTCGAAATGCATCTGCTGTTTTGGGCCTTCTTTTCTACTTGGGTCGCTTTCCACCATATGTCATTTTATATACCTACACCAAATCTACACAAATTTGGGAGCCTTTCCAAATTGGGCCTTAAAAGGAAAATCTTTTCATATAGACCAAAACTCTTCTACGTGTTCTGGGCATTTGTTATATCTTCAGCGTACTTGTATGTAGAACATACCTTCCGAAATGATGCCCTTGTTTCCATAAATTCCTCAGCAATGTCCAGCGCTGTTAACCCGTCGTTGTTTACGAGCTCTAAGTCGACCCTCTCATCCCATGTTAGAGCTCTAATAATCCTCGGATGCCCACAAATGGTAGCGACATGTAAAGGCGTGTTTCCTTCATCGTCCTTCTCATTTAAGAGTTTCTCCAGCTCTGGCATTTTGAGCATAGAACTAACTGCTTTGTCATTTCCACTCTTGGCTGCGACATGAAAGATATTCTGACCTTGTAAAGTGAGCAGTTCCCTTGAATCAGGGCAGTGCTGGAGCATCCCTTGGATTATGTCGACATGGCCTTCGCTCGACGCTGTGTGAATAGGAAAGAGACCATATATGTCCCTTTGGTAAGCGGCAGCGCAAAAATTGCTTAGCAAGAACTTGACCCCTTCAAGAAAACCTAATGATGCAGAAAAGTGAAGTGCATTTCTCCCCTCCTCATCACATCTCAAATTGAAGGAGGACTGGTCCTTTTCCCACAACATCTTTAGGACATCTGATTTTAATTCTCAACAAAAGCTAGTGTTAGGACAGAAAATGAAAATGTTTCCAATGAAGGTGAAGTCAAGGATGAAAATTAGAAACCATTTCAGAGGAAAAAAGACAGACTTTCAGTTAGCAAATAGGGAAAGAATAGCAAAATGCAACAAGTCAAGTATGCATAAAATATTGTGCATTCACCATCATTGGTGACGTGTGTGATCAATTCTAGGAAAGGGATAATTGTGTTTGATGCTAAAAAACCTCTTACTCAAGGTTCAAAGAGGACCACCATTTCTACAAGATATATTTCAAAATATGATCAAAGATGAGCATGAGAAAATAATGGTTTTCTTTAGTAAGTTTTCTCTTCCTTTTTGTTATCTTATGTCAGTTTATTTCATAAAGGAAAACTAACCATCCTTTTCACAAGGACAGAAAGGAGTAATAAGACATTGCAAGTTTCAGAGAAATAAGAAAAATGGAAAACCAATAAAAGAGAATATGAATGTATTTTCAGACACACTCACACACGCGGACACACACACACACACACACAAAGAGAGAGAGATACAATAATGAATACCCACATAATCTGCAAATGCTTGGAGACAAACTTAACCTTTGTCAATATGTGCACAAAGTGGCTGCTTTCAAAAATATTTACCGCCGAAATACCAGCTGCCCAATACCTCCAAAAACTGAGGAACTCAAGGGACGTTATGCCGTGGAACCATGCCCCCAAATCAAGTCAGAAGGCATCATAGAGGGCAGGCAGAGAGAGAGAGAGAGAGGGAGAGAGAGAGAGAGAGAGAGAGGGAGAGAGAGAGAGAGAGAGAAGGATGGGACACTTAATTTAGTAATTACCGATGTGCTTCGCAAGGATAGCAGCATGAACTGGTGACTTATTCCTGATCCGCCCTTCAACTCTGCATATCCCAGCAGGATTCTCCATAAGCAGCTTAACAAGACCAACAAAACCCGCTTCTGCTGCCAGATACAACACAGACTTCCCTTCCTTATTAACTGAATACCATGCGCTTCGGTTCCTATCAATAAGAATTCGAGCCACCTTCCGATGACGATGACCTAACGCCTCATGCAATGCAGTATTACGCTCTTCATTTTCCAATTCCAAAGCACCTTCTCTCCAATCACAGTTGATTAGTAGGTTGACAAGCAATAAGTCACCTGCTCTTGCTGCGATGTGCAGTGGAGTGTCGCCTTTAGAGTTTTTTTCGGCAACATAGAACGGCAAGTCATTGCAAAGAAGCTTAACGATCTCATAGTGTCCACAGCTTGTTGCAATATGCAGAACTGTGTTTTTCTGGGGACCTAGTTGGACACAGCCGGCCGATGAGTGATATTGCCTATCTAGCGTGCCATGTTCCATCGCTTTTATGAATTCAAGAATATCGCCTTCTGTAGTTGCTCTGTACAGTTCGGGATCCATCGACTCTGACGTCCCATAGCTCTCCTCTTCCTCTCTCTCCTCCAACAAACCAGGATTTTTGGGTACCGACATTTCTCGAATGATTCACTTCTCTGAGTCTTACGCTTGTTTTACAGGTCTATAAAAAAGGCTCTCATGTGTGTCTTTTACCGTTCAATGTGCTGGCAGTGACTAGATTGCTTGCCTGCTTAAATATCTATCCTTACGTATGGGCCTAGGTAATTGCTGGTCTTTTAGAATGATAAAAATTGACTGGAATCTCGAATATGAGTCCAAATGCCAAGAAAGCACATAGGAAAGGTTTTGGACTTTCAAAGGAAACCATTACACAAGTCCCATGAAGACAATATTTTTTGCTGGATATACCACAAAAAAGGTACTAAGACAAGAATATACTTGAGTATCAATAACTAACAAAGCATATCAAGTAATGTGCACGTCGAAAGAAATGGCATAGTCAATCGACATGCACGCGGCCTTTGGTGATTTCTTGGAGGTAGTTGGAACAGGATAAAATTAAGAATGCATTTTTCCTATGTTATACGAAAGCAGAGTTATCTTTTCTTCATACCCAACCAAGACATGTTCCTGATCCTCCCCTTTCACTGAACCTATGAAAAGGAAGTTCTAAATAACAATTTTGTCACAATTGAGTCTATCAGCTCTATGTTTTATGCCTAATTAACTCACTAAAGGCCCCATATGAATGATGAACCAGTTACATTGATGCTCTACACAACTTCTATCACCAAAAAAAGGCTAAACTCAGTCTCCAAACTGCTGTGTTTGGTTTGGTATTTGAAAAGTTTTTTGAAAAATAGTAGAGGTAATAAGTGGAGAGAGATAGAAAGAGAAATATTGGAAGTAGGAGGAATCTAGGGAAATTTTTTTGAAAAATACTTTTTGAAAAGGGAAAAGAACACAAGATCAAGTTAAATAAGGGTTGTTCAAAAGATTCCATTTACACGGAGTCCCGGAGTATCTTATAGGGACCAAAAAACTCTCGCATAGAGAAGAAATGGCTTCGTAAATCTCTGAACAAAGAAAAATAAGGACAGTTCCATGTGAGGAAGAAAATTGGTGAAATTGGATTTAAGGATAAAGAAGTTATTCCCTCCGTCCCCATTCTTTAGTTCCTTTTCAAAATTCCAACTTATTAAGGAAACATAATCATTGCACTTTTGAAAATTTGTATTTCTCATTTTACCCTTCAATCATTATATTTTCTTACTTTTTAATGAGTACTGTTAATTAAAAAATGAAAGGGTAAAAGAGAAATTTCTTTATCTATTACCCATTTAGTTTTCATATGGACAATCATTTTGGGACGAAAAAAAGTGCTAATTGGGACTAAAAGAATAGGGACGGAGGGAGTATTAAATTCTTCTTTGATGGACATAGATGTGATGATATTGATTAGGCCCTATGTTACATCGTTCCCGTACTAGGAATGGAAATAGAAACGTGATACGCCGCATGCCCTAAACTATGGTACGGCAAGGTGGACTTCTGTAGATTAGCATATAAGAATGTGCTTATTTTGAGAGATGAAAATCCAATAAGTACAGAACATCAGTTCTTGAACACTTGAGCAAATACATTTTAGAAGCATTTTGACATTTTTTTTCGTTTACATTTGTCCTATTAATAATCCATTTTTTTGAATCCAATGGGTTGACCTAGTGGTGAGGCTTGGGATTTGCTCCATCCCAAGGTCTCTGTTCAAAATCTCCCATGGACTATCAACTCTTATGGAGCAATCCATATGGGATTTGTCCCAAATTCTTCTGGTATGGACGGTGGGATTGGGTAGGATAAGTAGGGGTGTGATTGGGTAGGATAAGTTGGGGTGTGCGTAAGCTAAATTGTTCTCCTTGTAGAATGGTATAAGAAGATAAGTAGGAAAAACATCAGGATTCGACAAGAGAATTCACTATTTTGGAATCTTGGTGTACCACATTTTGATTCAATACGATAATTCGGTATTAAAGAAAGATGTGATTATATGGATCAGGGCATTGTAAAAGCAATGACAAATAAGAACTTATGGACAGTGAGAGCATTCAAAGACATCTACTTTTATGGACCATCAGCATGAAATTTCTCACCGGAGAGATGAGCTACGACGAGAACTGCTGAGCTTGGGACAAACAGGTCGGGGCCATTTCCCCTCGGTTGCTAGTCAAAGAGAGATGTTAAAAAGAGAGTTTTTCGCCGGCCGATGTGTCCAAATGTTGGAAACGAATCGGAGAAATATCCATGTTTTGAAATATTTTGTAAAAATTGTTAGAACTTTTGGCTCATATATGACAGGTACCGAGAATTTCTGACAATAAGGGCCAGTTGCAAGCCGAAGGCCCAGGGGTTCCGTAACTTGGGGGCTGCGGGGGCAACGCCCCTCACGGTATGGCACGGTGTTATAAGGGTATTATGGGTATTCAGGCCATAATCCGGATTAGGGTAGGACTAGAGGAGATATAAATATTCTCTATTGTAAAATCTTATGTACTGTGATCATCAATAACAAAGACTGCTCTCTCGCTCCCGCCGTGGATGTACCCAATTTTGGAGAACCACGTATATTGTTGGTTGATTTCTTTATTGTTTTTTACTAGTGAATCCTGTGCGTGTGTGTTTCGATCCTAACATAATCCATCGTGCATTTTACCAAAATGCGTGATGTCAATTTACGAAGCTTGCATGACAACAAAATCCACTCAAGCAACTAACGCATCCTGAAAAAGTGTGATAGGAAAAAAGAAGACAATGTACATCTTGAAGTTTTCAATGAGTGTTTTTACAAAATATGCAACATAGATCTTGTTTGATAAATTTTAATTAGTTCTATTAAACAAAATTTTCAAAATCACTATAATTTCATAAATTGAAAGATACAGATATTTTTAAATGATACGAATCCAAAAAGGTCATTTATTTTTGAACGGATGGAGTAATTGGTTCTTTTTCTGGAATCAAAAACTTGTAGTGCAGGACCCTGCACTATAGGACTACATGGAACATCCAAACCGTCTTTTTCCATGGAAGAGTTTTATTTTGAATTCGGATTGTTGTTTGCTAAGATAGATGGTTGACGTGTTGCACTATAAACCTTACAGTGTAGAGGTGCACTGCAGGAAGGATCCCCGGATCCTTTTTTCTTGCCTCAATGAAGAGTACTTCTAATCTAACAATAAACTAAGTAACAAAGTGCAAAAAAAGAAACAAAATGCATTGAATGAAAAGAGATAGTAAAAAAAATAGGAATTAATTGGCGTAATTCTTCTAAGTAGATAGGATAGGAAGATACTAACTAAAAAAACAAAAGCCATAACAGGTTTGAACAAGATTCTTAGATATTATGGCTGCTGTGAGCTTTTGGTGCGTGAACCCGTTCCAAAATCAACTAAATCTTGTATTTATAGGCAACATTCACCTCTGAGTGGCTGAATAGAAATTGGACCTGTAATGCACATTTCCTACACCCTTTCTCTCAAGCTGCCATGTGTCCTTTTGACCAAATCCACCCTCTTTATTTGCTGAGACAAATTCTAAATAGCCGTGTCCCACTCCAATGTAATTTCCTCCAACTGCTCCAACATGTTGTAGAAAGGGGGTTCTTCCAGACCGCCTCTCTTTTGTCACCACTCACCATGTAGCTGTCAAACCCAACGCGTGTCTAACCATATCTGTCCAGCCCCTGTTTTAAGTGATGTGCATGTGCCCAATATACCCTCGCTCTCCTCCGCATTGTTCTTCCACAGTTCCACTCTTCCAACTTCTTCTCCCTGTTCACATGCTCAACAGTCTTCTTCTGGCCGCTGTGGAGGAAGGAGCCGAACCCTCTCTTGCCACCGCGGAGGTGGAGCATTGGGAGGGGCCGTCGTTACAGAGTTGAGGAGAAGGGATGAGTGTTGGAGGAAGTCTTGGTGGATCTCATGGGAGGTCTCATGGAAGTCCTGGTGGATCTCGTCGAAGTCCAAATGGATCGTGTAGTGTAGGATTCCAAGTTAGTGTGTATTCTGAATATGAATATGAGGTGTGAATTCCGCTAGGATTTCAAGTTAGTGTGAATTCGAAATATCAGTTGTGAATTCTGCAAAAGGCGTGAATTTTGTGGGTATGAATAATGCATAAGAGGTGTGAATTCTATGAATAATTTAGATGTGTATGAATTCTGTAGATAGGTGTGAATTCTGCAAATGAGTGTGAATTCTACAAAGGTGTATGAATTCTGAAAATGGTATGAATTCACACCTCTAAAACAAAATTCACATGCTGGATTTTACAAAATTCACAGTCACTAAAAACGGAATTCATATATCCTATTTGACATAATTCACGCCCATTAAAAACAGAATTCAAAACCATGTTGGACACAATTCACACACCCATAAAATAGAATTCAAAATTCCTATTGGACATAATTCACTCCAAAAAACAGAATTCACCCGTATTTGATAGTATTCATGCCGCATTTGACAGAATTCAAACCCCCTAAAAACAGAATTCACACTCCTAAAAATAGAATTCACATACCCTATTTGACACAATTCACACCCCTTAAAATTAGAATTGAAAATCCCTATTGGACACAATTCACCCCCTTATTTAACAGAATTTACATGCCCTATATGCCTTATTTGACACACTTCACGCTCTCTAAAAACAAAATTCATCCGCTATTTGATAGATTCCCCATTAGACATTAAAATTATTGCTAGAACTCGATTATTCTCAAGGATACGCAGGACTTGGCAAATGACATATTTTATTCACACGCCCTAAAAACTGAATTCACATGCTCTATTTGATAGAATTCACATTTCACCACTTCAGACCTCAGATCCATCGGGAACTTGTACTACTTTCCACTACCATGAGCTTACCACTTTCCACTAGACTTCTATGAGATCCACTAGGACTTCGAATGTCACATCCTCGATTTTAAACATAAATAAATATCATTTTTCATAAAATAAGCCCTTGCAAAAATACTCATAATACCTAAAAGACTTGCCTTGTTCACTGCATCAATTATCAATTCCAGTTTCAAACATTGCAAAAGGATACATTCATAGCACACCGGCCCAAATTAACAAATTACTAGGTAACTAATAAGTTAATTGTTTACAATCATCCACTGTCAAAAGAATACAAATAAAGTTACAAATTCATCTTTTCAAAAGGAATTTACAAAGATGGCTACGTAACTCTTCTTGTCAGATTTTAAAAGTATGGTCATGCATGCACAACACCCGATGTCACTAACCTTGAGATCCACGACTTCCAACATGATTGTAATTCCATCACCGTTTCAATCGTCGATCAACTCCTCCTGCTACAATTCTCCTCCATGTCAGCCGTAAGTGATCGAGGCTGGCATCGTAAGTGATAGAGTCCTTGCCAGCCGTCATAAATGGAGGGATGGAGCGGAACAAAAATATTAAAACGAGGGCAAAATTGTAAAAGAAACTTTAAAAAGGGACCGAACAGAATACCCTCTACAAAACGGGGTTGCAAGGAACGGCAATAAAAAAGTAGGATCGATCGGTAATTTCCCGTCTAGAAAGTGAGCCCACTATAAAACCACACTATCACAACCACTTTCGTCAAAGTCCCATAACTAAATCACGTCTCTCTTCGTCGTCCTGCAAATTGCTTGATGGACAAAACAAAGAGAAAATATTTTTTAACATAGGAGATGTGAATAGTCATTTACGGAGCCAATCGTAATCATTCAAAAGTGTATGGACAATTCGGATATTAACGAAATTTTTCCGAAAACTTTTATGGGGTGTGAATATGTTTCTCTCCAAAACAAATCCCTACTCATCTTTCTCTCCCTACTTGCCTGCCAATGCCAGGTACTCTTGTGTGCTTAAGTTGTGCAGTAAATTTCATCAGAAAAAATGTGCCGTCTTGATCTACAAGAAGATTTTTGTTAACAGCCAAAAAAACAAAAATCATTAATCTTAAAATTGTTACTAACTTACCATTGTTGGAAGAGACACACCAAACTCAACACCCTACCAGCTCAAATCCCACTTCTTCATCCAACACCAATATCAATACCGAGAAACCAACAATGGACATGGATTTATTCAAGGGCGACGTCGACCCCTTCGTCGAGACCCTACTCCGAGTCCCCACAGACAAGATCCTCTCTCTCTCCTCCATCCTCGACCAAACCACCCGCTCGTCAACTCCTACCTCCACGTGGCCGCCGCCTTCGGACACCAAGACCTGGTCGGCTTCATCGCCTAACACTTCCCCTCCCTCATCGCTGCTTGTAACGCCAAGGGCGACACCCACCTCCACGCCGCCACCCGGTCCGATTGCTACGCCGCCGTCCGCGTCCTCGAGCAGTTCGGGGAGGACTCCCCGGCGTGCTCTGTATTCGACACACAAACCCAGAACACGCACAAAAACCCAGTCCTAACACACACAAACCATACTGCGACCGATGAATATGAAGGCTTAAGAGGACTCTTTATTTCTTGAAAAGATGATCGGTCAAGGGAAGGGGACGAGATTACCCCAAACTGTAAGTTCAAACTCGCATTTTGAATGGGTTTTCTGTTTTGGTGTGCGTGAAAGTTAGGATTTTTCAAAGTATAGTGAATTTTACATTTTTTTTAATGATAAATATGTGAATCTGTGCACCTGATTGATTATCAATCTGTGTGCACTTATCTGGTCTCCACGACTCATTTTGAATATTTCTTTTTGACCTTAAATGTGATACAAACTTCCTTTGTTGTAGTACTATGTATTGCAGATATAATCGCTACTCCCTCCGTCCCAATTCCATAATCCCAATTAGCGCTTTTTTTCGTCTCAAAAAATTGTCTCATATTATCCCATATGATAACTAAATGAGTAATTGATAAGGAATTTTCTCTTTTACCCTTTTAGTTTTTAGTTAATAGTAAAAAAAAGAAAGAAAAGACAGTGTAATGATTGAAGGGTAACATGAGGAAAATAAATTTTTAAAAAGTGTAATGATTGTGTTCTCTTAATTAGTTGAAATCTTAAAAAAGGACCAAAGAATTGGGACGAAGGGAGTTCATTCTTTTCAATAAGTAATTTCATTGTTGAAAGATATAGGAAATGCTATGTTGGTGGCCAAATAAGCTACAGTGATTACGAGGACAGAGATAAGGTCTCAATTCTTGATTTGAGTGAAATTGCAAAAAAATTAGGGATAACTGATGTAGTAGTAGTAGACTATAGACACGCCTCAATGGGTGTCATAACTTCACTTCTATCCCATTCTTCATTTTCATCTTCCACTTCCGGCTCTCTTTTATTCTTCAAGATGGTGCCATGATGAACTTGTGACGATTTCTGAAAGCATGAGGACATCTGGGCATGTAATTTTACCTCTCTAATACCACGAGAAGTTGGGCAAACAGCATTTGGTAGACATGAAGTGGGATCCAAAGAGGAAACCAGAGAAAGGAGAAAAGGACCATTGAGGAACACGGCGGGAAGGGCACTTAAAAAAGACACTGATGAGTGAGATCCTCATAATTTCCTTACTTAGTGGCATTGTTAATTTCTTCTGAGAGTTAATAGAAATTGTAGTATTCACCAATTTCCTTATGAGATATTGAAGCTTAACTGTTGGAAAGAATTCACATTCAGCTAGATTTCTTGCTGGGAAATCTTTGACCATTCCAATAAAGAAACAAGCAACATGAAGTACATTTTCAACAACAGCAAACAGGGAAAAGGGTGGAGCCAAGTAGTTATTAGTATCTCTTTTACATAAGACAAATTGTACACGAGGGAACTATATGTATGAAGCTTACAAGCTTCTTGTTGTATGGCACAATACACATAGCTTCTCTGGCATTAAGTCAGTAATATCAGTTGATTCGATTAAGCCAGTTAATTGAGCAAAAATTTTAATAAAGAAGAAGAAAGGCAAGTTGAAGTAACATTCTATGAACTTGCTATATTTGGGAAGAAACGAATGAATCCCCCTGAGAGGTTATTTCAACTCCTCTAAAAGCTTCATAAGCAAAAAATGAAAACAAGAACATAACATGATAGAGTTATGGTTAGTTTCTAATTTTTGTCCTTGTTTACTGCCAGTGGTTAGTACCTTTTGCTTGTTATTGAACTCCACCTGTCATCTTCCTGATACTGAACATAGCATGATACAAATTTAGAGCCTCAAAATTTCAATAGCCCTGCTTATATGTGGGTTGTTGCTTCGTTTTTCTTAACAATGGTTTGTGCATATTTCTTTTCAGAAGAAATAGATGAAGTCTATGTGATAAAATATGAAATCACAATGAAATCAACTCATTGGTTGGCTTGAGTCTGCTTTTCTTAGCAGCTGCAGTCCTTCCATTTTGTTGATTGTCTAGTATGGTACTCTAGACTTGATAATGAGCTCCCGACCTCACTTTCTTCCTCCTTTTACTCGGTTTGTCATCTACTTTCTTTATTTATTCGTCTTTGTCATTATTTGTGGAGAAGTTGACTTCTGTGACCTTGTTGTGAACTCCCCCTGGTGTGAGTTTTATAATCATCCATTCCTTTTTTTTTCCCCCCCGGCAAGTGTTCTTATTTTACATTTTTTTTTTTTCTGAATTACATATAGGAATATTACACTCCTAATATACCATCAGAGAAAACTCCTCCTGTATATAGTCACAAAATACACAGAATTGGAAATCTCCCCGGCAAGCCACAACCGGCTCCCCACTTGACCTCACCCACTCCCTCACGTCTCACGCTACACCACTCCCTCACTCTGCTCTCAATACATAAACACGTGTTCAAAACAGTACGCGTGAACAGTGGATGTGAATCACGAGTGGTTGCTTTCAGTGGGAAACCTCAGTGCATTCTCAGTGCACCACTTGCTCACTGGGTTCTCATCCCACTTGGGAGGAGCAATCAGTCAACATTTCCTTCCTTTCATCAACTCGTTTTTTTTTAGATCAATTTATCTACTCTTATGGACTTAATATATTTAGCACTGCAAGTGACATGTATGATATCTTGGTCCTAGACTCCATTTATCTCTCTTAAGATTTGTTCAATGGCTGCCATAAGATCCCAAGAAGCCTCTTCTTCAACTTCACCTTGTAGTTATGATGTGTTTTTGAGCTTCCGAGGGGAAGACACTCGGAAGTCCTTCACTTACCACCTCTACACGGCATTGGACTATGCTGGATTTCGCACCTTCAGAGATGACGATGGGATTGAAAGGGGTGAAAAGATCAAGTCAGAACTGCAAAAAGCAATTATAGAGTCGAGGATGTCAATAGTTGTCTTGTCAAAGAACTATGCATCTTCAAGTTGGTGCCTTGATGAGCTTGTGATGATCCTCAAATGCAGGAGCACCTCTGGACATGTAGTTCTTCCCGTTTTCGACGATGTGGATCCATCCCAAGTGAGGAAGCAAATGGGAAGTTTCAAAGAAGCATTTACACAACATGAAGAGACAATTGAAGCAGAAAGTGGTGAAAGGAGGAAGGAATGGATGACCAAGGTGGAAGAATGGAGGGCCGCGCTCGTAGAAGTTGCTGATTTAGCTGGGATGAACCCACAAAATAGAGCTGATGGGTAATTTCCTCCCAAGTCCTTTTTCCTAATTACTAGTCTAGCATCTGTTTTGTGAGTTTTGGATGAAATTGATTCATGCTAGGATCTTTTTTTGTTATTGGAGTTTCCCATCTTCTGCAATGGAGATTTCATAAGCAAATGATATCCATGAGATTTTATGGATGAAATTATTTCATGCCAGGGCCTTTTGGGTTGAAGTTTTTCATTTTTGAGACTGAGGTTTTTTATGAAAATGATATCCATGGGATTTGCTGGGTGTATTTGACGCAGGAGAATAATGAAGTTGCTAGAAATGAGGAGGCTTTGTTCTTATCATGTTTTTTATTTTCTAGTCTAAATATCTATCCACACAATTTTTAGCATCACTTAGTCGTTCGAAGAGTCTCTTAGTCATTCAAAGAGTCATTGGGTCTAACATACATATTCACATAGGTTTGGAATGAGTCAAGGTTTTCTTAAAAAACTTAGCTGCTGAAGGAATTTACAAACCCTAATTCAAAAAAAGAAAAGAAAAAGAAAGATTCGAACAGAGAGAGAGAGAGAGAGAGAGAGAGAGAGACCTTGAAATCGAACCCTAATCTGGTGGTCGTCGTTGTTCTCTTTCACAAGATTAAAGGGGGAAGCTTTGTGTATCTGGTACTACAAAAGGGGAGAATTCTTTGTGTTAGGGTTTTTGCTTTTTGCTTGCAAGGGGAAAATCAAGGGGGGAAATCGAGAGAGAGATATGCAGAGAGAGAGAGAGAGATGCTTGTAGTGAGAGAGATAGTCTGGGGTGTTCTTCGTTCGAAATTGTCTTGTCTTCTCTTCTCTCTCTCTCTCTCTCTCTCTCTCTTCGTTTCAAAATAAGTGTCTGAATGTGGAAAAAAATTTCAATGCCAAGCGGGTACCACGTGGTGACCTGCTCGCGCATCTGAGCTGTCCATTTCATTGTTGAACGGCTCAGATTTGGAGAGAGAAAAAGAGAGAGAAAGTGTTGGGGTGAGAGGAGAGAGAGGGTTTCATTCCGAACCATTCAAAAGTGTATTGGACGGCTCGGATGCGCCGAGTGGGTACCACGTGGGATATACTCACTCGGCACTGAAAAATCTCTCCTGAATGAGGGGAAGGATTGGGGGGTTTTTGTTTGACCCGGTCGGATGACTCGCAAGAAGCATATTATCCGACCCATTCCCTATTCCTACCCGCGAGCTCCCTTTTAAAATCTGGATCCAACGGCCATAACGCGACGTTCGCATTTTCCCAACCTAAGGTCGCCCCTACCTGATGGGGAGTGATATATATATAATTATATATATCTCCTTTGCTATGAATGAATAAGTAAAGCAAAGTCCACTTTGACCCCCTGTGGTTATCGCCTTGTGCAGATACCCCCTCATGGTTTAAAACTGACCACATAACCTACCTGTGGTTTTGAAAATGTGCGGATAGACCCCCTGCCGTCATATTTTCCATCCAAATTAACGGATACAACATTAACAGACCGATGTACCCTCGTCATGTCACTTGATTCTTCTTCTTTTTTAATTCTAACCACACCATCCCTTGTATCAAAAATTGAATCCAAACCGTTGATATGGTAAATTTTGACGAGTACTACATCTATGCAAAATTCAAGTCAACCAAAAAAGAAAAGCTCATGGTCGAATCGATTTTGTTATGAAATTAAAATTTCAAATTTGAATTTACTAAAAATTAGATCACTGGGTTATTGATGTCTGATCGAGATGATTTTTTACAGAGATACTTTATTCTTTATTTAATATATTATGAACGACTCAGATTACATTCTAGAGGTGTGTGCGATACACTTCCTTTAATATGGATGGAAAACATGACGACAGGGGGTTAATCCGCACATTTTCAAAACCGCAGGTAGGTTATGTGGTCAATTTTAAACCATGAAGGGGGTATCGGCACATGACGATAACCACAGGGGGTGAAAGTGGACTTTGCTCAACTAAGTAATTTTGGAGTGTTGAATTAAAATAGCCTTAGGCTTGTGAGAAGATATTTCTTCTTGTTCCTTCGGTGGATTCTGATAGGTGGCGAGTTCCCTGTTTCTGTATCTCTTTGGTGGATTCCTTAGAGTGGTGAGCGGTCCCTAGCCCTGTATCCTTCGTTAAATCCTAGGGTGGTGTTATTCTGTATCCCGCTAGTTTTCTAACTTGGGTGGTGAGCTTTATCTTTTTGTCCTTTTTACTTTTCTTCCTTCCCATCTGCAAAATCCGGTATCAAATTGGTATAAGAGCTTTGGTTCAACATTTGATTGTAACTTACAACATGAAGAAATGCTGGATGAAATTTTCTCGAATAAAGATTCTTTTTCTTTTCTCCCAGAAGTAGATTGGAACTTGCTTCCAATTTACGATGAGTACACCAAAGATGGACACTTGATTTTGTGGAATGACCACATCAAGAACAATACAGTAGTTGTCATAAATGAAGTTGAGAAGTGCAGATCACATGAGGTGGAAGTGACAAAACCATTTGGTTGGAGTCAACCACCAATTTTTGATGTGTATGCACATGGTGAGTATTTGACATTTTGTCCAACTTCATCTGTGGAGTTTGTTCTCCCTAATGACTCCCAATCACATAGTGATACATCAAACAACTTCAAGTTGAAGTCTTTAACTCAAGAATCAGATTGTGCAACAAGAATAAGGAGGGACTTTGAATTTTATCACAAAATAAGAGTTGGAGAAATTTTACCACATTTCAAAATTTAAGGGACATATTTTCTTTAACCAGGGGAGTATGGCGCTGGAGAATAATGAAGCTGCTAGAAATGAGGAGGTTTTGTTCTTATCATATCTTTTATTTTCTAGTTTAAATATCTATCCACACGGTTTTTAGTGTCACTTAGTCATTCGAAGAGTCATTGAGTCGTTCAAACTTCAAAGAGTCTATACAGTTTTTCCAGTCAAAAGTCTTTGTTTTCATGTAATTCTAGCTTTGAAAATCTAAGTTTATGTTTCCTATGTTGGAGTGATGTTCCAACAAGTCCTATATATATCCTTTGCTATTAATGAAATGAGTAGTTTTGGAGTGTTGAATCAAAGCAGCCTTTGACTTGTGAGAAGATATTTCTTCTTGTTAACTCTTATCCTTTGGTGGATTCCGATAGGTGGTGAGTTTCCCGTTTCTGTATCTCTTAGGTGAATTCCTTAAAGTGGTTAGCAGTCCCTATCCCTGTATCCCTCGTTAAATTTTGTATCTTGCTGGTTTTCTAACTTGTGTGGTGAGCTTTATCCCTTTTATCCTTTTTACTTATTCTTCCTTCCCATATGTAAAATCTGGTATCAGTATTGGTTTCATGCCAGGAACTTTTCGGTTGGAGTTCTCCTTTAAAAAAAAAAAAAAACCAGTTTACCATTGTTGAGATGGAAGTTTATAAGCAAATGATATTCCCAGACAACCTTTTTATTTTCTTTTGATGTGAAGCCATGTGATTATCTCCCTTCATCTTTTGTATTAATTACATCATCTATGCTACCTTTTGTAGTTTCAAAACTACATTTAGAAAGTCCGTTAGAAGTTTTCCCATATCTATTAAAAAACTGGACTACGTTGGAAAAATTGTGAAAGCTCGAGCGTCGCGAGGACCACGTTGGAGTCTGAGAGAAAAACTGGAGAAGCTATCTTTTTGTTTATGTTTAAGATTCTCCCATTTCAAGCTATGTGTGAAATTGTTAAGCGTAATTGTACAGAAACTTGGTCTTTCTTGACAAATAGCAAGAATAGGAAAGCAGATTAATAGGAAATAGAGTTTTGTTTTGTGAACCAAGCTCGTTAGTTTTTCAACAATGACAATAACTAAATAGTTTTATTCGGTATTGTTTGAGAATTTGCGATCTACTTCAAGTCTGGGTAATCTTTCTTATTGTGCTAATTTGTTCATCTTGATCGCAATCATTAGGCATGAGTCGAGGTTTATCCATAAAATTATCAAGGTTGTTGGAGGCAAACTAAGTTGCACAATCTTGGACATTGGCCCCTATGCAATCGGAATGCATTCTCGTGGAAGAGAAATTCAGTTTTGGTTAGAAGATGAATCAGCTGATGTTGATGTAGCTGCCATTTGTGGGATGGGTGGAATAGGGAGGACTACTATCGCCAAGTCCCTATATAATTTAAACTTCTCAAGATTTCAAGGTAGCAGTTTCATGGCAAATGTGTGAGAAATTTCAAAACAACAGGATGGTTTACTTTGTTTACAAAGACAACTTGTTTCAGATATTTTAAAGGGAAGGAAGGAGAAGATATCCAACATTGATGAAGGTATTGTCAAGATTAAAGATGCCTTATGTTTCAAAAGGGTTCTTGTGATTCTTGATGATGTTGATGAGCTAGACCAGTTATATGCAGTGCTTGGAATGCGTGATTGGCTTTTTCCAGGTAGTAAAATCATCATAACCACTCGGCATGAGTGCTTGATAACACCTCATGAAGCCTGCAAGGTGTACAGGATTGAAAAATTGGATCATGATGAGTCCCTTGAGCTCTTCAGTTTGCATGCCTTCGGACAAAGCCTTCCCATTGATGATTTTGAAGACACTTCAAAGTTGGTGGTCGAACATTGTGAAGGACTTCCGTTGGCTATTAAAGTTTTGGCATCTTCTCTATCTGGAAAAACCATCAGAGTATGGAAAAGTCAGTTGGAAAAATTAAAAGCAATTCCTGATAGCAAAATCCTTGCAAGACGCAAAATAAGCTATGATTCTTTACAAGATGATCACGATAGAAGTTTGTTCCTCCATCTTGCTTGTTTCTTTGTTGGGAGCAATAAGGATTGTACAATTACAATCATGGATGAATGTGAATTTTACACAGTGGTTGGGATTCAAAATCTCATTGACAGATGTCTAGTAACAGTTGATGGATACAACAAGGTGGTGATGCATCATTTGCTTCAAGAAATGGGAAGAGAAATAGTCCGTCAAGAATCACCCAATGAGCCAGGAGAACGTAGCAGATTGTGTAATCATAAAGATTCCTTTAATGTTCTAAGACATAATACTGTAAGAATTTCTCCTCATGGACATTTATAGTTGTACATATAGGTGTTGATATGCTATTTACTCATCAATGTCTTCAACCCCCTCACGCCCTTTTTTTGCCAGGGCACGAGAAAAATTGAGGGCCTCCTTCTTGATATGAGTTTATTGAAGGAAGAAAAATCTGCCAGGACAGTGTTTGGTGTCAATAGAAAGCGCAGTTTGGAAGAATTCTTGGACAACTCATTATTGTCGAAGGCATGGAATTGGCTTGAGAGATATCGTTTGGGCATCTTCTCCTGGAACTCGGTTGGCATTGGTCCAGGAGATTCAAATCAAATAGCTTTGGAAACTAATGCATTTGCAAAAATGGAGAATCTTAAACTTCTCCAGCTCGGTCATGTGCAAATAAGTGGAAGTTATGAAAACTTTCCAAAAAAAATAAGATGGCTGTGTTGGCATGGCTTCCCATTTGAATCCATTCTGAGTTATTTCCCCTTGGAGGTCCTGGTAGCTCTTGAGATGCCTTATAGCAGCTTGAAGCATTTTTCGGCCGGAACTAAGGTACATTACATTGTCATTTTCTCTCGTCTTATTGCGCAGCAAATTGACAGAAACATTACAATCTGACATTTTCTTTTTGTGTTTGTCAGTTTCTTGAGTTACTGAAAATCCTTAATCTCAGTCACTCCCATAGCCTTGCCAAAACTCCTGATTTCATAGTACTCCCCAATCTTGAAAGGCTAATACTTGAAGATTGTACAAGGTTGGTCAAGATTCACGAATCTGTTGGACACTTGGCGAGACTTATTTTGTTAAATTTAAAAGATTGCAGCAATCTGAGGAAGCTTCCAAGAAGCATTGGGAGGCTTAAATCTTTGGCAACACTTGACATCTCCGGTTGCTCAAATATTGAGAATTTGCCAACTGAGATGGGGAATATGGATTCTCTAACAGTGGTACGAGCCCAAAATGTTACTGGCATAACTCGATCACCTGCTACAATTCAGAATGTCAAAGCCTGGTATTCGTTCATTTGGCTTTCACTATTGAAGCCGAAAAGAAATCCTGAAACTTCATGGGCATCTTCTTTACCTCAGTCTTTAGTTAAACTAAGTCTTGTAAGCTGCAATCTGTCAGACGATGCTTTCGCTACAGATCTGAGCAATCTATCCTTGTTGCGGGAATTAGATCTGATTGATAATCCTATTACTAACCTCCCAGATTGGATCGGAGGTCTTACTAGCCTCAAAATCCTTTGCGCAGACTCGTGCAGGAGGCTCCGATCACTTGTAGGGATTTCTCTGCAGGTCCCCCACTGACACCTCTCTCTCTCTCTCTCTCTCTCTCTCTCTCTCTCTCTCCCTCTCTCTCTCCCTCTCTCTCTCTCTCTGGGTAACTCTCTCCCTCCCTACCTCCCTCTCTCCCTCTCTCTCTCTCTCTCTCTCTCTCTCTCTCTGGGTAATTGCATAGCTTATGCCTTTTTGTGGCACAGGGATGTCATGAAGAACATGTATTCTCCGCTTATATTCCGTGGAGCAAGGTTCCAGGGTGGTTCAATCTTACTAATAAAGGAAGTTCATTATCTTTTACTGTGCCACATCATAATTTCAGAATCCGAGGCTTGAGTTTGTGTGTTGTGTATGCACGTTCTTTTGATCATAATGGAATACATCCTGGTGGTCTTCACTTGAATACTCTTATCTCTAATTCCACCAAGCGATTGATTTGGAGCCATTGCCCACTAGTAACTGGCGTTCCTGAAGCTGAGGAGGATATGACTTGGTTAAGCTATTGGAAGTTTGAAAATCAGGTGGAAGGTGGTGATGAAATGAATATATCCGTCTTTGCAATAGAAGGATTTCAGGTGAAGGAGGTAGGAGTCCGCCTTGTGTATGACGTGGAGAAAGCAGAGAAGATTACGCAACATCCATCAGCTAGTGCAGTAGTATCAGAAGAAATCCATTGCTACGGAGTTGCTGTACCTGGAAATGCGTCTTCAGATCAGGAAAATACACCAGTCTTTACTGTTGGCGATAAAATCTGTCATAGTCGAACCTCTTCGATGTGGTCCAGATCGCGTTGGCTGGAACAAGCAATAACTAGGGCATGACCCCTAGCTCCATGTGAAAGTGCGGTTACAGAAGTACAAACCTTTGATTGCCCTAAGATATACAGCTGAATGTGCAGGTATTTGTAAAAGTTTTTCTGTAGACTTGTCAAAGCTTAGTCTTGTTGATACCGACAAGTGGGTGTACATAATTGTTTGATCTCTCATGTGTCATATTGTGAGTGTAACTAGAATAGTGTCAGCTGTCAAGATTTGTAAAGATTCCTCATTTGTGTCTTGAAAGGGTCTCTTATTATTATTGTTGGGCCAGGAGTCCTCCCATTGATTTGGCTACGCGATGCCACTCTCTGCCACCACTCTAAATACAGAGTTATGATGAGCTTTTTGAGCCATTTTCTTCCCAATTTGGCATTGAGGAGGAGAAATACCTAGCTTTTTCCTTTTTGTGGCGCAGGGATGTCATGAAGAACATGTATTCTCCACCTATCTTCCGGGGAGCAAGATTCCAGGGTGGTTCAATCTTTGCTAACAAAGGAACTTCATTATCTTTTACTGCACCACATCATAATTCCAGAATTCGATGCTTGAGTTTGTGCATTGTGTATGATCAGCTACATCCAGATGATCGACTTTTCCTTAATATATAACGTTATCATGAATACCACCAAGAGATTGATTTGGAGCCATTGTCCACAAGTAACTGGCATTCCGGAAGCTAATGAGGATATGATTTGGTTAAGCTATTGGAAGTCTGAAAATCAGGTGGAAGGTGGTGATGAAATAAAAATTCCCGTGTTTGCAGTAGAAGAATTTCAGGTGAAGGAGGCATGGGTCCACCTTTTGGATAGCCCCAAGAAAGCCAAGAAGATTACGCAACAAATTCCATCAACCAGTGAAGAAGTATTAGATGAAATATATCGCTACACACAGTGGCGGATTCAGAAATCTCACACAGACAGGTCACCTCTTGAGCATATTCTCTCAATCCAATTAAGAGTGAAAATTTTCATACACAACATATATTTTTCTTGCTTATTTTGGATAATTTTATTTTATGAAAATACTTAAACGAAAGTGAAAAACATTAAAAAAAATGAATGGACTGTATTTGAACTTCATTATTTATTGTTTTTATGTGCATGATAGCCTGATAGAGGTAGAGGCGAAACGTCTATCAAAAAAAAAAAAAACAGAGGAGAATTTCTAGAAGTTGCTGGACGGTTTCGAACATGCGACCTCTTGCGCAGAGGAAGAACCCCTTACTGCTGTGCTAGCTGTCCTACTTGATGTAAATTTTGGGTAATTTTATACATACTACTTGCTTCCCTGGATCACAATAATAATTCCGAGAATTTCAGGAGGGTCGAGGGTCCACTTAGCTGAATCCGCCCCTGGCTACGGAGTTGTACCTGGAAATGCGTCTTCATATCAGGAAAATGCACAAGTCTATGCTCAAGTACATTTGGTTCCCTCTTTAATGGGATTCTCCAGATCATATTGGTTGGATTAATCTTAAACAATGGAAGAATGCGTGATTGGCTTTTTCCAGAGAGTAAAATCATCATAACCACTCGGAATGAGCACTTGCTAAGAGCTCGTGAAGGCTGCAAGGTGCACAGGATAAATAAATTGGGTTTTGATGAGTCCCTTGAGCTCTTCAGTTTGCATGCCTTTGGACAAAGCCATCCCATTGATGACTATGTGGATACCTCAAAGTTGGTGGTCCAACATTGTGAAGGGCTTCTGTTGGCTATAAAAGTTTTGGGGTCTTCTCTATTTGGAGGAGTATGGAAAAGTCAGTTAGAAAAATTGAAAGCAATCCCTGATAGCGAAATTGTTGAAAAACTCAAAATAAGCTATGATTCCTTACAAGACAATCACAACAAAAGTTTATTCCTCCATCTTGCTTGCTTCTTTGTTGGGAGCGATAAAGACTTTACAATTACAATCATGGATGAATGTGAATTTTACACAGTGGTAGGAATTCAAAATCTCACTGACAAATGTGTATTAACAATTGAGGATTCCAACAAGGTGGTGATACAGCATTTGCTTCAAGAAATGGGAAGAGAAATAGTCCGTCAAGAATCACCCAATGAGCCCGGAGAACGTAGCAGATTTTGTAATCATAAAGATTCATTTTCTTCGCAGCTTCATCCACAGCCACCTCTCAGTCCTTCCATTTTTTTACTCGATTTGATGTGATTAATGTTTGATGCTTTTTAGTTAGGTGTGTTGGATCACAACCAACCTCACTTTCTTACCTCTTTCTTCTTTCCTTTTCCTTTTTTTTTTTTTGGTACTTCGGAAATATCTTCTTTCCTTTTTCTCTTGTGCTTTTACACGGTTTTGCTTCTCATCCACTCATTTTTTTAGATCAATTTATCTACTAATATCAACTTTATATATTTAGCACTCCAAGTGACATGTATGATATCTTGGTCCTAGACTCCATTTATCTCTCTTGAGTTTTGTTCAATGGTTGCCATAAGATCCCAAGAAGCCTCTTCTTCAACTTCACCTAGTAGCTTTGATGTGTTTTTGAGCTTCCGAGGGGAAGACGCTCGGAAGTCCTTCACTGACCACCTCTACACAGTATTGGACTATGCCAGATTTCGCACCTTCAGAGATGATGATGGAATTGAAAGGGGAGAAAAGATCAAGTCAGAACTGAAAAAAACAATAAAAGAGTCGAGGATGTCAATAGTTGTCTTGTCAGAGAACTATGCATCTTCAAGTTGGTGCCTTGATGAGCTTGTGATGATCCTCAAACTCAGGAGTACCTTTGGACATGTAGTTCTTCTTGTTTTCTATGACATGGATCCATCCCAAGTGAGGAAGCAAACGGGAAGTTTCGAAGAAGCTTTTATGCGACATGAAGGAAAAATTGAAGCAGAAAGTGGTGAAAGGAGAAAGGAATGGATGAGCAAGGTGGACGAATGGAGGGCCGCGCTCAGAGAAGTTGCTGATTTAGCTAGGATGAACTTACAAAATAGAGCTGATGGGTAATTTCCTCCCAAGTCCTTTTGGGTTGATCAAACACCATTATACACGAAAAAAGGGTGTTTGATCAAGCATCCTACACACATCGGATACTATTGATTCTTGTGTAAGCCCCCTCGGTTTTTTTTTATAGAATTTTTGGATGGCTCGGATAGGCCGTCCGGTGGTCGAAGACGGCCTGGCGCGGCCTTCGCTATGATTTTCCCTATTGGAGCGGTCGGTACCTATATCATTTTCGTTTTCTAAGCATTGTCAGTATTATCTTGGGGTATGGGTGGTCTGTTCATTTGGCGGATTTGAATTGCCCTTTTGTTTTGGTTGATGTTATGGAATAAATTTGTAAAGAACAATTTTGCGAAAACTTGTTTAGCATGCAGAGTTCAACATATATTTGAAAGGTTTTATATGAAGAATTCATTCTTGAGGACACATCGATATTTTTTCTCTTTGGGGTTTCTAGAACTATTTTTCTGTAAACATAACTAACATAGATTGTCCTCTTCATCATCATTGCCATTATCAACGGTCAATACAAATTTCGCATGGGTGAATCACATATGCATAGGCAAATGGGCAGAGTTGACAAGAAATCTAGGGTTTCTTTCTGTACATCCAGAAGTGGGAGCAAAACTTGAGGTCATATTGATCTTTGAAAACGTATAAATGCAGACCTATCGGCTCCCGGTCACAGCAATAAGTTTTCTTGCAAAGATTCTCTCTGTTTTCTCCTCTCTTTTATTTATTTTTTATTTTATATAGGTTGCCAGCTGATACTCAGATGGTATGTTAGAGTAGAGAGAGCTATGAAACACTTATTGTATAACCGCACTGGTGGAAAAGAGGCTTAAAACTACATGTTTTTTGGTTCAGTAGAAGGGGAGTAGGGAAGCAATCAAGGAGAATTTCTTTTCTAAGTGTTAGGAAGATGACTCTGCTTTAAAGCTTTCCTAAAGAAAGAGGTGGACATTGAACACTGAAGCATCGGTATCTTATTATCAAACAAATGATGAAATGATGCAAACTTGTAAGTGTTGAATTTCCTTCTTTTATCTTTTTGTGGGACCTAATGCACCTCTAATAATGTACATTTTCTTTCCTTTCAAAGAGCTATGGGAAATGGGAAGTGGAAGCCATGAGTTAAAAACATGATATAGTTCTTGATAACAGGTTAGTGGCTCTATTATTGAAACTTTGTGAATATTAGTAGCAGAATCAAAATGATTGATCTTTTCAATACTAATAAAGGGCGTGGTTATTCATGGAGAAGTGGCTCTCAACATACCACTCTCCTTCTCTGTTTCTAGGTGTGTCAGTAATTATGTTGAACACAATCCCAAGATTCATTCAGTTAAGAGATGAAGATGGGGAAACTCCACTCCACTGTGCAGCATCCAAAGGTTACTATGAGGGATTTCAATACTTGCTGGACAAATCCAGTGAATGTGTACTTGAAAGCGATGACAATGGCTTCTTAATAGCTTCTTGCCTGTCCACACTGTTAGACTTGTCCCACATCGCTCATTTTAGCCACCGAAGCTTGGTTAATATATTCTAGAGATTACTCCACCTATTGCTAATTGTTAGGAGGCCATTTGGATACTCTTCGGAAGTTGCTTCAACATTACCCGGATTGGAGGGAGTTGTTGACAAACGAAGGCGAGAACATTCTTCATGTTGCAGCTAGGAATGGAAAAACCAATGTGGTCGATTATATACTTATTACTGCTTGCATATCTTTGCTTGTGTGTGTTTTGAGAGAGAAATATGACTGTTTATGTTATTGACTCCCAGTAATTACCATTTTCTTCCACAATTGACCTGGATGGCATTGAAATCTGCGGGTGCACTGAATGGAAAGTGCTCTAAAGTTCCAAAACTAACTACACAAAATTCATTGGGATATCAACGCCCTAACATGGAAACTACAAGGACAGGATCAACACACTCTTGTTGGTAGCAACACTTGTAGCCACCGTGACTTACGCAGCTGGTTTCACAATGCCCGGTGGCTACAACAATTCCGATCCAAACCAAACCAAGGCACGGCAACTATGCTGAATAAAAGCAAGTTCCAAATATTCGTGATTAGCAACACCATAGCAGTGTACAGCCCAATGATAGTAGCAGTTCTCTCATTTGGGCACAGTTAGGTGATCTCAATTTAATCCTCACTTCCCTCAGATTGGCCCTACCATTGTTGCGGTTAGCTCTTTCTATGATGTTCTTGGCATTCAAGGCAGGTGTATATCTTGTAGTTAGTAAACTCACATGGTTGGCCAATGTTGTCCTGATCATGGTAATTGTTTTCCTTTCCATTCTCTTAGTGCTCGTTATTCCACTCTTCTTTCCCTATACTACCACGTTCCCTGTCATACGGCACATCTCATACTATTTCTTTTGCCTGATGATGTTAGCCTCTGGAAGTTCTCGCGAAGCCGAGGAAGAATGACTTGAGCAAATAGTTTTACTGGTCTCTACTATTTCTTTTTCCGTTCTGTTGTGTAGCACAATTAGTATAAATCTTGCCATGCATCTTGTTTCGTACGTACATACATGGGGGTACTCAATGATTTTGCTGGATGTTGCTTGTCACCGGGCCAGGCAAGGTAATGCATGGCACGACTCTATCGAGCAAAAACTAGATTTCTGTCTGCCTTCAATTGCTCGTGCTTTCACGTCCCGTTGGTAATGCTCGAAAAAAAGACTGAAAATGGCATGCTCTTTTAACCGGTCTAGCCAAGGCATGGCAAACCGATTGTGTCTTCTGAGCTAAACTTTTGTACTGTGTAAGATATCTGTTTGTATAAAGGGAATCTCTTGAAAGAATGCTTATTTGACTGATTACTTGTTTCAAATTATTTGGGGACTAGAGTTTACCGTTTATTCATATCCTTGATTGGCAGTAGAAATGGTAAGGAGCCTAGAGGCAACTGGTTCACCATTCGTGGTTGGGTCATCTATTGATGAGCTAAGTTAGTCCAGTAAACTAAACATGGCATTTAACCAAAAGTGGCAAAAAAGAGAGTTAAAGCTACTATCTTTGGTTCAGTAAAACAGGAGGAGGGAAGCATCATGGGAAATGTCTTTTGTAAGTGTTAGGAGAAGAGGAGGGAAGCATCAAGGACAATATCATTTCTAAGTGTTAGAAAGATTACTCTGCTTTCACGAAGACAGGGGACATGCTGTTTTCTCAATTTCTTCACAAGATTTGAGGAGTACATTGAACCGTGAAGCATCAGTCTATATTTTTGGTCATTGCAACATGCTGTGAAATTGGCTTTTGGTTTGCCCATGACTGTTGGTACCCTATAAATTTGATGGCATTGCTCAATTTAGGATAGCCATTTTGGCTGCAGATTGGTTACCCATGATCAATTTTGTTTGGTGTTTCCTGTTTCTGTATTTTGAGTAGCACAAAAAAGGTTGTTAATTAAACCGTTATTGAAAACTGTTGAGCGAAATGTTTGTGGAACGCGCATGCTCTAGCTAGGAAGCACTTAAAGGATATTTTCTGGAATTTTAATACTTATATGGGTGGTATTCTCTCATCCGATCATATGTTTTTTTCCCAAATTCTTTCTAGATCAATTTTTTTACAGGCAGTAATCCATGAACTAGATAAACAAGATTACAGAAGAGTTAAATGGGATTAAATCTATCAGCTGAAATAAAATATGGCTTTTAATTTGGTGGGTGGGTGTCACAACCAACCTCACTTTCCTGCCTGCTCATGTTGACTTAATATTTTTAGCACTGAAAGTGACATGTTCAGTTTATACCAATGGTGCCTTCAGTTATACAAATATCTGATATCTTGGTCCTAGACTCCATTTATCTTTCTTGAGTTTTGTTCAATGGCTGGCGTAAGATCCCTAGAAGCCTCTTCTTCAACTTCACCTTGTAGCTATGATGTGTTTTTGAGCTTCCGAGGGGAAGAAACTCGGAAGTCTTTCACTGACCACCTCTACACAGCGTTGGACTATGCCGGATTTCGCAACTTCAGAGATGATGATGGGATTGAAAGGGGAGAAAAGATCAAGTCAGAACTGCAAAAAGCAATTCAAGAGTCGAGGATGTCAATAGTTGTCTTGTCAAATAACTATGCATCTTCAAGTTGGTGCCTTGATGAGCTTGTGATGATCCTCAAATGCAGGAGTACCTCTGGACATGTAATTCTTCCTGTTTTCTATGATGTGGATCCATCCCAAGTGAGGAAGCAAATGGGAAGTTTTGAAGAAGCATTTACACGGCATGAAGGGAGAATTGAAGCAGAAAGTGGTGAAAGGAGAAAGGAATGGATGAGCAAGGTGGAAGAATGGAGGGCAGCGCTCAGAGAAGTTGCTGATTTAGCTGGGATGAACTTACAAAATAGAGCTGATGGGTAATTTCCTCCCAAGTCCTTTTTCCTAATTACTATTCTAGCATCTGTTTTGTGAGTTTTGGATGAAATTATTTCATTCCAGGACCTCTTTTTTATTGAAGTTTTTCGTTTTCTGAGATGGAGATTTCGTAATTTTCTGGATGAATTTGTTTCATGCTGGGTCCTTTTGGGTTGAAGTTTTTCATTTTTGAGACGGAGGTTTTATATGAATATGATATCCATGAGATTTGCTGGGTGTATTGGTTTCATGCCAGGACCTTTTCAGTTGGAGTTCACCGTTTTTTTTGAATCTCTAGTTTACCATTGTTGAGATGGAGGTTTTATAAGCAAATGATATTCCCAGACAACCTTTTTAGTCCATTTGATGTGATTATCTCCCTCCATATTTTGTATTCATTATTATATCAATATGCTACCATTTTTAGTTTCAAAACTACATTTAGAAAGTCTGTTAGAGGTTTTCCCATATCTCTTAACAAACTGGACTACATTCGAAAAGCTGGAGAAGCTATCTTTTCGTTTATGTATAAGATTCTCCCATTTCAAGCTATTTGAAATTGTTATACCTAGTAGATTCATTTCCAATCACCGTAATTTTAAAGAACCTTGGTCTTTCTTGAGTCCTTGACAAATAGCAAGAGTAGGAATGTAGATAAAGAGGAAAAAGAGGTTTGTTTTTTGAACAAATTATTGTCAAACACATTTGTTGGAATTTCAAACTCGTTTACTTTTTCAACAATGATGATAACAGAATAGTTTTGTTCCGTATTGCTTGAGATTTTTCGATTTACTTCCAAGTCTTGGTTATCATTCTAATTTGGCTATTTTTCTTCTTGATTGCAATCATTAGGTATGAGTCGAGGTTTATCCAGAAAATTATTAAAGTAGTTAGAGACAAACTAAGTCGCCCAATCTTGGACATCGCCCCCTTTGCGATTGGAATACATTCTCGTGCCAGAGAAATTCAGTTTTGGTTGGAGGATGGATCGGCTGATGTTGGTGTAGTTGCAATTTGTGGGATGGGTGGAATAGGGAAGACTACCATCGCCAAGTTCCTGTATAACTCAAACTTCTCAAGATTTGAAGGTAGCAGTTTCCTTGCAAATGTAAGAGAAATTTCAGAACAACAGGATGGCTTACTTTGTTTACAAAGACAGCTTGTTTCAGATATTTTAAAGGGAAGGAAGGAGAAGATATGCAATGTTGATGAAGGTATTGTCAAGATTAAAGATGCCTTATGTTTCAAAAGGGTTCTTGTGATTCTTGATGATGTTGATAAGCCAGACCAATTATATGCATTGCTTGGAATGCATGATTGGCTTTTTCCAGGGAGTAAAATCATCATAACCACTCGGCATGAGCGCTTGCTAAGAGCTCATGAAGTCTGGAAGGTGCACAAGATTGAGAATCTGGATTCTGATGAGTCCCTTGAGCTCTTTAGTTTGCATGCCTTTGGACAAAGCCATCCCATTGATGACTACGCAGACACCTCAAAGTTGGTGGTCAAACATTGTGGAGGGCTTCCGTTGGCTATTAAAGTTTTGGGCTCATCTCTATCTGGAAAAAGCATCGGAGTATGGAAAAGTCAGCTAGAAAAGTTGAAAGCAATCCCTGATAGTAAAATCCTTGAAAAACTCAAAATAAGCTATGATTCTTTACAAGACGATCACGACAAAAGTTTATTCCTCCATCTTGCTTGTTTCTTTGTTGGGAGCTATATGGACTGCACAATTACAATCATGGATGAATGTGAATTTTACACAGTGGTTGGAATTCAAAATCTCATTGACAGATGTCTAGTAACAGTTGATGGATCCAACAAGGTGGGGATGCATCATTTGCTTCAAGAAATGGGAAGAGAAATAGTCCGTCAAGAATCACCCAATGAGCCAGGAGAACGTAGCAGATTGTGTAATCATAAAGATTCCTTTAATGTTCTAAGACATAATACTGTAAGAATTTCTCCTCATGGACATTTATAGTTGTACATATAGGTGTTGATATGCTATTTACTCATCAATGTCTTCAACCCCCTCACGCCCTTTTTTTGCTAGGGCACGAGAAAAATTGAAGGCCTCCTTCTTGATATGAGTTTATTGAAGGAAGAAAAATCTGCCAGGACAGTGTTTGGTGTCAATAGAAAGCGCAGTTTGGAAGAATTCTTGGACAACTCATTATATTCCAATGTGGGGACTTCGCTTAAGAGATATCGTTTGGGCATCTTCTCCCGGAACTCGGTTGGGGTTGCTTCAGGAGATTCAAATGAAATAGCTTTGGAAACTATTGCATTTGCAAAAATGGAGAATCTAAAACTTCTGCAGCTTGGTCATGTACAAATAAGTGGAAGTTATGAAAACTTTCCGAAAAAAATAAGATGGCTATATTGGCATGGCTTCCCATTTGAATCCATACCGAGGTATTTCCCCTTGGAGGCCCTGGTAGCTCTTGAGATGCCCTATAGCAGCTTGAAGCAGTTTTGGGCTGGAACTAAGGTACATTCCATTGTTATTTTTCTCTTGTCTTATTGTGCAGGGAAATTGGTAGAAGCATTACAATCTGACATTTTCTTTTCCTTTTTGTCAGTTTCTCAAGTTACTGAAAATCCTTAATCTCAGTCACTCCCATAGCCTTGCCAAAACTCCTGACTTCATAGTACTCCCCAATCTTGAAAGACTGCTACTTGAAGATTGTACAAGGCTGGTCGAGATTCACGAATCCATAGGAGACTTGGCGAGACTTGTTTTGTTAAATTTAAAAGATTGCAGCAGTCTGAGGATGCTTCCAAGAAGTATTGGTATGCTAAAATCTTTGGAAACACTTGACATATCTGGTTGCTCAAATCTTGAGAATTGGCCAACTGAGATGGTGAATATGGATTCTCTAACGGTGCTACGAGCAGAAAATGTTACTGGCATAACTCGATCACCCACTACAATTCAGAATGTCAAAGCCTGGTATTCGTTCATTTGGCTTTACCTGTTGAAGCCGAAAAGAAATCCTGAAACTTCATGGGCATCTTCTTTACCTCAATCCTTAGTCGAACTCAGTCTTGGGCGCTGCAATCTATCAGACGATGCTTTCCCTGAAGATCTGAGCAACCTATCCTTGTTGCGGGAATTAGACCTGGGGGATAATCCTATTACTATCCTCCCAGATTGCATCAAAGGTCTTACTGGGCTCAAAATCCTTTGCGTAGACTCGTGCACAAGGCTCCGGTCACTTGTAGTGCTGCAGGATGTAGAAATTTTGTCATTCTCGCGTTGCAGGTCGTTGGAGAGGATAACACTTCTATCACCTGCATTCAGAAAATTGCCGCCGCCCCAAGAACATGGATTGTCGACATTATTTCCATATCAATTCATGAGGATGGGACCACTGCGCTATTTATATGGTGGGCGTAACAAACTGGTAGAGTTTTCCGGTAGATACAAGTTAAAAACCATAGGAGATATTGATAAAGAGATAATAGATAATTTGCGCTTGTTCTACTTGGGATCCATGGCGCTATTTATGTTGCACTTGAAACCCCCTTCTCATCCGCACGGAAGCTTTCTATACAGGTCCCCCCGACACTCTCTCTCTCTCTCTCTCTCTCTCTCTCTCTCTCTCTCTCTCTCTCTCTCTCTCTCTCTCTCTGGGTAATTGCCTAATATTAGAATTTGTGGCTCATATGTTAATATGAAGAGATAATAAGAAGTTCTAGAAAGAGGCCAGATGCTAGAGTGGAACGAGTGGAGCGGATCCGAGCGACGGCATTTGGCCCATCACCGATGATCCAATGGAGTGTAAATACTCTGTGTACGGTATGGACTGTATGGGTATTTTGGGAAAAAGACCGTGTACCCGGATTAGGGTTAGAATACAGTGGAATATAAATACTCTGTGTAAAAGCCACCCTACTGGAGTGATAATAAGAAAAAATGATAGCCGCTCTTGCTCCCGTGGACGTACCTGGTTTTGGAGAACCACGTAACTGTGTGTGTTGATTTCTTTACTATTTTTCGTATTCGTATATCATATGTGTGTGGTTTTATTCAACACCTAACTTATGCCGTTTAGTGACACAGGGATGTCATGAAGACCTTGTATTCTCGGCTTATCTTCCGGGAAGCAAGGTTCCAGAGTGGTTCAGTGTTACTAACAAAGGAACTTGATTATCTTTTACAGTGCCGCATCATAATATCAGAATCCGAGGCTTGAGTTTGTGCATTGTGCATGCACTTTCTTGTGATCATGATCATAGAAGTCATGGTGGTCTTTTTACTTGAATTCTGCTGTCAATAATTTCACCAAGAGATTGATTTGGAGCCACTGCCCACAAGTAACTGGGATTCCAGAAGCTGATGAGGATATGATTGGTTAAGCTATTGGAAGTTTGAAAATCAGGTGTAAGGTGGTTTTGAAATGAAAATTTCCGTCTTCACAAGAGAAGGTGGAGGTAGGAGTCCGCCTTGTGTATGATGTGGAAAAAGCAGAGAAGATTATGCAACAAATTCCATCAACCAACAAGAGAAGGTGGAGGTAGGAGTCCGCCTTGATGCAGAAAAATAATTGCGCTACAAGAATCGAGGAGTTCTTTTTATCTTGTCTTTTATGTCCTAGTCTAAGTATCTATCCACACTGTTTTTAGTGTCTTTTTGGTCGTTCAAAGAGTCATTGAGTCGTTCAAAGAGTCTATCTAGTTTTTTGAAGTCAAAGTCGTTGTTTTCATTTATTTCTAGCTTTGAAAATCTAAGTTTATTTTTCCTATGTTGGAGGGATGTTCCAACAAGTCCTATTTATGTCATTTCCTATGAATGAAATCAATATAGTGTGTTTAAGTAAAACATAGCCTTTGGCTAGTGAAGTTTATCTTCTTATTTCGTTTCTGTATCTCATAGGTGGATTCCTTTGAGTCGTGAGCGATCCCTGTGCTCTGTATCTCTAGTTAAATCTTCGGGTGGTGATATCTGTATCCCGTTGGTTTCCTAACTTGGATGGTGAGCGTTTATCCTTTTTTTCCTTCCCATTTGAAAAAATCCGGCATCACGCCTTGTGTATGACGTGGAGAAAGCAGAGAAGATTATGCAACAAATTCCATCAACCAACGAAGAAGTATCAATAGAAATCTATCGCTATGGACTTGCTGTTCCTGGAAATGCGTCTTCATATCAGGAAAATACACAAAATCTTACTCCTCTTCTTCTTAATGCAATCTAGAGGGCCATGGCATTTGTGAGCATGTGCACGTATGTCACCTTGTCAAGCGTATGTCACCCTGTCACTTCTGATTCGCACGTTTAAAACAAAATAGTACTATGCACTTACTGCTTTGTCGAAAAATAAACTACCTCCCACTTTGAGATGAAGGCCATCAATGAGGGACCCCCCTGAAACTCACCCACAACAAGGTCTTCTTGAAGATGAAAGAATGCTCCTTACAAGGATTGGCGCCACTTTATCCCACGTTGGAAGAATAACAACCAAAGTGCTGGCATCGTAGCTCGGTAGGGAGCCCAAAAGAATGAAGACTTAGGGGTCACAACCCAGGTTCCACTAGCCACTAGGGAGTTCAGAGTTCTTCATTGCTGACTGCCTGGTCTTTTAGACCGAATGTTAGATTAAATGCGTTTTAGTTTTATTTACACTACTCCTGCAGACTGCTGCTCCCTTGGCTACTCTTTGCATGTAATCGGGGGCCTACTTGCCATAACTCTTTTGTTGTTTAATATTGGCGTATGATTTTCCTTGCACCAAAAAAAGAAAAAAAAAAACAATCCACACTCGTCTTTCTCTCCCTACTTGCTAGGAATTCTTGTACGTCTGCTTTGCCTAGATCTTAAATTTCAGATACAAGAAGACAACCATTTGTGGAAGAGACATAACAAACTCAAAAACCTAAAACATACTACCAACTCAAATCCCACTTCATCTCCCAATACTGTTGTTTGAGGGAGAAATAAAGGTGTTTAACAATACACATAATCTTTATTTATATCAAACGATAACTCCTTACAAGGCTTAGCTAACCAATGTGGGACAATGACAAAGACTAACACTATTCTAACACTCTCTCTCAAGCTGGAGAGTATAAATCAAAAAAGTCTCAGCTTGTTACATAACAACTCTATTCGTGGTTTAAAAAATGATTTCGTAAACATGACAGCCACCTGAATGCTGGTGGATACAAAGGAAGCAGCTATCACACCACTAGTTAACTTTTTCTGCACATGATGACAATTCACGTCAATATGTTTAGTTCTTTCATGAAAGACTGAATTTGATGCAATGTGAATTGCCGCTTGATTATCACAATATATATAGATTCATAGGTAGTTTCACCCCACATCCTATTTCCTCAAGAAACAAGCGCACCCATACAATCTCACATGTCGTGTGAGCCATTGCTCGATAATTTGCTTCTTCATTCACTAATTGACTGCGCAACCACTGTCTACTCCTCTCTCTCTCTCTCTCTCTCTCTTGATAATTGCCTAACTAATGCCTCTTTTTTTAGCACAGGGATGCCAAGAAGAACATGTATTCTCCACTTATCTTCCAGGGAGCAAGCTTCTTGGGTGGTTCAATCTTACTGATAAACGAATTGTTGGAAAAATAGGCCGCTGCAATTTCTGAATTGTTGACGAAATCTCCACCAAACCTGTAATACACTTCGAGTCACGACGATGTCGCTTTCCTAAAGACAGTATTTGGCCCCACCAGTTGGTATGCAAAGGGTTACAGCAAATCTGCCTTCAAGATAAATCGAAGCCCGAACTCGAAGTTCTTTCCGTTTTCGTTTGCACTAACGAAACGGACAGAATACCTGCTAGAACGAATATAAGAACCGAGAACCACTGTGTTCTATTTTCTGCAGCAAAACAGAACGCAGAACGAATGCTAGAAAATATAGAGAGAGATGTGGGAGAAATTCGGATTTCATGTGTGTGTGGATTCTGACAAGTAGTGGTCTATTTATAGGCCACTACGCACCCATTGTGAATAGGTACGCACCCGATCCAATCTGACCGTTGGATCAGATCCTATGGTCTAGATCGACCAGTCACACCCAGTCACACCGAACAGGTGTACTGTTTCGCTCACACCCAATCGGATTTGATCCAATCCGTTGGATCGTGCCCGTTCGCGATCGACGGCTGAGATCGCAACTCTACGAACCAACGCACCCGTAGGCTCGAGTTGCACCCGATCGGAACCGCTCCGTGTGACTCACCTGCCACGTGTGCGACACGCGGCATGCCACGTCAGCGCCACCTTACCGCCAACTCGCAATAAGAAATGGCGCCTACAAGGCGCCTAGCGCTGACGTGTAAGTGCAAAGTGCGCCGCTAAAGCGCCACAATGCACCACAACCCACGCCACACTGCCCACGCCGCGCGCGCGCGCGCGTACCGGCTTAGCCGGTATGCGAAGCACCGTAGAGCTGCACCACACTTAATCATTGTTTATTCATATTAGGAATGTTTCCTAATATATACCACTCTAACTTCTCTCAACTATCCAATATGGGACAAAGGACACAAAGAGGAAAACAAAGCATTCTAAGGAAACAAGGAAATTTTCCAAAACCAAAAAACGACGACACTTTATTTTGAAAATCTCTAACACGAATTTCATTATCTATTACTACGCCATCTCATAATATCAGAATCGGAGGCTTGAGTTTGTGCATTGTGTATTCACTTTCTTGTGAGTATAATCAAATACATGGTGGTTTTGTTTACTTGAACTCTGTTATTACTAATACCACCAAGAGATTGATTTGGAGCCATTGCCCACACATAACTGGCATTCCAGAAGCTAAAGAGGATATGATTTGGTTAAGCTATTGGCCGGGAGTTTGAAAATCAGGAGGAAGGTGGTGATGAAATGGATATTTCCGTCTTTACAAAAGAAGGATTTCAGGTGAAGGAGGTAGTAGTCCACCTTGTGTATGACGTGGAGAAAGCAGAGAAGATTACGCAACAAATTTCATCAACAAATTTCTTCTGATACTTTTTTTTTTTGGGTAAAAGAATAGCTTCATTTATGCACACAAAAAAAAAAAAAGTATTAGACGAAATCTGTCACTATGGAGTTGCTGTTCCTGGAAATGGGTCTTCATATCAGGAAAATACACAAGTCTTCATTCTTGGCCATCCTAAATCTCTAGCATAAAAGAAACTCTTCGACGCATGCATTTAATCACAGTGAAACAAATTCGTACCATGGGAAATTCGGTTCCCTTTTCAACGGGATTCTCCAGATCGTGTTGGTTGGTATAAACTATAGATGAGCCCTAGCTCCTTGTGGTGATTATTATTACAGAACTACAAACCTTCTGTAGACTGGTCAAAAGCTTTAGTCTTGTTGATACCAACAAGTGGATGAACGTAAATATTGTTTGAGAGTGTAACTAGAATAGTATCAAGATTTGTATAGATTCCTCATTTGTCTTTGCCTTGTCAGTAATTATTCACTTCAGTGCCGCCAACCACACATTTGTGTGGAGGGGGGAGCCCTTGGGGCAACACCATGGCCCAGAGGCAATGAATAACTTTTCCGTGCAAGGGTCCTACTATTGTGAACACAAGGGATTGGTGCATCCGTAGTTTCTTGTTAATAAAGGTCTCAGCAAGATTTTAGTTTAGTATTCAAATCTCACCCGCGCTATTATTTTACGGATTCTTTCAAGCCGGTCCTATTTTGTCACCACCTACCCTTTCAAGCCCACTGCGTGTCAAGCACATCCTGCATAAGCCTTGTTATGAGTAAACTGCGGAAAACACGCGAATAGGATTCTTGTTCATTTTTTGAAACTTGTCAATGACATTAACTCTGCCTAAAATTACGTTAATTGGAAATCAGCTGATATATTCAAAAACACCTTTATCTTTGAAAAAAGTATTTGTAGCATTCGACCTGTACCTTTTTTCTCAATATCGATGTGTTCCGAAAATATAGAAAAGTTCAAAGAGGACCAACCGTACCATAGCTTTGAATTTCGTTGTGGTGGCAGCCTTGGGCGCTCGAACTTCGAGTGATGGTACCTCCTCTTTTCCTCTCTCTCAAATAGGACTGCCCATGCATTATTGGTCAACATAGGACACTACAATTTACAGGCCAACATGGAAGGTAGTGGAATTTTGATACATGTATTTTCCACTATCAGCCGACAGTTATGACACTAAAAACTCTCGTTTTTGACACAACGTGTGAATGCGTGATGCGCGGGCGTGCCAAGACTTGTAGCGCCTAACTTTTGATGAAGATTCCCGTGAATCTTGACTTCTAACGTATGAGCGATTGCGCGTGACCCAAAGGTTAAAGATCACAATGAGGTTCGTGGTTTGCCACACGGTCGTGGACTTAAAATTTCCTAGTCGTATAGGAAATGGAACGTAAAAAACGTGAACTTTATTACTCTAGGATAATAAAGTTTGTACAAGAAAAGTAAAATCCAAACTACTTGAAAAAGTGAGTTTGAATGGGGTGAATACTAGGTGTTCGATAGACTACTTTGCTGAAAGTAGAAAAGTTTTGTAAGCGTTGAGAGCTTTGATTGGTGTTGGACCCGTTTTCCTTCCTGAGTTCTTCTATTTATAAACGAAATTGCAACTGCCACAAACTTGGAATTACGCCACATGTCCCACGATTTATCAAACAATCAGCACCTACTTGCATAAACTTGGGTCGTGGGATATGAGTCTTGATAATGGGTTTTCAATGAACTTCCAGTGCAACACCAAGATGCCACGTGTCCCATTAACCATTTCCTATACTCAACTGCTTCCCACGAATCTTGACGTGCTCCATTTATGTAAGAATCTGACTTCCATGTGTTTTTGATAAATAACTTCCATCCGTTGCTCAACTGCTACTGCAATCGTGGGCCACTCCACTTTTGGAACAAACACATGACTGTTGCCTTCATTTTTTTCTAAAGCTTCGAATAATAACTTCCATGGAATATTATTCGGCGTATCTCGTTTTACTTGGGCTTCAATTAATTGGGTCTTGCTTCAAACCACAAAATTAATGTGACCCATTAATTTTAAGCCCGAGAAACTCGTAGAAATCGGCCCAATTTAATTAAAAGTTAATTAAATGGCCCTCCAGCGCTGGTTCAATATTATGTGCCAAAAATGGGCATAAACAGTTACCCAACACATGGCCATAGAACTGATACCACTATGTATCTTTGTACTGCTATTTAAAAAAGACTTGCTACATCCATTAATTTCTACTTTCAGCGTAGAAGGATAGTTTCAAAAGACAAAGAAAAGCAGCTCATAGAAATTGGGAAAGTCCTCCAAATAATTTCATCTAGTCCAGGAGTGGTAAACATCCTCTTGATTCTGTGTGTGTCAATAAAGTGATTATCTGTTTGGATTAGGTCATTTAGGTTCCAATAAAGTAACAAAGTTTGGTGGATATGCAATCGGGCTGGCTATTCCCTGCCCCATATCCATTGACCCGTTTCTCCTATTTACTAAACGGGTATTTTTTTTGATATTCCGCACTAGTTTGTCTATAACTTGAACACAAGTCATTTATCCTAACTAAATGGACTAAATGGTATAGCAGCAAATGCAAAGGGTTGATAATTTTCCAAGTCTGAGATTACTTAATACTAGTTACGTCAGCAAAATGTCCCCTGGAAAATAAAAATTTCTGGTGAAGGCAAATTCAAGCATTGCAAAATCAATCCTGGGATTACTTGCTTCCAGCCGCCTGTTGAAATTAACCATAATTAAGTCGATGAGGAAAGCACTTCCATTGCTGGCATTTTTTGTTACAACTTGGTTTTAAGTCGACTCTTGTGTACTCATTGACAACTTCCATACGTATCCGTGGTGCCTAAGTCTTGAGAGGTACGTGGTCTCTTGGCCCTTAACCAGGCGTATATCTAGTAGTTAGTAAACTCACTAGTTGTTTGGCTAATGTTGTCCTAATCCTGGGAATTGTCTCCCTTTCGATTCTCTTAGCGCTCTTTATTCCACTCTTCTTTCCCGATACATCATCCGCGTTCCCTGTCGTACGGCACACCTCATACTACTTATTTTGCCCATCGTGTTAGCCTCTGGAAGTTACCACGAAGATGAGGAAGCATGACTTGCGCTTATTATTACTGGTCTCTACTTTTTGGCATTCTTTTGTGTAGAGCAATTAGTATAAATCTTGTCTTGCACTTTGGGGTTTACTCAATGATTTTGCTGGATGTTTCTCGTTCGAGCTAAATTATTGTACTATGTAACACATATGTTTGTATAAGGGGAATCTTTTCAAAGGGAGCTTATTTGACTAATCTAACTGGAAATTGAAATCTACACTCCCTTTTTTAACATCTACACTCCTTTTTTTGTCTTTTAGCAAAAAAATTACACACACTTTCAACATTAAAATCCAAAAAAGGGAGTGTAGATGTTAAAAAGGGGAGTGTAGATTTCAATTTCCTAACTGTTATTAATATTGCAAATTATTTGGAGACACAAGTTTACTGCAATGAGCCTTGATTGGCAGTAGAAATTGAAAGCTGATTTTTTGTGTAGATACATTATTTTACAGGCCCTATAAGATGCACAGTTTGGATTACCCAAAAAAATGCGCGAAGGGGACCCAACTAATATAACTTTCGTCCCTCTTTCCTCTACCCGATTTTCCCTCTACTTTTTATTTATTTATTTGTGTTTGTTACTATCCGCGGAGAGGTTGACTTCTGTTGACATAGTTGTGAACTCCCCCAGGTGTGAGTTTTATAATCATCCGTTCTTTTTTTTTTTTTTTTTTCCAGGTAACTGAACTAATTTATATATATATATATATATATATATATATATATATATATTTTTTTTTTGCATTACATATGGGAATATTAAACTCTTAAGAGCAAGTCCAATGGGGTTGTATAGCCATTTTCCATCTCCAATTATAGAACTCAATGCTCCTATGGGGATGGAAAATGGAATGAAAAATGGCAAAGATGGAAAAGGGGTAGTATATTTCCATCCTCATTTTCCATCAGATGTTCTATAGTTCATATTTTCGTTTTCCAAAAAATAAAAGGAACTTGTAAATGTGGTCACTGATAAAGCTAACAAGTTTGACACTCTTTAATTTGGTGGGTGGGGTCAAAACCAACCACGCTTTCCTACCTCCTTTTTCTTCTTTTCCCTTGTACTTTTTACACGGTTTTGCATTTCGTCTACTCATTTTTTTTAGATGATTTCATCTACTCACGTTGACTTCAGAATTTTAGCACTGCAAGGGGCTTGTATGATAGATATTCTTGGTCCTAGAATCCATTTCTCTCTCTTGAGTTTTGTTCAATGGCTGCCATAACATCCCAAGAAGCCTCTTCTTCAACTTCACCTAGTAGCTATGATGTGTTTTTGAGCTTCCGAGGGGAAGACACTCGAAAGTCTTTCACTGACCACCTCTACACAGCATTGGACTATGCCGGATTTCGCACCTTCAGAGATGATGATGGGATCGAAAGGGGAGAAAAGGTCAAGTCTGAATTGCAAAAAGCAATTAGAGAGTCGAGGATGTCAATAGTTGTCTTGTCAAAGAAGTTTGCATCTTCAAGTTGGTGCCTTGATGAGCTTGTGATGATCCTCAAATGCAGGAGTACCTTTGGACAAGTCGTTCTTCCCGTTTTCTATGATGTGGATCCAACCGTAGTGAAGAAGCAAATGGGAAGTTTCGAAGAAGCATTTGCAAAACATGAAGATAAAATTGAAGCAGAAAGTGGTGAAAGGAGAAGGGAATGGGTGACCAAGGTGGAAGAATGGAGGGCCGCGCTCAGAGAAGTTGCTGTTTTAGCAGGGATGAACTTACAAAATAGAGCTGATGGGTAATTTCTTTCCAAGTCCTTTTATCTAATTGCTAGTCTAGAGTAGGGGTGGCAAATTGAACCCAGACCCATTAACAAATCCAGACCCATCAATTAAAAAATAGACCCACCCCAACCCATTTATTAGTTGGGTAAAAATGGGTTCAAACCCAAATAACCCAATATTAGTTGAGTCTTAATTGGGCATCAATTGGGTCAACTAAAATGACCCAATGGGTATGAAAGTAACCCATGAAAATTTTTCGTCTATTTACTAGATTCCTAATGAATACAGCCCACCCCCTACCACGCCACCACCGCCGCCACCACCACCACCACAACCGTCGCCACCACCACCACAAGAAAGTAGTTTGTTGAAAATTTATTTTTATGCCGTCTAGTGATCTCAAGTAATAATAAGGGGAGAAAAGATCAAGTCAACACTGCAAAAAGCAATTAGAGAGTCGAGGATGTCAATAGTTGAACCCTGTTAGTTTTTCAAAAATGACAACAAAATGGAGCTGATGGGTAATTTCTTTCCAAGTCCTTTTATCTAATTGCTAGTCTAGAGTAGGAAAGCAGATTAATAGGAAAAAGAGTTCTGCTTTTTGAACAAATCATTGTCAAACACATTTATTCGAATATGTTGAACTCGTTACTTTTTCAAAAATGACAACAACAGAATTGTTTTATTCCATACTGCTTGAGAATTCGCAATTTACTTCAAGTCTGAGTTATCATTGCTATTGTGCTAATTTTTTCATCTTGATCGTAATCATTAGGCATGAATCGAGGTTCATAAAGAAAATTATCAAAGTAGTTAGAGACAAACTAAGTCGCACAATCATGGACATCTGCCCCTATGCGATTGGAATACGTTCCCGTGCAAGAGAAATTCAGTTTTGGTTAGAAGATGAATCAGCTGATGTTGGTGTAGCTGCAATTTGTGGGATGGGTGGAATAGGGAAGACTACCATCGCCAAGTACCTATATAATTTAAACTTCTCAAGATTTGATGGTAGTAGTTTCTTGGCAAATGTGAGAGAAATTTCAAAACAACAGGATGGTTTACTTTGTTTACAAAGACAGCTTGTTTCAGATATTTTAAAGGGAAGGAAGGAGAAGATATCCAACGTTGATGAAGGTATTGTCAAGATTAAAGATGCCTTGCGTTTTAAAAGGGTTCTCGTGATTCTTGATGATGTTGATGAGCTAGACCAATTATATGCAGTGCTTGGACTGCATGATTGGCTTTTTCCAGGTAGTAAAATCATCATAACCACTCGGCATGAGCGCTTTCTAACACCTTATGACGTTTGCAAGGTGTACAAGATTGAAAAATTGGACTATGATGAGTCCCTTGAGCTCTTCAGGTTGCATGCCTTTGGACAAAGCCATCCCATTGATGATTTTGTGGAAACCTCAAAGTTGGTGGTCGAACATTGTGAAGGGCTTCCGCTGGCTATTAAAGTTTTGGGATCTTCTCTATCTGGAAAAAGCATCGGAGTATGGAAAAGTCAGTTAGAAAAATTGAAAGAAATCCCTGATAGCAAAATCCTTGCAAAACTCAAAATAAGCTATGATTCTCTACAAGACGATCACGATAGAAGTTTATTCCTTCATCTTGCGTGTTTCTTTGTTGGGAGTGATAAAGATTGTACAATTACAATCATGGATGAATGTGAATTTTACACAGTGGTTGGGATTCAAAATCTCACTGACAGATGTCTATTAACAGTTGATGATTCCAACAAGGTGGTGATGCATCATTTGCTTCAAGAAATGGGAAGAGAAATAGTACGTCAAGAATCACCCAATGAGCCAGGAGAACGTAGCAGATTGTGTAATCATAAAGATTCCTTTAATGTTCTAAGGCATAATACTGTAAGAATTTCTCCTCATGTACATTTGTAGTTGTACATATACGTGTTGCTAAGTACTCATACGTGTTGCTAAGTACTCATCAATGTCTTCAACCCCCTCACCCCCATTTTTTGCCAGGGCACGAGAAAAATTGAAGGCCTCCTTCTTGATATGAGTTTATTGAAGGAAGATAAATCTGCCAGGCCCAGTACAGTGTTTGGTGTCAATAGAAAACGCAGTTTCGAAGAATTCTTGGACAACTCATTATTGTCAAAGGTAGGGAATTTGCTTAAGAGAGATCGTTGGGGCATCTTCTCCCGGAACTCGGTTGGCATTGCTCCTGGAGATTCAAATCAAATCGCTTTGGAAACTAATGCATTTGCAAAAATGGAGAATCTAAAACTTCTGCAGCTTAGTCATGTACGAATAAGCGGAAGTTATGAAAACTTTCCGAAAAGAATTAGATGGTTGAGTTGGCATGGCTTCCCATTTGAATCCATACCAAGTTATTTCCCCTTGGAGGCCCTGGTAGCTCTTGAGATGCCTTATAGCAGCTTGAAGCATATCTGGGACGGAACTAAGGTACATTACGTTTTCACACGACTACAAAATGGTACAAAGATCATGGTCCAAAAATTAAAAAGATCTCGATCACTTTTTGTAAAAGTGTAATAAAATGTTATGGACTATAGTTTTAATCTCAGTTACAAGAAAAACTGAGATGGAAAGATTTTTTAATCTCAGTAATCTAAAAAGTGAGATTGTAACTTGAAGAATAAATCTCATTCTCAAAAAATTGAGATTATATGTGAAAGAATATATCTCATTTCAAAAAAAACTGAGATGAAAAGATTTTTTAATCCCCATAATCTAAAAGTGAGATTGTAACTTAAAGAATAGATCTTGTTTTTGAAAAACTGAGATTGTATATGAAAGAATATATCTCATTTCGGAAAAACTGAGATAAAAAAAACCTTTAATCTCAATCATCTAGAAACTGTGATCGTAAGTTAGAGAATACATCACATTTTTTTTAGACTTGAGATGAAAGCTCTTATATAGGGAAAGTTGAAAGTCGATTACCCCTTAATCGACTCCGCGTGCAATACCCCTAAATAAATGTCACTCTCAATCATTATACAAAAAAATATTTCATAAAAAAATGGGATACTTTCGGTGATGAAAATATATTTTGTCTACATTTGGTGACAAAATTTATGAAGGTTGCGTTTCGTCGCTAAATATATTTTGAGTATAACTCTATGCTCAAAACTCCATTAATTGAGATAATTCAAATTGGGTTTGAACAATAACACAAAGGGCTCCAACTTTCATGTTTATCAAAAATTGTAATTTTATTATTTAAAGGTTCAAAATGATGTTCGAAATATATTTTAATGTTAAACACATATGTTATATATTAAATATTTCAATTATATATTGAAAAGTGTGTGTGGTGCAGTTGGTTGAAGCTTCTATGCAAAACTCAAGAGACTTAGGTTCAAAACCAGATAGGATAAATAAAGTGGGTTTTTTTTCCCTTAGGAAAACGCCACTTTTAATCTCGGTTTTTCAAAAAACTGAGATTATTATTCTCTAAGCAACCACGGTTTTATAATGAAACTGAGATGTTAAGCTATTAAATGTCACGGTTTTGTATTTTTAATCACAGTTTTTATTTTTTTAGCCACGGTTTTAATGAGTTTTAATCACGATGTTTATCCCGTGGATAAAAGCTATTAAATGTCACGGTTTTGTATTTTTAATAACAGTTTTTATGTTTTTAGTCACGGTTTTAATGAGTTTTAATCATGACGTTTATCCTGTGGTTAAAAGATAGGGACTTTTAGTTACACCTTGATAGACCACGGTTTTGAATGCGAGATTAAAAGTGAAAGATCACACCAAATGACCGAGGTCTTTATCTATTTTTGTAGTAGTGTCCTTTTCCTCTTGTCTTATTTTGTAAGGTATTGATAGAATTAGAATTACAATCTGACATTTTCTTTTTTTTTTGTCAGTCTCTCGAGTTACTGAAAATCCTTAATCTCAATCACTCCCATGGCCTTGCCAAAACTCCTGACTTCATCGTACTCCCTAATCTTGAAAGACTAATACTTGAAGATTGTACAAGTTTGGTCGAGATTCATGAATCCATTGGACACTTGGCAAGACTTGTTTTGTTAAATTTAAAAGATTGCAGCAATCTGAGGAAGCTTCCAAGAAGCATTGGTATGCTAAATTCTTTGGAAATACTTGACATCTCTGGTTGCTCAAATCTTGAGAATTTGCCAACTGAGATGGGGAATATGGATTCTCTAACAGTGCTACGAGCAGAAAATGTTACTGGCATAACTCGATCACCTGCTACAATTCAGAATGTCAAAGCCTGGTATTCGTTCATTTATCTTTCGCCATTGAAGCCAAAAAGAAATCCTGAAACTTCATGGGTATCTTCTTTACCTCGGTCCTTAGTTAAACTACGTCTTGTGGGCTGCAATCTATCAGACGATGCTTTCCCTACTGATCTGGGCAACCTATCCTCGCTGCGGGAATTAAACTTGAGCAATAATCCTATTATTAGCCTCCCAGATTGCATCAGAGGTCTTACTGGGCTGGAAATCCTTTGCGTAAACTCGTGCGCAAGGCTCCGGTCACTTGTAGTGCTGCAGGATTTAGAACATTTGCAATTCATGGATTGCAGTTCGTTGCAGAAGATAGCACTCCTATCACCTACATTCAAAATATTGACGTCACCCCAAGAATACAGACAAGTGGGCTTTTCTCATGGTTGGAGTCACAGCATACTGGAAGAGTTTTCCGGTAGATACAAGTTGGAACCCCTAGGAGATGTTGATAAGGAGATAATAGATAATTTGGGCTTGGTCGACTTGGGATCCATGCAAAACCTAAAAGTTACACTTGCAATCCCCTTCTGTTATCTTCGGAGGCTCTCTCTACAGGTCTTCTCCCCCCTCCTTCCTCCCCCCCCCCCCCCCCCCCCCCCCCCCCCCCCCCCCCCCCCCCCCCCCCCCCCCCCCCCGTCTCTCTCTCTCGGTAATTGCCTTACTTTTGCCTTTTTGTGGCACAGGGATGTCATGAAGAACATGTATTCTACACTTATCTTCCGGGGAGCAAGGTTCCAAGGTGGTTCAATCTTACTAATAAAGGAACTTCACTATCTTTTACTGTGCCACAGCATAATTACAGAATCCGAGGCTTGAGTGTGTGCATTGTGTATGGATGTTCTTGTGAGCCACCAATAAGTACTTATTCTTACTTGAGTACTGTTATCAATAATACCACCAAGAGATTGATTTGGAGCCATAGCCCACTAGTTAAAGGCATTCCAGAAGCTGATGAGGATATTCTTTGGTTAAGCTATTGGAAGTTTGAAAATCAGGTGGAAGGTGGTGATGAAATAAAAATTTCTACCTTTGCAGTAGACGTACTTCAATTGAAAGAGGTAGGAGTTTGCCTTGTGTATGACTGTGGAGAAAGCAGAGAAGATTACGGAACAAATTCCATCAACCAGTGAAGAAGTACCAGAAGAAATCTTTCGCTACGGAGTTCCTGTACCTGGAAATGCATCTTCATATCAAGAAAATACACAAGTCTATGCTGTTGGTTGTGATATTATTGATATAGTCGAAACTGTTCGATGTGGGCGTTTAATCATTCGTTCATAATTAAGTACATTTGGTTCCCTCTTTAAGGTGGCTGCTATTCGCAGCCCAGTTCTTGCTACTCGCAGTCGATTGCTACCTACAAACCACCACCTTATAAGGATTTGCTACTTGCAACCAACAAATTATCCCTGAATTCCCCTTTTTGCCCTTCGATGCAATAAACATACAACCCAATTCAGTCTAGCCAATTCAATCCGGTCATTCCCTTCCCTTTTATAGCCTAGGTTTTCTTCCACAGCTTCAGTCCGTTCCAGTCCGCTCCTCCACCACCCACGGGTACTGCCACCACCTACCTACCCACCATTACCGCCACCACCAACCCCCACCTCCTCTCTCTCTCTCTCTCTCTCTCTCTCTCTCTCTCTCCCCAGTTTCTTCTTCTCCTCTTGCCCCATTTGTTCTTCTCCTCCATTAGTCACCACAACACCACTCTCACCACACCATAATAGTAGTACAACTTTGAGGCGAAGGAGGTGTGAGAAGAAAGCACAACATGCCAGCATCACCAACTATTTCGAAGTTGAACATCGGTAACATTTTGAATCTTGTTATTACAAGATTTTTTTTTTATTTTTGTTCGATTTTTGTTTGAATTTTTTTGAGAAATCCACAGTAAGTACGTACTGCTATTTTGTATGTTTCAGATTTAATCGAACATTAGAGTCCGATTGTTTTCCACAGCTTCGGATATTGAAGTCTGATTGTTTGCCCCATATTCGGATTTTCATATCTGAAATTGATTGCATAATTCATATTTTAATTTCCGATTGTTAGCATATTCAGAATTTAATATCCAAAATGTATTGCCTCATTCGAACTTTAATATCCAAAAGTTTATACCCCATTCGGACATTACAGTCCGATTAGTACCCTCTAATGAGTTTCTGTAATGCTTACAGTGGTTTGTTGCTTGATAAGTTATAAGTATGCTAGAACTCAAGGATACACATATTGTCTATATTTGGTTATTTAAAATGGCTAAATATTAAGTTTCAATTGGGTTGTAGACATGCTATTTGAATATTATGGAAGTTGAATTGTTAGCTCATTTAGAATTTAATATCCAAAATTTACTGCCTCATTCGGATTTTAATATCCCAATTTTTATACCCCATTCGGACATTATAGTCCAATTAGTCCCCTCTATTTCGGTTATTAGAATCTGATTCACTTATCTTTATTCATAAATTAGTATTCGATTCTCCTATCTTTTAATTCGTGTGTTGTAACCATAGTTGTCAAATTGTGAATTGAATCGAGAATCAGATTGACCTTTTTCCGAATTATAAAAGTTGAATTGTTAGCTCATTCATATGGTTTCATATTAGTCAAATGCAACAATGAGATAAACCTTGATTCATGTAAAGATTGTATCATTCTGCGTGAATCGTACGATTTTGACAACTATGGTTCTAACGTATTGTTTATATACAGAAAATGAAACGAGTTCCTTCGATCGTTTCTGCAAGGAAGAGGAATGCTGAGCAAGCTTTAACTATGGAAAGTAAGCGGAGAAAGGAGTTCCGATTCAGCCTGGAGTCCCGTGGGAGTCACACCCTGACTACCTTCCTTGGTTTTGGACGGTCTCCCACTTCAGGGTCTCACCCCGTCCCCGTAGAGGTGCCGTATATCGAGAGTGCGGAAGAGCGCAATGCAGCGGCTTTGGCTATTTTGGACAGTGTTTTGGGTGGTACTAGGGCTACGGCTTCAACTTGCCCGTATGAACAGTGACAAGCGCTTGTTGAAGTGGGGAGGACTTTGAGGGGAACGGAGGCTGCTGAAGCAAGCATAGCAGGCCCTAGTTCGGATCGTTGCTCGAGTCATTACACTAGGTGCCGACGTCGTGACCGTACTTGAGACTTGGTGTTGTTTGACTTGTTTTTGATGGATTTTATGGCCTTTGTATTTATTTTGGACACTTTATGGCCATGGTTTATGGACTACTTTCTGTGGTGGAATAACTTTTGTTTTATTGCGGATAACTATTACCATATTTGTGATAATTGAATACCGTGAAAATATGAATGCTAAGTAGGGCACCAAAACGTAAATTTTATTGTTTGAATCATTCTTGAAAATTTAGATTTAAATGAGTGTCGTACAAACGAACAATGCTCTAGACAAACATAGAATACTACCAAAAAAAAAGGTTTGCATAAATTTCATATTTTACAATAAGATTCTATGAACTAAAATTTTACATGAAAGTCGTTCGAGCCAACCTAGTCTAGTTCAATTATGTCCGTCATTGCCAAATCGTCCCCCACTATGTTTTTAAACTCTTCTGCAGAAGGGGGAGACCAAAACAACTCCGTGACAAATCAACCACCGTACTAGTCTGCTCTGCCGACAACCTCCCGGCATACGAATGGCCCTCCAAGTACACCGCTGGAGGATGGTTGTGGGTGCCATTGTGGACAGAGACAGTCCAACCATCATTGCCCTTTACAACTTTCAATTCAAATGGGCATTCACATTTTTTGGTGCCCGTGGACCGCACTCTCTTCTTCACAGCTACCTCTTCCCATCAACTTTCTTCACAAACAGCCTATACTTACCACTCCTTTCACATGAAAATCTCATCTGAGGTGTGCGATTCTTAATACATTTTTCAGAACCCTTAATCACAATGATAAACCCGTGTTGTTTACCAGTGCATCTTATCCAATTTACCAACGCTTCATTAGATGGAAAAACCTACACACACGTAACAAAAAATTATAGGCCGTAATATAAGATTGCACAAGATAAATACTCTATCAAAAAAACACTCACTGTCTCCGTTGTAAAATGCTCCGTATAATCGTATGGAGGACAAGTCAAAGTAGGTATAGTCGATGGCCCTACATAACTACCAAGTGTTGAAGTGTCACCCTGTAACACCCAAAGACAAACCAGGTAAGTGTAGGATTCTCTGCAGTTTTATTCAGATATTAATATTTGAAAACTAGCACTAAATTCGGATATAAGAGTCCAACAATGTTGACAATATTCAAATATTAATATCCAAATAGTTGTACATAATTCAGACATTAGAGTCCGAAAAGTTAGTAAAGTTTTGGCACTGTGTATCCAACTGTAAGTATAGGATTCTCTGCAGTTTCATTTAGATATTAATATCTGAAAACTGTCACTAAATTCGGATAGTAAGAGTCCAACAATGTTGACAATATTCGGATATTAATATCCGAATAGTTGTACATAATTCAGATATTAAAGTCCGAAAAGTTAGTAAAGTTTTGGCACTACGTGTCCAACTATGTCGGGCTAGAACGGAAATTGAAAATGGAGGGCGGGCTTACCTCTTGCTGCGATTTTTGCTCCGTCACTACAATATCTGTGACATGTTTCTCAACATCCATTGTGTGATCTTCCAACTCCAAATCGTGGTGTATTGATGGGTCAACTATTTCTTATTTATCAATGGAGGGAAAGGAAGCAATCGAGGTTTCCATTGACAATGTAGGAGGAAGAGGAGAGGAGGAAGATAGGCAGACTTGGCTGCTGGTGGGAGGGGCCTGGTGGTGGGTGATGGCAGCTGGGTAGGGATGAAAATGGAGAAGTTTGAATGGGGGAGGGAGGAGACGTTCTGGGAGGGAGGGAGGGAAATCAGGGAGATGATTTTTTGTGGTTGTATGTAATGAGTTATGTAATATTCTTAAAGGGTAAAATGGTCAAATGACATGAGATTTTAGGGGGATAATGCTCAAACTGCACGAGGGCATTTTTGTCTGTAATTGATAAAAGTTTTAATCGGCTGCGAGTAGCAAGAAGTACGCTGCAAATAGCAGCCACCCTCTTTAATGGGATTTTCCAGATCATGTTGATTGGATTAAACTGTAGATTGGGCATCAGCCCTAGCTCCGTGTGAAAGTTTTGCTACAGAACTACAAACCTTGATTGTCCTAAGATATTGAGCTGAAGGTGCATGTGTTTGTAAAAAGTTCTCTGTAGACTGGTCAAACCTTAGTCTTGTTGATACCCAAACAACTGCGTGTACATAATTCTTTGATCTCTCATGTGTCATTGAGAGTGTAACTAGAATAGTGTCAAGATTTGCATATGCAATTTGTGAATTGGTAGTTATATGTCACTCACAGGGTCTTAGTGAGATTTTAATTTAGGGAATTGCGTTGGAGGAAAATTTATTGAGTTGGACTTGCGAATTCAGGTAATTTGTCTTTGTGGTGGTTTAATCTGGAATCTAATGAATTTGAGAACAGTTTGGCAATCAAATCTTGTGCATAAGAATCATCACCATCACATGAGGCACATAAACAAAATTGGCAAAAAATAGGGACAATAACCAGTTTTGAATTAAAAGAAAAATGCCTACACGATAACGCATTTGAGTCTGAAAGGAAAAAAAGAACTGCACGCCAATATGCCATGATCCCTAGAAATATGGCTTCTCTTATTTCCTATGCCGAGTGGTTTAAAATGGGTATCCAATAAAGCTTTCTCAAAAAAAATAAATAAATAAACAGCAAGAAAAAATTATCATTTAGCAGCAAATTGATTAGAAAACCATCAGTGAGGGTTACTGGCGGAAACATCACCACTAGCAGCCGCCGCTGTGGCCACATCTTTCCCATCCTTGGCATTATCCTTTCTTTCCTTGGCTTCTGCTCCAGGGGTTTTTCCATCCTCCTCATCTTTCCCTTTTTCTTTTCCTTCTTCCGTATCCTGCCCTATTTCTTTTCCCGACTCATTTCCCATCCTTGGCATCGACATCCTTTCCTTCCTTGGCCTCTTTGCTTATATATCTTTCCTACTTGACTACTATGACAGCCCATTACCTTTTTTTGATAGTAACTACGACAGCACATTGCAAAAGTTCAATTCCAAAAGATTAATAAGTTCCAGTCCTTTGAATTGAGCCACTAGCCGTCTCCAGAAAAAGTATTTGAAAAGTTCTGTTTTCGACAAGGGTACGCTGAGCAAGGCGCAAGTGCGCTTGTAGGCGTTTGTTGAGCGAGTGCGAGCGTGCCAAGGCTTGTCGCGTCCTGACGTTGAATGGATGGATGCTGTGAATCTAACTTCTGAGTCGTAGAGTGATTGTGGGTGGCTTAAAAGGGAAAGCCACAAGTTGGTTCGTGGGTTGCCACAACGGGGTGGACTTATTTATTTTTTTAAAAATACTATTCCTTATCCCATAATTAATCTCAAGCGAATCAAACATGGGATTGGGTGTAATTAGGGATGAAATTAATTCAGGACAAAGAGTCCAAGGACTATTAAACTCAGGACTGTTAATCCCATCATTTTCAGTCCGCGAATCAAACGAGACCTTAAGTCTTAACTAATGGTACTAAAACACATTTTTTGAAATACCTATTGGAGTTGGAGTTGATTTCCAGGGCCCAACATTATAGAGTGGCTAGTGTGGAAAAATACAAGGCAAGAGTTCAGACCATTCGACAGCCTTGTTTGTCCAGTAGGAAGACTTGTTTTATGCCATCCAATCGGTATTGGTCCTCTTCCTCCTCCTTGGATTTATAGTACTGATGGAAACATGACTATTGGCGACCCCAAATTTTAGACCATCGATTGCTTATCGACTAATGCTTTGCCTTCAATATAATCTGTTTGTCCTATAGGAAGACTTGAATTATGCCATCCAATTGGTATTGGTTCTCTTCTCTTCCTCCTTGGATTTGTAGTACTGATGGCAACATGACTATGGCCAATCCCAGATTTCACGCCATTGGAGATGTCTAATGACAAGTACCAGTCGGCCCTAAAGTTCAACCCCAAATTTCACGCCAATTTGTTTGGTTTATGTTTTTGGGGAGGTTTTTGGGATAATGAGGGAAGAGAGATAGATATAGAAAATTAGAGTAATAATTGGGAAGAAAACTTATTGGGGAACATCCGCAGACAGACGTGTTGGTTTTTGAGACCCAGAGCGAGCCGTGTCTAAATGACTAATCTGTCGAACACTAGAAGTCAAGCGGCCATGCAGAATCAAAAGTTTCAAATAGGCATCAACTAGTCTAGAAAAATAGTAACCAAACTACCAATTCAAAAAAACATAAATACAAACACTAAAGTAATCGGCTTGCCCCAGAAAGCAACAATCCTCGGCGGCCTTCTGTTGAACTGCAATAATTTTGAGTAAATTTCTAAACTTATCATGTGAATTTACTATATTTTGTTCTTCAGTTAAGAAAATGAATGAAATAGAATTCGGCATGTGTCTTATTCCATTTACCCGTTGGAGTTTGATTTGCTTTAACTAGCGTAAAACTCATGCTATGCACGAATAACAACCATAAATTGGTACCAAATAAAGAAAATCTTGCAAATGACCAGAAATAAAAGGAACTTGCAAAAAATAAAAGGAACTTGCAAATGTGGTCAATGATAAAGCTAACAAGAAGTTTGTATTTCTGGTCATTGCAACATACTGTGAAATTGGCTTTTTGTGTGCCCATATGTCGGTACCCTAACATTGATGGTATTTGCTTGGCCTTGCTTTTTTACCGTTCACTTTCTTCGCAGCTTCATCCACAGCCAACTCTCAACCTCACTTTCCTACCTCTTTCTTCTTTCCTTTTCTCCTGTGCTTTCTACACTGTTTTGCTTCACATCTACTCGTTTTTTTAAGATCAAATCTACTCATGTTGACTTATTATTTTTAGCACTGCAAGGGGCATGTATGATATCTTGGTCCTAGAATCCATTTATCTCTCTTGAGTTTTGTTCAATAGCTGCCATAACATCCCAAGAAGCCTCTTCTTCAACTTCACCTTGTAGTTATCATGTGTTTTTGAGCTTCCGAGAAGAAGACACTCGGAAGTCTTTCACTAACCACCTCTACATAGCATTGGACTATGCCGGATTTCGCACCTTCAGAGATGATGATGGAATTGAAAGGGGAGAAAAGATCAAGTCAGAACTGCAAAAAGCAATTAGAGAGTCGAGGATGTCAATAGATGTTGTGTCAAAGAACTATGCATCTTCAAGTTGGTGCCTTGATGAGCTTGTGATGATCCTCAAATGCAGGAGCACCTGTGGACATGTAGGCTATGTTCGTTTGCTGGTTTTGGCAAAAAATTTTGAAATATTTTCATAAACTTGGCTTTGAACTTCTCTCAAAAATCTGTTCGTTTCAAAATTCTGGAGCAATTATAAAACTGAATTTTCTGAGATGCTGTTTGGTTGATATTTTTTAATTTTTGAAAAATTGTTTATATTTTGTATTTTTTGTAAAAATTTCGGCTACAAGCCATTGCATTAAAATTAAAAAGGGAAAAAAAGGAGTACTCAGCACAATCAAATTCAAAAGGGGAAAAAAATATATGACAATATAAAATTACAGTAATTATTTTGGGCTAATTTAGCTTGAAATAGAAAAAGAGGCTTATGCAATTTTCTGTTGTTTAGCAGCAAAAAATTGCATAAGAAGGCAGCTAAACAACAGCAAAACATCTTGATAAAATCTGCTAGAGGTATCTACAAGCAATCTACCATTAGTAATAAGCAAAACCCCCTGTCAGATTGTCTTAAGCAGAGGACCTGTATATGATCTTCGCATCCCACATACGAATGCCCACATATCAAATAAGATCGGTTACATATTCATTGCATAAAGAAATCAAATCAATTCCATAGTCCCAACAGTTCAATATAAGCAAAATCAAATTCGGAGTTTAAAGCTATTACAACATTACTAGAACAGAACCATTCCTAAACACTCCAACACAAGCAAATATTAGTACCATTACATACCCCGAACAAAAGTGGCTGGAAAAAAAAAATTGACAACCTACTAAATTAGAAATGCCATTACTCCTCCAGGCGAGAAACAAGCAATGTTAATGCACTTATTTGAACCACCACAACCATCCATGTTTGATTGCACATTTAAGAGCAAACGGACTGCTGCTCCACATACACCTTCCATGCATCATAGGAACTTCTTCCAGGGACTTTTCCAACAAAAACAACACAATAGGATCTTTTTCCAGCCATGCCTAGAAAAAAATTATTTTGTCAACATTAATTCTTAATTAACCTTAATGAGGCAGAACTAAAAAAAAAAAAAGGAGGGCAGGGTGGTTAATTAAGAGCAACAAAGTAGATATCCAGCATACTAACCTACCAATTGTGTGCATTCCATAATTGAGTTGCAATTTCATCACGCCTATTGGCCATTTGCTGTAAACCGCCATGGGACATGTTTACGGACTTCAATATCTCCACCATCCTCTTCCTCATCGTCCTCATCATCATCCGAAGAATCAAAATACAAGTCTCTTTGACGCTGGATTACGATCCAGTTGTGAACAACACAACAAGCTGTCACAATTGAAGGTTGCCTCACTAGCTTGTACGAGGGCATACTTTTAAGGATCGGGAATCGTCTCTTCAATACCCCAAAACATCTTTCAATAACATTTCTCAACGACAAGTGTCTATGATTGAACAACTCCCTATGTGAGTTGTAGACAGGATTAGGACCATTGTATTGATTCAAATGATACCTTTCGCCACGATATGGAGCTAGGTACCCAGGCATGTTGGTGTATCCAGAATCCACCACATAATATTTGTCTAAACATAAGTAAATGTAGTGAGACATACAAGAGGTGCAATTATGTTACCCAATGTGGATATAACAAAAGCACACAATATCCAAAAGTAAGTTGATCTAATTTCTTTAATGATACATAACAAAAAAAAAGATAATGCCAACATATCATTTCTTCCACAAAAAGAACCGGCATAAATAATAAAGAAATATTTTCGTGATAGACATGTGAAGCATGGGCTCATAACATGATTGTACGGGTTATAAGATCGTATTCGAACACTTATCTTTCCATTGTGCCTTACAAGGGCAACGGTAGCAGGGTGTCACCAGGGAAATAGGATGACAACTAGAAAACAAAAACAACAAATCCACTTGCAAGGTTTCATAGATGCCAATCCAGCACCGTAATTATCCTGTCAGTACTTTGCAGGCTGAGCAGACGTAGAAGGGCATTGCTTCAATGAAAGTATTTTAACTCAAGAACAACTAGGTTTGGTAATAGCATGGCATTACTGGAAATTTCATCTCTCGTTGGCTAATTTCCTCCTCATGAATGAGTAAAGTGTAGTTCTTTAAATGTTTTCTCACCTAAATCACCTGCTAAACCATTTAAAACTATTTACCAACACATTTAGTATCTATCTTAAAGAAGGCGGTTCAACAAAATCTACCATAATCTGGCTGCAAGGTAGTATTAGAATTCCAACTTCAGACTGAGTACTTGCAGATTGTTAAATGGATCAGAAGTAAGCTGACTACTTGCTCCACATCCACACACAAAAAAAAAAAAATGATGAGGCACTGTTTTAGAATCCTGAAAGCTAATTCAGTGGATGAAGTTTGGAGAAACAATTCAAAAATCACGATACAAGATGAACTCATACTGGCACAGACAACTTAATTCAACACGCAAGAACCAAGTCATATCCAATTTGTTAAGTGTTTTTTCATGTACAATAATCTACTATAACAAAATAACATTCAAGTGTAGTACTTACTGATCGGTGGGTGCGGAAAGTTAAGATTAGGATTTGTAACTGCAACTAAGAACACCCGTGAATCATGGGCACTACCTTCCCAACCAGGATAAACAAATGTGAATTTCATGTCAAATGAACATGCTGCCATCACATTTTGAGTTTTGGTAGCCTTCCTTCCACGATATGATGTTTCTTGTGTGGCAGGCACCCAAGCTTCGCTGTGTGTTCCATCTATGGCACCCATACAGTCCTGTAACAGTTTACATAATTACAAAGATGTGTATAGGAATACATGTATTTAAGTACTATTGGATTGTATAATTACCTTAAACCAGGGATAGAATCTTTGATCATTGATAATTTCAGGAGGGGTAACATTCAAATCAGGTGGTCGAATTATGAATGGAGCTAACGTACAAAGGGCACGCCTCATGTACTTGAAGTGTCGGCATATGGTGTCTGTGGAATGTTGGAAACGATCTGCAACAGTTCTATGCCTTCCGCTTTGCCCACAAATGTATAAGAATATGGCCAATGACTCTTCCACAGATAAATGCATATGATCCCAATTAAGGTTGCCTCTAAGTACCAACTCAGCATCCAATGACCTAAACGTTAGGGCATCTACACTGCAATCTTGTATGGTATCTTGACTGCCCATTCAATAAATGTGTTACATATTCTTGCCCAGTGAAGGGGGCGTTGCGTTGTGGTTGCCTTTCGTCATCCGACAACGAAAGCATTTCCATTATCACCATGTCATCACCATCACTACTACTACTTCCCTGCTCGTACTGGTTTTGCCATGATGCACCATGTGATGACGACATACTAGTGGATTCTGTACGAGTACAACCTAAGTTTTGCAACAAAACTGTCAGCTAAAAACAGCCCCCAAAAAAATACTCTGATCAAGAATCAAAACTGAAACATATTTCCAAAAAATGAAACTTTACTTGGACATCAGGTGAAATACTTTTTATGCAGGCTTACAAGAATAGAAAATGGTAAATTAGGAGACCCGTGAATGCTATAAACACCATGCTTTTTCTCTCTTGACGATAAAAAAATCATACCAGCCCAGTAAAGATATCCTTCCTATTGTAACTCATACAATCACATGGGCCTTAATCCAGATTAAATATATAAATTTTTTTATAAGCTGCTGATGGGCCAAATTAATGTTTGCACCTATCAGTCTGCATTACCAGGGAAGCCACTTGATGCTCAGTGGGAACCTATGTGTGACTTACAAGGCTATGTTACAGTCAGGGAAGGATTCAGATTTTTAACCAAGTGCTTTTGATCTTACAAGGCTATGTTTTACTCAGTTTGAAACTCAAGAGGCTTAGAAATACTAAGCTTATAATTTTGCAACTGAAATTTAATATGCAGTTTCTGTTAATTGGTGAGTCATGTGAGCCATTAAACTACATCAGGTGAATTGAAAGTCTGTAGGTCAGTTGCTTTGATAATGCAATTTTTAATCAAGTTCAGACAAAGGATAGAAACTGAAACTGAATACAATACTAATTGTTTGCCTCTCTCAAGATTTTACAAAAACAACAGAGGATATCCATTTTCACACAAAAAAGAAGCATTCAACAGACAAGTACAATTAGAGCATTAATAAACAGCTAGAATTCATCAATTCATACGAGCAAGAAATGACAAATCACCATGCGACTGACCTAACCACTTCTTTGAACGAAAAGGGACTGACATAGTTTGTGGCATTCTTCTTACTACCTAAAACATAGAAAGTAGATAATAGCACAAACAAGAGCCAAACATACGAAGCCTACAACAGACGTAAACCAACTAAAACTTAAAACAACAACCAACAGGAACTTAAACCTACAACAAACTTCCAACTGGTGCACAAGACTTCCAACTTCCAACTGCCTAGTCAAGAAACAACCACTACTCAAGGGTTTCGACCCAAAAGCGCCTCATGTTAGGATCCAATTGAACAAATGCTTTCCTAAGTTGTAGGTTCTCGGCAAGCCTGTTGAAAGCCTTAAGAAACTAAATTGGTTCGACAAACGGCTTCAATGAGTTTAGTATCTCAATAGCCGAAGGTTCGGAGATTGGATCAACTTGTTCAGTGTTTTGGATCTTAACAGTCTGGTACCACTCTCCTTTAGCTTTCTGACAGAATGCTATTTGCTCATATGCATGGTCCTTCCTAACCATCTCGCTAGGATGACTCCTACCACAACTCTGCCCATCATCTAACTTTCTTTTGCCCTTAGAACCTGAAGAGGTATCACCTTGCAGCCCTTTCCCTTTCCTCATCCTATGCACGAGTGCCTCCATCTCATCCTCATCATCCGTTGTTATTGGCCCTACAGTTGAATCTGGCGCATATGCTCCAGTCGCCATAGTGTTGCCCAACAATTCAGCAAGAAGGTCATAATGTTCAAGTCCTTTGGTTCGGAAAGGCTTAGCATCAGGGTGTGCCTATAAGTAGATAAATCAAAAGGGCCTTAAGTTAAAAAAACAAATTGAAGAATGTGAAAATTTGTTGTTGATTGGGTTGCCTAATGTGAAGGTACCTGAAGGTAAAGTTGCCAATCAGTGTCTGACATTTTGACTGTTCCAGTAGCCTCATCCCATCCTAGCCCTGTTTGCTTTACTTTTAGTGCCACAAATGCCTTATATGCCTTCTTCAAACGTGCAAATTTGCCCTGCAATTTTTGGCAGTATATCCCCTCCTCCTCAACCTCACTGTCATCTCTCCCTCAATGGATGTCCACTGCCTAGCCGTAAAGTTTCTATCCTTCTTGGTACTTATTTGTCCCTCTTTCTTCACCTCATCAAGCATTATATTTATGAAAGTCTCCACAGTGGAGTACCCCCACATCCCAATATCCGACAAATCATCAGCCATTCTAGCCTAGTTCAAGCAACAAAAGGGTATATAGAACATGACACATTAGTTACCACTAAGATTCTTTATAACCTAGTTTGAAGCAAAAAAGAAAAAGGTCTCCCCTACTACTGTTTTCCCACACAGTAATGAAAAAAAACAATAAGAACAGTGTTGACTTTTTTAAAAAAAAGCTGGAGGTCCATTTTGATTTTTGCAGATCCTAAACTAACAACATATTCCACATATCACTTTAACCTTGGCTTGATCCTAAACCTTCAAATAGATGCCATAGATAATTTCCAATAATGTAAAAGCAAAAAAAAAAAAAAAACCAAAAGCACACAACAGACACTTATTCCAGGCTAACAAGTAAGAGTCATATACCACTGGTATGCTATTCTCGCCGGTGCATGACTATTCTGAAGGGACGGGAGAAGATGAATGCTTCTTCTTGTCGACTGAAACTTTACTTGGAACTTGTCTTGGAGGTGTCTTTGGAGAAAAAATTTGGGCTACATAGAAACATCACAGAAAAGTTAGGAACATCACTGAAGAAATTATACATAGCTTCAAATCAGAAAACTCTTCTACAAATTGTTCACGTTTATAAATTAAAATCGAACTACCATACTGTCAATTGAATACCTCTAGCTTTTCGAATTTTTGTCTGTCGGAGAACCCATCTTCTGCACCTCACAACGTTTGCCCCAACCTTCTCTGTGGTGGTCTTCTTCGATCGCTTGTGCCTTTTACGAGCACGGATTGGGGCCATTTTATAGAAAAAGGTTGAGTTTGGATGAAGATACAGAAGACCTAAATGGTATACCTGTGAGATTTGGAAATCTACTTGAATGATGGGTGTGACTAATCGTTTAGAGAGCTTTGTGCAGAGAGAACACAAGGTTGAGATCTGCGCTAGTGGTTGAGAGTTAAAGGTGTGAGATGACTTCTCCACCAAAGTTACAGATCAGTAAAGGCAGTGGGTGGGTGTGTGTGAGACAGAGAGAGAGAGAGAGGGGCTTGTGAGATTCGCTCTGCATATTCTACAGAAATTGAAGAAAAAAGGAGGTGAAGGAGATGAATCTGACCGTTGAATCTTGCAGAGAGAGGAAAAAGGAGTGATGAAGATAGCCCGTACAGAGGAAAAATCATAGCAGCCAGGGTTTGTGATGCAACTCAGCGTGGATGCGTCTACTCAAAGGGTAAAGAGGAGAGAGGAGGAAAATGTTTTCCTGTGGTTCAAAATCTTGGCTCACAAAACCCAGCATTGAACAATGAACCGAATACGGGTTATGGGCTTCTAAACCCGAAACCCGGCTTGCAAAGCCCAAACGAACATAGCCGTAGTTCTTCCGGTTTTCTATGACGTGGATCCATCCCAAGTGAGGAAGCAAATGGGAAGTCTCGAAGAAGCATTTACGCGACATGAAAGGAAAATTGAAGCAGAAAGTGGTGAAAGGAGCAAGGAATGGATGAACAAGGTGGAAGAATGGAGGGCCGCGCTAAGAGAAGTTGTTGATTTAGCTGGGATGAACTTACAAAATAGAGTTGATGGGTAATTTCCTTCCAAGTCCTTTTTCCTAATTACTAGTAAAAAAAAAAAGCATATGTTTTGTGAGTTTTGGATGATATTGAATCATGCCAGGGCCTTTTTTTTAATTGAAGTTTCCCATTTTCTGAGATGGAGATTGTTAGACTTGTACCACATGTCTCATTTAAGCCACTCAAACTTGGTTAATATATTCATAGTTGTCAAATCGAGAATCGAAATGGTCATTTTTGAATCGTGAATCGAATCGAATCGTGAATCGCTCTGATTCGGTCATGACTTGTGTAATGCATAGAAACCTATGCTTATTGATTATGGTAACAACAATAGATTCTACAGATGAAAGATTTAGGCCTAAAACAATAAAAACCTTCTTCTAAATGATAATTTGATAATAACGTGGAGTATTAGATAAGTTGCAACTACCAAGAGATGATGATTCATAAATCCTATTGATGGTTCTTTTTGTGCAAAAGAGTTATAAGCACAAAACAAACCGTTAGAAGGTCTATAGGGCTATTGTATTCCCTTTATCTTCCTCATTTTCAATTCATTCTCATAATAAATCTCCTTTTCTTATTATCTATCCATATAACATAGACAAAAAATGACATATAACAATACAAAAGACCTTAAAAAATAGCTTGACACCTTTTCAAACAACAAAAGAAGCAAAACAAGAGTAAAAAATGAATTTCAGAAATTTTAAGTGAATCGAACGATTCACTGATTCAGAGCTATTTTCGATTCAGGCAACCTATACTTATCGATTACCCACCGAATCATATAATTCGGACAACTATGAATATATTCTAGAGGTTACTCCACTTATTGCAAATTAGTTTTAGGTTGGAACCCTCCAAGAAATCTAACATGGAATTAGAGTTAGGTCTTGGGTAGCTTTACCTATCATGGGAAAGTCTCTGTCATCTCTGTTGTCCGAGTCAATATTCAGCTCCTAGTCTCCTAGTTTGTAACCTCCACGTGGGCCTGCATATGAGGGGAAGTGTTAGACTTGTCCCACATGTCTCATTTAAGCCACTGAAATTTGGTTAATATATTCTAGGGGTTACTCTACCTATTGCCAATTGGTTTTAGGTTGCAACCTTCTAAAAAATCTAACAGAGATTTCATAAGCAAATGATATCCACAAGATTTTCTGGATGAAATTGTTTCATGCCGGTGCCTTTTGGGTTGAAGTTTTTCATTTTTTAGACGGAGGTTTTATATGAATATGATATCCATGGGATTTGCTGGGTGTATTGGTTTCATGCCAGATCTTTTCAGTTGGAGGAAACTGTTTTTTTTTTTTTATTTTATGAATCTCCATTTTATCATTGTTGAGATGGAGGTTTTATAAGCAAACGATATTCCCAGACGACCCTTTTTTTCCTTTTGATGTGAAGCTATGTGATTATCTCCCTCTGTCTTTTATATTAATTGTACCACATATGCTACCATTTGTAGTTTCAAAACTATACTTAGAAAGTCTGTTAGAGGTTTTCCCATATCTCTTAACACACTGGACTACATTGAGAAATTTTGAAAGCTCGAGTGTTGTGAGGATCACGTTGGAGTCTGAGAGCAAAGCTGGAGAAACTATCTTTTCATTCATGTCTAAGATTCTTTCAATTCAAGCTATTTGAAATTGTTATGCCAAGTAGATTTATTTCCAATCACAGTAACTTTACAGAAACTTGGTCTTTCTTGTCAAAGACATTTATTCGAATGTCGAACTCGTAAGTTTTTCTACAATGACAATAACAGATTTGTTTTATTCCATATTGTTTGAGAATTTGCAATTTACTTCAATTCTGGGTTATCATTCGTATTGTGCTAATTTTTTCATCTTGATTGCAATTATTAGGCATGAATCGAGGTTTATCCCAAAAATTATCCACATAGTTGAGGACAAACTAAGTCGCACAATCTTGGACATTGGCCCCTTTGTGACCGGAATACATTCTCGTGCAAGAGAAATTCAGTTTTGGTTAGAAGATCATGAATCACTTGATGCATGTTGGGGTAGCTGCAATTTGTGGGATGGGTGGAATAGGGAAGACTACCATTGCCAAGTTCCTATATAATTTAATCTTCTTAAGATTTGATGGTAGAAGTTTCTTGGCAAATGTGAGAGAAATTTCAAAACAACAGGATGGTTTACTTTGTTTACAAAGGCAGCTTGTTTCAGACATTTTAAAGGGAAGGAAGGAGAAGATATCCAATGTTGATGAAGGTATAGTCAAGATTAAGATGCCTTGCGTCTTAAAAGGGTTCTTGTGATTCTTGACGATGTTGATAAGCTAGAACAGTTATATGCAGTTCTTGGAATGCGTGATTCGCTTTTTCCAGGGAGTAAAATCACCATAACCACTCGGAATGAGCACTTGCCAATAGCTCATGAAGGCTGCAAGGTGCATAGGATAGAGAATTTGGATTACGATGAGTCCCTTGAGCTCTTCAGTTTGCATGCCTTTGCACAAAGTCATCCCATTGATGATTATGCTGACACCTCAAAGTTGGTGGTCCAACATTGTGGAGGGCTTCCGTTGGCGATTAAAGTTTTGGGATCTTCTCTATCTGGAAAAAGCATCGGAGTATGGAAAAGCCATTTAGAAAAATTGAAAGTGTCACGCCCCAAAAATGAGAAGTGACCGGCCATGAACCATGAGGCTAATCCATGGAACACGCAGCCTGAACAAATCAAAGTAACCGAAAATCAAATGATCACTTTTTCGTTATTAATCAAATCAAAAGCCAAATGTGTCTCATCATAGACATGGGGCACAACCATCCCATGAACCAACAATATCCAGTGATCCAACAATAATGAAAAGAGTTTGTTATCTAGCAATTTTCGAATGCGGAAGCGATTTTTAAAATACAACTAGAATGAGACACCCTAAGGAGGTCAACAAAAGAAAATCCCCGAGATGCCGCCAGAGTCCTTGTCTAACTCCCCCAACTTGCCTGAAAGAGAAGTTGGAATAAATCCGTCACCTGACGAGCTCAGTGAATAGCAAGTATGTATAATAAATAAAGTTGAAAGCGGGGATTAAAATAATTTACCATTAAATCATAATTTGGCATACGAGGTGTCCAATAGAATAATAAATTAATCAATGAAGCATTTAACCAAATAAATATTCTTGGTGGTGATCACAATAATAATTCCATCAACAATGGGGAACCACAATCAAATAGTACCATGGCCAAAATAAATCTCAACAAAATTGGATCCAATATCAAACTTAGAGTCACCAGGGTTGGCAGCCCGTGGTACTTTTCCCTAAGGCGATCCGGCGAAAGAAAGCCGTTGAGCATTAGGGTCACCGGCCTAACACGGTCTTTTCCCCAATGGCCAGGGTCACCAACACGAGAAGGAATAAGTTCCCTGGACTTCCGAAATAAATGTTCCCATTAATATCCACCAAGTTCTCACCAAAAAGAATATTAACAATTGATCTCAGAAAATTCATCGCATGCCAATTTATAGAACAAATTATAAACAGTTTTGAGTCTCTGAATAATATTCATATAAATTTCTGAAGGAAATATTTTTAAGGGACACAGGGAACTTTCGAAAATACGTAACGTACTTAACTACTCACCTGGATCCAAAAGTACTGCAACTCGACTATGCATAACGAAGTTATCCTGAACAAAAGAATATTACAAAATAATTAACTAATATGAATATTACGCTGACCATGTAACTAGCTAGGAAATAATGTACCAATAGCTACCCAACCCCAATGCCTCCAATTAATCCACGTGCACACACCACTATTTTCTACATCCAATTTTTGCCATAACAATTCCCAGTTCAATCCTCACAACCAGATTACTAATATGCTAATATAATAAGTGACGTAATTACGAAGTAGATGTAGCACATGAACAAAACCCAAAGCCATTTAACTCCTCTACAACTGCTACTATCAAAATCGTCCACAACTCCATCACCTGATCACCGGCCTCTTGCACTCAATCACCACACCGCCACACATGCACCACACAACGCCAACCCACACACCACTACACGCCTAAAGCACAGATGGCACCAAGTAAATTAAATACCCAAAAACAGAATGTGCAAACCAAGAACTTCATCCCGAGAAAGATACTCCAAGGTAAGAAAACCACAAGAATAATCTTACTTACCCCGACAGAAGATCGAGAACGAGCTTGAGAACAGGAGTATAAGAGACCACTCTGAAAACCTTCGCAACTATGGCTGCTACGCGCTCTCTCTCTCTCTCTTGATCGAACGATATACTTTGATATAAAACCCTAGTCTCCTATAACCCACGTTCTCTCCTAAATTATAGCTAATTAGTTAATTAACGTATAAATCCAACCCAACTGATATAGACTAACTAATGAAATTAATAATTATACATGCACCCTCGAACTAATAATAACGCACATAGTAACTGCATTGCGTAGAAAAGAAAATTGCTAATTAGGACCCACACCATAAACTCCCAATTAATAAATGGCAAAAATATTTTAATAAGATAAATAAAATTTCTAGGGTGTAACATCCTTCCCCCCTTAAAATAAATTTCGTCCTCGAAATTGCATACAACCTCATTCATACAAATGCGGGTACTTCTCGTGAATCTTTTCATCACACTCCCAAGTGGCTTCCTTAACCGCATGGTTGCGCCACAAAACTTTGACCAGTAGAATCGTTTTGTTGCGAAGCACTTTCTCCTTCGTATCAAGAATCTCAACGGTTGCTCATCGTAGGTTAAATCATCTCGAACATGAAGTGGCTCATAATCAACAACATGGGACGGACTATGCACATACCTTCTCAACATCGACACATGAAAAATGTTATGAACCTTAGTCAAATTAGGCGGCAACGCCAAACGATAGCCACCTCACAAATCCTTTCCAAAACCTCAAATGGCCCAATATAGCGAGAGCTCAACTTTCCTTTTTGCCAAACCGAAGAACACCTCTCCATGAGAATACCTTAAGAAACACCATATCTCCTATTGTAAACTCTAAATCCTTCAAATGACCATTCGAAAAAAATCTCTTATACAATGCATAGCAATTTTTCCAATAATTGAACTCACCCAAATCTATCGAGGAAGTTAATCAAACCAACCTCGTCAATCAAATTAAGATTACCAGGATTGTAAAGGAACATCAAACTGATAGTCACTAGTTTAACATCATTTTAAAAATTTTCATAAGGCCACCCAGTTACTCCAAATAGAATTCTATATCAAACAAAAGCTTCTTCTTTTTTTTTTTTTTAGATTTGATTACTGCGAACAGTGAAGCATTATGAAAAGAAATCAAAAGTAGTACAAGAAATTTGATTTAAAAAAAAAACCAGGCAATGAACTAATAAACAGTCAACCATTTTTTTTATTAAGAATAACTCCAACCAATTAAGTTCAACAAAATGTATGGGGCATCAATTCCTTATCTCATTTAAAAGCCTTGACCTTGAAATTGGTTTACACCATTATAGTACAACTTGAACATAAGGAAAAATCGGTATCACATTCTCCACACATTTTACTAGTATCATTCTCAAAGGTTTCCAAATATCATTCTCAAAGGTTTCCAAAACATACTTTAGCATAACCGTACTTGGAATTGAAAAATTTTCAGCGAAATTATTTTTTTCCTTGCATCAACGATTAAATCAAATAACAACTATAAAATTTGTATTGTGGACAACTAATATTTTGAAAGTTAATGCCAATAAATAAAATACTTTGAAAAACCATACAGATTTAAATGCAAACTCTAAAAACCCCTTCTTTTTTTGTAGTTAGTCATCAAGCCCAAATACAATTCTCATCACGAGGATTACGAAACCAAAAATTTGAAATCACCATAAGAATTCCCGAATCTCCAAAACTCCATAAGGTTGAACTTGTCAACTTTCAGTAACTCCCAAACTATATCGGCCCATTCAATAATTATAACTTAAACCACTTGCTTCCTCATTGTATTCCGGAGCATTACATCCAAATGCATCAAACGTAGTTTCTAGCTAGTAGATCATAACTTGACATCAACAACTCACTCACACCATAACTAATAATAATATCAAGTCCTCTAACGAAAATTGAATCTCCATAACTTGAATCGGTTGCTCATTTTTTTCCTTGTGAAATTAAATATATAACTAACTACTCATCAAACCATGCCAAATCTCTTAACCAAATCTAATTCTCAAAGATCAGAACAAACTGCGCCACCATAAAAAAAAAAAAAGACATTATCCATACTCCACTACGATATGCACTTCAAGGACCACCAACCAATTGCTAACTGGTACTCTCTTAAAATTATTATATAAACCGATGCATAAGATAGACAGTCACCTATTCCACAAAAAAAAATTTCAGTACATCATCCTAATCTCTGAAGGTATAGCAATAAAGCTCCATTAACAACGGAATCAAATGTCTAACAATTCCCGCATTCTCTTCTATTTCCTTAGTAAAGTAATTCTTTGATGTCCAACTCTCACATTTCTAGCTATGAAATTTAACCATCTCCTCCACATCCAACTCAATAACAGTTAAGTTTCAAAGTACATATATGTCTTCATGACGTCTTACTACCTTCCATAGCTACGAATGACCAACAGAAATATTTCCACAAAAATCTCTCTAATATTATGTTCCAACTTTACCTAAAAGAAATTAACTTAACATTAACAACTAAGATAATCTACCTACTAGTCAATCGGGGTTAGAATTAATAGTCGTGGAAATAATTAAAATAATTCTAGCTTAAACCAAGGAAGCCAAATTCCAAGGATTGATCTCTAACAATGAACTACTACAATCCATCACTCACAAAAACCCAAAGTCTAATAATGAACTTCTTAGACCTCAAAGCTTTTGATATTCATTACGGTATCACAAGTTCTATGGCCTAACAGAACACCTCTTGTTATCAATTGATTTACCAATTAGCAACACATCTTACACCGACACCCTCCAAACCTTTTCATTGAATCATTCTCAATTCAGTCTTCACGAGAGTCCAACAAATCATCAAATCCAGAACTAATCTTAGATAACAAGACACCTCACAAAAATCTTTGACCATTCCACATACCCAAAAAGAGCTGCAAGACTAAAACTCTGCAATAAATGCAATTCTAATCTTATCACCTCAACCAAAATTTAAGACCGGTACCAATTGTATTGCTAAATGGAATCTCACTCCACCAAACTGATTTAAAACTAATTCTCGAACTAACTAGCCAATAGTCTCATTTTCCATGATGACACCCAATACACATCCTTACCGGAAAATCCTTAATTTTGCCTCGCATTCTGAAGACTAACTCCATACGCAAACCCAAAATTCAACTTCATAGGATCCTGCATTCTTTTTTTTTTTTTATACAAAATCACGTGTCTAGATCATCCAAAAGTATCAATTTTAACCTTTAGCAACAAATAACATGAGAAACCCCAAACTGCTAATGATCGAGTCAGTAATACTGCATATCCACTTCAATGGCAAAATAACTCATCTAATCCATAAGTTTGCCAACACAAGTTTTCTCTTTTATAACTTCACACAATTTCACAATACCGATACTGTAATACATTAAAATTCCAAATCACCACCAGTGCACTCTATAACTTTACCTTCTAATCACCAAACAAACTATAACAATCCCCTTTAATATACTGAAACCAACCCAAGCACTCACATCCCGCTATAGCCACAATCCACTGCATAGTCACTACCAATCAAGCGGTCATAACCTTGACAAAACATATCCTTCTACTATCTAGTTTTCAAAATTGAACTGCGACGACTACGATTAGAAAATCTTACAATGTCAACAAGCAACTCTTCCCACTTTACATCCACTTGGATCAGACTTGTCAAAGTTCCTTCTTTTTTTTTTATTTTCCGGAATGAAATGATGAAACATTGGAACCCTCACCAATCTTACCTTTATTCATCTCCTAATAAATATCAACAAACTAATTTAGTATTTTCTTAGATAAATATAATTATTGACCTCCCCTAACATAACGTAACCAAATCTCTACTAAGATGCTAAGGATAGGAAAGGAGGACCAATATATCAAGAGTAACAATTCAAGAGTATCTGGCTACCTAGGATGTATAGAGCATTACAAAATAAGAAAATCTTAGCACACACTCCCACAATTCAACTAGCCCACTGTCCATCCCAACTTGCAGTAGTCCTCTAAGTTACCTTCTTAATAAGTCAATCTCCAAGTTTACTACCACATATACCAACTCATCAGATTCAATAAAAGCATTGTCCAACTCCATTCAGTCACCAAGGTACTTGTAAAATATGTGCAACGCTCCTAATATCAAATAAAATCACTTGCTACATTCTTCTCCAATACCCTAACCAAAACCTATAGAAAAATAATATTCCCACTGAAAGACTATAATCTCCATAATACGATGCGGGTACCAATATACATCAAATAACAAATGTTTTCAAAAAAATGGAAACAGGACTCTGGGGACTCGGACCTCCACTAAGTGAAAATGATACAAAATGAATGCAAAAGTTTTTTTTTTTTTTTTTTTTTTTTCAAACCTAGGCTTTGATACCACAATTGTCACGCCCCAAAAATGAGAAGTGACCGGCCGTGAACCATGAGGCTAATCCATGGAACACGCAGCCTGAACAAATCAAAGTAACCGAAAATCAAATGATCACTTTTTCGTTATTAATCAAATCAAAAGCCAAATGTGTCTCATCATAAACATGGGGCACAACCATCCCATGAACCAACAATATCCAGTGATCCAACAATAATGAAAAGAGTTTGTTATCTAGCAATTTTCGAATGCGGAATCGATTTTTAAAATACAACTAGAATGAGACACCCTAAGGAGGTCAACAAAAGAAAATCCCCGAGATGCCGCCAGAGTCCTTGTCTAACTCCCCCAACTTGCCTGAAAGAGAAGTTGGAATAAATCCGTCACCTAACGAGCTCAGTGAATAGCAAGTATGTATAATAAATAAAGTTGAAAGCGGGGATTAAAATAATTTACCATTAAATCATAATTTGGCATACGAGGTGTCCAATAGAATAATAAATTAATCAATGAAGCATTTAACCAAATAAATATTCTTGGTGGTGATCACAATAATAATTCCATCAACAATGGGGAACCACAATCAAATAGTACCATGGCCAAAATAAATCTCAACAAAATTGGATCCAATATCAAACTTAGAGTCACCAGGGTTGGCAGCCCGTGGTACTTTTCCCTAAGGCGATCCGGCGAAAGAAAGCCGTTGAGCATTAGGGTCACCGGCCTAACACGGTCTTTTCCCCAATGGCCAGGGTCACCAACACGAGAAGGAATAAGTTCCCTGGACTTCCGAAATAAATGTTCCCATTAATATCCACCAAGTTCTCACCAAAAAGAATATTAACAATTGATCTCAGAAAATTCATCGCATGCCAATTTATAGAACAAATTATAAACAGTTTTGAGTCTCTGAATAATATTCATATAAATTTCTGAAGGAAATATTTTTAAGGGACACAGGGAACTTTCGAAAATACGTAACGTACTTAACTACTCACCTGGATCCAAAAGTACTGCAACTCGACTATGCATAACGAAGTTATCCTGAACAAAAGAATATTACAAAATAATTAACTAATATGAATATTACGCTGACCATGTAACTAGCTAGGAAATAATGTACCAATAGCTACCCAACCCCAATGCCTCCAATTAATCCACGTGCACACACCACTATTTTCTACATCCAATTTTTGCCATAACAATTCCCAGTTCAATCCTCACAACCAGATTACTAATATGCTAATATAATAAGTGACGTAATTACGAAGTAGATGTAGCACATGAACAAAACCCAAAGCCATTTAACTCCTCTACAACTGCTACTATCAAAATCGTCCACAACTCCATCACCTGATCACCGGCCTCTTGCACTCAATCACCACACCGCCACACATGCACCACACAACGCCAACCCACACACCACTACACGCCTAAAGCACAGATGGCACCAAGTAAATTAAATACCCAAAAACAGAATGTGCAAACCAAGAACTTCATCCCGAGAAAGATACTCCAAGGTAAGAAAACCACAAGAATAATCTTACTTACCCCGACAGAAGATCGAGAACGAGCTTGAGAACAGGAGTATAAGAGACCACTCTGAAAACCTTCGCAACTATGGCTGCTACGCGCTCTCTCTCTCTCTCTTGATCGAACGATATACTTTGATATAAAACCCTAGTCTCCTATAACCCACGTTCTCTCCTAAATTATAGCTAATTAGTTAATTAACGTATAAATCCAACCCAACTGATATAGACTAACTAATGAAATTAATAATTATACATGCACCCTCGAACTAATAATAACGTACATAGTAACTGCATTGCGTAGAAAAGAAAATTGCTAATTAGGACCCACACCATAAACTCCCAATTAATAAATGGCAAAAATATTTTAATAAGATAAATAAAATTTCTAGGGTGTAACAGAAAGCAATCCCCAATAGCGAAATCCTCGAAAAACTCAAATAAGCTATGATTCCTTACAAGACGATCACGACAAAAGTTTATTCCTCCATCTTGCTTGTTTCTTTGTTGGGAGCGATAAGGACCGTACAATCATGGATGGATGTGAATTTTACACAGTGGTTGTGATTGAAAATCTTATTAATAGATGTCTAGTAACAGTTGATGAATACAACAAGGTGGTGATTCATCATTTGCTTCAAGAAATGGGATGAGAAATAGTCCGTCAAGAATCACCCAATGAGCCTGGAAAAAGTAGCAGATTGTGTAGTCACACAGATTCCTTTAATGTTCTAAGACATAATACTGTAAGAATTTCTCCTCATGTACATTTGTAGCTGTACACATAGAAGTTGTCTGCTATTTACTTATCAATGTTCTCAACCCCCTCACCCCCTTTTTTGCAAAAATGGAGAATCTAAAACTTCTGAAGCTCGATCATGTTCAAATAAGCGGAAGTTATGAACACTTTCCAAAAAAAATAAGATGGCTGTGTTGGCATGGCTTCCCATTTGAATCCATACCGAGGTATTTCCCCTTGGAGGCCCTTGAGATGCCTTATAGCAGCTTGAAGCATTTTTCGGCCGGAACTAAGGTACATTACATTGTCATTTTTCTCTTATCTTATTGTGCAATAAATTGACGGAAACATTACAATCTGACATTTTCTTTCCGTGTTTATCAGTTTCTCGAGTTACTAAAAATCCTTAATCTCAGTCACTCCCATAGCCTTGCAAGAACTCCCAACTTCAGAGTACTTCCCAATCTTGAAAAACTGATACTTGAAGATTATACGAGGTTGGTCGAGATTCACGAATCCGTTGGACACTTGGCGAGACTTGTTTTGTTAAATTTAAAAGATTGCAGCAATCTGAGGAAGCTTCCAAGAAGCATTGGTATGCTAAAATCTTTGGGAACACTTGACATCTTTTGTTGCTCAAATCTTGAGAATTTGCCAACTGAGATGGGGGATATGAATTCTTTAACAGTGCTACGAGCCCAAAATGTTACTAGCATAACTCGATCCCCCGCTTCAATTCAGAATGTCAAAGCCTGGTATTCATTCCTTTGGCTTTCGCCATTGAAGCCGAAAAGAAATCCTGAAACTTCATGGGTATCTTCTTTACCTCGGTCCTTACTTAAACTAAGTCTTGTGTGCTGCAATCTATCAGACGGTGATTTCCCTACAGATATGGGCAACCTATCCTCGTTGCGGGAATTAAACCTGAGCAATAATCGCATTACTAGTCTCCCAGATTGGATCAGAGGTATTACCGGGCTGGAAATCCTTTGCGTAAACTGGTGCACAAGGATCCAGTCACTTGTAGTGCTGCAGGATGTAATAGATTTGTCATTCTGGCATTGCAGTTCATTGGAGAAGATAACACTTCAATCACCTACATTCGAAAGATTGTCACGACTGCAGAAGTTATGTATCACCGAAAGGATAAAGGTGCCCACAGAGACACAACTGCAGATGTTATGTATTTAAGAGGCAACCCTCGGCCCCAATCGAGAGAAGCTCCTCAGTTCCACACTCCGAGAGACATATGTGCCTATTGTTGCGAGAAAGGGCATTGGAAGGTAGATTGTCCAGTATTGAAAAAGGCAAAGAACACGAGAGATTCCAATGCCAATATTGCTGTTCAGGAAGATGAAGATTTTGATCAGTGATAAGAAGGGAGTAAAAGCTGACGGTGCAGTTGTCACGGTTATTGGAGTATCTGAATCCGAATCTGATCTTAATCTGATACGCGTTTTATCTGAATACGAATCTGTTAGTTGTTTGTTCGAAGTTCAAAAAGAATTTGCTTTGTTTTGAAGATTTTGTTGAAGGTCGTTGGCTCGAATAATGTTACTGATTTCTCTCCAAGGTGGAGATTGTTGGCGAAGTGGCTCCATCCTCTACTTTTGTCAAGCACACCAAAGAAGAAGATTGGTGTGTCATGTTGTCAAGCACGCCAGAGAAGGATTTTTGCAATCTATGCATGTGCTCTCAGATGAATGGAGTAAATGAGCTTGTCTAGGCGTGGCTTTGTAACAGGCCAATATTGGCCTATATAATCTGCTATCTAATGCCTTGTTAAGCATCTGAAAAAAAAATCTGAAGAAAATCTGAAAATCTGAAAAGTTCGTATTGTCTGAGTGAGAGTGTCTTCTCTGTAAAACTTAGACCTGAGAGGTTTTTTCATGGTTTGTTTTCGTTTGTGTGAATACATCGGAGTTTTTCCTCAATCTCTGTGTGCGTGTGTTTGTGGTTTGATTGGTTTAGATCCCGTGAGCATAACAAGAAAGAATGACCATATGCACAGAAAGTATGTGAACGGATCGCTTTGTGGGGTCCGCTTTGGGGTCTGACACGAATAATCCGAGTAGTACTTTTTTAAGTGGCCTCGTAAAAATTCAACTCAATCAAATAAGTGTTAGTTTTGGAGATTGGATCAAGCGATTACACTTATTCGATTGAGCTGAATTTTAACAATTCCACTTGAAAAAATATTTTAACATTAATGAATGGCTCAGATTATTCTTGTGGAACCTCGAACCTAACCCCACAAATGGATCTGTGCACAATCACAGGCATCCTTAGAGAAATTCTCTAGATCTTGTTCATTGGAATAAAGTAAAGATAGGGCATGAGCCCTAGCTCCATGTGAAAGTGTGGTCACAGAATTCTACAAACCTTGATTGCCGATATTGAGATGAATGTGTAGGTGTTCGTAAAAGGTTTTTTTTTTTGTGTAGACTTTAGTCATGTTGATACCCCAACAACTGCGTGTACATAATTCTTTGATCTCACTCGCGTGTCATATTGAGTGTAACTAGAATAGTGTCAAGATTCGTAGAGATTCCTCATTTGTGTCTTGTAACTTGTAAGGGTCTTATTATTATGAGATGATTTAGGGCGCAACGTGAGTATTGGGTGGTTTTTTAAGAATAGTACTTAAAGGCTATGTTTATAAGACGAGTAGGTTTTTTATATTGTACATAACGTTTTGAGAAAGAAAAAGAGCCGCACAATCGAAGTCGGGTTGGTCTTCTAGAGGTGATGCTATTCTAATCCGTTTCTTTTTTTCCGTTGATCAGCACAGTCTCACAGATGGTAAACACTTGGGGTTAGATCGAGAGTAGTACTTTTCAGTAAAATCATTGGCTTGGGTGTAGTTTGGGTAGTGGAGTGTGTGTGCTGCGTGGTCGTGCATGGTGGATTGGGGTGGTGATTTGTGTGCATCCTTTGCTTGTGGTACAAATAGAATCTAGTTTTACCTTATGCACATATAAGAATCAGGCGTACTGGAAAAAGAACAGATGGGTGCCGTGGGTTATGCGTACGTGGAAGAGATTATGAGATTATTTGGACGCGGAGATTGGTGTTTAGGGTTTGCAGTTCTGGTGGACTTGGGTTGATTTTGTGGGGGGTTTTGTTCGTTATTTTTTTAGGGAAGTCCTATGTTGGTATGGATGTAAAGTTTGACGCCAAAATTGAGACCCAAAAGTTAGGGCTGTTTTCTCACTACGTTAAGTTATACAAGAGTAATACGGTAATTACAGTAAGATCCTTATCTCCTACTCTATTTACACAAGAGATCTTTTATATACTAATAATTACACACTGCTCCTATAACTTAACACTCTCTCTCAAGTTAGTGCAAAGACATCAATCAAGCCCAATTTGAATACAATGAGGTGGAAACTCTTGCTACGAAATCGTTTTATGAATATGTCAGCTAGTTGATCTTCTGATTTCACAAAAGGCATACATATCAAACAATCGCTCAGCTTCTCCTTGATGAAGTGCCTATCAATCTCTATATGCTTCATTTTGTCATGTTGAATAGAATTATGAGCAATATTTATGGCAGTTTTATTGTCACGGTAGAGTTTCATAGGACCATTATCAGAAATTTCCAAATCACATAACAAGATTCGAAGCCACAAGAGCTCACAAACACCATGAGCCATAGTTCTATACTCATCTTCTGCACTAGACCTGGTGACCACTAGTTGCTTCTTATTTCGCCAAGTAACCAAAGAAAGTACTGTAGCCAGAAGTAGAGCGTTTATCATCCACAGAACCAGCCCAGTCGGCATCAGTAAGTGCCTCAAATCGCAAGTGACCATGATTAGAGAACATAATTCCTTTTCCTGAAGTTGATTTTAGATACCTCAAGATATGATAAACTGCATCCAGATGTGAAGTATAAGGATCATGCATAAACTGACTAACAACGCCCACTGTATAACTAACATCCGGTCAAGTGTGAGCTAAGTATATCAGTCGACCCACAAGTCACTAATATCTCTCCTTATCAGTGCGTTCCCCCACATCTCTGCTAAGATGATGATTCACCTCAATAGGAGAATTTGCAGGTTTACAACCCAACGTACATGTTTCTTCCAAAAGATAAAGTATATACTTATGTTGGGAGACAAAAATAACTCTATCAGACCTTGCCATTTCCATTCCAAGAAAGTATCTTAATAGTCCCAAATTCTTAACCTCAAACTCTTGAGCCAGACTAGACTCCAGATTAAGAATATCATTTACATCATTGTCTGTCATTATTATATCATCAACATAAATAATAAAGACAACAATTTTACCAGCACTCCCCTTGATGAACATAGTATGATTGGCATAGCTTTGTCTATATCCAAACCTCAACATAGCCTTCGAAAATCTGTCAAACCAAGCTCTAGGTGATTGTTTCAACTCATAAAGGGCCTTCTTTAATCTACCCACATTTCTCTCAATCTCATAGAAAGAAAAACCTGGTGGTATATCTATATACACCTTCTCCTCTAACTCACCATGAAGAAATGCATTTTTCACATCAAACTGGTGAAAAGGTCAATTCAAATTGACAACACAAGAAAGTAGAGCTCGCACAATGTTCATCTTCGCTATTGGAGCAAACGTTTCCTCGTAGTCAATACCATAGGTTTGAGTGAAACCCTTGGCAACAAGTCTTGCCTTGTATCTTTCAACTATACCATCAGCCTTCTGCTTGACAGTGAAAATCCATTTGCATCCCACTGATTTCTTTCCTCCTGGAAGTGATACTAGTTCCCAAGTGCCATTCTTTTTCAAAGTTGTCATCTCCTCTGCCATAACTTCTTTCCACTTAGGTATCACGAGTGCATCCTGCCAATTCTGTGGAATAGATATAGAAGAGAGAGATGAAACAAAGGCATAATATGAAGGAGATAAATGATCAGAAGAGACAAACTAGGAGATAGGATGTTGAGTTCATGACCTAACACCTTTTCGAAGAGCAATACGAATATTATCATAATCAATAAAGGGAGGTTCATTGGGTGAAGATTCATTACCAGATGAGTCAGCCGAGGAGTCCGGAAATGGAGCAGGCAATTGTGATTGACAATGTGGCATCACACAAGAAGACTTTCCATTTTTCCGTCTAGTTCTAGTATAGACTTGCAAGTTAGGCTCTTACAGCTATTGTGGTAGTTCCTCGATTTTACCACCAATGTCATGTATTGCTCTTTCGACAAATATTTGTTCCTCTCTAAATTTTTCCTTCTCTCCATCACCATGATTATAAAGCAATTCCTCCCCCTCACCATAATTATAAGCCTCCTTCATCTCTTCCTACTTATACTCCCCCTGAAGAGATGAGGCGGAGGGAGAGTAAAAAGAATCTGTTTCCCAAAATGTGACATCCATAGAAACAAAAAAAATTTCTAGAGTGAGGATCATAACATTTATAGCCCTTTTAGGTTGGAGAGTACCAATGAAAATACATTTATGGGCTTTAGGGCCGAACTTGCCACCAGTGGGGTGAGGGGCATGAACAAAATACACATAACCAAAAACTCTCAGAGGAAGAGTCATGACGCGAAAACTACAAGGGAGACATTCAATAGGAGTTTTGAAGTGCAGAACACTGGATGACATACAATTGATAAGATAAGTGGCAGTCAAAGTCGCTTCTCCCTATATATATTTGGGAAAATTCATGGTGAACAAAGAGAGCGAGCAACCTCAGTAAGATGACAATTTTTGCGTTTAGCAACTCCATTTTACTGTGGAGTGTAAACACCAGTCATCTGAAAAATAATGCAATTTTCATAGAAAGGCCCTAAAATTCCTATCGATATACTCAGTGCCATTGTCACTACGGAGAATTTTGATATTCGCATCAAATTGGGTGTGCACCATCACATGAAAAGATTTAAAATAAGAAAAAATTTCACTTTTTGACTTAAGTAAATATACCTAAGTAACATGAATAACAGTCAATAAAAATGACAAACCACCGATCGCCTTTAAGAGCGGTAATAGGAGAAGAGCCCCAAATATTAGAATGTATAACCATAAAAGGAGAAACACTCTGTTTATTAATAGGTACATAAAAAGAACGTTTATGTTTTTCAAGCTCACAGGCTTCACAAAAAAATTGACTCCAAGAACAATACTTAATTAAATGAGGAAAAAGTTTCTCTAAGATCCCAAAAGAGGGATGACTCAATCTATGATGCCACTTATGTAAAATGGAAAGAGCTAAACTTGTATCTATTTGCTGAGCTAGATCACATGACATGGGTGGACGAGTTGCAGAATCCAAAAAATAGAGGTCACCATGTGCTTTACCACTGCTAATCACCTTCCCCATATCCAATTCCTGAAAAACATAATGAATAGGAAAAAAGGTCACGGAACAATTAGCATAACGAGTAAGACTACTAACAGACAGAAGGTTAGTGGCGAAGTTTGTAATACGAAGAACAGAAGAGAGGGAAATAGAGGGTGAATAGCAAACAAAACCTTTCCACAAAAACAACAAAAACCTGAGGAAAACCTAACTAAAGACACCCAAAACCCATGACTACAAAAATCGAAAACAAGCCGCAACTCCAAATCCTAAATGAAAAACTTCAAACCATACCCCAAAGCCCATAACTCCAAAAAAAGGCAAAAACAAACCAAAACAAAATCCTAAAGCCAACCAAAGGACCAACGTCAAAACTTAACAAGAACTCACTAAAAGCCTCTAAAACTCAAGGCATTTTCCCTCTCCGCAATTTCGTCCTCTTCCTTTACGTACAACCCATTTCTCCAAATTATAGTTTCTCCCTCCTACGATATTTTAATTCCCACCCGAGCTGTCCTCCCAATCAGATGTATCTCCTCTTCTAACTCCACAAACTTCTTCAAGGCATTCTCCATCTCCGCAATTTCCTGCTCTTCCTTTTCAACCCATTTCTCCAAATTATAGTTTCTCCCTCCTACAATATTTTAATTCCCACTCGAGCGCCAAATCCAAAGGCTTACTAGAATTCTTGAATAAAGTAGAATTCCTGTTCTGATTGTCTCTGGTCGAAAGAGAGGAGGATGGAACCGTCATAGCTTTTTTTTCTGAAACTTTGGCTTGCCTTAATCCCAAATTCAGAAATTAAGCCAGTTAATTGAGCAAAACATTTAATAAAGAACAATAAAGGCAAGTTGAAATATCTTTCTATGAACTTCCCAAGTAGTTTTTTGACCTTGTTTACTCTTTCCTTCTTCTCTTGTGCTTTTTACACGGTTCTGTTTTTCTACTACTCATTTTTTTTAGATCATCAATTCATCTATGGAAGCTGTTAATGCGACGCGCGGGGCATTTTGTTGCTGCCACGGCACTTTAATTACAGGTAATAATGGTAAAATGGCTCAGGTGCTCTCCCTAGCAATCAAAATTGTTTTGACTTCTTTTTTTTTTGGTAAATGTCCAAATTTTTTTATTTTGACTTCTCCTTTGTCATTTGGTTTCCTAAAATGCCTCTTTATATCTTTTCCATTACTGATATAACTGTTTTTTGTTCAAATTCTTAAGGACCTAATCTAATTTGATACTCCACTATCATAAGAGCCCAACCAAAATCCTTTCTTTCTGCAAAAAAAAAAAAAAAAAAAGGAAAAAGAAAAAGAAAGACTCTTTAAAACACTACCTTCGGCATCAACCAAAAAAAAAAACACTCTGACTTCTAAATACAATAATCCTTGTTCACTCTATTTCTTTATCACATTGAAGTTACTTTTGTTTTGTTACATGCCTAAGGTCATACCCAGGACCTTTTGGATATGACCATGGGATTTGCTGGATGTATTTGTATCATACCCAGGACCTTTTGGATAGAAGTTTACCGTTTTTGAGACGGAGGTTTCATAAGCAAATTATATTCCCACACAACCTTTTTTGTTCTTTTGATGTGAAGCTATCAGTGATTATCTCCCTCCATGTTTCATATTAATTATATAATTTATGCGCGATACCATTCGTAGTTTCAAAGCTACGATTAACTCAACTAGAAAGTTAGTTAGAGGTTTTCCCATCTCTCTTAACAAACTGGATTACATTGGAAAAATTGTGAAAGCTTGAGAGGATCATTTTGGAATCTGAGAGCAAAGTTGGAGAAGCTATCATTTCGTTTATGTATAAGATTCTCCCGTTTGAAGCTATTTGAAATTGTTATGCCTAGTAAGTTCATTTCCAATCACGGTAGTCTTACCAGAAACTTGGTCTATGTTGACAAATAGCTAGGAAGAGTAGGAAAGCAGATTAATAGGAAAAAGAGTTCTGCTTTTTGAACAAATCATTGTCAAACACATGTATTCGAATATGTTGAACTCGTTAGTTTTTCAACAATGACAATTACAGAATTGTTTTATTCCGTATTGTTTGAGAAATTGCGATTTACTTCAAGTCTGGGTTATCATTCTTTTTGTGCTAATTTTTCCATCTTGATCGCAATCATTAGGCATGAGTCAAGGTTTATCCAGAAAATTATCAAAGTAGTTGGAGACAAACTAAGTCGCACAATTTCGGACATCGCCCCCTATGCGATCGGAATACGTTCTCGTGCAAGAGAAATTCAGTTTTGGTTAGAAAATGAATCAGCTGATGTAGGTATAGTTGCAATTTGTGGGATGGGTGGAATAGGGAAGACTACCATCGCCAAGTTCCTATATAATTTAAACTTCTCAAGATTTCAAGGTGGCAGTTTCCTGGCAAATATGAGAGAAATTTCAAAACAACAAGATGGTTTACTTGGTTTACAAAGACAACTTGTTTCAGATATTTTAAACGGAAGGAAGGAGAAGATATCCAACATTGATGAAGGTATTGGCGTTTCAGAAGGGTTCTTGTGATTCTTGACGATGTTGATAAGCTAGAACAATTAAATTCAGTGCTTGGAATGAGTGATTGGCTTTTTCCGGGGAGTAAAATCATCATATCCACTTGGAATGAGCACTTGCCAAGAGCTCGTGAAGGCTGCAAGGTGCACAGGATAAAAAAATTGGATTATGATGAGTCCCTTGAGCTCTTCAGTTTGCATGCCTTTGGACAAAGCCATCCCATTGATGACCATGCGGACACCTCAAAGTTGGTGGTCCAACATTGCGAGGGGCTTCCGTTGGCTATGAAAGTTTTGGGGTCTTCTCTATTTGGAAAAAGCATCGGAGTGTGGAAAAGTCACTTAGAAAATTGAAAGCAATCCCCAATAGTGAAATCCTTGAAAAAATCAAAATAAGCTATGATTCCTTACAAGACGATCATGGCAAAAGTTTATTCCTCCATCTTGCTTGTTTCTTTGTTGGGAGTGATAAGAATTGTACGATTACAATCATGCATGGATGTGAATTTTACACAGTGGTAGGGATTCAAAATCTTACTGACAGATGTCTAGTAACAGTTGATGATTCCAACAAGGTGGCGATGCATCATTTGCTTCAAGAAATGGTTAGAGAAATAGTCCGTCTAGAATCACCCAATGACCCCGAAGAACGGAGCAGATTTTGTAATCATAAGGATTCCTTTAATGTTTTAAGAACAAATACTGTAAGAATTTCGGGTGCTACTCATGTACATTTGTAGTTGTACGTATAGGTGTTGCTATGCTATTTACTTATCAATGTTCACAAACCCCTCACCCCATCACCCCACTTTTTTGCCAAGGAACAAGAAAAATTGAAGGCCTCATTCTTGATATGAGTTTATTGAAGGAAGATAAATCTGCCAGGACAGTGTTTGGTGTCAATAGAAAACGCAGTCTGGAAGAATTCTTGGACAACTCATTATTGTCAAATGTAGGGAAGTCGCTTAAGAGATATCGTTTGGGCATCTTCTCCCAGAGCGCTCTTGGAGATTCAACTCACATAGCTTTGGAAACTAATGCATTTGCAAAAATGGAGAATCTAAAACTTCTGCAGCTCGGTTATGTACAAACAAGCGGACGTCATGAAAACTTTCCAAAAAAAATAAGATGGCTGTGTTGACATAGCTTCCCATTTGAATCCCTACCGAGGTATTTTCCCTTGGAGGCCCTGGTAGCTCTTGAGATGCCTTATAGCAGCTTGAAGCATTTTTCGGCCGGAACTAAGGTACATTACGTTGTCATTTTTCTCCAGTATTATTGTGCAGGGAAATTGACAGAAGCATTACAATCTGACATTTTCTTTTTGTGTTTGTCAGTTTCTCGATTTACTGAAAATCCTTAATATCAGTCACTCCCACAGCCTTGCAAGAATTCCCGACTTCATGGTACTTCCCAATCTTGAAAAACTGATACTTGAAGATTGTACAAGGTTAGTTGAGATTCATGAATCTGTTGGACTTGGACACTTGGCGAGGCTTGTTTTGTTAAATTTAAAAGATTGCAGCAATCTGAGGAAGCTTCCAAGAAGTATTGGTATGCTAAAATCTTTGGAAACACTTGACATCTCTGGTTGCTCAAATCTTGAGAATTTGCCAACTGAGATGGGGAATATGGATTCACTAACGGTGCTTCGAGCTGAAAATGTTACTGGCATAACTCGATCACCCGCTACAATTCAGAATGTCAAAGCCTGGTATTCATTCATTTGGATTTTGCCATTGAAGCCGAAAAGAAATCCTGAAACTTCATGGGCATCTTCTTTACCTCGGTCCTTAGGTTAAACTACGTTTTGTGGGCTGCAATCTATCAGACGATGCTATCCCTACGGATCTGGGCAACCTATCCTCGCTGAGGGAATTAAACTTGAGTGATAATCCTATTACTAGCCTCCCTGATTGTATCAGAGGTATTACTGGGCTGAAAATCTTTTGCGTGAACAGGTGCACAAGGCTCTGGTCACTTGTAGTGCCACAGGATGTGTTAAGTTTATTTTTCGGCAGTTGCAATTCATTGGAGAAGATAACGCTTCTATCTCCTGCATTAAAAAAAATGCACGAAATGCTGAATTGGTATCTCAATTAAGTGGACCAACGGGCTTTTGCACTGGTTGGAGGGACAACCTGGTAGAGATTCACGGTAGATTTCCGGTTAGATACAAGTTGGAACCCATAGGAGAGGTTGGTAAACAGATAATAGATGATTTGGGCTTGTTCCACTTGGGATCTATCCGAAACCCAAAAGTTAGACTTGCTGTCCCCCCCGTACACTGGCCCTCTCTCTCTCTCTCTCTCTCTCTCTCTCTCTCTGGATAATTGCCTAACTAATGCTTCTTTTTTTTGGCACAGGGATGCCATGAAAAACTTGTATTCTCCACTTATCTTCCGGGGAGCAAGGTTCCAAGGCGGTTCAATCTTACTAATAAAGGAACTTCATTATCTTTTGCTGCGCCGTCTCATAATTTCAGAATCCGAGGCTTGAGTTTGTGCGTTGTGTATGCACGTTCTTGTGTTCATAATCGAATGGATTATCTTTTTTTCTTGACTTCTATTATCACTAATACCACCAAGAGATTGATTTGGAGCCATATCCCACAAGTAACTGGCGTTCCAGAAGCTGATGAGGATATGTTTTGGTTAAGCTATTGGAAGTTTGAAAATCATGTGGAAAGTGGTGACGAAATGAATATTTCCGTGTTTGCAACAGAAGGATGTTTGGCGAAGGAGGAAAGATTTCAGGTGAAGGAGGTAGGAGTCCGTCTTTTGTATGATGTGGAGAAAGCAGAGAAGATTACGCAAGAAATTCCATCAACAACAAGTGAAGAAGTATCAGAAGAAATCTTTCGCTACAGAGTTGCTTTACAATACACAAGTCTATGTTGCCGTACAATAGACAAGTCTACGGGTCATTGAGAGTGTAACTAGAATAGTGTCAAGATTTGCATAGGTAATTGGTGCATCGGTAGTTACTTGTCAATCAGGATCTTAGTTAGATTGTAGTTTAGGGGATTGCGAAAATTTATTGACTTGCGAATTCAGTTATTTTATCTGTGTGGTGGTTTGGCCTGGAATCTACAGAATTTGACAACAGTTTGGCAATCAAATCTTGTGCATAATAATCATCACCATCACATGAGGCACAGAAACAAAATTGGCAAAAAGTTGGGGCAAAAGCCAGTTTTAAATTATAAGAAAAATGCCTACACGACAATGCATTTGAGTCTGAAAAGAATAAAAGAACTGCATGCCAATATGCCATGATCCCTAAAAATATGGCTTCTCTTATTTCCTTGCCGAGTGGTATGAAGCTTAGAGTGGTAAAAGGTATTCCAATAACGCTTACCAAAAAAATACAGCAAGAGAAAACCATCAGTGAGTTGCTAATCGCTATGCAGTTACCACCTGTTCAGAGTCCATAGCTTGCTCCCCCCCAACTGCAGCAAGAACCTCTGGTTCAGTGGTAACCGGGACACCATTGGTATCATTAGCATCTTTAATGGGCGAAACAGGTTTCCCGGAAACAACAGGTGAAACAGGCTTACCGGCGGAAACATCACCGCTGGCAGCCGCCACGTTGGCCACATCTTTCCCATCTTTGGCATTATACTTTCCTTCCTTGGCTTCTGCACCAGGGGCAGCCTCATTTTTTCCATCCTTTGCATCTTTCCCTTTTTCTTTTCCTTCTTCTGTATCCTGCCCTGTTTCTTTTCCTCCTTTCTGCCCTGTTTCTTTTTCTTCTTTCCCATCCTTACCATCCTTAGAAGGTGGAGGAGGAGGAGGTAACATGTGAGGTGGAGGGTTTTGTTTAAGCTTCCTAATAAGCTGTCGCATTTGAGTAGGATCCGTGGGTTTCCCGGGCTTCGGGCCTTAGATGACCATTACTGAAGGCTTATTTTCATCGTCCTTCTTTCGTCCCCTCTTCTCAATCTTGGAATCCTCTCGAGGAATGATCTCTGCTATTGCCTTCCAGTACTGTTTGTTGGCTTCTTTGTGAAATTTCTCTTGGTTCACCAAGTACAGCTGACCCGGAAGACAACGCTAAAGAGTAAAGAAACACTCAATATGCAAGAGAGGAAAGTAGGAAAACAGATTTCTGTCAGTTATACCTTCTCTCTTTCTCTGTTATGAGCCTTGTTGGTCTCACAGTTGAGCTTCCTTTTCTCATAGAAAGCTCGTTTATACTCCTCGGCTTCATTAATGATCTGGATCCTCATCTCCTTTTCCCTCTGCTCCTTTCCTCAAGATAAATGGCATTTTGCGCAAGAATTAAGGCTGGTAAGAAGAAATTAACTATATAAAGCAAGCAACAATGCAGCCAGTAACTTCTTATTGAGGAAAATCTATGACAATAATGGGAAGACAAAGTTATCAATTTGTACTTCAAGTTTTGTTCAACAGTCGTCTTTTAATGTGAAGTATCAGTTATACTTGAAATTTTGAAGCATCTAAAATCACATGACACTCGCTTATTATCACCTTCATGTCACCAAATTTAAACTAATTCCAACTCAGGTAAAATTAGCTCAAATGAAAGTTCAAGGGTATGCATTGACTTGCTTATTTAAAATTCAAGGGCTCAAATAGAAGTATTAAAATTGGGAATGGCACTGAAAAACTCAGCCATGTGCTAGGGACGACACAAACAACATCCACTACATAATAGCATGCACAACAAAACCACTGAGAATGCATCACCACCAATTAAACTACAAGAACAAAGAGACCATCCGGTCAGAACAGGTGGAGGCAGTGGAAATAGGTCATTCTCTGTAGAAGATCATCGTTAGCATTCTGAAACAAAGCCTGGACTGAACGCAAGTCTTCTTTCAATTCACTGACGTTGGAAGACAGATACGATCCTTACCTTAATCTTAAGAATCCAAAACAAACTCAGTGCTTTTAAAATGAAGACCAGCATCCACTAACAAAAGGAATAACAGATTTACCTAACTTACAATTTCTTAGATTGTGCAATGATATATACATCATGGTACACCAGAAAGAAGCTCAACAACTCACATAACAATAGTTTTCAAGCTGTACAAATACAAATAGAAGTCTACCATTGCAGGTGCAGTCATTTTTCCTAAAAAGCATGCCAGTGACTCAGTGAGACTAACACACGCATTTCATGTAGCAGCCATCAATATTCGACTCAAGGATATTTCAAGTGTAATATGAAGCCTTGGGTAGATCCTTTCTCGCATGAAAGAAATGCATGGTAGCATTGCACCTTCAAAGTAATCCTATACAACATCAAATCCCACTTCAGGAACGATGGTTGGCAGCAACAGACCAATGTTCCTAATTTGTCTTCTGTTGACAAGGAATTCCATGTAGGGAATCCATGATGAAACCTTTGGAGAGTTTCATTCATGAACAACGGTTAGCCATTAAGCTCTGTGACATAGAAAACTAAGAATAATGGCTTGGTTTCATGAATTGATGTGTATCAACTCAGTTAAAGCTACATTTAAGCATGCCCTTTGTTTATATATCTTTTCTACTTGACTACTACGACAGCCCAATGCCCATTACCCTTATTTTTTGATAAACTACGACAGCACATTACAGAAGTTCAATTCAAAAACAGTTATAAGTTTCGTCCTTTGAATTGAGCCATTGGCCCTTAGTTGCAAGGCACTCCTAAAGTGGTGCCAATCCCACCTTGGGAGCCCCGCTTTTGCGCTCTCAACTAAGGAGCTTGATGGAAGCCCACTCCCATTGAGATGAGAGCTCACTCCGAGGGGTGTAAACGAACCGAGCCAAACTTCGTAGTGCTCGAGCTTGGTTCATTTATTAAACGAGCCTAAAATTTGAGCTCGAACTCGGCTCGTTTAGTAAACGAGTAGATCCAAGCCTTAACAAGCCGAAACACAAGCTACTCACGAGCTACTCAGTTAGTCTGCAGCCCTGGTCGCTCCTAAAGAAGATGAGAGCTTTTGTATGATCTTTGTATAAAAAAAAAATAAGGATTTATCACTTTGACTTTATTAATTAGTCTTTGATGAACTCATATATCTAACCCAAGTCATGATATCTTGAAAAGAAAAATCATATATATAACACTAGCTCATTTTTTACAGTTGCGGAGGATTTGGCCCATATTTTTTTTGCCTAAAATGATTTCACTTTTAAAGTGAATATTCTGCTCTGCATTATTACATAATACTCCCTCCGTCCCTTATTTATAGTCCGGTATTCCATTTTGGGCTGTCCCTTAATAAATGTCCAATTTTGTAAAGTTAGTGGGTAAAAGTTGGTGAATTGTCTATTTTGTCCCTAAAAGTAGATTCCATTTTAAAAAGTAAGTGAGTAAAAGTGTAATGATGATGGGTAAGTAGGAAAAGTGGAGGAAAAAGTTGATGTGAAAGGTATAATGATGATGTCTTTTTAATAAGTTGGAATTACGAAACAGGACACTTAAAAAGGGACGAAGAGAGTACATGTACACGTTCCTCTCACACTCCCAACCTAGGGAACTTCTATATTCTCCCACTCCCGCTTCGTGCAACTAAGCACTGGCCAACTTGTCGTCTTTGATTTATCTCTTACTCACATCTTCAAATGAGTAAACAAATTGAATAAACAAACACATTCATCGACTTGGTTAAAGCTAGAGCAAAGCTTGCAACAGACAACATAAATTCGATTTGATTAACTATAGTTTATTCAAATTCCTTCCTTTGAAGTCGTGCTACTTGCCATCTTTGGTTTCTGTTAGTTATTTCTTCAAGCAACTGAAAAAAATTGAATAAGCTCTCTTGTTTATCAACTCTTATTACAAATTCTTATTGTACTTCGTTCAAATCCCCTCCTTATATCGACTTATTTATCACCTTTGGTCTGCAAAAAAAGCACGTGATTAAAGACTAGGAGAAACAAAAAAACACAAGGAAATTCCAAGAACACAATTAGGTGTGATACACGAGCCAAATGAACTGAGCATGGAATTGATCAAGCTTGGTCTGAAACCTAACGAGCTTCAGAGATATGTTCAAGCTTAGCTTGTTTATGAAACAAATCGATCTCAATCGAGCTTTAATCAAGCCGAATATGATCCGATCTCACGTAGTTTGACTCTGTAATACATCATGAACCGAATCAGCTAGTCAGCTCGTTTGAGCTTTGTTTATAACCTAACAAGCTAAAAAAAAATGTTGAAGCTTGGTTTGTTCATGTAACAAACCCAATTTGCACAAGCATTTAATAAACGAACACGAACTTAACCTCGGGTAGATTGGTAATTGGTTCGTTTAGCAACCCTACTGCACATTGTGTATCGATACAAGACTACAATACACACCCCTTATTTAGGTGTGTATCATATGCACCCCCCAAAATGTTATAAATTATAGAGAAAATGTTATGAATTGTATTGCTAAAAAGTTACGAATCGTATAAAGGTTACGATATACACCAAAATGTTATGAATCATAATGAAAATGTTACGAATCGTACTGCTGAAAAGTTATGAATTCTCGAACAAAAGTTACGAAACATGCTAAAATGTTATGAATGAACCATAAAATAGGTGCATATGGTACAACCTTTTAAGTGGTGTGTATTGTAGACTACAATACACACCCCTTATTTGGGTGTGTACCATATGCACCCCCAAAATGTTATGAATTGTAGAGAAAATGTTACAAATCGTATTGCTAAAAAGTTACGAATCGTGTAAAAGTTACGAGATATACCAAAATGTTACGAATCATAATGAAAATGTTATGAATCGCACTGCTGAAAGTTATGAATTTTAGGACAAGTTATTAAACATGCTAAAATGTTATGAATAAACCATAAAATAAGTGCATATGGTACACCCAAATAAGGGGTATATATTGTAGACTTTTCCTACAACCTAATGACAATCTAGAACCTCAATTCTTGGTTCTACATCAAAATCAGGGAAAAAACAAAAACTAAATCCAAAAAAGACAAACGAATCTCATCTCCGATGACCAAAGACGCCTGACAGACAACAGGTGTGCACTTATGAACTATAATCTATGATTTCACAGGATTTTTAGACAAGTCATTCTCCTCACATACATCAACAAAATATCATCTCAACAACTTGACTATTTAGTTGGCCCTGTAGTCGAATAACATAGCAAAAACGCACCCTTAAGTGCGTTCAACTCCTCAATTTTAATTATTCTGACAATACTCAATTTGACCAAGAAAAAAAAAAGATGTCATCTCAGATGCGATATTAAAATCTCACCGACGCCACTCGCGGAAAGCGGTACCTTCCTCCCCCATCTCGCCGGGTCCGGAAGCAACGGACCATCCGAATAGGTAAAGATCCGCTCCGCGTCTCCCCCGAGATCTTACGGCTTCCGATGACCGTTCGATTCAGGCTTGAACGGAGATGGAGAGGAATCGGGGTTCGGGTTCAATCCGAATCCGTAGGCCTCTGGCGATTGCGAATTATCGAAGTCGTCAGCGGCGTAGACTGGCGAAGGAGGCGGTGGCGGTTCGTCGGAGGCGGGGAGGTCGAAGTCGTAGCTTTGGGGGGCGGCGAGGCCGGGGTCGTATCCGGCTTAACGATCGTCGTCGTCGTCGAAGGGCCACGAGGCGGCGTGGATTTCGTCTCCATTCGTGTACGTATCATCGAAGGACTCCAATTCTCTCTCTCTCCACTTTGACAATTTCCCTCGCATTTTAAGTAAGAGAGATTTTAAGAGAGAGGGAGGGAAATTATCTAAGTGGAGTGATTATTTGGTGCCCACGGAGCATCTCCACACAGTGCTCCGAGAATGTTCTTTACCGCATATTTGTGTGGGAGCTACATACTTGTTGGTGGCTGTCGTACAAACATACGGTAGAGAAGGCACTAGAGCACCACTTGACTGTGTTTGAAAAGCGGTTAATAATTTTCATTGAAAATGTCAAACACGATTCAAATGGATTGAATTGAATGAACGCGTTTGTCTAACAAAAAATAAAAAAGGAATTGAATGAATCCATGAGATTGAGAAGAGATAACGAGGTCGTTCTTACGGATTTGGCCATGTTTTTTTATAGCAATTTACAAAAAAATGTTGGCATTTTTTCATTACCTTTTATTTATGTTATTTTTAAATTTGAAAATATAAAATAAGCAACTTATTAGTTAACAACAATCCAAATGTCAGATGGAGTCTCTCTCTCTCTCTTATACTTTCTGGTGCATGCAGAGTAGATAAAAAGCCCATCATGTGTAACTATGGGAGTAGACAATTCAATAAACGCAACGATCAGAGGAAGAAAAAGTGTTGAAAAAAGAGAGGAAGAAAACGAAGAACGAGATTAATATCCCTCAAATTATGATAACAATTAAAAAAAATTAAATCTCTACTGTTTAATGAGATTTTTTGAACAGTAGCAACTTAAGTTTTTTCTAGCAATATAAATTTTGTTTATGCAAATAATTTTTCTAGCAATATGGATCGTATTTGATAGATCTCATTAAGATCTTTTGAACCATGCAACAAAAAAAAATCAAAAATTATTTTTATTTATATTATTTTTAAATTTAAAAATGTGAAAAAAGCTATTTACTTTTTTATTTTTTAAAAAAATTTCTGGAACGGAGCCGAGGTAGAAAGTAACAGCAATCCAAATGTCAGATCAGAGACGGAACTACTCATGGTCATATGGGGGCCACGGCCCCCACGTTGTTTCGGGATTTTTTTTTCAAAAAAATAAATAAATTTTAATATGAGTTATTTTTTTATTTGTTAAGAACATTTAGATAGTTAGATATTGTATTTTGTATAGATTGTTGTTTAGACATTTAAATACTTTAAGAATGTGTTCGTTTTGAATCCCAAAACTCAATTTTACTTTGTGCATATGGTCTCTCATAAGTTTTTCTTCCATTGTAATCTCATTTTTCTTTCTCTTCCTCTCTACTCATTACCCACCGGCAACGTTTGGATAACAATTAGGGATGATTTAAAAAGTGGTTGAATTCAACTGTTGATTAATCCTTAGAATCATCAAACGGTGCCATTGCTGCCTTGATTTATAACGGAAGTTGGATGCGATTACAGGAAATCATTTGGGAAGCCAGTCGTGTGACACTAATCCACGTTGCATAAAAACAGGAGTACCACGATCCAGAAAATAGCCACGAACACCATTATCAAAGCATGAAGAGAGAGAAGAATTCTGGAAGTATCAAAGTAACCGTTCGAAGGCCCCTCTCAACCGGTTTATGTGGAAGTTCAAACAGAAACGTGGGCATCAACCGAAATCGTGGAGGTAGAAGATCGAAGGCAGACCCAACGTCTATAAATAGAAGAGTAAAGCAAAGAGAGAGCCCCCCAACGAAAATTCATATCATCTAACAATTCATACAAAATGATTGCTCAGAGATTTATCGTAGATTAGCGTTTAGATTAGTTTAGAATAGGATCTTTCTGTAAGTTGAAGGTTTATTTGCATGTAAGACCACTTTCGATTAAATTCAAGTTCTCTTTTTTTTTAAAAAAAAATTTTCTCAGTGTGCTTGTATTTCTGCATTATTCTTAATAAAATCTCAAGAGTGTTTGCATACAAACTTATCTTTGATTAGATTCAGGTTTGTTTGTATTCAATCATCTTTTTTGATTCGAAGAGTATCAATCTTTTATTTGGTTGATATCTTAAGGAAAAATCCTCTTAGTTGAGGTAATCGAACGGATAACATAGTTGCCTGATTCAAATTAGTTATTTCAAATCAATTTGAAAAGAATAATTTCTTTGTTGAAATTAATTTTTTTCTAGCACGCCCGCACACAATCATTTGCCATTTAATTGAGCTAATTCAGCCCAAACAGCTAGTCTCTTCCGAGTCCCAAGGTTTGGATTGCATAGTCAGGTCCAATAGTGGTTCGGCTGCAAGGTTGTTCCTCAGTTAAAAAAAAACTTATCAAAAAAAAAAAAAAAAATATATATATATATATATAGAGTGTAAAGACCCGTATTTTTCAAAAATTAGTAAAGAGTTTAATAATAATTATAATGGAGGAAAATATGGGCTATTTTGAGTTTAAATGAATTGGGGTGAATGTGGAAAGATTGTTTGTGGAGGGGTGCATGTGCAATATGTGAATAAGTGAGTATATATATGTGTGGGTGTGTGTGTAAGAGAGAAAAATCCCCCATTTCTTTTTCTCTCTCTCCCGGCGTCTCCCTCTCTCTCGGCTCTCTCCTTTCTCTCTCACACCCTCACTCAAGAATCCCACTCCAAGTTCAAAACCTACCAAGATCTTCATTAAATCATCATCCTCTCGGGCTCTCGACCTCGGGTTTCGTTGGAGTAAGCTCGGAGAGGAATATTCTCGAAGGATTTCGAATTTCAAAGCTAGGGCTCGATCAATCTCGTTGGGTTTCACTCTCGAAGTTGAGGTAGGGAATTCTTACTCTCTCTATATGTTTATGAGTGGGTTGTGTGCCAAAAATCGAGTTCCAAATGGTTGAATTCGACGTTATGTTCGTTGTTGATTTTTCTGCAAATCGTGCACTGTAACTCTGTGGTACCGATACCACATTTTTGAGGTACCGATACCTAGTTTTTGAAGTACCGATACCTTGTTTCAAATTGCTCTTTGGATTGTCGTGGTACCAATACCACATTTTTGAGGTACCGGTACCTTTGGTACCGATACCTTTGGTACCGATACCTTGTTTTCGAGGTACCAATACCCTGAGTCGGATTGCTCACTGGAGTGTCATGGTACCGATACCTAGTTTTTGAGGTATTGGTACCAATGACTTAGAAAACTATTTTTGACTTTGTTGCTTATCCGTCGATTGTGTTGATCCCCGATCACTTCTAACACTCTCCAATCACATTCTATCATGTTTAAACTCGATTGCTCACGTCCCAATGATTCGTTGCTCGTCCCCACTCTTTTGGCTCTCGTTATGACAAAGAAATGTGTCAAACTAAGTGAATATGATATTTGTGCGTTTGTCTATGCATTTGGGTTATTACGTGAGTATTGTGGCATGCTTTATGAATGTTTTGGATTGACATACGTCATGCTTTATAGTATTAAGGCTTGTAGAATGGAAAATCACAACTTAGAACGATAGAACGAAACGAAGAAAGTCACGGAACCACTATGAGGTGCGATGCCGGAAACGGGACGCACGAGGTCCCAAAAGCTCGGAAGTGCACAAGAAAGCCACGGATCCACCGAATGGTGCGATGCCGGAATGACTACGGGATGCACGGGGTCCCGAATGCTCGGAAATGAAATCGAGAATACTCAGCATAGTGGAAATAGAGAACTTAGAGATTATCAAGCGATATGAATATGAACGATGTTGGCTACCATGTCTTATTCTCTTACTCTTGTTCATGTGAGAAGCTTCATTGTTGACAATGTTCATCTTGGTGCATTATCTATCCCATATGCATATAGTTTGAGCAAATATTTCTCTATTGGGCTAGTGTAGCTCAACCTATTATTATTTTCAGGTACACCTCAAGGGCATTGATTTGGAGTGCTTGACGTGCATATGACTCCATTCTTTTGAAAGCTAACACCGAGGAATTACTTTGACATCTTTGTAAAATCCTTTTGAGAGATGTAATTGTAATTTTGAGCCAATCTTATGATTTGTTAAATTATGTAATCTCTAAACTTGCTGTCTTTTGTTTAACTATGAAACTTGGGGCCGGAGTGCCATTATTGTAAACTTTGATGATGTTTGTACTTTTGGATGGATTATGGGAAAACCTTTGGGATATTATGATGAACTTTACCAATAATTTTCCTTATGAAAGACTATTATTATTATTATGTTGAAAATTCAGGGCGTGACATAGAGAGAGAGAGAGAGAGAAAGAGTCCCTTTCTCCTAAGGACCACCTTAACTTAATAAAATAAGGATCTCCCTTTTCCGATCGAATTTTGATGATCCGAGCCGCTCAATGTGTTCAAAACGTGATTTTAAGGATACCCGCAAGAAATCAGCAAAAAAAAAGATCGGGAAAGGCTTCATCCGAGCAGTTTTTGTTTATTTTTTATCGAACGGTTCAAATAAAAACTGCTCGGATGAAACCCTTCCTGATCTTTTTTTTTTTGCCAATTCCTTGCGGATATTCTTAAAATCACGTTCTGAACACGTTGAGCGGCTTGGATCATCAAAATTCTAATAAAAAAAGGGAGAAATGGGAAGGTCTTTATTTTAACTAAAATAAGGACCTCCTCATATGAAAATGACTGTATATGAGTCCATTTCTCCTAAGGACCACCTTAACTTATTAAAATAAGGACCTCCCTTTCCCGATCGAATTTCGATTATCCGAGCCGTTCAATGTGTTCAAAACGTGATTTTAAGAGTACCCGCGAGAAATCAGCAAAAAAAAAAAGATCGGGAAAGGCTTCATCCGAGCAGTTTTTGTTTGTTTTTTTATCGAACGGTTCAAATAAAAACTGCTCGGATGAACCCTTCCTGATCTTTTTTTTTTGCCAATTCCTCGCGGATACCCTTAAAATCACGTTCTGAACACATTGAGGGGCTTGGATCATCAAAATTCGAATAAAAAAAGGGAGAAATGGGAAGGTCCTTATTTTAACTAAAATAAGGATCTCCTCATATGAAAATGACTGTATATGAGTCCATTTCTCTTAAGAACCACCTTAACTTAATAAAATAAGGACCTCCCTTTTCCGATCGAATTTCGATGATCCGAGCCACTCAATGTGTTCAAAACGTGATTTTAAGGGTACCCGCGAGAAATTAGCAAAAAAAAAAAAATCAAGAAAGACTTCATCCGAGCAGTTTTTGTTTGTTTTTTATCGAAGGCGAGAACATTCTTCATGTTGCAGCTAGGAATATAAAAAGTAATGTGGTCGATTATGTACTTATGACTGCTTGCATATCTTTGCTTGTGTGTGTTTTGTGTTTCCCGTTTCCGTATGTTGAATAGCACAAAAAAGGTTGTTAATTAAACCGTTATTGAAAACTGTTGTGTGAAATGTTTGTGGAACACGCATGCTAAAGCTAGGAAGCCCTTAAAGGATGTTTTCTGGAATTTTAATACATGTGTGTATATAGAACTATGAGGTCCGTATTTAAGGACCTCATTTTAAGGTCCTTGTTAGAAGGGGACTATGAGGTCTGTTCTGTGGGGTTTTCTTTATCCTATTTGGGGGTTGTTATTCTATACTCAATGTATTACTATCCAAGATATTTGGATAACCCAATTATTGAGGTTTTGTTCCCATCAATGGGCCCTGGTTTGAAATTTTTGACGAATTTTGAGTAATCAAAGTTCTCTGGGTTAGGTAAAGAAAGAGACATTGTTTACTCGGTTGAATGTTTGATTCTTTCACAACCAACCTCACTTTCCTTTGCGGATCAAAAAAAAAACCCCTCTTTCCTACCTCTTTCTTCTTTCCTTTTTCCAATTGTATTTATTTTTTTTTTTTTTTTCAAATTCCTTCTAGAGCAGGATTTTTTTTTACTACGAACATCTTTTGCTTAAATGATAGAATATGTCTTCAAAAGACATTGTTTAGTCGGTTTGATGTGAATGTTTGATTCTTTCTAATTTGGTGGGTGGGGTCACAGCCAACCTCACCTTTCTTCTTTCCTTTTCTCTTGTGCTTTTTACACGGTTACTCATGTTGACTTAATATTTTTAGCACTGCAACTGACATGTCCAATATTTATACCAATGGTGCCTTGAGTTATATAAATAGTAATTGATATCTTGGTCCTGGAATCCATTTCTCTCTTGAGTTTTGTTCAATGGTAACATCCCAGGAAGCCTCTTCTTTAACTTCACCTTATAGTTATGATGTGTTTTTGAGCTTCCGAGGGGAAGACACTCGGAAGTCTTTCACTGACCACCTCTACACAGCATTGGACTATGCCGGATTTCACACCTTCAGAGATGATGATGGGATTGAAAGGGGAGAAAAAATCAGGCCAGAACTGCAAAAGGCAATTAGAGAGTCAAGGATGTCAATAGTCGTCTTGTCAAAGAACAATGCTTCTTCAAGTTGGTGCCTTGATGAGCTTGTGATGATCCTCAAATGCAGAAGCAACGCTGGACAAGTAGTTCTTCCTGTTTTCTATGACGTGGATCCATCCCAAGTGAGGAAGCAAATGGAAAGTTTCGAAGAAGCATTTACGCGACATGAAGGGAAAATTGAAGCAGAAATTTGTGAAAGGAGCAAGGAATGGATGAACAAGGTGGAAGAATGGAGGGTTGCGCTAAGAGAAGTTGCTGATTTAGCTGGGATGAACTTACAAAATAGAGCTGATGGGTAATTTCCTTCCAAGTCCTTTTTCCTAATTGCTAGTCTAGCATATGTTATGTGAGTTTTGGATGATATTGAATCATGCCAGGACCTTTTTTTTAATTGAAGTTTCCCATTTTCTAAGATCTTGTCTCATATATTATTTAAGCTACTAAAACTTGGTTAATATATTCATAGTGGTCTAATCGAGAATCGAAATGGTTATTTTTCGAATCGTGAATCAAATCGAATCGTGAATCGCTCTGATTCAGTTATGACTTCTATAATCCATAGAAACCTATGCTTATTGATTACGGTAAGTTGGTAACAACAATATATTCTACAAATGAAAGATTTAGGCCTAAATCAATAAAAGTCTTCTTCTAAATGATGATTTGTTAATAACGTGGAGTATTAGATAAGCTGCTTCTATTGCAACTACCAAGAGATGATGATTCGTAAATCCTACTTATGGTTCTTTTTGTGCAAAAGAGTTATAAGCACAAAACAAACCCTTAGAAGGTCTATAGGGCTGTTATATTCCCTTTATCTTCCTCATTTTCGATTCACTCTCGTAATAAATCTCATTTTCTTATTATCTATCCATATAACATAGACAAAAGATGACATATAACAATACTAAAGACCTTAAAAAAATATTTTGAAACCTTTTCAAATAACAAAACAAGCAAAACAAGAGTAAAAAATGAATTTCGGAAATTTTTAGTTTGAATCGAATGATTCACTAATTCAGATCTATTTTCGATTCAGGCAACCTATTCGTATTGATTACCCACCAAATCGTACGATTTAGACAACTATGAATATATTCCAGAGGTTACTCCACCTATTGCCAATTAGTTTTAAGTTGAAACCCTCCAATAAATCTAACATGAAATTAGAGCTAGGTCTTGGATGGCCTCACCACTTTTGGAAAAATCTCTATTATCTCTGTTGCCCATGTCAATCGTCAGCACCTAGCCTCCTAGTCTGTGACCTCCACGTGGGCCTGCACATGAGAGGGAGTGTTAGACTTTGTCCCACATGTCTCGTTTAAGTCAGTCAAGCTTGGTTAAAATATTCTTTACTTCACCTATTGCTAATTGGTTTTAAGTTGAAACCTTCGAAGAAATCTAACAGAGATTTCATAAGCAAATGATATCATAAAAGATTTTCTGGATGAAATTGTTTCATGCCAGTGCCTTTTGGGTTGAAGTTTTTCATTTTTGAGACGGAAGTTTTATACGGAGTATGAATATGATATGCATGGGATTTGCTGGGTGCATTGGTTTCATGCCAGGACCTTTCAGTTGGAGTTAACTGTTTTTTATTATTTATGTATAAATCTCCATTTTATCATTGTTGAGATGGAGGTTTTATAAACAAACGATATTCCCAGACGACCTTTTTATTCCTTTTGATGTGAAGCTATGTGATTATTTCCCTCCGTCTTTTTATTCCTTTTGTACTAATTATATCATATATGATACCATTTGTAGTTTCAAAGCTACACTAAGAAAGTCTCTTAACAAACTGGACTACATTGGAAAATTTGTGAAAGCTCAAGCGTTGTGTGGATCACGTACGTTGTAGTCTGAGAGCAAAACTGGAGAAGCTATCTTTTCGTTTATGTTTAAGATTCTCCCATTAATTTCTAGCTATTTGAAATTGTTATGCTTAGTAGATTCATTTTCAATCACAGGAATTGTACAGAAACTTGGTCTTTCTTGACAAATAACAAAAATAGGAAAGCAGATTAATAGGAGAAAGAGTTTTGTTTTGTGAACCAATTATTGTCTAACACATTTGTTCGAACGTAGAACTCTTAGTTTTACAACAATGACGATAACATATTAGTTTTATTCTGTATTGTTTGAGAATTTGCGATCTACTTCAGGTCTGGGTTACCGTGCTTATTGTGCTAATTTTTTCATCTCAATCGCAATCATTAGGCATGAGTCGAGGTTTATTCAGAAAATTATCAAAGAAGTTGGAGACAAACTAAGTCACAAAATCTTGGACATCAGCCCCTATGCGATCGGAATACATTCTCGAGCAAGAGAGATTCAGTTTTGGTTAGAAGATGAATCAACTGATATTGGTGTAGCTGCAATTTGTGGGATGGGTGGAATAGGGAAGACTACCATCGCCAAGTTCCTATATAATTTGAACTTCTCAAGATTTCAATATAGCAGTTTCCTGGCGAATGTGAGAGACATTTCAAAACAACAGGATGGTTTACTTTGTTTACAAAGACAGCTTGTTTCAGATATTTTAAAGGGAAGGAAGGAGAAGATATCCAACGTGGATGAAGGTATTGTCAAGATTAAAGATGCCTTGCGTTTCAAAAGGGTTCTAGTGATCCTTGACGATGTTGACAAACTAGAACAGTTATATGCAATGCTTGGAATGCGTGATTGGCTTTTTCCAGGGAGTAAAATTATCATAACCATTCGGAATGAGCACTTGGTAAGAGCTCATGAAGGCTGCAAGGTGCACAGGATAATAGAATTGGATTATGATGAGTCCCTTGAGCTCTTCAGTTTGCACGCCTTTGGACAAAACCATCCCATTGATGACTATGCGGACACCTCAAAGTTGGTGGTCCAACATTGTGGAGGGCTTCCATTGGCTATTAAAGTTTTGGGGTCTTCTCTATTTGGAAAAAGTATCAGAGTATGGAAAAGCCAGTTAGAAAAGTTGAAGGCAATCCCTAATAGCGAAATCCTTGAAAAACTCAAAATAAGCTATGATTCCTTACAAGATGATCACGACAAAAGTTTATTCCTCCATCTTGCTTGTTTCTTTGTTGGGAGCGATAAGGACTATACAATTACAATCATGGATGGATGTGAATTTTACACAGTGGTAGGGATTAAAAATCTCACTGACAGATGTCTAGTAACAGTTGATGGATCCAACAAGGTGGTGATGCATCATTTGCTTCAAGAAATGGGAAGAGAAATAGTCCGGCAAGAATCACCCAATGAGCCAGGAGAACGTAGCAGATTGTGTAGTCATAAAGATTCATTTGATGTTTTAAGGCATAATACTGTAAGAATTTTGGGTTCTCCTCATGTACTTTTGTAGTTGTAATTATAAGTGTTGCTATGCTATTTACTTATCAATGTTCGCAAACCCCTCACCCCATTTTTTTGCCAGGGCACGAGAAAAATTGAAGGCCTTATTCTTGATATGAGTTTATTGAAGGAAGATAAATCTGCCAAGATAGTGTTTGGTGTCACTAGAAAACGCAGTTTGGAAGAATTCTTGGACAAGTCACTATTGTCAAATGTAGGGAAGTCGCTTAAGAGATATCGTTTGGGCATCTTCTCCCAGAACTCGCTTGGCATTGCTCCGGCAGATTCAAATCAAATAGCTTTGGAAACTAAAGCATTTGCAAAAATGGAGAATCTAAAACTTCTGAAGCTCAGTCTTGTACAAATAAGCGGAAGTTATGAAAACTTTCCAAAAGAAATAAGATGGCTGTGTTGGCATGGCTTCCCATTTGAATCCATAACGAAGTATTTCCCCTTGGAGGCCCTGGTAGCTCTTGAGATGCCTTATAGCAGCTTGAAGCATTTTTCGGCCGGAACTAAGGTACGTTGCATTATCATGTTTCTCTCGTCTTATTGTGCCAGGGAAATGGACAGAAGCATTAAAATCTGATATTTTCTTTTTGTGTTTGTCAGTTTCTCGATTTACTGAAAATCCTTAATCTGAGTCACTCCCATAGCCTTGCAAGAACTCCCGACTTCATAGTTCTTCCCAATCTTGAAAAACTGATGCTTAAAGAATATTGTACAAGGTTGGTTGAGATTCACTAATCCGTTGGACACTTGGCCAAACTTCTATAATGCATAGAAACCTATGCTTATTGATTATGGTAAGTTGGTAACAACAATATATTCTACAAATGAAAGATTTAGGCCTAACCTTCTTCGAAATGATGATTTGATAATAACATGGAGTATTAGACAAGCTACTTCTATTGCAACTTCTAAGAGATGATGATTCATAAATCCTACTTATGGTTCTTTTTGTGCAAAAGAATTGTAAGCACAAAACAAACCCTTAAAAGGTCTATGGGGCTATTATATTCCTCTATCTTCCTCATTTTCGATTCACTCTCGTAATAAATCTCCTTTTCTTATTATCTATCCATATAACATAGACCAAAGATGATATACAACAATACTAAAGACCATAAAAAAATAGTTTGAAACCTTTTCAAACAACAAATGAAGCAAAACAAGAGTAAAAAATGAATTTTGAAAATTTTAAGTGAATCGAATTCACCGATTCATAGCTATTTTCGATTCAATCAGTATTGATTACCCACCGAATCGTACGATTCTGACAACTATGAATATATTCTAGAGGTTACTCCACCTATTGCCAATAAGTTTTAGGTTGGAACCCTCCAATAAATCTAACATAGAATTAGAGCTAAGTTTTGGATGGCCTCACCTTTCGTGGAAAAGTCTCTGTCATCTCTGTTGCCCAAGTCAATCGTCAGCACCTAGTCTCTTGGTCTGTGACCTCCACGTGGGCCTGCACATAAGGGGAGTGTTAGACTTGTCCCACATGTCTCATTTAAGCCACTCAAGCTTGGTTAATAGTATATTCTAGGGGTTACTCCTTCTATTGCCAATTAATTTTAAGTTGGAACCTTCCAAAAAATATAACAAAGATTTCATAAGCAAATGATATCCACAAGATTTTCTGGATGAAATTGTTTCATGCCAGTGCCTTTTGGGTTGAAGTTTTTCATTCTTGAGACGGAGGTTTTATATGAATATGATATCCATGGGATTTGCTGGGTGTATTGGTTTCATGCCAGGATCTTTTCAGTTGGAGTTAACTGTTTTATTTATTTATTTATAAATCTCCATTTTATCATTGTTGAGATGGAGGTTTTATAAGCAAACGATATTACATTTTCATTTTTCTCTCGTCTTACTTTGTAGCTAGGGAAATTGATAGAAGCATTCCAATCTGACATTTTCTTTTCTTTTCTTGTTTTGACAGTTTCTCGAGTTACTAAAAATCCTTAATCTCAGTCACTCTCATAGCCTTGCTAAAACTCCTAACTTCATAGTACTCCCTAATCTTGAAAGATTGATACTTGAAGATTGTACAAGTTTGGTCGAGATTCATGAATCCGTTGGAGACTTGGAGAGACTTGTTTTGTTAAATTTAAAAGATTGCTGCAATCTAAGGAAGCTTCCAAGAAGCATTGGTATGCTAAAATCTTTGGGAACACTTGACATCTCTGGTTGCTCAAATCTTGAGAGTTTGCCAAAAGAGATGGGGATTCTGGATTCTCTAACAGTGCTACCAGCCGAAAATGTTACTGCCATAACTCGATCACCCGCTTCAATTCGGAATCTCAAAGCCTGGTATTCATTCATTTGGCTTTCGCCATTGAAGTTGAAAAGAAATCCTGAAACTTCTTGGGCATCTTCTTTACCTCGGTCCTTAGTTAAACTGAATCTTGAGTACTGCAATCTATCAGACGATGCTTTCCCTACAGATCTGGGCAACCTATCCTCGCTGCGGGAATTAAACTTGAGCAATAACCCTATTACTAGTCTCCCAGATTGCATCAGAGCTCTTTCTACGCTCGAAATCCTTAAAGTAAACTCGTGCACAAGGCTCCTGTCACTTGAAGTGCCACATGATGTATTAGATTTGCGATTCTGGAGTTGCAATTCGTTGGAGAAGACAACGCTTCTATCACCTGCATTAAAAAAATTGCCGGTATTGTTGGAATTTTCGGATTTTCTGTCTCACATAACGAGCACAATACGACGGGGCTCTAGCAATGGTTTGAGTCGCAACCCGGTACAGTTTTACAGTCGATACAAGTTGCAACCCATAGCAGATGTTGGTAAAGAGATAATAGATAATTTGGGCTTGTTCCACTTGGGATCCATGCGAAACCTAAAAGTTAGACTTGCAGTCCCCTGCGCAAACTGGCCAAAGCTTTCTCTACAGGTTCCCCAGCGCCAACAACTCTCTCTCTCTCTCTCTCTCTCTCTCTCTCTCTGGATAATTGCCTAACTAAATGCCTCGTTTTTTTGGCACAGGAATGCCATGAAGAATGTGTATTGTCCACTTATCTTCCTGGGAGCAAGGTTCCAAGGTGGTTCAATCTTACTAATAAAGGAACTTCATTATCTTTTACAGCGCCATCTAATGATTTCAGAATCCGAGGCTTGGGTTTTTGTGTTGTGTATACACATTCTTGTGTTCATAATCAAATGGGTGATTTTGTTTACTTGAATACTATTATCAATAATACCACCAATAGATTGCTTTGGAGCCATTTGGCACACGTAACTGGCATTCCAAAAGCTGACGAGGATATGATTTGGTTAAGCTATTGGAAGTTAGAAAATCAGGTGGAAGGTGGTGATGAAATGAATATATCAGTGTTTGCAAGAAAAGGATTTCAGGTGAAGGAGGTAGGAGTCCGCCTTTTGTATGATGTGGAGAAAGCAAAGAAGATTACACAAGAAATTCCATCAACAAGTGAAGAAGTATCAGAAGAAATCTAAGGTGAAAGTGTTGTTACAGAACTACAAACCTTGATTGTCCCAAGATATTGAGTGGAAGGTGCATGTGTTTGTAAAAAGTTAGTTGTAGACTGGTCAAACCTTAGTCTTGTTGATACCCCAACAACTGCATGTACATAATTCTTTCATCTCTCATCATGTGTCATTGAGAGTGTAACTAGAATAGTGTCAAACACTTGCTGAGGCACTTGGTGCATTGTTAGTTACTTGTCAATCATGGTCTTATTAAGATTTTAGTTTAGGGAATTGCATTAGAGGAAAATTTGTTGAGTTGGATTTGCGAATTCAGTTAATTTATCCGTGTGGTGGTTTGGTCTGGAATCTAATGAATTTGAGAACAATTTTGGCAATCAAACCTTGTGCGTAAGTATCATCACCATCAGATGAGGCACAGAAACAAAATTGACAAAAAAGTTGTGCCAATAACCAGTTTAAAATTAAAAGAATGCTTACACGACAACGCATTTGAGTCTGAAAAGAGAGAAAAAACTGCATGGGCCAATACGTCATGATCGCTAAAAATATTGCTTCTCTTATTTCCTATGCCGAGTGGAGTGAAGCTTAGAGTGGTAAAAGGGTATTCCAATAACGCTTCCCAAAAAAAATAACAACAAGAGGAAATAGTCAATTAGTAGCAAATTGATTAGAGTCCGTAACTTGCTCCACGCCAACTGAAGCAAGAGCCTCTGGTTCTGTTGTAGCTGGGACATGCACCATTGGTTATGTGTATCAACTCACCTAAAGCTACATTTAAGCATGCCACTTTGCTTATATATCTTTCCTACTTGAGTACTACGACAGCCCGATGCCCATTACATTTATGTTTTGATAAGAACTACGACAGCGCATTACAAAAGTTCAATTCCAAAACATTTAAGTTACGTCCTTTGAATTGAGCCACTGGCCCTTAGTTTCAAGGCGCTCCTAAAGTGGTACCACTCCCACCTTGGGAATCCTGCTCTTGTGCCCTCTACTAAGGAGCTTGACGGGAGCCCTCTTCCATTGAGATGGCCGGGAGCTCGCTCCTAGAGGTGCTGAACTTCGTAGTTCTCAAGCTCGGCTCGTTTACTAAACAAGCCTAAAATTTGTTTACTAAACGAGCCGAGCCGAACCTTAACAAGCCAAGGCATGAGCTGCTCGCGAGCTTTTTTTGGCAGTAGAAATCGCAAGGAGCCTTGAGACAACTGGTTCACCGTTCATGGCTGGGTCATTTACCCATGAGCTAAATAATAAGCCATACAAACCATACCTTATATGTTACCCACGTGCCAAAAACAGACTTAAAACTACATTTTCGTTGATCTGGTAGAAAGGGAGGAGGGAAGCATCAAGAAAAATGTATTTTCAAAGTGTTACGAAGATTACTCGACTTTCATAGAGAAAGAAGAAAATGCGGGGTTTTTTTTTTTTTTTCAATTTCTTCACGAGATTTGAGGGCGACGTTGAACACTGAAGCATCAGTGAATCATAATCGATTACTGATGAAAAAATTTGTAAATGTTAAATTTCCTTCTTTTATCATTCTGTGAGACCTAATGCATGTTTATTTTACCTACCCTCTTTCATTCTGTATTTTCCTACCGTGTGGTACATGGGGATGCTAAAGTGCTGCTGCGCAATACTCCTCTGTAGCACGGAAAGCGATGTCGTTGCTTCGTTTAGATAACCTGTAAACAGATAGCAACTCCAATTAGCTCAGATAACCTGTAAAGTTTTTTTTTTTTTTTTTTCTCTACAACCTGTGACGTACGCACCTGATACTGAACATGACATGATACAAATTTAGAGCCTCGAAATTTTGGTAGCCCTGCTTATACGGGGTTGTTGCTTCGTTTTTCTTAATAATGGTTCAGCATATTTGTTTTCAGAAGAAAAAAAATATGAAGTCTATGTGGAAAAAAATTGAATCAAAATGAAGTCAACTGATTGGTTGACTTGACTCTGCTTTTCTTATGGTACTACTACAGAATTGATGATGAGCCCCCAACTAATATAACTTTCGTCCCTCTTTCCTCTACCTGATTTTTCCTCTAATTTTTATTTATTTATTCATTTGTGTTTGTTATTATATGTGGAGAGGTTGACTTCTGTTGACCTTGTTGTGAACTCCCCCGGTGTGAGTTTTATAATTATCCGTTCTTTTTTCCCCCCGGTAACTGATCTAATTTTACATTTTTTCTGCATTACGTATGCATGGGAATATTGCACTCCTAAATATACCATCAGCTGTTCTATAGTTTATATTTCTATTTTCCAAAAAATAAAAGGAACTTGTGTTGGGCCCGGAGTGTCCTTATGGATTTGGTTATACAATGTCACTCCCTGCAAATACTATAAAAATATACTTGCAGGTGCGATGTCAAATTTCATAAAAGGCTTAATTGAAGCCCTTCCTAACACTAATTGATTTTAGGAGAGATGGTGGAAAAACGGTCCGATAACTTGTAAATGTGGTCAATGAGAAAGCTAACAAGAAGTTTGTATTTCTAGTCATTGCAACCCCACACGGCTTGATTCCTCATCCTAACTGATTGGGAAATTTGTGGTGGAAGTGAACCAACCCCACACAGCGTTTCGTTGCTTTCCCCCCTCCACCACTTCTCAAAAGACTCCGGTGGTTACATTGAATCGAATACGCCTAACCATTAACAACACTTTCCTGGAAAAAGCCTTGCTTTTGTATTACCATTCACTTTCTTCTCAGCTTCATCCACACCCACCTCCAGTCCTTCGATTTTCTTTACTCGATTTGATGTGATTAATGTTTGATGCTTTTTACTTTGGCGGGTGGGGTCACAACCAACCACACTTTCCTACCTCTTTCTTCTTTCCTTTTTACACGGTTTTACTTTCATCTACTCGTTTTTTTTAATCAATTCATCTATAACATTTTTAGCACTGCAGGGGCATATATGTATGATTTCTTGGTCCTAGAATCCATTGCTCTCGCTTGAGTTTTGTTCAATGGCTGCCATAAGATCCCAAGAAGCCTCTTCTTCAACTTCACCTAGTAGCTTTGATGTGTTTTTGAGCTTCCGAGGGGAAGACACTCGGAAGTCTTTCACTGACCACCTCTACACGGCATTGGACCATGCCGGATTTCGCACCTTCAGAGATGATGATGGGATTGAGAGGGGAGAAAAGATCAAGTCTGAACTGCAAAAAGCAATTAGTGAGTCGAGGATGTCAATAGTTGTCTTGTCAAAGAACTACGCATCTTCAAGTTGGTGCCTCGATGAGCTTGTGATGATCCTCAAATGCAGGAGTACCTCTGGACATGTAGTTCTTCCCGTTTTCTATGACCTGGATCCATCCCAAGTGAGGAAGCAAATGGGAAGTTTCGAAGAAGCATTTAAGCGACATGAAGGGAAAATTGAAGCAGAAAGTGGTGAAAGGAGAAAGGAATGGATGAGCAAGGTGAATGAATGGAGGGCCACGCTCAGAGAAGTTGCTGATTTAGCTGGGATGAACTTACAAAATAGAGCTGACGGGTAATTTACTCCCAAGTCCTTTTTCCTAATTACTACTATTCTAGAATCTGTTTTGTGATTTTTGGATGAAATTAATTAATGCCAGGACCTTTTTTTTTTTATTGAAGTTTCCCATGGTGATTTCACAAGCAAATGATATCCATGAGATTTTCTAGATGAAATTGTTTCACGCCAAGGCCTTTTGAGTTGAAGTTTTTCATTTTTTAGACGGAGGATTTATACAAAAATGATATCCATGGGATTTGCTGGGTGTATCGATTTCATGCCTGGACCTTTTCAGTTGGAGTTCACCGTCTTTTTCTAAGTCTCCAGTTTACCATTGTTGAGATGAGGTTTTACAAGCAAATGATATTCACAGACAACCTTTTTAGTCCTTTTGATGTGATTATCTCCCTCCATATATATTTTGTATTCATTATTATATCATATATGCTACCATTTGTAGTTTCAAAACTACATTTAGAAAGTCCGTTGAGGTTTTCCCATCTCTCTTAACAAACTGGACTACAATGGAAAAAAATGTGAGAGCTCGAGTACTGCTGTAAGGATCACGTTAGAATCTGAGAGCAAAGTTGGAGAAGCTATCTTTTCGTTACTCTTTCAACAATGACGATGACGAACGAGTTTTATTCCACATTGCTAAAGAATTTGCGATTTACTTCCAAGTCTCGGTTATTATTCTAATTGTGCTATTTTTCATCTTGATCGCAATCATTAGGCATGAGTCGAAGTTTATCAAGACAATTATCAAAGAAGTTGGAGACAAATTAAGTCGTGCAATCCTGGACATCGCCCCCTATGTGATTGGACTACATTCTCGTGCCAGAGAAATTCAAGTTTGGTTGGAAGATGGATCGGCTGATGTTGGTGTAGCTGCAATTTGTGGGATGGGTGGAATAGGGAAGTTCCTATATAACTCAAACTTCTTAAGATTTGAAGGTAGCAGTTTCCTTGCAAACGTAAGAGAAATTTCAGAACAACAGGATGGCTTACTTCATTTACAACAACAACTTGTTTCAAATATTTTAAAGGGAAGGAAGGAGAAGATATGCAATGTTGATGAAGGTATTCTCAAGATTAAAGATGCCTTACGTTTCAAAAGGGTTCTTGTGATTCTTGATGATGTTGATAAGCTAGACCAGTTATATGCATTGCTTGGAATGCATGATTGGCTTTGTCCTGGGAGTAAAGTCATCATAACCACTCGGCATGAGCACTTGCTAAGAGCTCGTGAAGGCTGCAAGGTGCACAAGCTAACAAAATTGGATTTTCATGAGTCCCTTGAGCTCTTCAGTTTACATGCCTTTGGACAAAGCCATCCAATTGATGACTATGCAGACACCTCAGAGTTGGTGGTCCAACATTGTGAAGGGCTTCCGTTGGCTATCAAAGTTTTGGGGTCTTCTCTATTTGGAAAAAGCATCGGAGTATGGAAAAGTCAGTTAGAGAAATTGAAAGCAATTCCTGATAGCGAAATCCTTGCAAAACTCAAAATCAGCTATGATTGCTTACAAGATGATCATGACCGAAATTTATTCCTCCATCTTGCTTGTTTCTTTGTCGGGAGCGATAAGGACCGTACAATTACAATCATGGATGGATGTGAATTTTACACAGTGGTAGGGATTCAAAATCTCACTGACAGATGTCTATTATCAGTTGATGATTCCAACAAGGTGGTGATGCATCATTTGCTTCAAGAAATGGGAAGAGAAATAGTCCGTCAAGAATCACCCAATGAGCCCGGAGAACGTAGCAGATTGTGCAATCATAAAGATTCCTTTAATGTTCTAAGACATAATACTGTAAGAATTTTGGGTGCTCCTCACTTACATTTTGAAGTTTTACGTATACAGTATAAGTGTTGCTATGCTATTTACTTATCAATGTTCACAAACCCATCTCCCCATTATTTTGACAGGGCACGAGAAAAATTGAAGGACTCATTCTTGATATGAGTTTATTGAAGGAAGATAAATCTGCTACGACAGTGTCTGGATTCAATAGAATAAGCAGTTTGGAAGAAGTCTTTGACAACTCATTATTGTCAAATGTAGAGAATTTGCTTAAGAGATATTGTTTGGGCATCTTCTCCCTGAACTCAGTTGGCATGGCTCCAGGAGATTCAAGTCAGATAGCTTTGGAAACTAATGCATTTGCAAAAATAGATAATCTAAAACTTCTGCAGCTCGGTCATGTACGAATAACTGGAAGTTACAAAAATTTTCCGAAAAGAATAAGATGGCTGTGTTGGCATGGCTTCCCATTTGAATACATACCGAGTTATTTCCCCTTGGAGGCCCTGGTAGCTCTTGAGATGCCTTATAGCAGCCTGAAGCATTTTCCGGGCAGAACTAAGGTACATTGCATTGTCATTTTTCTCTCGTCTTATTGTGCAGGAAATTGACAGAAGCATTACAATCTGACATTTTCTTTTCGTGTTTGTCAGTCTCTCGAGTTTCTGAAAATCCTTAATCTCAGTCACTCCCATAACCTTGCAAGAACTCCAGACTTCAGAGTACTTCCCAATCTTGAAAAACTGATACTTGAAGATTGTACAAGGTTGGTCGAGATTCACGAATCCGTGGGACACTTGGCGAGACTTGATTTGTTAAATTTAAAAGATTGCAGCAATCTGAGGAAGCTTCCAAGGAGTATTGGTATGCTAAAATCTTTGGAAACACTTGAAATCTCTGGTTGCTCAAATCTTGAGAATTTGCCAGCTGAGATGGTGAATATGGATTCTCTAACAGTGCTACGAGCCGACAACGTTCCTGGCATAACTCGATCACCCGCTACAATTCAGAATGTCAAAGCCTGGTATTCGTTCGTTTGGCTTTCGCCATTGAAGCCGAAAAGAAATCCAGATACTTCGTGGGCATCTTCTTTGCCTCGGTTCTTAGTTAAACTGAATCTTGAGTACTGCAATCTATCAGACGATGCTTTCCCTAAAGATCTGAGCAACCTATCCTTGTTGCGGGAATTAGACCTGAGCAATAATCCTATTATTGGCCTCCCAGATTGCATCGGAGGTCTTACTGGGCTCAAAACCCTTCACGTAAACTGGTGCACAAGGCTCCGGTCACTTGTAGTAGTGCTGCAGGATTTAGAATATTTGAATTTCATATATTGCAGTTCGTTGGAGAAGATAGCACTCCAATCACCTTTTTTGAATGTGGATCATCCTAGGTCAGTAAACGATAACTGCTATGGTTTTAGTCCCATGCTGGTAGAGTTTTCCGGTAAATACAAGTTGGAACCCCTAGGAGATGTTGATAAAGAGATAATAGATAATTTGGGCTTGTTCTACTTGGGATCCATGCCAAACCTCGAAGTTGAACTTCGAGTGCCCTTCTCTGGCGGTCGGAGGGTCTCTCTACAGGTCCAGAACCACAACCCAAACCCCCCACCACCACACCCCACCCCCCCCCCCCCCCCCCCCCCCCCCCCCCCCTCCCAAACTCTCTATCGCTCTTTCGGTAATTGCCTAACTTTTGCCTTTTTGTGGCGCAGGGATGTCATGAAGAACATGTATTCTCCACTTATCTTCCGGTGAGCAACGTTCACGGGCGGTTCGATCCTACTAATAAAGGGACTTCATTATCTTTTACTGTGCCACGGTATAATATCAGAATCCGAGGCTTGAGTGTGTTCATTGTTTATTCTCGTGACATACAAAGATATGGTGGTAGTGGTTTTTACTTGAATGCTGTAGTCAATAATACCACCAAGAGATTGATTTGGAGCCATTGCCCGCTAGTTTATGCCATTCCAGAACTTGATGAGGATATTCTTTGGTTAAGCTATTGGAAGTTTGATAATCAGGTAGAAGGTGGTGATGAAATGAAAATTTCGGCCTTTACAGTAGAAGCATTTCAAGTGAAGGAGGTAGGAGTCCGCCTTGTGTATGACGTGGAGAAAGCAGAGAAGAACACGGAACAAACTCCATCAAACAGTGAAGAAGTATCAGAAGAAATCTTTCACTACGGAGTTGCTCTACCTGGAAATGCGTCTTCATATCAAGAAAATACAAAAGTCTATGCTGTTGGTTCTAATATCATTGACATAGCCGAAACTCTTCGATGTGGGCGTTTAATCATTCCGGGTGAACCTGTTGTTAGATTTAGTGATGGTCCACTATAGACATTTCATAAGCCTACAAGTCCACCTAATAGTTTTGTAAAGCCACAAGTCCACACAACCTAAACCCTAGGGTACCCTATGAAAAAGTGCCAAAACCCTATAAAAGTGTCTAAACTACTAAAACCCTATAATAGGAAAGTACACCCTAAAGCCCTATAAAAGTGCCTAAACTCTAGTGTATCCTATCCTATAATAAAATCGTGCACCCTAAAATCTTACGAGAGTGTCTAAACCCTAGGGTACTCTATCCTACACTAGGATACTCTAAAATGAACTTGAGACCTTACAAAATTAATAGGTGGATTTATGGGCTTATGAAGTTCACATAATGAACCTAAGACTAATTTTTTGTTTATTTGTTGTGTAACAGACTTACGGAACTAAAAACCTTGATTGTTTGAGCTGAAGGTGCATTGGTTTGTAAAAAGTTATATGTAGACTGGTCAAACCTTAGTCTTATTGATACCCCAAAAATTGCGTGTAAATAATTCTTTGATCTGTCGCCTGAGGAAAAATTATTCAATGTCCCTGGGGCACTGCCACATGGTGCCCCAGGTCTCTAAACCACACATTTTTGGGTCCCGAGACTAAATGTGAAGACCCCCCAATATTGTGTGGTGTGAAGAGGCTTGGGTCATCGCCACGTGATGCCTCAGGGCTCTGAATAATCTCTCCATTTTTTAGTGTAACTAGAATAGTGTCAAGATTTGCATAGGGAATTGGTGCATTGGTAGTTACTTGTCAATGTGTCTTTAGTAAGATTTTAGTTTAGGGAATTGCGTTAGAGGAAAATTTATTGAGTTGGACTTGCGAATTCGGTTAATTTATCTAGGCGGTGGTTTGGTCTGGAATCTAATGAATTTGGGAACAGTTTGGCAATCAAATCTTGTGCGTAAGAATCATCACCATCACATGAGGCACAGGAACAAAATTGGCAAAAAGTTGGGACAATAACCCGTTTTAAATTAAAAGAATGCCTACGCAATAATGCATTTGAGTTTGAAGGGGACAGCCCTAATGTTGTGTTGGCTTTGCCAATGCAACAACCATCAGTGAGTCACTATGCAGTTACCACTGCATGCCCAATATGCCATGATCCCTAAAAATATGGCTTCTCTTATTTCCTATGCCGAGTGGTATGAAGCTTAGGGTGGTAAAAGGGTATTCCAATAACGCTTCCCCCAAAAAAAACAGCAAGAGAAATTAATCAACTAGCAGCTAATCAACTAGCAGCTAATTGATTAGAAAACCATCAGTGAGTCACTATGCAGTTACCACGGGTTCAGAGTCCGTAACTCCCCCCCAGCTGCAGCAAGAACCTCTGGTTCGTTTGTAACCGGGACACCATTGGCATCATTAGAATCTTTAACAGGCGAAACAGGTTTCCAGGAAACAACAGGTGAAACAGGCTTACCGGTGGAAACATCACCACTGGCAGCCGCCACTGTGGCCACATCTTTTAGATCCTTGGCATCATCCGTTCCTTCATTGGCTTCTGCTCCCGGGGCAGCCTCATTTTTTCCATCCTTCGCATCTTTCTCTTTCTTTTTTTCTTTTCCTTCTTCCATATCTTGCCCTGTTTCTTTTCCTTCTTTCCCATCCTTAGTGGGCGAGGGAGGAGGACGTAACATGTGAGGTGGAGTGTTTCGTTTAAGCTTCCCAATAAGCTGCCGCATTCGAGTAAGATCCGTGCGTTTCCCGGGCTTTGGGCCTTGGATGACCATTACTGAAGGCTTATTTTCATCGTCCTTCTTCCGTCCCCTCTTCTCAATCTTGGAAACTTCTCGAGGAATGATCTCTGCTATTGCCTTCCAGTACTGTTTGTTGGCTTCTTTGTGAAATTTCTCTTGGTTTGCCAAGTACAGCAGACCCGAACGGAAGACTAAAGAGTTAAGAAACATTAAACATGCAAGAGAAGAGAATAGGAAAACAGATGTCTGACAGTTATACCTTCTCTCTTTCTCTGTTATGAGCCTTGTTGGTCTCGCAGTTGAGCTTCCTTTTCTCATAGAAAGCTCGTTTATACTCCTCGGCTTCATTAATTAGCTGGATCCTCATCTCCTTTTCCTCAAGATATATGGCATTTTGCCTGCAAAAATTAAGGCTGGTAAGAAGAAATTAACTATATAAAGCAAGCAACACCGCAGCCAATAACTTCTTATTGAGGAAAATTTATGATAATAATGGGAAGACAAAGTTATCAATTTGTCCTTCAAGTTTTGTTCAAGATTCTTCTTTTAATGCGAAGTATCAGTTATACTTGAAATTTTGAAGCATCTAAAATCACATGACACTTGTGTATTATCACCTTCACGTCACCAAATCTAAGTTAATTGGCGCAGCGGAATTCACGAAGAGATTAGTTGCGTACTAATCAAAACGAGATAGAACTCGAATTCACGTACATACCTTGCGCACAAGGGAAAATAGAGAGAAACTCATAAATTTTATTGAATAAAAGCTGAATAATTGAATAACTTATACCCCTATTTATACTAATAGGAGTCCTAATAATAAGGTAACTACTTAGAACGGAGACCAAGCAAAACAATACTTGGAAACAAAGACTTACAAAATTAAAAGACTAATAGGAATATGCCTAAACAAGTGGCATTAAAAGGGGAATTTCTAAAACAAATAATTCCTACAATAAAGTTTCCATAAAATTGAAATCTCCTAAATTCTTGTCCTACATCAGTCTCCTTTTCTTCAAAATAACTCGACATCGAGTTCTCGTTGGGAATCTGCCATCTTCCATGCCAAAGAAACAGATACTTAGAATACTTCAACTCCTTTCTTAACTTGAAATAAAACTTCAAGAAAAAATGTATTTGCAAAAATTGTTTCTCAGCATGCTTTAACTTGTTGACAAAATTCACTAGATGAATGTTGAGAATCCAATCAAATTGTTGCACTCCAAGAAAATCGACAACTAGAACCTCATGCTGAAGTTGCTGGTTGTATAGACTTTGATTTATTATAGAGTTGGCACTCCTTTGTCAGAAAATCGGATTTCAGCAACAACCATATTTTCTTGTAGTGTTGTAGTCAACTCCATTGTGGGTGATTCATTAAGCCCACATGCACAAACCTCCAATATAATATTCTTTTGTTCCTCCGCAACAGCATCGGAAACAATTTAAGTATCCTCTTGCACACAAGAATCAATGTTAATTTCGTCTTGATTTTCAACTTCAATTTTGACCTCTCCCACGGCTTCTACAATAATTTGTTCTGCATGATACTGTTTTGGCCTATATTTTTCCTCCAACAATTGCTCATAATTCCTTGGTAAAAATCTCTCCATGATACATTTTTTAATTCTGTACCATGCATAAATTCGACGCTTGCCCAATCGATCTCGTAGAAATTGCATGTCTAGCCACCATCGTAGTGCTGGACCCGTAAGCTTCATTAACAAATGCCTCCACATTTGTTCTATTGGAATTTTTGCATACTCAAAGGAATCTTCGATGTTTAGAATCCAATCCAAACGATTTTCAAAAAATTCAAGACCACTAAATTTTGGCAAATTATCGTAATACCTGAAATTTGGTTGTCGCTTTATCGACTGATAAGCATCATGATTCTCGAATAGTTCGTCTTCAAATTTATTCCTACTATCATAATAATAATAAGAATATCCTCCGGAGACATTATGGTGAATAGGTTGGTTGCGGGCAATTCCCTCAACGCAGTTCCTATTCTGGTTAGGAGGTTGGTGATGGGCAAATCCCAACGCGCGATCCTTCTCAACCCTTTCTGGCCTTCGGCGACTTTGTAGAGTCAACCCCTGCAGCATCTCATGGATCTCAGCGAACTGAGTGTGGGTATCCTGACGGATCTTGGTCAACTGTGCTTGTTGATCCTCCACCATCTGCCTTAGGTCAGTAAGCCCACGACCAATGTCAATGGGTGTGTCTTCTTCTGCGTTTGGTGCCATCGAACCAAGAAAAGTGTGGCTCTGATACCACTTGACGCAGCGGAATTCACGAAGAGATTAGTCGCGTACTAATCAAAACAAGATAGAACTCGAATCCACGAGCATACCTTGCGCACAAGGGAAAATAGAGAGAAACTCATAAATTTTATTGAATAAAAGCTGAATAATTGAATAACTTACGCCCCTATTTATACTAATAGGAGTCCTAACAATAAGGTAACTACTTAGAACGGAGACCAAGCAAAACAATACTTGGAAACAAAGACTTACAAAATTAAAAGACTAATAGGAATATGCCTAAACAAGTGGCATTAAAAGGGGAATTTCTAAAACAAATAACTCCTACAATAAAGTTTCCATAAATTTGAAATCTCCTAAATTCTTGTCCTACATCATTAATTCCAACTCAGGTAAAATTAGCTCAAATGAAAGTTCAAGGGCATGCATTACTTGCTTATGAAAATTCAAGGGCTCAAATAGAAGTACAAAAATTGGGAACAACGTTGAAAAATTAAGCCATATTCTAGGGACAACACAAAAAACATCCACTACATAATAGCATGCACAAAGAAAACCACTGAAAATGCATCACCACCAACAAAAATCCAAGAACCAAGGGACCATCCAGTCAGAAAATGGTGGAGGCAGTGGAAATAGGTCATTCTCCGTAGAATCTTAAGAATCCGAAACAAACTCAGTGCTTTACAATGAAATGAAGACCATGCCAGCATCCACTAGCAAAAGGAATAGCAGATTTTCCTAACTTAAAATTTCTTAGATTGTGCAATGATACATGATGGTACACCAGAAAGAAGTTCGACAACTCACATAACAATAGTTTTCAATTAAGCTGTACAAATACACATAAAGGTCTACCGATGCAGGGGCAGTCATTTTTCCTACAAACCATGCAGTGACACAGTGAGACTAACACACACGTTTCGTGCAGCAGCTATCAATACCCAAGCTCAAGGATATTTCAAATGTAATATGAAGCCTTGGGTAGATCCTTTCTCGCATGAAAGAAACGCATGGTAGCATTACACCTTCAGAGTAATCCTAAACAACATCAAATCCCACTTCAGGAACGATGGTTGGCAATGGCAGCAATAGTCCAATGCTCCTAATTTGTCTTCTGTTGACAAGAAATTCCATACAGGGAATCCATGATGAAACCTTTGGAGAGTTTTGTTCATCAATAACGGTTAGCCATTTAAGCTCTGAGACACAGAATTCTAAGAAAAATATTGGCTTGCTTTTTTGAATTGACATGTGTATCAACTCAGTTAAAGCTACATTTAAGCATGCCCTTTGCTTATATATCTTTCCTACTTGACTACTACGACAGCCCAATGCCCATTACCTTATGTTTTGATAAGAACTACAACAGCACATTACAAAAGTTCAATTCCAAAACATTTAAGTTTCATCCTTTGATGTGTTCCACTAACTAAAATACGGACTTATTTTTCCAATAATTTTCTTTTGAACTAACGGTGATATATTGTGAAAGAATAACTTGTCTTATAAAGCGGAAAATAAGTACTTAAAAAATAAGAACCTTAGCGTAATGGGCAGCCACTTGCTCTAAGATGCAAGGAGCTCCTAAAGTGGTGCCACTCCCACCTTGGGAGCCCCGCTTTTGCCCTCTCAATAAAAGAGCTTGACGGGAGCCCATTCCTAGGGTTGTAAACGAGCCTAAAATTCAAGCTCGATTTGTTTACCATACGAGCCAAGCTGAGGCACGAGCAGCTTGGTTCGTTTGCATCCCTACTTGCTCCTAAGGCAGTCCATAATTAGGCTCGGTGGATGAGGCCCTACTCATCTCTTCCCCTTATTTCAACAACAAATCATCCAAATTAAGTTCTTACAATTTTATCTCATTTTCTAATATCTCATTCCAAACCAATTTCTTTTTTATCCACCCTCTGTAAAAGCCATATTAATAGGAGTTCACCTTCCATAAAAATAAGCTTATCTCCTTCATAAATAGTAATATTTATAAGATTCATCCCGCATCCAATAGGGCGTTAAAGTCGGTTTGGATTGAAATATCTGATTTTGTAATAATCGAGGTGACAACGCCATAGTGTAACGTGTCAGCAGTGCAAAGCCTCCCAAGTGAGCTGTCCCGTGGGTAAAGAGAATTGACAAGTGGATCCGCCATTATTTACTTGCAGCTCTCTCGCTCTCGCTCTCGCTCTAGATTTGAACTGATCAGCAGCAGCAGGGGAGAAAATGGGGTATGGTTTCTTTCCTAATGAAATGCCGGATTTCGTGGAGGAGAAAGAAGAAGAGATAGCCACCGACGATTCTCTCATGCAGCTTCTCTCCATGCCTTACTCTGCACTCTCTGAGAGACTCAAACGCGCTGGTTTGGACCTTAAGGAAACTGTACTCTCTCTCTCTCTCTCCACTTATGTACACATGTATGTGTGTTTGCTTAGCTGGATTATCGGCGCTCATTTTCGGAAATTGACTTCAACCGTACTGGAGAAATTTGTATTTTTTTTTTTGTTTTCGAAAGGCAAGATGTGTTAGTATGTTAGCAGGACCGGGGTCAGAAGAGTTGAACCTGAGACTAGATGAACTTGGAACGAGTACCCAAAAGTGGGCTAGCTTGCAAGTTCTACCGGGAGAATTTATATTCATGGGAGTTATACGTACGCTTGTTGATTATTCTCACAAAGCATGAAATATTTCTCACAAAACATAATATATGGGATGCATCGAAGGGAAAGTCTTCAATACACACCCCTTTAAAGTGTGTACCATATGCACCTATTATATGGTTCATATTATGCAATCTCATTGAAAATTACTAGTTAAACATTACTTGTAGGACTGGTCATTCATAACATTTTATTTTGTATCGTAACTTTTATACTAAAAATTTGTAACTTTTCATCAACATGATTTGTAACTTTTTAATAATAGATTCATAACATTTTGGTGTATTTCAATGTAACATTTTGGGAATTATAACATGAGGGTGCAATGATACACACCCAAATAAGGGGTGTGTATTGTAGCACTTCCCTGCATTGAAATGCAACATTGATGTTTGATTGGGGAATTAGTTTGAAGGAGATAAAGACCCTGATTTTGTGTTCACAAACCATGAGAGATTATTTATAAAATGGCTCCGTCCAGTTACAGAACCTATTTCGTATCATTATAAACCCATATGGGATCAGGAGGAATGTGCTATCCTCTTTTGAAACTGTGAGGTTACTGGTCGTTAACTTGAGGTCCCTCGGTTCATCCTTAGATTAGTCTTTCTCTCAGACCCAGTTGGTGCAGATTCGAAAATATTGTAGCCGGTGATATAGTCACATATGATTTGTATAATCCCATTATGGGGGGGGTTGGGGTTGAATAAAGGTCTGTTAATTTTGGTTAGATGGGTTTTACACCCTTCTACATTGCAAACAGAATTAACCCAAAGTATTACAAAATAGTACAACACCACCCAAACACTACAACCCTAGCGAATTACATTTTTGGTACAAACATTCCAAAACATGGTACACTACCGTACCAAAACGGAAAATTTAGCAACCCGAGGTGATCCCCTCAGTTTTTCCCGAAATGTCAACTTATTATGGTCAAAATAGAGAGAAAAGGGAATTTTGGTGGGAGATATTGTAAAAAGTTTAGTCGTTGTGCTCCTAGAAATGTGTTTTGTATGAATAATTTGACAAACAGTATTTAGTTTCACCAGATGTTTATCACTTGGAAGAGTAAGTTCTAGTTTTGTAATATATGGAAGCCTACCCCTTGCGTACCACAATTTAAGCATGTGGCGTACTGCATTTCCGTTCCCGTTCCTCATGCCAAAACGGTCCGCGGTCTTGAAATGGACTTGAGGGCATTATAGAGCCCACCTCGAGTTCTCATTCAATGAACTGTTGATTTTGGTGACTTCTATATGTGTTGAGCTTGAATCGGACATCAATATCTATTTGACTGAATAACATTCTCTTACGAGAAAATGATACAAGTCAAATGTGATATGTACCGTTATCCGATCAAACAATTTTTTGTAAAGATGATATATTTATAGGGCTCTACAAAAATGAATGGTTTGAATTTATAATGAAATCTGTATGGTAGACTCCGCACGCCCCTCAAGTTTCTTCAAGTCCCTTCAAGGACTTGACAGAAGCCTAGTCCGTTATCATTGCCTAACTAATCAATCAGAGCTATATACTTTCGAATATTTTTCTGCAAAAGATCCTTATTATGTAAGTAGTTTTAATCCATATGATCTTGATGGCCCCTTCAAACAAAATTTCTGGCTTAGAGGCCCTGATGAGTTCGTATATCAATACTATTGCTACCAGGTAGAATTTGACATCTTCATGGTACCCACTCCGACAAACATGTCAAATGTTTTATTTTAGGAAGTTTTGGACTCAGTAGCAAGATTCGTGTGAACTGGCCTCGCTCCCAACACAGGAGCGCGAATTTGCGCTCCAAAGTCAGATTTGTGATTGGAGCGCGATCCCTACTAACCTTGGAGCTTCTGGTTCTCTGGTTTCAATAAAAAAGAAGGAATATGAAGAGATAGAAGATGAAGAAGAAGAAGAAGAAGAAGAAGGAGGAGGAGGAGGAGGAGGAGGAGGAGAAGACGAGGAGGAGGAGGAGGAGGAGAAAGACGGGGGGAGGGAGAGAGAGAGAGAGGGAGAACTAACCGTCGAAGTCAAAGAAGAAAGAATCGCAGCAGTTGCTGGCCTGGCTTGCTGGCTGCTGCTCAGATCTGTTTTATCTGCTGAGTTAGGGTTTTACTCATGCTTTTTTGCTTTGGGCTATTTGTGGGCTTAGGCCAATATTTTTATTATATAGCCCACTTGTTCAAAGTTTGTACATTTTTCAACTAATGGGTTATAAAGACATTTCTTTAACTAATGGGCCATAAAAACACATGCTTACTCGCTATTATTTTAATATTTGGGCTTGAAATAAATAAAATTTAAATTAGTTGGAAATTTAAAAGGCAATTGCATTTATTTCAATAAATAATAAATATCTATATTATTTTATAGATACGCTCCTAAGACGCTCCTAACCTTAGGAGCTTCCACATATCCCTGCTCCCACTCCCGCTTTGTGCAACTAAGTTTTGGAGTAAAGTAATGAAAGAAAATTTTTGACATGAGGGAGGGGTTGTGACACATAAGCATTTGACATTTTGGTTGGAGTTGCTTCACATGCCAATTCTTCCACTTGGCATGCCATGTCAATTTTGACATCCTTGGTTGGATCTTTGGTCTTATAAGTACTGCAATGTATATGTACTCTTTTTTATAGAATAAGTCAATCAGTAGAGAAAGGAGAAGACAATGTGCATATACTTATCTTCTAGATTCTGTGTCCAATGTAATGCCTAAGACCAAAAGGCTGGCTTAGTGGATGAAACGCTCCTACCCCCAGAAGAAGTGGTGCCAGATTTTGAGCCCTAGCCAGTGGCGGCTCCGGTGCTAGAATTTGAGCCCTAGCCAGTGGTGGCTCCAGGAATTTATATCTTTAGAAATTATCTTAAGTGTAGTAGCTATATTAACCAACTATATACACATGGAATATCATAGATTAGTATAAATAGTGGGTCAAAAGCATAACCTCCATTTCAGAAAGATTTGTCAATACACGCAAAATAAGAATTTACATAATATTTGGGATAGTAATTCAACCTTTGTTAATTTTTGTATTCTGAAGTGGACAATCTTTTGGGAATGGGAATGGAGTAAGATTTTACATTTGTCCTAGACAAGTTTTCATAATCTGAACTAATGTTAAACTGGCGTATGAATCTACTAATATCCAGTGAAAGAGTGGCAAATAGGTTGGGTTTGTCTCTATGTTTAGGATGATATGACGGGATTTTCAATTGTAGTCCTGCATTCAAACAAAAATTGTCCAAGCTAACAGGATTTTGCCACGCAGTTGAATTTCTTTCAAGCTTATCTATAATTCTATAAGCTAAACAAACAAAAATACTACATAATAATCTAGTCAATGTCACGAACACTAAAGTAGTACTTAGATCATCGGCAATAGACATGGAGAGAAGGCAGAGCTCGATACCTACATCAGGAGATTTTTTTTCCTCTCTTATTTCTGAAGTTTTTTTTGAGTGTGAGCTTTGTTTATTGTCCGAGTGTTCAAATTAAACCTAAACAAAAATTACTACTGGTAAAATTCACAAATAAAATCTATGGTGTTCAGGGTATGCAGCCGCCACTGGTCCTGGCTAGCTTGGTGTGTTGCAGGCTTGCAGCATCCCCTTCCCCCTCTCTCCTTCTATTGAATGTAAGGAATTGAAGAACATATGATGCCTTTAATAACAGTCTGATCTAGGATCTTAATTACGTAGCTTAAAATTTTGTGCAAAAGAATTGGCCTGACTAGTCGGAAACGACTAACCAAGTTTTGTTAATTTTCCTCAAAAAGATTTACACAATCCAACCTTTTGTTTTGCTACAAATTTTGCCAGCCGTCACAATAATATTTATGACTCTGTCCACGTTTATCGATCAGAGTGCCGATTATGTGTGTTTGTGGTGTTGTTTCAGGTAGTGGTGGAGACATGTGGACTCGGTGGACGACGTGTGAGAGACTTCAGTCTTTACTGCGGAGCTCTTGGGACAGCTTTTCTGCAATTTAAAGCCTATCAACTCACTGCCAACGAAGATGATCTCAACCTATGCTCTGAGATTATTAAGGCGTGTGATTCCCTTTGTTCCCGCTCCAGGTTCTCTCACTCCAGGTTCTCTCCTCCTTGGCAGAATTTGGTTAATATTTTATGTAGTCATGTTTTACAAGCTTATAGACTCAGTAATTATTAGTGTGTGATTGAGCGCTAAGGTGCTTATCCAATGTATTGAGGATAGGGATGGGACATTTTTATGTGGGCGAGCTGGTGTTTGTGCCCTTGGTGCTGCTACAGCAAAGCAGTTGGGCGATGAGCAGTTGCTAACTTACTACTTATCCCAATTTAAAGAGGTATTGATCACAGTTGATCTATTCTGGTGAAATTGGTTGACCAACTTTTTTGTTTACTTGTATTGATGGTATATATATACGAGTGATGATAACGGATTAAGCTGCCAAAAGATATGTCTGATGAACTGTTAGCTGGAAGAGCTGGGTTCTTATGGGCATGTTTATTCATAAATAAACATGTAGGCGAGGGGACGATTCCTTCTAATGACATTGTAAGGCTTATGTAAACACTTTCATAATGTCAAGTTAGTTCAAGTAGAGGTATTACGTTTTTTTTATTAGAGCAGGGATATTATGTTGTGATCTTAAGAGGGAATTTGCTATTTATGCTATAGAGTGCACTTGTGAAAGCCATTCTCATTAGAGGAAGAAGATTGGGTGTGATAGCAAGATGCCCGTTGATGTTTGAATATGGTAGTGAAAGGTACTGGGGAGCGGCCCACGGATTGGCAGGGATTATGCATGTTTTGATGCATGTGAAACTGAATCCAGAAGAGGCCGAGGAGGTGAAGCATACTCTCAAGTACATTATCAAAAAACAGTTTCCAAGTGGGAATTTCCCGTCAGCAGCAGCAGACAACGAAGATCATCTTGTGCACTGGTGTCACAGTGCTCCTGGGATCGCCCTCACATTTCTGAAAGCAGCCGAGGTTAGCATTTTGCCAATCCAGTTCAACCGTGGTACCTTAAATCCTACTTTTGGACCATTTCTTGTTGATCCATGATTACAACTTTGAATTGACCAACTTTATGCCTAGGCATTTTCAGGGATCAGCTGTGGAGATGAGAAAATGTTGCTTGAAACTATGCACATAGGGCAGAGAACTATTTCTAGTTTCTAAAAGCGATTCTTTTTCCCAACACGCTTATTGACCTGCTTTGTTATTTGGACTGTTAGTGAAGGTGCTTGAACGCCTTATGTAGAATCCTGCATAGCTAATGCATAATATAAGCTGTCTCGACTTTGCTTCCCCAGATACCAGTAGGATGGAACTATCAAGTCAAAAAAACTAGCACATCTTTTTCAAGCTTGTAGAACTACCACAAATTAGAAGTCCTTCCTCTCCGTTATGTGGTAATAGGCCAACTCGTTATAAGGAATACGTATGACAATCACATTTTTATCATGGGTAGAGGAATTGCACATTAGGTTAACTGTACTTGTGTTTTCTCTAATATTCTTCTTTTACTTGTCCTGCTCACAATTGCCCTAAAAAAATTCTGATGCTAAGGTATTTGGTGACGAAGTGATTCTGGAAGCAGCTGTAAATGCAGCAGAGGTGGTCTGGAATCGTGGCCTACTCAGACGGGTTGGCATTTGTCACGGCGTAAGTGGAAACGCATACGTCTTCCTCTCACTTTACCGTGTGACGGGTAATAAGGAGTTCTTGTACAGGGCCAAGGCATTTGCTTGCTTTCTTGTTGATAGAGCTTCCAAGCTTATAGCCGAGGGAGAGATGCATGGAGGAGATAATCCTTATTCTCTATTTGAAGGAATTGGGGGTATGGCTTATCTTCTCCTAGACATGACTAAACCGACAGATGCTAAATTCCCTGGTTATGAGCTCTGAAGATTTTGTACCGTAGTTAAGTGAGAAAAAGAAAAATGACAGAAAGAAAAAGAGAAAAGATTTACTGAATTTCGGAGTGTATATAAGAGGTTGTCCGTGCCAGTTCTTTATTTATGCGATTGCCTACAGTTTTCTGCCTCTGTACCATATTGCAAGGGACTGATTCCCTTGGAAAATAATTTACACATTTATCGGTTTTATTTTCTGGTGTTTTGTTTTATATGATCCATGTGGTTAATGGATGAACTCAGATTTTCCCTGTACATTTAGGGCTTTCAGCTTTTCACTAGAAGGGCTGACTCAGTAAAATGTGAAGAGAATGTGGGTGGTTTGATTTACTAGTATGAAGAGAACTATGCCTTATGTTTTAAATAGAGAGAACTATGCCTTGTCTGCTTTATGGTTGCTTTTTTACGACTCTCATAAGCTTCATGCTGAGCCAAAACCCATTGCCCAATTTTCACAGATGTAGAAATTTGCAATAAAAAAAATGGTGGTGGAGGTTTTGACAAGGTAAATGCTACCCAGGCTTCATTGCCAGTTAACTTGAATGGCACTGACATAGAACTAGCATATTATAAGCAAAACACCAGATGCCTTTTGCAGAGTATCTTACATATGCCTCAAAGGTTTGCAGGCACATCTAAAAAATTTAAGTCTACTTACCCAAAAAAATAAAAACTTCAGGTCGGATTTATTGGTATGTTTTTAAAATAAGTAATAAATTTATCGAAAATCATCAATGGGATGCCACCCATGTACGAATTAGAGCGAAGAACAAAGGCCAAAAAGTGACAATACCAAAAAGAGAGTACCGATTAGTAAATAAAACCTATACACCTCTCTAAAAGCCAAAATATTTAACATGCCAAGAAATTGATCAGGGTTGGTTTACACTTCCTCGACTATCAACTTAACAAATTAGAAAGGGAAAGGCTCTCAAGCGTTCAGCTAGTACAGTAATACACTTCCTTGGATTTCTTGTTATGCTTATCCTGTCATCATAGAATGCAGGTTAAGTGTGCAGCTAGTACGCTTGATGTCATCCACCAATTAGGGCTAGCTTTTGCCACACTTGTTCACTCTACAGCGAGAAAGGTCAAGAGGTCAAACCTTGTCAACGGCAATAATTGATTAGCAGTTCTCTCGTTACGAGTTTTTCGTTGTTAGTTCAATTCTCCATCGTATGGGGTCACTTCTTAGATTGTTCTATATTGAGTTTGATTTAGTTGTTCCTGGGGGTTATTTCTTAGATTGTTCTATATTGAGTTTGATTTAGTTGTTCCGGACCTCGTATAATTGTAGTGTCCCGCCATTGTAACTTCTTGGATGAAATTCTCCTACCATTTGACATATGAAAAGAAACCATTAAGGTCATCACCCATGTATTGGAACGACAGATAGATCTAAGGCACAACAATACGTATATTACCTTATTGATACCACTAGCCAAGACAAACCAATCCCAGTTTCAACTCCAACATCAAGGAACCATACATACAACACAACTTATTTCTCTCGAAGGATAAGTAGACACTTACATCAAGCATGCTTGTTGAGGAAGGAGATGATGAGCTGGTTCACCTGGTCGGGGAGCTGTTCTTGCACGAAGTGCGTGCCCTCGGGCATGAATATGGTCTCCAAATCAGGTACATATTCCTTCACTTTCCCGCTTGTTATGTACTCTGCTATGCCCAGAAATTTCAGGACGTAATCTTTTTCGCCCATGATCAGCAACGCAGGGACTTTCACTTTAAGTTCAGATACTCCATAATCTTCCTCCCAAGCCCTGTTCATTTCTATATGTCAATACATAGAGAAATATATTCCTGGAATTTGTTGTGATTACACCTGAAAGGTTGACATGTCTCCTACTTTCTTCATCTTTTGGAATAGTGCACAAAATTATACACAAGCATTGAAAAGATTTTCAAGGGAAACCAAATCATACTGGGATTAATGTAGTAATTAGTTAACTGTCAGTTGAGTCAATTTCTCTCTTTTTTGCCATTCTAAGTCAAGACCTATATGCTTAGTTTTTTCAACAAATTCGCATCAATTCACTACGACGTCCAATCTTAATTTAGGCCAACCCATCCTTATTATTGTCATCACTCATCAGTAGCAATTCTAGCACTCTTCTAACTGTGCACTGTTGTATCTGGTTATTATGTCTCTCAATACATAATGGATTAAATGCTACTCCTACCATTCCACGGAGAGATCCACTGCTACTCTCAATACTCATTCATTTAAGTTCTCATCTCAGCTACTTCCCATTCCATTAATATAATTGTTTCTTAGTTTTCTGATATTCTATCTAATGAATTTTCGCAAGACATTCAAAATTTCCCTTGTCGCCATTTTCACATTACCTGTATGGCAATTGCAATGGAGTTCGGAAACCAGATTTCTTGTATAAAGCTGCATAGTTCTCAAGATCTTCTTCGGAGAACCAAGGAGGAAGCGGCGTGGCCGGGTCAACCATGTCCATTATCTCCTGGTCCTTCCTAGCAACTGGTAGCTCACTTCCAGAGAAAAGAATGTAAATGTTTTTCACCACCGTCTTGGCATCAAAACGGCCAAAGTCCTTTTCAGCTCGCCCCGGTTCCTGCAAAAGGGTATGAGCCAAATAATCAAGTTGGCTACTGAGATCACTGTTTTGGAAAAAAATCTCAGGTTCAAAAACAAGGAAAATAGAAGAACTTGCCAGCCACCGCAGCATATAGAAACCTTTAGGAAGCAATTCACGAGGAAATGCTTCTGGGCCTGCAAGAAGGAAGGGAACACCTAGTGTTATGACTCCTGAAACTCTCTCCGGGTAAAGAAGTGCAAAGTGGTAAGCTGGTCGAACTCCGAAGTCCTTCCCAATAAGAAAAGCCTGCTCACAAGAACAACAAACTTACGAGAATGAACAACCAGAAAAGTACTTAAAACTAGAACATATGAACCTGGTTCATTATGGGTGTAACACACACCACAAATAAAAGAACTTGAATTCAAGTAAGAACTTTCATTTGCAGTTGGTAGGAGACGAAGTACGGGAAGGAGAAGTTGCAGCAGTAGACTTTAACCTGGGTTTAGCTCACAGCAGGCTCTGTTCATTTGCCAAGAATGTGGGAAAGTTGATCCCGAGAAAAGTGAATTGAAGTGAAGGAAAAGAAAATTTTACTTTCCTGTGAGTGTTCACTTGACAAAGGAAAATTTATTGTCCTCGGAGAACTTTCCCAGGACAATAAATTCTTACCTTGTAGCAAGAGTGAGTCCTGGTGGGAAAAGTATTTATGAGATTCCCACTATTTTTTTGGTAACTGAACATGTCAAAATTTATGGGAAATTTGGTTTTTCAATCCTTTTCCATCCTTTCTTGTCATCTAAACGGGGCCTAAGAGTTCATTTTTCAAGCCTACTTCTTGGTATCAAAGTCTTGCATGATTTTCTCCCATAAAGATTCAAACAAATCTTGCCATAGCAATTCAAGCAAAAGCACAGATACTCTCAGATGAGAACCAACAAAATAGGAAAAGAAAAGGCACATTACCAAATTTGACACTTCAAGCGCCAAACCACTGATTGAGACAGAAACTCATGCTAACGGATAATGTTAGGTTTCTTTTTGCAATCAGTAGTTAGTACGAAATACCAATAAGGGGTTGGTTCAGTGGTGAAAACTAGAACTTGGTTGGACAATGCCATTTCCGAGTTCCTATAGCCCCTTATTAGAGCTAAACATACTCCTAACGCTACCACACATGGTATGACCTTAGCTTCGGTCCCGACTGTGTGGAGCCCACAATTTATATTTATGCGGACACAACAGAACATGTGAATGTGTGTGGAATTAGAATTTTTCTCGAACTCAGTACTACCATGTAAAGGATCACGATTGAGCAATGTTAGGGTATAGGAAAAATTTTCCTAAAAAATGTCTGGGGAAAAGAAATGAATGGTTTTCACTTTGATGTTTGGGTCCTACAAATCAAAGTGAATTTCGATCACTAATTTCACTTTCCCAAACATTTGCGTGGAAACTTTTCCTGGATCCTAACATTTTTGATATCGAGATTCTCACCACGTCATTCCATCCCATAGTATGCACGGGACATCTTTTCAGGAGAGCATCCCATTCATCTAACCATGTCTTTGTGGTTCATTCATCATCCCAAAGCCATTAACATTGATTCAAAGTTTCAAACTTCCTAAATCCGGCAAATCAGAAATGTTGAATGCTAACCTTGGGTATCCCAAATGAGTCAAGAATGGCAAGAAGATCGTCAACGAGGTCCCTGAAAGTAGCCTTCTCTGGCTCAGGAGGCTGATCAGAGAGCCCGTATCCCCTGCAGTCAGGTGCAATTGCTCGGAACCCCGCACCAGCCACCGCCACCATCTGATGCCGCCACGAGTACCATATCTCCGGAAACCCATGTAAGAAAACCACCGCCGGACCTGATTACACATACTCTTTCGCACCATATGTTACAGTATATAGGAAAAATAATAATAATTTTCCCACCCCACCTATTCATAGACGCATTTTAAAGTAATTTGCCATTTTTTGTGCGCATTAAGACATGTATTGCGTGTAATTATAAGTCTAACAATAGAGGCTACTGTACACGAATTGGGCAAGTAGGCATGAAAACAAACAAGTGTTAGATCTTTCATGGGATAGCATATTCGAATCCCACGGGTCGAACACTTTAACCCTTTTTGGGCCACTGAAGATTTTGCTTGATCTTAACTTCAGAACCCCAAAATTAGTCGCAAACTGGCTGGACATCGAAAAAAAATACAGTATGCTTGTGGCTTTGTGGATAACAGGGGTTGGGTTGTGTGTACCTGTTCCGATGTCTGCAACATGAAGCTTGAGCCCTCTAGCATCAACATACTTGTGTTGGATATTCTCCATTTCTCTGTGATATGATGAGAGGTGTTTGGGAAAGAAGAAAATAGATGTGAGCCGAGGCTTGCGAATTCTAGGAAGGATGATAGAGATTTTTAAGGTGGGGAGTGGTGATAGTCAAAGCCATCATCTGCTTGTCTAGCCTCGCGGTTTTTGTTTTTGTCGTTTCTGGTTTTTTCTCGGGTAGATGCTGAGATTTTAGAGTAAACACTACGGTGTGACCGGCCACCAACCTCTCGTGTGTGGGGCTCACTTCGGGTACTGCACGAATGATCCGAGCTGCTCAATAATTTAAAAAAAATTAAGTGGGCTTTTTAGAAAATAAGCTCAATCCAATATGTGTACGCTTTCCAAAATCAGATTATCCGAGCCGTTCAAAAATGCAAGTTTGGAACAAGCTTGTACACATATCGGATTGAGTTTATTTTCCATGGGGCCCACTTGAGATTTTTTTTTTAAATTATTGAGCAGCTCGGATCATTTTTGCGGGGCCCAGAGTAGACCCCACACACGGTTGGTGGCAGGTCACTGACCCTCCCAGTCGGTGACTATAGTGTTTTGGAGATTTTATTTGCGTGTTTATGGATGCTGAGATTTTTCGATGATGCAGATAGTCAGTTTTGATCACTTGCCCAACTCCTTGGGTCGTAAATTCGTCAACTTCTTGGGTTGTAAATTTGTAAATATATATATATCCATACATATATATATATAGGGAGGTGATTTTGGCACTCCACTTTTAGCCAATAACACTCCACTTTTAGTTTTATTTTCTCACTGATTAACACACAAAATAGAGTGTCAGTGGCTAAAACTGGAGTGCCAAAATCAATTTCCTATATATAAATATATATGAGTATATACATAGTGGAGAGTATGAAAGAGGCCTCTCTTCACGAAGACAGTTACGCTAGTGATTAACTTATACAAAATAATTTTTTGGTTTTGTCTTTATTCAATTTTTTTTCATTTATTGGTTTCATGCCAAACTTTTATGTGATATAGGTGAGTAAGGATGAGAGAAATTGAAAAAGTAAAAAAAATTAATTTTTACACAAGTATTTCGGAAAATATCCAAAGAAAATCTCAAAAAGTCAATTTTGTGCCAAAATCATTTTCCTAATTTTTTTTTGCATTTTCTACATTCTTTTGTAATGTTTTGTACAAGGATGGAGGCGGAATTTTACTTTAACTAAGGTAAAATATGTATACTAAAATAATAAAAAAGAAGAATCACCATATGAATAGTCATTTACTGTAAAAAAAAAAATAACCTAATAAAAACTATACTAAGTGATATATGTTATATGCACATAGACAAATCAAATTCTTTCAATTCAACTCTATGACTTTTAAGAGGATGACTTTCAGGGTCAATTGCTAAAGTTTCAATTGCACTTTGTGAAAGGTTATGCGTTTTACTATGTTACACTTTTGAGTTTTGAGGACTTGTTTTCTTAGAGAATGAGTCAATTGTTTTTTTTAACCATGATTATATACTCCTTTAACTTTTTCATGTAGTGCAAATGTCATCTATTGCTCAAGACAAACTCAACAAGAAATTCAAACCATTCAATAATTTCAATAACTTCAATTGAATATTGAAAAATTGAGGAAGACTAATATTTTTCCAATAAAATTTGAGAAATCTATAGCAAAACGCCAAACGATAAATAATTTCTTAATTGTTTGAAAGTCTTAACCTGAGGCCGCCCCACAATACCACACGGCCACTCTCGTGCGTTGGAGTTGCGCACAACTTAGGTTTGTTTTAGGTTATTGTTTCTTTCTTTTTCTTTTCTTTTTTTGTCTTTTTCTTAATGAGTACTTTATAAAAAATCAGTGTGTAGTTTTTTTTCTCCTTAATTTAGACCTCATCTTTTATAATATTTCACTTTGGCCAATTGAATTTAGTTTTGTACGGAGTAATACTTTTTTGGAGACAGCAGCAGTTATGATAAGAATTTTAAAAATCGTGGCGGCTGCCGTCACTTGTTCCACTGGTTCCATCCTTGGTTTCATAGTAGTTCAAGATATATGAATACTTTTCTTTCCGTAAAAAATATACTCCAATAAATAGATAAACAGAGCTGGATTCCACTTAAAACCAGAAAAGACTTACCTAAAGCACATAGCAAGCACAAATTACAGAGCCAGTAGTTGTTCTAGCACGTCCTTATCTGCTTTGCACCTGACCATAATATCTGAGAGCTTTTTTCACTGTAAAAGGATTATTAATGATTTCGATGCTTTCCCAAAATAAATTTACGGGATTATTAATGACTTCGAAACTTTCCCAAAATAAATTTACGTAATTTTTTCCAAATAATTTAAGGTAAGCTTGTAGCTGCACAAGTGAGAAAACATTACACAAACTCTCTATATGCCAGCAACAGCTCTCCTTGGAGTTTCTGTAAGCCAGAACAGAAACAGCAGCATTCTTCCATGGTACAATCCAGAAACATAGCACAAATTCCTTTGCTTTGAAATCAATGAGTGTAAGGTCAGAACGAGTATAAGGTCAGAAAGAAACCCCGAAAGGCAGTTACTTATTTCTGCACTAGTTGCTCAACATCTCCGAGCTCCTGCTCCGCCCGACCCCCCTCCCACACCTGTTCACTCTGAAACAACAAATCCATTTGCTCCAAAGATTTTCCTTTCGTTTCCGGAACACATGCGTAGACAAACGCGACAGAAACGGCCGAAACTGCTGAAAATATGAAGAACGTTCGGCCCATGGTAATCACATGGGCGACGGAGAGAAAAGACATGGCGACCAAACCGCTACAGACCCTATTCCCTACGGCTCCAAGCGCTGCTGCTTGAGCTCGAAGCCTCAACGGAAAGATTTCGGATGTCAAAACCCAGCAGATCGGACCAATCCCGACAGAAAAGAAAGCAACGTTTCCGCAAACCGACAACACTGCCAAATCAATCCCGAAAGGTCCCCCCTTTAGCCAAGACAGAGTAATACCCAAAGTAAACAAGCAGACTGTCATGCCAATTGTGCTCACGTATAGTAGTGGCTTCCTTCCAACTTTGTCTATGAGGACAATAGCAACTAGTATGAACACTGTCTTTGAGATTCCCACAGCAACAGTTGCTCCAAGAAGCTTCGAGTTACCCACAAGGCCGGCCTCCTTTAAGATTGTAGGGCTATAATAGACGGTGGCATCGATTCCCGTGACCTGCTGGAAACACTGGATTCCAATACCTGTGACCAGCATCCGGCGAAGCGCAGGAGAAGGGCTCAATAGTTCACGCCACACAGCTTTGTCCTCGTACTTTTCACCGTTAGTGGTTCCAGCGGCTGATAGTATTTCTGCAAGTCTCTCCTCCACCTCCGCATCATTCTCATTTGTTTTCCATAGCACTGTTTTTGCTTCTTCCACTCTATTTTGCATCACCAACCACCTTGGTGACTCAGGGATTATGCACAGAGCAAATCCGATAAAGACTGAGGGAAGAATTCCCACAGCAAGCATTATCCTCCAACTTGTATGAGATGGAAGACCTGAAAATGCATAGTTCGAGACATAACCAAGTAGAATCCCAATGTTTATGAAAATCTCCGGGAATGCAGTGAGTGAGCCTCTGGAAATGGTGGGTGATATCTCGGCTATATAGACGGGAGCAATTGTGACTCCAAACCCGATTCCAACCCCAGCTAAGAGTCTTCCAACCATTAGGATTTCAAAAGAAGGAGCAAGAGTCATAATAGCCGCACCTGTTTGGAAAATAATGGCAGCTAATCCCATTGTCCATTTTCTACCAATGGCATCTGCTGTTTTTCCACCAGCTAAACTACCAAAAAGAGAGACTACGCTTAAACAACCAACGAGTACTTCTTCTTGCACCTCTGTTATCTTTAGATCTTCGTGAATGAATAGGATTGCTCCACTCATAACACCCACATCTGCAAGTTGAAAACACCGAATAACTGTAACTTAAGTTTTCCTTGACTAACTGCTCCAGAAAACAGGAATTACATCACACCTTTATCAAGCCTCTACTGCATCTTCCACTTCGTGTTGTGGGAGTTCGGTATGGACATGAACTAAATGGTACAAAAACCTCCTAAACTATCTACGGGTGCAACTACAAAAATCATATTTACAGCACATGAACTCAAGTTACAGAGTTTAGAATTAACACAGATCCTGGGGCGCGATAAGAAGTCACTAGCTTGAAGTACAGGAGTCCTGTAAATATCCCTCTCAAGGAGGCAGGTATAATTTTGTACCCACTTCAATGTCCAACCACAGAAATTTGCAAAAAACAGTAACTTGTTAATTGCATAGGAACACAGTTGTGTTCATAATCTGTTCTACGTTTTTTTTTGTAAAAACCGACAGTGAGTGCCTTCTTCTTTCTTTCTCTTTTGGGGCTGCATAGAGACTGTCCAAAATACTTATGCTGAATAACATTCTAGAAGTAGCAATTCTACAATTTTCTGATCCGGTAAATACACAGCTAATTAAACCGTAATTTGAGAAGTATTAGCATCTGTGTTCTAATTGTCTCTATTTTTGCAAGGAAGCATTTTACGATCTCCATTCTTTTCTTTCTTAAATACCCTTTTACCCACAAACCATTGATAAACACTCACTACTCACATTCCAAGGATCAGCTAACTGCATTCGATGTTTTCCCGAGAGATGACATCCTTACGGCAACCAAACTCAGCCCAAAAAAGGGGATTCCCCTCTTCTTTTTTTTGGTTCGACATTCGGAGTGTCTGGGCCAACTATCTCAACTAATCCCCTTTTTTGCCCGGCAAAAAGCAGGCCATCCATGCCAACGGATTCACAAGAAATTTCTTTCTTGAGGCCTGACCCAAGAATCGAACCTGGCCAATTGTGTGAGGAGCAAACCCACCAACCAAACAGAATAATCCTTGGGCCCAAAAAAGAGGTTTCAGGAATGTACATGTATAAACCCATACGAATCTTAACTTTCCCTTCCTATCTATGAACGATTTAAAAAGCAAAGTTTGTGAATTTACCCGCAAATAAAGCAATACCCTTTTTGATTCACGGAGTTTGAGATTCAACCAAACAAGACATAACCCTCAGTTAGAAAAAAAAATGAGGTCAAGTATTTGAAAGAGAGGGACTGACCATAGCCAAGGAGGACAGAGTTGAGAGACGCAAAAACTGCACAAGCGAACACATATTTCCTGGTGGTTCTTCTCCTCTCCTCCTGCTGCAGCTTCTGGAGTGAAGCTTCATCAAAACCTCCATCATCAGTGAGCTCAGAATCCATCCTCCTGTACTTGTTCTTACTTCCCAGATGAATACCAGACAAACTCATCTCTCCATTCTCATTTTCTTTGTAACCCACAAACCCCATTCTTCCTTTCCTTGCTCTCTGCTCGTGTCCAAGTGAAATACAGAAAAATACAAGGAATCTATGATTCTGGATGGGGTTTTTGACCCCTTCAAACTTGGTGATAAACCCAGGAGAGAATTGGATCTGATTCAGATCTGAGAAGAGTAGACGAAGACTTTATTATAAACAAGTTGGTCCCTTTTCAATTCATGTAAGCAACCAAGGAGGATGGTACCGAAATAAAGAATTACAATCAGTTACTTCACGCGGTCTTGACCTCTCACTTTTCTCCGTTCAAGTGGAATTTTCTTATTTGACGAAGACAAAAAACAAATGGAGTTTATTTTGAAGTGCTAACGATAACATTAAACAACACTCCTTGGTGGCAGATATTGTCGGGGCCGGCGAGAGCAGCGCTGAGTTGCAAATGAACCGAGCTGGTTCTGGCTCGGTTCATAAAACATTTGTCTTGGCTCGATTTGTTTAATAATTGAGTTAAGTTCGAGCTTAGTTTTAGGCTCGTTTATTAAATAAAACAAGTTCAATACTCAAAAACTCATCTTGTTTGTATAGATTTAGTTCGTTTCAAGAGACTTGTTTACAAACAAGTCGAGTCGGAGATCGAGTTTTAAGCTCGTTTAGTTAACAATCGAGCTCCAACACTACAAAGCTCGGCTCGTTTGCACCCAGCCGGCACCAAAAATTGTTTGTTATATGCCTTTTGTTACGGTTCATACATACATTGGTATTTATGATGTAATTAGTAAACTCATCTTTAAAATATAAAAATAAATTTAAAATTTTATCACTAAACTAATTTAGTTTGGTCTTCAATTAAATTATTGTACTCAATGTTTTAAGATATTTATTAATATTTTGCATTACAAGTAATCATATATAAGAATATTTATGCTTTAGTCAACAAATGAAGAAAATAATTACATCTAATGTATCGTTTATCGGAACGGTTCCAGAGACACCTATAAAAATATCTTTAAAAAATACCAAATCTCAATCTCATAATTCTCTATCAAATTTTTATTATCCGAACCGTTCAATGTGTGCAGAATGTGATTTTAAGGGTGCTCACGATAAATTAGCAAAAAAATGACCGGAAAGTGCTTGTTTTGAGCAGTTTTTAATTGAACCATTCAAATAAAAACTATTCAGATCAAGCCTTTTCGGTTATTTTTTTCCTGATTTCTCACTAATGCCCTTAAAATCACGTTTCGATCACATTGAGCGGCTTGGATCATTAAAATTTGATCAAGGACAAAACAAAAAGTTATAGTCTAATACTTGTAGTTTAGTGAAAATGGGACCTAAATAACATATAACTAATAAAGGATGTAGTTTTACGGGAACTGATAAAATTTGAACACATTTCAAGAATAGGTGTTTCAGTGAGATCACATCTTGTGATAGTACGGGCATAAAATAGTCTTCGAAAAATATTCCAAATTATTAAAATGTATATAACATTGAAAATTAAAGCGGAAGCATATAGCGAGAATTTAGAGCAAGAGCGAAAAATACAAATGGATAAATAATGTTTTAGGATCTTGTTTGATGGAGGTGATAAATAATGGTAGAAAACTCTTCCTGCAGTTGGAAGGAAACTTCAAAAACTTTTTATGCACGTGCCATGTCATTACATTTTGTAAATTTAAAAAGGTTTTGCTTTTAGATGTTAAAAAACAAGCAAACGGAAAATATTATTAGAAGTAATAAGTTTAGATCTCCAGATCAAATAAGACTGATTCAAATAAAATTGGAATGTTTTTATATTAGGTTCGTCGCCTCAATTAATTTTTTGAGAACCAGTCTTAGTATCCACCTAATTAAAGTACAGTATCAGAGTAAAATCTCAAACGAATTGGTCCGACATGATTTAAAAGCATTTAAAAAAACAGAAGGGCATATGTTGGTGTTCGGCCATGTTGCTTGATGTGAATACGGCCTCGTGGGCTTGGCGCAGTATTCTAGCAGGGCGTGAAATTCTTCGGCATGGTTGGTGTTGGAGGGTGGGCGATGGCAAAGCTATAAATCTGTGGTCAATCTGTGGTCGGAACAGTGGATACCCCGAGCCCTATCCTTGAAGGTCCTAAGTACACCTCCTATGGGATCACATTTAGCCCCTTTGCCACAAAAAGTATCTGATCTTATTGATGAGGAAAGGCACGAATGGAATGACAGCTTGGTCAGAGAATTTTTTGGCCCTATAGATGCCCAAAATATTTTGGCTATCCGAGTCAGTCAACAAGGAATCCAAACAAGGCGGTATGGCACTACACTGATGATGGCAAATTTACGGTCCGGTCAGCATACCATGTAGCAAAATCCGTTCTATTTCCTAAGAAATCCACTGTGAAGGGGGAACCAAGTTCGGGAGGACTGGATCGAGTGAATTGGAAGGCCATTTGGAAGCTTCAAATCCCGAATAAGGTACGTCATTTTCATTTGGAAATGCTCTCATAATGCATTAGCTATGGCTGCAAACCTTCATCGTAGACAAGTTATTGGGGACCCATTTTGTTTCACTGTCGCAAAGAACCTGAAACAATCGAGTATGTTTTTTTCCGCTGCAAGAGGGCAAGGGAGGTGTGGAAATTTGGCCCCCTAAATGCTGATTCTAGTTGGAAACATTTGAGTTTTCGGCATTGGTCATGGATGTCTTTACAACAAGGGCAGAATTTAGTTAACATGAAGGCAATGGACGCTCTTGCGTCCTTGATTTGTTGGTCGATTTGGAAAAATAGAAATCAGGATTTGTTTGAGGGCCAGCGATGGGAACCATTAGTAGTTTATGAAAAAGCTCTGTTGGCGTGGAAAGAATTCAAGGTGGCGTGTGATTTATTGGAACACAGTGCTCCTCCCTTGTCTTCTCCTTGTAGCCAAATCTGGCAATCTCCACTGGAAGGTTACATAAAGTTAAATGTTGATGGTGCTCTAAATTCTCATGATGGCAATGGTGGTGTGGGTTTTGTGGCGCGGAACAGAGATGCAATATTGGTGGGAGCAGCAATGGAAATATTTAAGGGTCCTCTCTCTCCTCGTGTCATTGAAGCTTTGGGATTCCGGTTCGGTCTTACTACTACTTTGCATTGGGGTTATTCTCGAATTATCTTTGAGGGGGATGCACTTCTGATTGTTCAAGCTCTCAACGACTATCGATCCTTTATTGACCATGATACCATTATTTTAGATTGTCTCCAGATTGCTTTGAATTTTTCCTCATGTCTCTTTTCTCATATGAAACGTGGTTGTAATAGGGTAGCACACTTTGTGGCTAGGAAATCCCTATCGGGTAATGGGTTGATGAGTTGGAGGGGTGATTTTCCCCAATTGCTCTTGACCCTAGCCCTTGATGATGTTAGAGCCTTTGGCTCATCTTCTATGTCTTGATAATAAAATCTCCTTTCGATTGAAAAAAAAAAACTTAGATATTTTCAGATATTTTGGGTACCCAAATCCCAAACAATTTTGAAAAGTAGACATGTCTCAATTTTAGAGGTCAAAACTTCAGGATTAACTTTTCTTTTTTAAATTGGAAGATTAGAAAAGGATTTTGTGATTAGAGGTCACCTTTCATGATAACTTCTACTTGGAAGGAATTAGAAAAAGATTTTGAGATACATATATTTTCCTATATCTAGAACCTGACAAATATGGGAATCCCTGAAAAGTAAGCTTTTTATGAGTTTTTTGTGATGCTTTACTGATTTTAGTTCAACATTCAGTTTTTAATTTTCACAAAAAAATAAGTCATGAAAAGTGAGATACAAAAATAAAGAAGGTTAATTTCTTGCCCTTCCACTAAACAAATAAAATAAAGAAGGTTCAATGAAGAAAAAAGTGAATCTTTCTCAAAGAATATTACTGAATAAAACAACTAAATTCACAAATTAAGTGGCAACTATCATCAAATATTCAATTTTTTATATGGTTTTGAAGAATATTCTTCAAAGCCATATAGAAAATCAAATATTTTACGATAACTGCGACTTAATTTGAGGGACTTTTTCTTTCATGATAATATGGGGTAAAAATTCTATTGTACCATGGTTCATTCATTCAAATTCTTTTGGAAATTGATATTCACACACTATTTTGGTTATCCACACTTCCTCTTTTTTTTTTTTGGTGTTGAAAGTGTACAATTTTTTTTTTTTGTTAAAAGACAAAAAAAAAAAGAAGAAGAAGGCGTGGGTGGATAACAAAAAAAGAAGTGCGGATATCAATTCCCATTCCTTTTCCTTAATTATTTATTTAATCCCATTAATTACAAATCCATAGTGGATGAAGCATTACTACCAACTACCAAGACCAATTGCATGATTGTTAGAAGTAATATCGTAGGTGGAAAGTGAAACCCACTATAAAGGCATTATCCTACTTGAATTTCTTGGGCATCGATTGACAAGCGAACAAATCGTATTTCACTTTATCAAATAGATAGTTTAAATTCAATATTATATTTTTCATCCAACAAAAATATAGGTAATTCTCCTTCTTATGTACGTCCGATCAATTAGATTTTTCACGAAAATATTCTTTTGTGTACTGGTAGCGAAACGAAAGATTCGGAACGATTTTAAGACCCCATACAACCCACAAAATTGAGTATAAATTAGTCTACGATTTTAAGACCCCATGCAACCCACAAAATTGAGTATAAGTCTCTTACGGAAATCCTCAGTTGTTCGATCAGTTCTTTTCAAACTTTTTTTTTTAATTGTATAAATTAACTGCTACTAGTATCATGGAAGGCATGTGGTGAGTCAAACTCAATGGCCGATCACAAATTCGATCTAGCCCCAATTTGGGGACATGACAAATTTTGACTTCACCCTTGATTATAACGGTAAAAATTTCCCTTCTTGCTCACTGTTAAGAATATTCAAGACACTCAAACCAGATTACATGATATATATTTGCATGTTGAATCAAATGTTCTTCGTCAAGAAAAACTTCCCCCATTGTCACAAAAGACATACTACATCCGTCCTTTTTTTAGAGTTTAGTATTCCATTTTGAGTTGTTTCTTAATAAATGTCCATTTTGAAAGGTTAGTGGGTAAAAATTGGTATATTTTCTATTTTGCTCCTAATAGTATATTCCATTTTGAAAAGTTAGTGAGTAAAAGTGTAATAATTATGTCCATAGAGGGTAAATATGGAAAGTGGAGGTAAAAGTTAATGTGAAAGGCGTAATGATGATATTTATTTAATAAGTAGAAGTTACGAAGTGAGACACTCTTGTTTGATAACCTAAATTCAGCACTTAATACTGGATCAATTAAGTAATAAATATTCAGTAGGTTTGATAACCACATTTTACATTGCTTAACAAATTAAGTACCACTTAAAATATAGGCCAAAAAGTTGAAAAAAATTAAGTAGCTTAATTCTTGCTGAATTTTTGTATACTTACATTCAACCATTATACCACCACCAAAACCACTCCCATCCACACCGCCACCACTCCACCACCACCACCACCTCCACCACTCCACCACCATCACCACCACCACTCCACTCCACGACCACCACCTCCACTACCACCACTCCTCTTCCACCACCACCACCTCCACCACTCCACCACCACCACCACTACCACCACCTCCACCACCACCACCACCACCACCACCACTCCTCCACCACATCACCACCACTAGCTTCACCACCACCACCACCACTACCACCACCACCACCACCACCAGCTCTCCACCACCACCACCACCACCGCCGCCGCCGCCGCCACCTCCGCTACTACCACCACTCCACCACCACCACCTCCACTACCACCACTCCTCCTCCACCACATCACCACCACCAGCTCCACCACCGCTCCACCACCACTACCACTTCCTCTACTACCACCACCACCAACTCCAACACCACTGCTCCACCACTACCATCACCACCACCAGCTCCACCACTCCACCACCACCACCACCGCCGCCGCCGCCGCTGCCGCTCCTACCACCACCTCCACCACCATCATCACAATTATCACCACCACCGCCACTCCACCACCACCACCACCACTACACCACCACCACCACTCCACCACCACCACCACCACTCCTACCACCTCCACCACTCTACCACCATTACCAAAAGTATATTGCGACCATTAGAAATTAAGAGAGAATTAAAACAAAATTAATTGATCATTTTTTTAAATTCAGTACTTAATATATTTATCAAACAGCTTTTCAGCTTAAAAATTTCTGCATTTAGTTTTCAGTACTTAATTTTTCAGCTTTCAGTTTCAGTTTTAAGTTTTATCAAACAGCTCCTTAAAAAGGGACGGAGGGAGTATATAATAGGATGGTGATTTTAACACTTCAAAAATTGATAGAGAGGCTCCAAAACTGAATTGTATTGATACACAAAACGACGTCGTTTTGGAGCCCCTCCATCAATTTTTGAAGTGCTAAAATAAATTTCCTATATTATAAAATATAAATCCAAGATCTAATTTTGTAGAGAACCGAAATAGTACTTCTTTAATATTTTTGAGGCACCTTTCACAAAACAAGCGAGAGAGAGAGAGAGAGAGAGTCCGAGATGGTGCTGTTTTTAACAAGCGTTTGGTGAACCAAAACAATCCAAAAAGGCTATCGGATTTCATCACAACATGCGTGCTGTGCTCCCCTGCACATCACACTCCCTGAACAGCTATATATGGCAAAACTCGCTTCACTCAAACTCAAAAATATCTTTTCACAAAAAAAAAAAAACTCAAAAATAACCCTCAAACCTACTCCAATCATTGACTCAAACATATACTGTTTTACTCAAAATTTTCAAGACTATTTTCTCTCCTTGAAATTTACAACAATATAATAAGTAATAAAATTTCTATTTAAAGGTGTGCCCAAATGTAAGTTTGCCATTGTAGTGCGACATATTAGTAAATGAAACTATTAATCAATTTTTTACTTAAAATTTGAGTAAAAATCTGAGTAAAGACCAAAGATGCACCGACAAATAACAATAACAATAATGCTAGGGACAAAACACTCCACCACAACATCAACCACACTCGCCTATGTGTCACTGCATGATTGGTAATGGGAGAACAACCACTTTGAAACTACTTTGAACCACCAATATTATAGTGCCACGTAAACGGATGTGGATGGTGTTGCGGTGGAATGTTGTGTCTCTAGCATTGTGGGTCAAATAAAGGTTTTAACACCTTTTCCTTCCCTTTTTTTGTTTTTTTCCTTTCTGATCTGAAAAGGGCAAAAAAAAAAACGCAAATGTGGCTGGCTGTGGGCTGAATCTTGAGCCATCGGGTCACAATTAGGCCCAATAGTCGAGACGATTCACCAAATCCGGCCCACAGCCCAAAATACCACCGATAATAATCTTCTTAATTAATTCCATTAATTAACCGACTTTAAAATTAAACACTAAATTCAGCAGTTAAAAATCTCCACAGCTACTGAAGGAACGAGCATCGTCTTCCCCTCTGGTATTCCCCAAAACCCTAGTTTCATCACGAAAGATGGTGTTCTTCAAATCCATCGACAACAAAACCCTAACCCTAGACCTGGACCCCACCACGACCTCCCTCGAGTCCCTGCACCTCGCCATCGAGCGGAAATCAGGCGTTCCTCCCTCCCACCAACGCCTGTTCCTATCCTCCCGCCGGTTGATCGGCGCTGACGGGACCACCCCCGTCTCCAGCCTCGGCGTCGGGCCCTCCTCGACGCTAACCCTCCACGTCCCCCTCTTCGGAGGCATGCAAGCCCCCGTGCAACCCAAGCCCAGGTTAGAATTCCTCAACACCAAGCCTCCTCCCAATTACGTGGCCGGCCTGGGCCGTGGCGCCACCGGGTTCACCACCAGGTCCGACATCGGTCCCGCCCGCGCCGCCCCCGACCTCCCCGACCGGTCCGCAGCGGCGGTCGGCCCGGCAGCGGGGGCGGGCCGCGGGAGAGGCAAAGGCCCGGGCGGGGACGAGGAGGAGGAGGAGCAGGAGGAGAATGAGAAAGGGTACGATGAGAATCAGAAGTTTGATGAGTTTGAAGGGAACGACGTGGGGCTGTTTGCCTCGGCGGAGTACGATGAGGAGGACGCGGAGGCGGACGCGGTGTGGGATGAGATCGATAAGAGGATGGATTCGCGGCGTAAGGATAGGAGGGAAGCTAGGTTGAAGCAGGAGATTGAAAAGTACAGGGCGTCGAACCCTAAGATTACTGAGCAGTTTGCTGATTTGAAAAGGAAGTTGTTCACGATGTCGACTTCTGAGTGGGATAGTATCCCTGAGATCGGTGATTACTCGTTGAGGAACAAGAAGAGGAGGTTTGAGAGTTATGTGCCTGTTCCGGATACCCTCCTTGAGAAGGCTAGGCAAGAAAAAGAACACGTCACGGCTTTGGATCCGAAGAGTAGGGCGGCTGGAGGGACGGAGACTCCTTGGGCGCAAACCCCGGTTACTGATTTGACTGCGGTGGGTGAGGGGAGAGGGACCGTTCTTTCGCTTAAGTTGGATAGGCTTTCGGATTCGGTATCAGGGTTAACTGTTGTGGATCCCAAGGGTTATTTGACTGATCTCAAGAGTATGAAGATTACAAGTGACGCAGAGATATCGGATATTAAGAAGGCTAGGCTCTTGCTTAAATCAGTTATTCAAACGAATCCCAAACACCCGCCCGGTTGGATTGCTGCCGCTAGGTTGGAGGAAGTGGCTGGTAAGATTCAGGCTGCGAGGCAATTGATAACAAAAGGGTGCGAGGAGTGTCCGAAGAATGAGGATGTTTGGATAGAGGCGTGTCGGTTGTCTAGCCCTGATGAAGCAAAGGCCGTGATAGCTAGGGGAGTGAAGGCTATCCCAAATTCTGTGAAGTTGTGGATGCAAGCCGCGAAATTGGAGCATGACGATGGGAACAAGAGTAGGGTATTAAGGAGAGGACTGGAGCATATTCCTGATTCTGTCAGGCTATGGAAGGCGGTTGTGGAGCTTGCCAATGAGGAGGATGCGAGGCTTTTGCTGATGAGGGCTGTGGAATGCTGCCCTTTGCATGTCGAATTGTGGCTTGCTCTTGCCAGGTTGGAAACTTACGAAAGTGCAAAGAAGGTTTTGAATAAGGCAAGGTTGAGTCTCCCCAAGGAACCTGCAATTTGGATCACTGCTGCGAAATTGGAAGAAGCAAATGAGAATAATGCTATGGTGGGAAGGATTATAGAAAGGGGTATTCGAACTTTGCAAAAGGAACATGTGGTGATTGACAGAGAAGCTTGGATGAAGGAGGCAGAGGCCGCTGAACGGGCTGGATCTGTCGCCACTTGCCAGGCTATTATTCATAACACTATAGGGGTTGGAGTGGAGGAAGAAGATCGGAAAAGGACATGGGTTGCTGATGCAGAGGAGTGCAAGAAAAGGGGTTCCATTGAGACAGCCAGAGCCATATATGCTCATGCCCTTACGGTGTTTTTGACTAAGAAGAGTATCTGGCTCAAAGCAGCACAACTCGAGAAGACTTATGGGACCAGGGAATCTCTTGATGCACTGCTTCGTAAAGCAGTGACTTACAGGCCACAGGCTGAAGTTCTATGGTTAATGGGTGCGAAAGAGAAGTGGCTTGCTGGTGACGTGCCTTCAGCTAGAGCAATTCTTCAAGAAGCCTATGCTGCGATTCCCAACTCTGAGGAGATTTGGCTTGCTGCATTCAAGCTTGAATTTGAGAACCACGAGCCAGAGAGAGCAAGAATGCTTCTAGCTAAAGCGCGAGAAAGAGGAGGCACAGAAAGAGTGTGGATGAAGTCTGCCATAGTTGAGAGAGAATTGGGAAACACTGACGAGGAGAGGAGGTTACTCGATGATGGGCTGAAACGCTTCCCTTCGTTTTTTAAGCTGTGGTTGATGCTTGGACAATTGGAGGAACGCCTTGGTTATTTGGAAAGGGCCAAGGAAGTGTATGAGTCAGGTTTGAAGCACTGTTCCAGCTGTGTTGCCCTTTGGCTATCGCTCGCTAAGCTGGAGGAGAAGATGAATGGGTTGAGTAAAGCTCGAGCTGTCCTCACAATGGCTAGAAAGAAGAATCCTCAGAGCCCTGAACTCTGGCTTGCTGCTGTAAGAGCTGAATCAAGGCATGGGCACGAGAAGGAAGCTGATATTCTGATGGCTAAGGCATTGCAGGTCTGCCCTAATAGTGGTATACTGTGGGCAGCTTCGATTGAAATGGTCCCGCGTCCGCAACGGAGGACAAGGAGCATGGATGCGCTCAAGAGATGCGATCATGATCCACATGTCATTGCTGCGATTGCTAAGCTATTTTGGCACGACAGGAAGGTAGACAAAGCAAGGAGTTGGCTTAATAGGGCGGTGACACTTGGACCAGACGTTGGGGATTTCTGGGCGTTATTCTACAAATTTGAACTTCAGCATGGGACCGAGGAGACTCAGGCGGATGTAATGAAGAGATGCATTGCTGCAGAACCAAAGCATGGGGAGAAATGGCAAGCGATGTCCAAGGCTGTGGAGAATTCTCACCAAGCAACGGAAGCCATCTTGAAGAAAGTAGTTGTTGCACTTGGAAAGGAAGAGAGTTCTGCTGAGGGCAGTAAACAATAGATGCCTGTTCTTTTTGGAAAGTACTACTTTTAGCCTTCTGACTATGTGATTTAGCAGCTTTTCTCTATCCTTGTTAGCATGAGTTCTTTGGTGTTCACAGTTATATCCTGGTTTATATGTATTTCTTCATACACTAATTTATATTGGGTGGGGACTGTTGGTTATTGTATTTTACCTTCAATTGTGTTTTTCGCATTCGTTGGCATGAATACAAAGTACAATTATGGATTGTTCTCCTCATTTACCCTATGGTCGATTATTGGAGCATATGTCGTCATTACATATTTCTTCTATTTGAAAGCATTCAAAGGTGCCAGTTAGTAGTGGGGTACCTGTGTACTCAAGGTGACACAGGAAAAAAGCACGCTGATACCCACAAAATTGCTATTTAACTTTTGTAGGCTTTTGTCAATAGTTGGTTGAATGCAGTTATTCAATTTCAAATGCGTAACTTCTGTGACGGTGAGAACGAAGAACAAATTTTGTGATAATCATTTAGTGTTAACTAGCTGCATTTGTGGTTTGACATATTTGCTCTATTTTTGTTAGATATCAATTTGTTTGTTTTACAGTGGTTTATTTCTTCGTTTGCTGTCATTTTATTGTTCCGTTAATTATTTTCCTGCATCCCTTCTTCTGTGTGGTTTGTTTTTTATTTGTTTTGTTTGTTTTCCTTTCCATTCCTTTTCCTTATTTCCTTCTTTGGCATTGGTTTATTTCATGCTGGTTAAGAAGACATGTCAAAGATGGACAAGAAAAAATTTGTGTTATGATCATTTAGCATTCTGTAGCTGTCATTGTGTGTCTTAAACATTTTCTATATATAGAGATCTGATTAATATAATTTTCAAAATTTTCTTACATTGTTTGCATGTCACTGTCCTTGTTGTCTTAACTACTTTTGCTGCGCACCTTTTTTTTGCGGTTTGCTTCCCTTTGGTTTTCCTTCATTTTGCTTTGTTTCACACACACGCGCACGCACATATCCGTAGTTTTGGGACAATGAGGACATGTGGAAGATGGACAGAAAGAATCCTGCTATAGTCATTTAGCATTCATTTTTGATTTACAGATATTTGTTCTCTCTCAATTTTGTTGTCAATAGCTGTCATTTTTGCTCTATGTACGAATTTGGTCAGATCTGATTATGTTCTTTCTTTAGTTGTTATGTCATTTGCTTGTCAGTATAATGCTCACTTACTTTCATACATTCCTTTATTCAGTCGTGTATACTGTATAGTAGTACTTTTTTCTATTTCTTTGCATTCTGTCTGCTCTCCTTTGCTTTTCCTTATTTCCTCTTTCTGCATTTTTCCCCCTCTTTTTTTTTAGAACTTTTTTCCCCGGGCGATGATGACATGTCGAAGAGGGACAAAATAATATTTTTTGCATTCTTTTTGTGTTTGACACATATTTGCTCTACCTCTCACTTTTGTTAGATGTCAGATCTCATTAATGTTAGTTTCTCAGTTGTTCATGAATTCATCTGCTTGTTAGTGTAGGTAATGCTTAAGGTGGAAAGCAAAGGAATGAATTATCTAGGTAATAAAGATTGTGTGTGAACAGCTTTCAGCTCCTTGTTGATTACTTTTCCTACCTTGGTTTTTTCAGTCTTTAGTAATGGTTTTGCTTTTATATGTCTACATTTTGTCTGCTTTCTATTTCTTTTCCTTATTTCCTTTTTTGGCTTAGTTTTTTGGTACCAAAGACACGTGGAAGAGGGACAACAAACATTTTCAGCTATAGTTGATTAGCATTTGTTTTGTGTTTAATGCATGTTTTCTCTATCAATTGAGTTAGATCTGGTTGATTTTCATTCTTCAGTTGTCTGTTGATTCATTTTCTTGTCACTGTTTTTCTTCTGTTGCGTACTCTTCCTGCATTCATTTGATCAGTCTACGCATTGGTTGATGGTTTTCTATTTCTTTACATTTTGTCAGCTCTCTTTCTCTTCCCCTTATTTCCTTCTTTTGCCTTGGCATTCAGTTTTTTTCATTCTTTCTTTGTTTTGTTTCGTATTGTTTTTTCAGTGCAATGAGGACATATGGAAGAGGGACAAATTTGCTTTTTGCAGTAGGGAACAGTGTTCCATGGTGCTTTACTCTGTTAGCAGGTTTTATTGTTTCTCGATGAGTTTTCTGCTGCTGCACAACTTGCTATGACTTGAACAAGATGGAATCATTGTGTCTGTTGATATTCTTGCTGTTTAAATTCTATATGGGGTATATGTTATTTCCTTGAGGATGACTAGTCCATGAGATTTTCAATATGACGATTTACTTCTGCAAGGTGGCAAGAATGATTACTAAAGATAAAATATGCTTTTCTTTGATCTCAAACACATCTTTCAATTTGGTGACAGATTGATCAATTGCAAAAAGCGAAAAATTAAAAAGCCTTAATGATGCTATTGTTGATGACTTCAGTCTTTGATTTCAATGTGAATACTAAGACAATGAAGTGATGCTTGACTCAGATACATTGTTTGCATGCTTTGATACTGGTGATGGGGGCTTGTAGATGTGTACATCTAGCTTTTGGCTTCTTGTTCCATTGAAGTATCCCGAGGACCTAATAAGGTTTTTCCTACTTTTGTTCCTGTGATATTTTGTTTCCTCCAGTCCATAAGCTGTTTGATGGAGTAATAGCTATTTTCATGCTTAGTTGCTTTTGCTAGGACTTTTATGCTTATTTCTGTTGACATTCTTTGTTGGTGTTCTCTCAAATGCGGGCAGGCCAAACAAGACGATTGCCTTTTGGCAGATGGCATGTCCTTTTACTTCGTTTCAAATGATAGGGTGAAACAAAATAAACGTAGTTATAGTTTTCTGTGTATCTTTACTCTCAGCTTGTCACTTTGACAGTGCATGATTAGAGTATGCCAAGTTTTTGTTTGTTTTGTTTTTCTGTTGTTGCATTCCGCTGGAGGGGGCTCTCTCTTTGATATGGAGCATTACTGTTCCATCTGCGCTTAGGGCCTTTGGCTAGTCTTTGGAACAATGTCCAATAACTTGGCTGTCATTGACAGCCCCTTCTTATACATGCTGCTTATGAGATGATTAAGTAGCAAATTTCTCCCACATTAGGTCTGTTTTTAAAATCATGAATCTAGCTTTGTTCTATAGACCTTCGATACTGATATTTTGCTTGCTTGCCATGTTTTTATGTTTTTTTTTTTTTGTGTGATGAAGTTCATTGAGGTTATTTTTGGTGACTAAAAAAAGCTACAGATCATAAAGATATGTCAGTTTATCCATCAGTGCCTTCATGTGAGTGCTAGTGAGCCTATCCTTCCTAGGGATGTTGCAAAAGTCCTTCAGTCAAATTCAGTTCAGATCATTTTGGAGCAAGGATACCAGGTTGAATCTCTTAAGGTTCTGAGTTTTCAAAATGTTTTACTTGGGGATGCATAAGTCTAATGTCTCATAGACGTTGTAAAGTTTCTATAGTTAGCAGTTATTGGGGGTGTTTACAGATCAATTGAGTAGTCTTTCTCCCATGAAACAACTCTATGGCTGAACTCTTTGTCTTTCACTCCTGGTTAAGCCAATCCAACAAGCTTTTCACTGATCTCCCATAGTCTTCGTGCCTTCTCTGGGTTACTGGCTTCTTCAGAGAGCTGGTTTTCGAATGAGGCAGAACTCTTGTTCCAGCTCCAGTATACTCCCGACTTTGTTAAGCTTAGATCACTTACCACCTGGATCAGAGAGTAATTATGTTATTGTACAACTTAGACAAAAATAACTACTTTCTCCTTACTCCCTCTGTACCACAATGTTGGTCTTGTTTGGGGTTTCAACTTTTGCAGGGAACATACACTTGTGATTCGTAAGTACTGTAGTTTTGGAAAATTTATACACTTTTCTCTCGACTTTAAAAGAGGACTTACATTTTTGGGGAACCCCAAAAATGGAGGGAGGATTAAGAATGTGGGGTGGAGGGAGAGATATTTTCATAACTGACCTGTGCAAGTCTTTTCCCTGCTTCGTCTTCGGAGACATAACCTTTGGTGATGTACTTTTGGAATGGAGGAAATAGGAGTCTGAACAAGAGGATGTGTTCTCTGAACAAGCCTGTCGTAGCAATACAACCTGGGTAGAGGGAAGCAAATGTTATTCCTGTCTCCTCATGGTAACGTCTATGGAACTCTTGCATGGTGAGCATGCTGCATACTTTGCTGTCCTTGTAGGCCTTGGCCCCGTCGAAGTCACCCCCATCAATCATGGGTGAGCTGTTTATCCCGTTCAAGCCTCCTGCAAGTCCCCTTAGATCTCCGAGGTTAGCTTTTGGAGGTACGTTCCCAGCCAAGGTATTTGTATTTCCTGAAATTCCAGAATATAAAGCCGGAACTTTCTGAATTTGGAAGGCATCAAGATAGAGGGAGAAACCATAGCACATAGACTTAAGTCAGGAGTTTCACCCCTGCTTCCTTTTTATAAGCTAATCAGGGAAAGGATTTTCTTTGCCTTGTGTTAACCCCTCTCTGGCTAAATCTGTGAGCCTTTGAGCGTTTCCAGCAGTTGTATCAAAATTTAGCATCAGTAGATTTTTGTGCACTCTTAACTTTTTTGTTACGCTTTCCTTTTGCTACTTTCATAGTGTACTCCAATAGACTCTTCAAATACCAAAACTATTATTTCTAATATGATTTTGTACTGAAGTATGATACTGAGAGAGAATATGAAGGGTGGTTTGGTGTTTGTTGAGTCTGTTGGAGGACCCATAACCTTTCAAAAGTTTTAAAAGTTTTTCGACATTTGACATTTGAGGCATTCGCTGGAGATGCTCTCAGAACTCGTCCCATTTATTGTTCACAAGCAGCAAAAATGAGAGACGATTAGGCCCATGTCCTGCAACTTATGCAGAAAGACTTGTAGCACAAAACTAGGTCTGCATTCTCACTCAAGACACTTGGGCTAATCCAATTGGACCTAAGGCGCATCTCATTTAGTTAGACTTCAACTATTGCTGTTTTTTCACGAGTTTAGCTGCCATTGCCTTCATGTTTACCCTTGTTGTTCCCACTATGGTTTGCCTTCATGTTTACCCTTATCTTCCGCATTCAACGGCCTTATCCCAATCTCTGTAAACTCTGTAATTTGTCACTTCACTGATGTTTCGACCAGTTAAAAGTGTCGCAATTCTGAATCCTAGTTTGTAGCTGTGATGGATCCCACAATAATAAGACGCTTCAACGGGTAGTCTGATTTCTTCATGTCATCCAGCAGTAACCTTGACAGGAGGAAGTGCCCCAAATGGTTAGTTCCTACACTGAGTTCAAACCCTTCAGCAGTGAAAGTCGGCTCCTTGGCAGTAGGCAAGTATACTGCAGCATTGCAAACCAGCACATCAAGTGGCCTTCCTGATTGGCGGAAGTTATTCACAAACTGGCGGACACTGTCAAGCAAAGCAAGGTCAAGGTGCATAACAGTGTAGTTCTCCTTTGCAATGCCAGCTGATTTGGCAGCCCTCTCGGCCTTGAGAAAATTTCTGCAGCCCATAATTATGTGCCGTTTTTCGGTTTCTGCTGGGGCTTTTGCTGTGGCTAGACCTAGCCCAGAGGAGGCTCCAGTGATTATTACATTGCCCTTTCTTAGAGTTTTCTTTGCTTCCGATGTTGCTTGACTGATTTCTGGAGTGGTAGTAGCTGCTTGGGCTATAACAGATTCAATTGATACTTTTCTTTTGAATTCCTGCAGGTGTCGCACTGTGAAAATATGAATTGCCTACTCGAGTGACTGTTTCCAAAGTGATCAGTTCTGCAAACTCTTAGGCTTTAAGTAGGATCATTTTGTGGTAGTTTCAAGGGTACAGTTCGTTGGAATTTCCAGTTTGTATCACAGCATCTGCAGTATGTTTGCCATTAATGCTATCCACTTTAAAGCATGTCCAAGAATTGGAAAGTTTCACTTAGAATTTCAAAAACTATTTTTGGCTCCATATCATTTTGGAACGGGAGTACCCTACATGTTGCAGGGACTTGACGAAATTACTTGCAAACGCTCTAGCAATTAGTCGATGTTGTTTGCCGGCATTTATGTTTTGTTTCTGTCTTTGAAAGAGTGAGAGAACATATGCTTAAAGGTGCTGTGCAAGAAGGAAGCCATTTCTAGAACTTTCCTTTCACTAAACATCTCCAAGAACCAAAGAAAGCTTGATGACATAACTTGAAACAATTTCCTTCTTCTTCTTTTTTCCCATATATTTTTGTTTTCCTGAAATTTTCAAATGAAGGAATAGGGTATAGGTATCCACATGAGGCGGGATACTGGACTGGGTTTTGCGAATCAAATCCACTGTACTTCTCAAATCTTTCGGGATGTGGAAGTACTCTGACTTCAATTGAATTCATACAGGATTAAAATTGGGCCTTAGATGGTCTGTATGGCTTGAGTATCTTTACTAATCAATGTAATCATGGATCATTTACATATTTTCCAGTATGGTATTTTATGTGAATTCAGTTACAATTTGTTGGATTCATGATGAAAGAGAATCTGACCTTTCAGAAGCAAAACTAAAATGGCTTGAACAACATGTTCAACTGGACCCCATGGGAAGTCATGCTCCTACTTTTATTCACTGCCATTTGTTGATTACAGACTCCTATGGTGTTAACTACTTCACGTCATAGCATACAAGCATTTATGTTCCTGAAACCATTTCCTAATTTGAAACTTTTGCTTCAGCTGGTCTCTGGATGAATGGAAGGAATGAGCTTTTCTCACTGTTCTTGTTTTGTATTTATTTTGCGGCAGTGCTACGGTCGCCGAGTTGGGAGCAAGGAACTCTCCCGATTTCAGCATCAAAGGTCATATTTCACTTGGATTTGTGGCCCGTCATGACGTTTCATTTCAAATTCAGGGAGACTTTCTTGAGCCAAATGCTGGCACAGTTTTGCTTTATTTGGACAGTGATCAAATTTTTTTTTTTCCCTTTTCTGGAGAAACTTTTCTTGAGACTCTTTACTCAATTTGAATTCATGACATGTGTAAACTGGAGTTATCTAACAATCTTCTTGCCATGCTAGATACCTTTTTTCCACAAGGTAAAAAACTTCATTTGCCACCTTGGTTGCAAAAAGAATTGGTGGCGGAAAGAAACAGACAAGGTATCATTAGCACTGTGTTACCTTGCTTTTCATCGGTTGTGGGTTGAATTCAGCTTTGAGCTTGTACACTGAAACTCTGAAAAGACTAGATTCCTTGAAAAGAGCATTGCACTTTCCCTGTTTTCATATGATACAAGCTAAATAGATATTAGAAGAAGAAAATTGATTCCCACAAAAAGTAGTTGAATAACATCCATTGGTTGCTATACCTCTTTGCAGATTGAGATAGCTGATGGAAGCAAAGAAGCTGCTTGGAGAGTGTTTCTCCACAAAAAGTGTCGAAACCGAATTTGGCTTGGAATGCGAGGGCGTGCCAGGACAAGTCTGTCCAAAGAGCTTTTAAGGCCTTCGTGCCTCAAAACCTGACTTCTATCGAGTGATTGTGCTTGGCCTAAAGGGTAAGGCCTCGTAACGGTTCGTTGGTTGCCTTGTCGGGCTAAGGACTTAAATATTTTCTACTCGTTGCTTAGAACAATGGAAAGAAAGATAATGCAGTAAACAAGGATCAAACAAACTCCATTGATGGTTTAACGAAGCTTGGTTACAAGAAAAGAGGTAAAACTTGAAATATTACGAAGTGAATACAAGAAATGCTTGAAAGAAATGGTAAATGTAGTTGCAATAAGCTGTGAGCTTTGAGGTCGTGGACCCTTACTAAGGCCTCCAAAACTGATAATTATAGGAGGCCCAAGCCTTGAGCTGCTTCACAATACCCCAATGCATGTCTGCCAAGTGGCCTTCCAGCAGAGGCCTAAGCTTTGAGCAGCTTCGAAAATGGTCCAATGAGGGGCTATTCTCTGAACAAAACGTGCCTTTTACTCCAAGAGAACGGCAAAAGCCTGAGAAGCCCCTATTCTCCCTGCAAAAAGAATGTCTGCTCCTGAAATATCCAGGCCTTTGAGCTGCTTCAACACTCAAGCTATGGCTTGAATGGATTCTTTCCGGGCCCACCACTGCTCAAGGCCAATACTCCGGCCATCTTATTGGACCTTTCATTTCTTGTGGGCCCCTAAACCCCTTGAACTTAAGAAGAATCGAGATTAAACAGCTCCAAGCAAGTCTGGGCAAGCTGCTTGTGAGCAGCTTGCTGAGGTCTGCAAGGGTCACTTATTGGCAGATTCAAGGGTTGCATGCTTGCCACCTGTCACCGGCCTTGCATCATGCTGAAGAATATGGGTCCACCAGTTCAGGCCTTGAGCTGCTTGTGAGCAGCTTACCCAGACCTGCTTTCAGCAAGAACGTTCCAGACCTTTGAGTTGCTTGTGAGCAGCTTTAAGGCCTTTGAGCTGCTTGTGAGCAGCTTCAAGGCCTTTGAGTTGCTTGTGAGCAGTTTAAAGCCCTTTAAGTTGCTTTCCCTGGGCCCTAAACAGGGCTGGTTAAAACGGCGGGCCTGAGCACCTATTGGGCCCGCGTTTCATGGGCCTTTGAGCCATTGTAAGCCTTCTGAGCCTTTTAGTGAAAAAATCATGGCCTTTACTTATTCTGGGCCTGCTTCATAGGCCTTGTTACATATAAACCCAGCTTTGGGCTTTTAACTGATTTGGGCCTCCTTTGTGGGCCTTTATTTCTTGTGTACCGGCCCTAATTCGTGGGGAATTGGCCGTACGGATTTTCGAGGTTAAGGCCTTGCATTTGAGGCCACCGCTTGGCCCGTAAATTCACCTCTTGATTTTTGGCCAAAAATGGGTGTAAACAGAGAGCCATTGGTTGCCTTCGTCTTTGTAAGCTTTATCTCTGCCCTGGTGGGTTTTTAAAGATTTTTTCTTTCAATGGGTTTTGGAGGAGTTTTGAGGTGATATGTAGAATGAAGATTTGTATTTCATCATGAATATATGTCAGAAACTCACCAGAAGATAATGAAGAGAGCTATGGTGGGGGGTATTGATGGATTATGCCACGTCAGCTACACATTAGCCAATCAGTGTTTGTGTTTCGGATTCCCATTGGGGCAATATGGTATGCGCATCCATAGGCTTCTTCACTGCTGCGCTGGGCTGGGCTTTACCAAAAATTAAAGTGGTTATGGTTGGGTTGACTGAATTAGGTGGTGGATAGTGTCAGTAATCTAAACTAGTCAAGTTGTTGAAAATAGTATTTGATATCAAAATGGGCCTTTATGCTAGTTCATGGGCTTGTGTCTAGGGGGAAGGTTGGCCCTTTATTGCAAGTTTGTAATGATTATTAACTGCTATGGACACAATTGTCACGTCTAAATGGTTTCTGTTAATAAGTAAGCGGCCACAAATCTCTTTGATTAACACCCATTTAACCTAGCCTTATATTAGTTTTTTTTCAAAAGAGACCCTGAAATTTGCTCATTCGGTATTATATTTTACTGCAAAACCTCCTTTATTCTTACTTATGTGGAAGGAATTTAATTGCAAGTCTTGTCCTCTAGTTTTGAATATGTGTGCTAAGTAGCTTGGTGTTCTATAAAATGCTAGCGAATTACTTTCTTTCACCTATATTTCTGCTCTCAAGCTGTATGAGGTGAGATGGGACGGGGTGCGGGATGACCACCACGGTCAGGTTGGGGCTGAGGAGAGGTGCGTTGGGTGCGGGCAATGGTGATGGGGTGGAGACACCATAAATAAATCATAGAACTGTTTCCCTAAAAACCTGGGCTAAAATCTTGGTTCCCACGTGGGACTTTAGAATGGCTGCGGCCACTTCTCAAAGGAGCTAGCTTTGTCCTTAAAGTTGAGATAGAATAATCTTAAACAAATGTCTAATTGGAGTTGTCACCACTACAACCCCAAATGACCCTTAGCTTTCTCCTTATATTGGAAGTAGCACACACACAACGGGCAAATTTGGGAGCAAGGCTGCCAAGAGAAGCCTAACTAATAAATTAGATTTGGACAGTGTTGGGGGACCACTTGTTTGTGTATAAAATAACCTAGCTATCTGCATTCTTAATTACCGTTCACTTGTGTTCTCAGCATCTCCATAGTGTACGAGAAAAATGTACGCATTTCGACAGGCTTGCATCCTATGGTTATGATTCTACCATTTACATTTTTTTACCATGTTGAAAGTTGATTTTATGGTGTTGACACTAGTGACCTCCACGCCTATGACCTAAAGCTGCGGCCGATGTCAGCGGTTTGAGTTTGCGTATGAGCAACTCTGGAACTTAGCTTGTATAAATTTTTGTTTGCTTTTTACTGTTAGGAAAAGGATGGTATATTGGTATGCAGTGCAGAGGTTGTAAAATGCTCGTATAATCTGATTCAGGGTCCTAACTATAGATTCTTACATATCCTATCGTCCGCTATTGAATGAGATTTTGGAATTCCAATACCGTTATTTACCTATGTCTCGGCCGATATTGTCAGATGTCGACTTATATATGGACATATCACCGATACCATTATGTATCTCGACACTGCTATTTAAACCCTGATATGATCCTTCCCAAGTATTTGGACGACAATTTGACTAATTTTTTTGGCAGCCTACTTTGCCTTGAACTTTTAACTGTGCATCCATAAAAAAAAAAAAATCAAATGTGTCCTCGCATGTGAAGTACTCCAACTAAGTTCATTAGTTGATTGTTTAACTATTTGTTTGTTTCATGCAGAAAACAATTGATGCACCCACACCATGACATCACACTATGTTGGGTTTGGTGCACAAAGAAAGGATTAATGACTTCCTAATCCATGGTAACCTCAATGCCTTTAGATATTTTTACATTATTTATTGACCAAGTATTTTTAAAACAATATAATTCCCTTATCAAGTAGATTGTCATTATCTTGCCGTCGCAGATAAGAAATGGAGATGCATGATATCATGGGCCGGTCACTGGGTCCAACCAATGACATGTCGTAGAACATAAACTACAATACTTAATGAATGTATACCATTGTCCATTAGGTGCTTAATTAATTTTCCTCTCTTTCTTTAGTCCTTCATTTGTGCAATTAATAATTCCACAACTGATAAGAGGTTCCAAAACAGGAAGTGGTTCTGTGAACTGAAGAGAACTCATTGTTAAAACCATTCCCCTAATCGGCAATCCCATCCGAAAATTTTCAAGAGTTTTTAAGTCGAACATAATGTTTTCACTTCTATAACTTTGTTTTCCCATTTTTACTCTGTTTTAACTTTGTTTTTCAATTATTACCCTATATCTTTCTCCAATAATTAACCTATTTTTTCAATTATTAATTTCATTTCTTTCTCTATCTCTCTCCACTCATTACATCTCTCTCTAATCATTACCCTATTTCTCTCTCCACCTACTACCAAAACTAAAATACCCAAAAGCAAGACCGCTGTGACTTGGACACAGTAGCAATTGTTATCCGCCTTTAGCATGATCAGGGTAATCAAGTCTTTCCACACACAAAAATTGCATAAATCTATTGACCTATGATTTTCCTAGACCTTGTTGTAAGCTAGAGCCCGATCCACCGCATGTACAACTTGCATCAAATGAAGTACCACGTGGCCGTTGGCAACTCGCAACATTCCATGTCAAATGCCATTTGCTTGGGATTTCAATGAATCCATCATAACGCTAAGGTGATGGATGACAGAGTTATACAAAATGGCCAATTCTAGGAACTATGTCTGCATCATAAGAGACGAGTCTGTCAATTTTCTTTTGTTAGTGATGATTGCTATATTATGGGATAGCATGTTTGTGCACAATATACCCCCTTAATAGGGAGAAAGTAGATGAGTTTAACTTGCTATCCTCCCAAGTGTTTATAAGCACCCCATTAACCATCACAGGTCAAACCAAACCAATCCAAGCCTTTAACTCAAGTAATTCGGATTGGGTACATGGGTCCTATTTTGCCATTCCGCTTGTCAGAGCACGTGTTTAGTTAAATTTACCAAACTCGCATCCTCAGTAAATGTATATACAGTGAGCATTAAAGATCGTTAGAGAGAAATATTCAAATGATTGGAATGACCAATTGTATTGCTAAAAGGAACACGCCATTACAATAATAGGACGATAAATTTATCAAATTTACATAACCATAGATTATCCGCATCCTTAGCTGGAAAAAACAGAGCTAGTAATGGATGGGTCAACGGAGGAGATCACAAAACTGTCTCCTTCTGAGGTTGCCTCACTATGAACTATGGATACAACTAAAAACATACTTTCTCCAGACATTAAAAACACTGTCTAAAGATAAGCTAACTATTACTACTATTACTGGCCAATCAGCATGGCCCCTGCAATGCATGTAAACGAAGCTGCCACCGCAAAAAGGCCTAAAAATATGCAGCCTTTGTGCAGCAGATGGGGTGGAGAGAGGGAGGGAGAGAAGTTCTAGAACTGTTTTGAAAAAAGTTGGAGAGAGAAGTTCTAGAACTGTTCTGAGAGAGAGAGAGAGAGAGAGAGAGAGAGAGAGAGAGAGAGAGAGCAGGTTGAAGATTCAAGAGTTCTCAAATGGAAAAAGAAAGTAACAATGTTCCAAAGAAGAATCACGGGTTGTTTTGTAAAAAATTTGCAACCAGTGAGAAAGGCAAGTGAGCAAGGAAAGAGATGAAGGAAGAAAGAAAGAAAAGTAATGAAATCACAGGTTGGTTTTCTGAAAATCTGCAACCAGTGATGAAATCTTAGGAGATTGTCTAAAAGGGAGAGAGGGTTGTGGCTATTCTTCAGTCCTAATCCCTCCAAAAGAAGGGCTTCATAGGGCATGAAGAAGAAGATGCCGCGGCAGTGGTATCTTGCTGTGTCTGAGGATCAGAACCGCTGAAATCCTGCTGACTTCCACTAGGAAAAGAAAGATTGGAAGGAAACAGAAGATTATTGGAAGTGTCCAAATCATCCCAAACTGGACTACCTGGACCCCAACCGGCTGGAATTGCATTCAACCAAGCCTCCGCCATTTCCCCCCAAACCAATTCCGAAGAAGTCTCCGATACCCCTCCCACTGCCTGAACCTCATCACTCCCAGTGGCCTCACTAGACCCCAGCCCAGAATCCTCATCTGGGTTTTCTTGTCGAGACGTCGGCACCTCTGCGGGCTCCTGTGGCGGCGGCATTTCCACACTAGGCTGCTCTGTTGACTCTGGTCTGTCTCTATTTAGGAAGAGTTCGGGGAAGTTGAGCCGAGCGTTCTCTCCCCTCAACTTAAACGCCTCGCGGTCGTATGCCATAGCGGCGTCCTCGGCAGTGTCAAACGTGCCGAGCCAGAGCCTCGTCCGGTTCCGAGGGAGGCGAATCTCGGCCACCCATTTCCCCCAATGCCTCTGCCTCACTCCCCTGTAGAGCTTGGTGGGGCTAATAGGCGGCCCCACCACCGGCGGCCTGAACAAGCCGCCGCGGCTGCTCTGTTCCAACCTGTTCATCATCATCATCCTTCCTCTCGGGCTCAGGTTCAGCGCGTCACTCCAGTACTGGAGCAGCTGCTGCTGGTGCAACGCGGCCGCCGAGTCGCCCGCAAAGAAATACGGCGGGTAAGTCAATGCCTGTTGCTGCTGCTGCTGAGGAGAGAAGGAAATCATCTGCTGTTGATGTTGCAGCGGCGGGCGGGGCAGGGGAATGGGATTGGTTCTGAACTGGTGAAGGTTTTCCATTGTGGGTTGTTGGGACCCATCCAAGGCAAAAGGGAAAGGGAAATTTGGGGGCGTGGTGTAAGGGACAGAGGAGTGAAGAGGTGGTTGAGATGAAGAAGAGGAGGAGGTTTGAAATGGGTGTTGGCGTTCAGGGCTTCTGATTTTCTTGAGAGGCCTGGTTGACTTGTTAGAAGCTTCATCTAAAACCGGCTTCCATTGTTGCCTCTCCCATTCCATTTGAGCTATCTTCTCTGTTTCTTGAATTGCCTTTTTCGATTTGCCGCTGTTTCTAGACGAAGCCATTGATACAATAACTGAATTCAAACAGCTCGCCGCCCGCTCTCTCGATACAGAGTTGAGATTATGGAGGAAAAATTGCCACCCTGATAGGTGAATAAACAAGGGATTTGGAGAATTTTGAGAAGGGTCACTAAATGAGAAGGAACAGAAGGCTAAACTGAAATTGGTTGAGAACCCAATTGGAAAAACCTTGTAAAATTTGAAAACCCAGATCAGAATATGGTCCGAAAGTTAAAAAGACGGCGCCAAATGTTTTGAATCCGGGTTGAGAAAAGTGGAGATGGATCACCCGAATCAATAGAAGCAAGATCAAAGAACAAATTTCTTTAATACCCTATTGAGAAAAGCAGTAAAATTTTGAAAAATTAGTCCGAAAGTAAAAAAAGCAAGACCGAAATTTTCAGAATCTGAGTTCGATTTCAATCGCTAACGTCTTCAAACAGAGCAGAACACAAAAAGCAATCAATTTTTGAGTAGCCCATCCCAAGTCTATTAGTAGATATTTTCCGATCGAAACCAAATCTACGAGACTGAGAGAGCGACTGTTGGGCGAGAGCGGGAGCGAGAGAGCAAGCGGCTTTGAACAGGAGGAGAGAGAATCCCAATAGTGGTTTTGCTTTGAAGACGTGGAACAGAATCAGAAGCTGAAAAGGGTGGGGGCTTGTTTCGCTTGTGCGGAGATACTGAGGTGGGGAGGGGAAGGGGAGGTGGGTTTATAAGAGGCCAGAAAAAGATCTGAGAGGGACCTTTGTTTATGAGTTTTTCTAGAGAGAGAGAGAGTTGAGAGAGAGGTTTTTCTAGAGAGAGAAGGGTAGAAAGTCTTGTTTGGTCTGTGCTCTGCGGGTGGCCCACACGGCTTTCTTCTTTAATCCCGTTTCCGTTGCTTCCACTCCAACCATTCTTTACGGGACCTAGGTTCTCAGCAGTTGGCTGAGAAACCGTACCCGTGCAGTTTTGCGTTTTATGGGCTATGCCGGGCCCACTTTGAACATTGAAATCGTTCGTTTTGTAGAGCTTGAGGAGTAAATCAACCTTGCCAGAATTAAGTTGATTGAATATCAATAGGTACTCAATCGGGATAAGCTCTTCTGCTTATGCGTACTCCAAATTTTCCTTTTTGTAAGCTCATCGTGGACATATGGTTTTAATCCAAACCGTTCTATCGTGGAATTTACAAAAAAATTGTTGGTAAATATTCAATTTGGTCGGTTATTGACAGACGTGTAAACAACTTTGAAATATATTTTCCCATCAATTTTATAGACCAAAATGCAAGTTTCCACATGCCTACTACCGGTAGTCAAGGAGTTTGATTTATTGGAGCCTTCTGGTGGATGTATACTGGTGTCTAGGTTTTGGTAGTTTTGATTTATTCTTATATTTTCTGATGAAATCTTTATAACTTTCGGGCTTTTACCTTCGGGTATTGCATGTGAGATGAATTGCTTGTCTGTTTCAAAAAGAAAAAGAAAAAATGAGTTTGATTTCTTCAGCTATGTTTTTCTTTGCAGGTCTAAAATGGGAAATCAAATCCTCTATACTAAAATTCTCTGTACCGGTGCATTTTCGACCATTGAATCGCATAATTATTTTGAAATATAAAAAACGTTCACACAATCTAACGCTTCAAAATATCTCGGCATAGAGGTACATCAATTTCTGGATACGGAAGATCTCGGGTGCTAAAATGGAGCTAGTTTGAAGATGTATGGATAAATATCTGTGTGCATCTCTCTCTCTCTCTCTCTCAATAAATATCTGTGAGCATCTCTCTCTCTCACATTCCAATTTCCATTTTGGTTTTAAAGCATCAAAATATTGTTCACTACCCAATAACAAACCAGCACGGCATGGAACCTCTAAACAGTGTAATCCGTACAATGACATGGCAAATGGGGATTGGATAATTGAGGTATATGTTGCAAGGGTTCTCAGCAAATTGTGTAGTTCCACAACAAGGTAACTACTTCTATATTTTATTATGGAGTTTGTCTTCAAATTGGTCTGTATAGATGCTACTTACCATAGCACACAGCCTTGGCATGAACAATGAAGACTCTGTTTGGTGCATATTATTTCCCAAAGAGAGAATCTGAGCGCACATTAATTTACAACTCATTCCGTATTTATAGCAAGGACATGACTTGTCTCGAATCTTTGAAGATCAGAAGACCAATACAACCCGTAGGAAACAGCCCACAGGGTTTCCTATGAGTTTGTATTGAGTTGGTCTAAGCCTTTGATTTTGGAAGTTTCGTTATGTTGATCATTAATGATATTTTTGATTAATTGACACGGGTTGTCATTTCACGTACGCAGGCAGCTATCCAATCAATTTGATTTTCTTATAGATTAGTTGAAGTGTTGGTAATTTAATTTGCTCAATCATTGATGCTGCTAATACAGTTCGCTCTAAGATATTTTGGTTTCGTGGAAAATGTTAGTACTACTATTTATTTTGTGCACATATTGAACTATAGTATTATTTAACATGGATATGGGTATACACCCTTTTTGAATCTCATTTGTTCCTTTTGACCCTATACTATTTTGGTTTATGTTCCCTTTGACCTTCCATTTACATATTTAAAATTGACACAGTTTTCAGGGCAATAGAAGCATCTTGGTTGTTCACACTAATGAATAAATTGTGCACCATAATTTTTTGGTTTTGTCTTTATTGAATTTTTTTTGCATTAGCTAGTTTCATGTCAAAATTTATTCTTGATAAGGGAAGTTAGGTATCGCATATTTTTTTTCTTCTCGGCAAACGAAATTTTTATAAACTAGAAAGGGATACATCGAGGGAGCGAATGAAAAGAAAAAAAAAAAATCAAACATCCAACTGATAGTTAGGAATCGCATATTCATATTTCTTTTTCTTGGCAATCAAATAGAACGATACTCATTTCTACATCTCTTCATATTTTTTTGTTCTCACTTTCTTAATTCGCACCCAACACACGAATATAGTAGATTTTTTTGTTCTCTCGATTTTCTTTCCCTCCATCCATGCACGAATCTCAGACATTAGGTTAACTTTATTCATCAAGTTTAGAGAGGTTTAATTAATAATCTTAATTTGGAAAAACAAAAACTTCCTAAAGTCATAGACAACGTTATCCCAAGCTGATGATAGCCTTCCCCCACCCCCTACCTATTGAAACTAAATAGAGTATTAGTAGTAAATAGGAACCTAATCTAATCCGGAGACTTGTTTAGTTTAGTCATTAGTGCTTTAGTGGGGGTATCCAACGTGATCCGACGTGGAATGATTACCTTGGGAACTGTATGTAAGGATTTTTATCATCTATGGGTGGGTTACGGTATTATACTAGTAGGAAACGGCTTCCCACCAGTTTGCCGAGAACTGCACCCCGAGCAGTTGGGTCTTCTCCGGCCATTTGGCAGACCTAGTTCAATAATCGGTTCCGTTCATATTGTAGAGTCTGTTTTCTATCAAATAGTAGAATCTTTATGTGTCCTATCTTACATCGTGAAGAATCAGGATGATAATGGTAGAGTGCACACATTCAAGAGGGAAAAAAAAACCCATACACTCTCCTCATTGATAAAAGGAAATAATATGGGCACGTTTGATTGTCGAATTGTTATTTTGGAAGGATTGAAAAAGATGATATTAATGATGAGGATAAATGGGACATGTGGATCTATGGAGTAATAGGAACTGTTATAACTTATAACCATGTTTATTTTGTTGATAGATAGATAGAGAAAGAGGAGCTCGGGTGAATTGGACTATGGACATAAACCTCCTCCATGGCTTTGCCAATCTCCCCATTTTGGGAGATTCAGAGTGTGTGGAACTAATAGTCCTCGCTCAGAAAATGCAACCAAACAATGGATTAATAGTCACCTATGAAATTTCTAGTTGAAACCCCTTTCATACGTACATCACTTATTAAACATGACTTCAAGCTTTTAGTTATACGTGTAAGTTGGTCTGAATATCCGATTATAAAAAAAAGAAGAAAAAGAAGCAGCAGCAGCAGCAGCTCCTATTCATGGATTCTATGATATGGTCTAGTATGCGGTCAGACTACGTTGTGGTGTTTTTAGGCACAGGCACTAGTACTATTTCACTATTGCAGATATGTAAGAGCATCTCCAGTTGATCACTTTTCAGTTTTACTCACTTTTCAGTGTTACTCAAAATATCTTCCACGAGTCACGTAGACAAAAGAAACTTTAGAGCGACTTCAATGACACTGCTGAATTTCAGGTGGGTTTTGGAGTTTGAGCTGAACAAATACAGAGCGGTGCTACCTCCACCATTCTGTTTCACCGCTCAATATTTCACCGCCTATCTTCTCAATCAGTGGTATGGAATTTTAAAAGAACTCTTCCACTTTTCCCTGGAAGAGTTATTTTAAAATTTCAGACCGTCCAAAACATTTTGGACGGTGAGATTGAGAGCGGTTGGGAGAGCGATAAATGAAGAGAGGTGGGTGTAGACTTTTTGGAACAATAAGCGTGAGCGTCTGCTCCAGGTTTAGTCATAAGATTAAAAATAAAATTTGTCTTGAGAGTGGATTCATAAAATCGTACTGTCATTGGTTTTTACTTTGATTAATGTATTTCGATGATTGACTTACAGATATTTGATTCACTTCACTTGAATTTTATTTTTTAATTTTATAGAGAAATAATGTCTATAAAATGTATCACGGGGTTCAAAATTTTGGACCCCAAAATAAAGTCAGGGACTTCACACTGATCCGGCCCTCCCAAGAAATTTAGGTTGACCCGACGGTTAAGGCTCGAGACTTATTAGGGATTCCTCCCACCTAATGTCTCTAGTTCAATACCTCTTTGCTATTATCAACTCCTTTATAGCTAGCCTACACAGAAGTTTGCTTCGGCTTAAATTGGGTTCTCCACAAGTAAGCTGTGGAATTAACTTTCTAAAATTAATAGAGCCACGTATAAACAAAACAAGCCCGAACGCTCCGAGTCATGAACAAAACACCCCTGCACACCAACCCCTCGCAAAAGATTTGAGGGCTTTGAGCAGTAGATACGCATGTGTTCTCATTTTAAAATACTACATAACAAAGGGGAAATGTTACACTTTCGGTGGAGAAAAACTCAATTCAAAATTGTCAGATATTGTGTTGTTGGTTGTTGCTGTCGTAGTTGCAAAAGGGGAAAAAGTCAACAGCATAACGGTGTCTGCAAAGGGTCGGTGGGAATCGGCACGTGTCGGTGGTCCACTCAGGGGCATGTCACCTCACTCCCCCACCCCCCTCATCATTTTTAGTCCACAATTCCTTGTTTTGTTTTTGTCAAAGTCGTCCAATTACTCCCCCCGCATGAAATTATTCGGACTCGTGACCCAACGACACTTCCTAGTCTCTTCTGCATGAAACGTAAGGGTTCAATTCTCGTTGGAAGTGTGAGTGCTTGGTGCGATGGTCAACGTCGTTTGAACTTGTTCCACCCCGTATGCCTCTTAATAGTTGTGTTCTTTCTTGTCTTTTTAGGAATAGGCTAGAGATTTATCGAGCGAAAATTACACGTAACAAAAAGTAGCCCAACTTTTGTCTACAAAAACAGCCAAACTACCTCACTTAATTGAGGGACACTTGTCCTGCGTTCAAGCTCACACTTGTCATCCAATCCTGCTGACACCTGGTTGCTTGATAAATATCTCTTTTCCAATAGAAAAAAGGCCCGGTGTGGGCAACCTCATGGTTCTTCTCACGGGCTTGCCTATAAAGGTCAATCACATCCATCTAAGTGTGAACCCCGCACACAGATCACTTCTACCAAAAATCCTCTTAATCTCTGTTACCGTAAATTTTCAGTCGCACGATATTATTGTGTTAGTCTGCGGCTGAAAATATACGGAAATAAAGGTACATAAGAATTTTTCAGTATACAAAATTTGACCTTGTGAAAACCTAACAAAGAAATTTCACTTTCTTCTACCTAGTCTTTTTTGGAAAATACAAAAACATTATAGCGCCGATATGTACAAGGAGTTAGAGGAATTAGGTGGATTTAAACTCCTAAGTCTTAACGAAAATTAATTAGTTACAACTAATTTCATCACGTCAGCTAAAACCCAAGTTCTTTGCCACCTCATTTCTTCTATCTTAATCACATCAACCGATTATGAGCAATAGATATTTGTTTTAGAAGTTGGACATAGGATATGTTCATTTCATAAACTCAAATTGTCGTGAACCTTAAATTCTTCATTTTCGTTATAAATTTATTTATGATACTCGTATGTAAAAGATGTAAATATCAAAGTGATTTCTAGAGCTCTGTTTGATTGATTGATTTTTTTATTTATTTTTATATCAGTGCATCTAAGGACGTTATAAGTACCTTGCAAATTAACTAATATAAAGTTATTTTTGTTTACAAACCAAATTTAAAGAATAATTACAATTTAGCGGCTTTTACCTTCCTTTTCACCCTGAAGTATTTAATCAGATCTCTCGTTTGTAAGATGGTGAAAGTGGTGAAATACCAATTGACATAATTCAAGTCTGAAGAATCTTGATGTGAAACTTTGTGTGATGGTATTTAATTTACTAAATTGATGGAAGGAGTTATTTCTCTCTCTCTCTCTCTCTCTCTCTCTCTCTCTCTCTCTCTCTCTCTCTTTGTGTGATGGTATTTAATTAACAAAATTGATGGAAGGAGTTCTCTCTCTCTCTCTCTCTCTCCTCCATTGTCATAAACAATCACTGGGATAGTTGGGCTCATAGAGGATTGCATGAGATGAACCTCATAGTGTGTTTTTGGCAGGAACTCATGACCCTTGGGATACCCTAAAAACCAATCAATCAATAGCATGGTGACAAAGTTTGGGAAGTCATTTTCTTTGACCCTCTCCCTCCCTCCATAGTACATTTTTTGTTCAACAAATTTGTCTTGGCGCTCTCACATTTTTTGTTCAACAAATTTGTCCTGCCTCTCTCTCTCTCTCTCTCTCTCTCTCTCTCCTACCCACCACATTTGAATTGAAAACAAGATGCATGTGATTGGTCCTTTCACGTCTATTCATTATTACACCACATTAATCATGCATGCATTTAGTATTTGTTTGCATTGATTGTTCCGGTTGATAATGTATTTATTGGTATGATAACGTATACCATGTACTCTTACGAGGGCCCGTTTGGCGTTTGTTAGCTAGCTACGGGAGTTATAGGAAACGAAAATCCTATGGCTCCGTATCGACCACATATTCGACGTTTTTTCCCTACTCTTCCAAATTATTGGGAGACTAGTTAGTCAAAAAAATTTCATATTATCATTTTTTGAGCTCAAGGACAAACACTTTTTGCAATCAAACATGAGGACAAATGTAATCTATGAAAGTGTCTAAAATCCTAAGGTATCCTATATATGAAAGTGCCTAAAACCTCATGGTACCTTATGAAAGTGCATAAATCACTAAAACCCTATAATAGGAAAATGCACCCTAAAACTATATGAAAGTGTTTAAACATGTTTTGGCCTTATGGCAAAAAAATTCAAAAAATTGAAGGACATTCATTAAAATTGTTTTGTTGGTGTCCTTCCTCTAAATGAAAACTATTTTACTATCCTTATGACTAATTTTCCCATTATTATTCTGAGAAAGATTTTGAGTCATAAACTCTCCTTATCCTTTTTTTTTTTTTTTTGTGTGGATTGAACTCCCAAATTATAAATTTAATTAAATTAATTATATAACTCATATTGAAACACTTATATCTGGATTTGCTTGTGTGGTTAGTTCCGAATATACAGGGTCGGATCGTAAGTTTTGGAAGCCGAAAACAAACGTCTTGAATGAGACCTCCTTATATTTCCATATAAAAGTTTGTCTATAAAAAGTTTCATAAAAAAATCATTACAAAATATAAGCATATAGTTATCTCAAAAAAATGCAACCATTACAATATCTCAAAATCCATTCTTTGAAAATTAATCTTCTCAATTCCGTTCCATTGTCTATTCCATTCTATCGAACCAAACGTACCCTAATGGATTATAGCCTATGAGAGTTGACAATCAATGTATATATTCCACCGTTGGACCTATTTTGTGGCTTCTAAATTTCAATTGTGCCCATTTTGTATGAATGAGACTTAGAGCAATTTTTGGGGGTCACATATACATACATACATATATATACATACATACATATATATACATATATATATATATATATACACACACACACACACAAATTTCGGTTCCTATCAGGGTGTCCTGATCGGAGCTTAAATCCGAACCGTCACTTAGTCATTGGATCGCGTTTTCAATGGTCCGGATTTTAATGAAACTTTTCCAAGGAAATTAAAGTTAATTGTGATTGATCATAAACCTTTCGCAGATCCGGACCATTGAAAACACAATCCAACGGCTGAGATCAAAAGTCCAGACCTAACACTAAATCAGGGTGTCCTGACTTGATCCTCAGTGTGAGTGTGTGTAGTCATTTTTAAATGAGAAGGTCTTTATTTTAATTAAAATAAGGACCTCCCCATTTCTTCCAATTCCCATTCAAATTTCAATCCGAACCTTTCAATGTGTTCAGAACGTGATTTTAAGGGTACCTATGAGAAATCGGGAAAAAAAAAAAGACCAGGAAGGACTTCATCTGAGCAATTTTTGTTTGAACCGTTCAATAAAAAACATAAATATTGCCTTTTTTTTGGGGCCCGAAGCGCATGCTTCTCTCACTTATCCTCTAAGCCGTCCATGCGAATATAGCAACTCGGGCGTCATAGAGCCACTCTCACCCTTGTCCAAAAGCTTGGGCCGTTCATATCCAGCTTCTATTTTTAGAAAAGTCATTATTTATGAAGAAGCCATTGTTAATTACTGTCCGGGAATGCCTTTGTTCATCTATATCCCTTTACCCGAACAAACTCTATATAAATAATCACTCCACTATCCTCATTGTTTAATTGAACGGAAAGTTTTGTTAATATCTACTGTATATTACTAGTATATATTTAAGCAAAAGTGAAGTAAGTAGAGGATGCCCCTCGCCCTTCGTGTCCCTAGCTACATAGCTCCACCCTGGAGGTAGAGATTGGTTTGTTGGTTTAGCTCAACGCCTAGCCTCTTCTCGAGTAACGTTGGAGAGTAGACGAACTATGTGACCCGGCCCATGCATGATCAGTGATCACTCTACTAAATTTGCTTGAAGCAATGTTGTGAAAGATGTCTCCAATTTTAAACCCGTTTGAAATTCGTACGTAAGCCGTCATGACCCACTCGGCCGACGGCACCACGAATTAATCAGCAAATAGCCACTAGGTCCGTCTCCTTCACTATTATGGTAATTTCAATATGATTTGTATTTTAGAATTTTCCTAAATAAAAGGTGTGTATTTTTCCCCCCCTTTTATAGTCCTAAGAATTTATCTTGCGCGGTAGATACAAATTAATTCACAGCCCATTGTATTTTCTTTATGCGTAATAATTTCATTGTGAATCTTATCTTGTGAACGTAGGCTAACCATACACTGATAAACTATAGTACAACACATCCTTCATTCCGTGTCCTTATTTTGTTTCTTTCTTTCTTTCTTAATTTGAAATTAATTGTTGCACTCTCCATTTCACCATATGTACTTTTTGTCGACATTATTCAAGTAAATATACGATATTATTCTCGCATATAAGTTTGAAAAAGTACACTAATAAAAAGGGTATTATTATAGTTTTACATGAGTACATCAAGATAATAAAGAAAGCGCGAATATGTAGAAAAAGGACGGTGAAAATCACTCTTATTCTCGGTTTCATAATTTGTCATACAGAGAAGTAACTAGAGGTGCTGTTTTTCATGGATTGAAACCCTTTCTCTCCTTTCACCCCAATAGGCCAACAAATTAAAATTTTAGAATTTTTTTTTTCCAAGCTTATATACAAATTTTTCAAGGATTTTTCACCCATGTAACTTGCAAGGCCCAATCTCATAAAACTTTTCTAAATTAACTTGAAAAATTGGTACAATTAGTACGGATATTTGGAGTTGTGAAGGAGTCTAGGCACCCTCCCGCATCCCTTGTGTTTGCCACTGAATATATCCAAATTGGATCTCTTAATCGTGAGAAATTTTCGGTGCCTGGTCGGTATATCCCACGTGGTACTTACTCGGCACATCCGGACAATCCAATACAATTTTGGACAGCTCAGATTAAAACTCTCTCTCTCCTCTTACTCCAACACTTTCTCTCCTTTTTTTCTCTCTCTCCAAATTCGAGCCGTCCAAAAATGCAATGGACGGCTCGGATATGACGAGCGGACACCACGTGGTACCCACCGGGCACTGAAATTTTTTCCCTTGATCGTGCATGTCTAAAAAGTAAATTAGAGGTTGAACAATTTTTTTTTTTTTTTTTTGAGGTTGAATTGCTTTTTAATAGTACCATCAATTGAGTAGTTAACAACATTCTCTATCAAGATAAGGTTGCTATTATAGCAAAAGCAATGATTCCAAGCACATAATATGTGACAAATCACACCAGCACTTAAGCCACTCTAATAAGGTCAAAACTTAAAAAGAGTTTGCATTATTCATTTATTTTATTTATTCAGTGATTATAAGAAGCTTGAGCTGTCGTGCTGCTATTGGTTTACTTCACATGCATTGGTCTATTTGCAATCCATTACCAAACTCCATCGAATTAAAGTAATCTGATTATTTAAATTTCATCCCATTTAAACAAAGTCAAAAAGTCATCTTCAGTTGTGTTGATGACACCTAGAGCATCATCATCCAAACGACACAAAACAACAGAACCCATCTAGTCTCGAGGATCATCATCAGACAAATAACAGAAAAGAAAACATCATAAACACACAAAGCGTTTAAGCGGAAAACAAAATCGAGAAAACTCAAGAACAGAGCAATCAAGCAGAATACAAAAATATTCTGCCCTGACTAATCCCCCAGTACATCGGATCCACATATTTCAGGCAACTACTGACCTAAACGAGATATGAATATTTCCTGTAGCTCTCACAAGATCCAACTCTAGATTCCCCAAATACTACTACATATGGAAAAACCCTTAGATTTACTAGCCGGGTCAAAAACTACTACTAGTGGAACTAGTATACGGGTTGGATAACCAATTGTAAGTAATAAGTATCCAGCGGGTTACATTCGAGACACTGCTCCGGACACAAAGCGTGTTCCGCGCAGAGAAGTGAAGTGTTGTGCGTTAGTAATCTCTGTCATAAGAACAGGGAATCCAACATAAGAATATAGACTCATTGGAAGAACTGGATAATGATTAGGTAAGAGCCTGATTAGTTAAAGCTTAAAGAGCATGCTTTGAAAGAGTCGTGAAGATGTCGGGCAGGTGCAGCAATAGGTTGACTTTGGACATAGAGATAATTGACGGATTAGGATTTGTCGAAACCAATCATATGACTAAACTAAATTAAACTTCATGAACTTAACCTTAATGGCCGGTTGGAACAGATAAGGAGTCAACCTCAGATTTGTTTTCATGACACACTAACATCATCGTTATCATCATCTCATTAATTATGCCATTTTTTTTTTTGTAGTGGATGCATCACAAATTGACCACCCGAGGTGGTGGCCAAGATGGCAAATGTCATTGGGTATGGCTCTCGTGTGGTCATGGGTTTGAGGCATGCCGATGCCCTCTCGCTACTGTTTGACTCTCATGATCTGCCTATTGCCTTCATCGGCCTCGGTGGGGTGGTGCACATCTATAGGGACTTGCGTCTCCTCTACCCTCTTACTGAGGGGGCAAAAGATAAGAAAGTGTGGGGTGATCACTCTCCTATACTAGGCCTTAACTCTCTCAGATCTGGACTACTTGTCTCGTGGTTTGATCTACTAGCCCACTTCTCTCTCTATTGGTCACCGCACAAGTAGCAAACGGTTAGTGGGCGACGAGCACTCTGATGACTAAGTTCCAACTCTAGAAGAGAAAAACCAACCTTAGTAGGAGAGAAGAAAGCATACTTGGTAGGGTTTATCACTGTAGTATATATAGAGAAGTACCTGCTTTGGGGGCCAAGTTGTAGGGGGAGCATGCTCCACGTGTGCTGAGGTGACGTCACTGACCACCATTACCCTGCCTCGACGCAAAGCCAGGTTGTAGTCCACCCTTGAGCTTGTTGGCCGGCGCATTGTCGAGCTACGTGGTCACATCAGGTTGGACCCGTATGCTTCTACTGACAACCGCTGAAAGTCGTACCCTCGCTCAATAGGGGACCGCGCCACGTGTTGGTGTTGGGTGATGAAGCGTGGCCGGACCGAACATGTACTGTGCAGCGAGCTCATCGTTTACTGTTTGTCCATGCCACGCTACCGAACCAGAATGGTACCACATGGCCGAGCCGATCTGTTCCGTACTGGAGCACCTGAGGTTCACTGTGGTCTCTGGACATGACCCGGGCCTTGGCTCCGACCCGGATGTCCCCTAATCCGATAGGGAATCCCTATGCTCTTTATTCTTATCCGATACATGTAGTCTCAAGGGACCATGGGCCCAACGAGCCCATTGGGCTATGATTTATATTCCGGCCCACTACAGAAAGATACATGACAAATTGCAGCTTTCTCCATGTAGATGGATATATTAGTCAAACAAGTAATCCAAATTGTACTTCGTCTCCAAGAGTTTGGAAGAGCAGGAAACAATGAATTGAATCAGCGATTGATTGCGCAAAACCGAATAAATTCCAAAAGTAGACATGGATAGGGAATGAACAAAAATAGCATATTTTTTTCGAGACAAACGTGTTTTGTTTAAGTTGATACCAATAGGGGTTGAAATTCCTACGAGATACTCCAATCTGAAAATAACCACAAATACGAAAAGAACACAATACGAGGAACACACGGATATACGTGGAAAACCCCAAAAACGGGTAAAAACCACGGGAAGGAATCAAATACTATATTTAACTTGTGTGGTTACAATCGACCTTACTTCACAATTGGGACTCCTCACAATTGACCTAAGATGATTGCCGACTCCTCGTTCACCACACCCCGTATTTGATTGCCGCTGCCTTGACTCCTCAAGCCTTCCACAATACTTCGGAAATCCACCGAAGAAATAGCTCTGTAATTGTTGAACAAAAGTGTGAACACCGATTGGAGTTTTACTGTAGCGTCGGAAATTGCGTGAGCACCCCAATTAACAAAAAGAATCGCCTCTCATCTTTCAACCAAAAAGAACCCACGTTTCTTTTCTCTTGTCTACTGCCGCACGATACTCGGGTAACCTAGCTGCAAGGAAAAGCCCCCTTTTTATAATAATAGTCTTCCGATCGATCGGGGAATCGATCCGTCACTCCATCTGCTTTTACTTTATTCGGCTGCCACACTTGATTAGTTGGACCCGATGGATGCGAGTTTGATAAGCCGATCAATCCACTCAAAAAGAACACTCACTCTCAATTACAAATTATGATTCCTTCCACTCTAATCCTATACAGACTCACTACGCTTAAGAAATATTAAAATAAAATACATTAGAAAAACCGTTTTGTCAATGGAATTGCCAAACAAAAAATAGCGTCGCTTGAAGGAGCTAACAGTGTTCAAAAAAGCCGTCCGAACCGTAAAATCGGTCCGATCCGGATTGAACCGTCCTATTTGGTCTGGTTCTATGGTTCTACGGTCAGGTTATGGTTCCAAAAAAATAAGAACCGTTAATTTTGGTTCGGTTACTGGTTCACAATTAAAGAACTGTAGATAGAACCGGACCGGACCATTTAAAACTAATATATATATATATATATATATAAATAAATATACGTGTGTAATTTGGTAGGTTAATCTCTTTCTTGCTAAACTTACTTTATTTAGAGATGAAATCTTATTTGTTAGGAAAGTTTTTATTTTCTTCTTTTTCTATTCTAATAGATTACCTTCCTATTCTTTCAATTCATTTGCACCCTTATTTAGCGGATTAGTCTTTATAATTTCAATCTCACGTCTCTCTTTCTCGCACACCGAAGATAGATTTGGATGCTAATTGGATAGAATCGGAACCGGAGCCGAACCAAAACCGGACCAATTTTGCGGTTTGGTTCTGGTTAGGTTCCACTCATATATTGGTTAGGTTTTGGTTCCCAATTTCTTAGAACTGTTTGAAATGGTCCGGTTACTGGTTTTCTAGAGAACCGAACCAATCTGGACCGTGTACACCCCTAGATACCAATGTGCGATTAAAGTGATTTTTTTTGCTTAAGTGATGTACTTGACGAGCTGAAAATAAAAAGACCAGTTCGGATCCCTTTTTTGAGCCAGGATGTCTAGCCCCCATTCCAAAGTAAAGATAACCATTACCATCCACTACAAAACAGGTTGAAAACAAGTTCAATGTACAGCTCTACCAACTAGACAATGAGAATAACACATCACAAATCAGACCATAAATTTTCATGCTAATCGATCTAATTATGCAAGAGGAGAATATAATGAGTCAGTTGTATAACTTGTATCCCGTATCTCTCTTGTCGTAACCCTAGAACCGGCAAATATCCCTTTACATGGGAAACTCTATAGTATGAATTTGGTCGAAAATGACGAAAAATAACTAACAGGTAAGCCCTATTAATTGGGTCATGCCGGAAGCAAGCCAATTATAATCATAATCTGGGTTGCATCTGAGAAACACTAACGCCGGCATCTGCCATAAGCTCTGTGCAATGATATCACAATGCAACATTAGCATTTGCTGGCAATGAAACAAATAGTTTGGCTTCCAATTTGAACAGCCGACAAAATCTGGCTCCTGTTACATGAACCATGACACCATAACCATTATTCTTTTTATCATGAACCGCGACACGATTACTGCTATTCTTAGTAACAATATTTACTTATAACATATTTTTTCACGTGGTAGTTCAGGGGGAAAACAAACTCTTAACACTCTCATGATCCAGCCATTTAAACTATGTTGGGGGAGGCTCGAGGAATTGGAGGGTCTGTAGAATTTGAGGTTTCAAGTTTTTTGGGCTGGGATTTATGGGGGTAACCAGTGAATCTGGGAAAGATCATCGCCACTTTCTTGAGTGAGCAGTTGAAAGTTTTCATGAGGGATAAATAAAGAGGCAAGTAGGAGAGTCCGAAGATGGTGACCGGGAGTAATGAAGCAGTGTATAGGGCAACTTTCGTCCACTCCTGCCTCTTGTTCATCATAAGGATCACAGTCGCGGCAAATGCAAACATCATCATTGACACCGATAAAATCAGAAGCGTAACACCTAGCATTAGGATTTGCGGAAGAGACTGCTTGAAGTCTTTTAAGCGAAATGGGGATGTGAGGATTCGAAGGAAAACAACCACTGATGTCAAAGCAAATGTAAGGGAAAGGACATCAGTCAAGGTGAAAAAAAAAAAAGAAAGGTCGGTTGAGGAGGATTGGGAAACCGGTACTCTGGTTGGGACCTCCCGGTATTGTGTAGGCTGCAGCAAAGGCCACTGTGGTGATGAGCACCGCCACAAGGGAGCAGTGTTCCGCTGTACGTTGGAGCCATTCTTTGGCTTTTTGGCGAAGAGGTTCATTCTCCTCACCAAACAGCTTTTGAGCAGTCTTCTTGTCTTTGTTGAGTGTATTTAGTAAACTGCCAGGGCATATTTCCCACACGCGCTGCAAATTAAGCAAACATAAAGCTCCTACCTTAAGAAAAACTGTTTTCAGATAGATTGAAGCAATCAAGAGCCAGTTTGAATTGAGCATGAATTTTAAAGGGCTAGCACTCACCTCATACAAGGGCAAGTTCTCTTGCAATTCGAAAGCAGGGCTTCGCAGCTCGGGAGCAATACGATCTTCTGTCTTCTCTCCAACCATATGTAGAATGGTGTTGGACTTCTCGTCGACCTTTCGCTCCAGCGGCTTCACCAACAGCCCCATTTGCTCCACAAGATCAAGAACCTCCATTTGGCGGTACTTTATTGCTACGTGCAGAATAGTTCTGCCCTGATGATCAATGTGTTCAACTGCCCAGGGGTACACTTCGAGTATTTCCTTAACTATCTCCAAACAGCCATTCTTGGTCGCCAAAAACAATGGCGTTTCGGCAATTACAGCACTTCGTACCGGTTTCTGCTCGTTCTCTTTCTTCTCAGAGGGATCCGAGGAGGAATCTTTCATCTCATAGCGATGGTGCTTCGGGGGCTTCCGGTTTTCCACGGCTTTAGTTTTTATCCATGATCTATCTTCTTTTATCAAGAACTTGGCAAGCTTCACAGCCCATTCATATGTTTCCCTCTCCTCCTGGAATGTTTCCCAATAAGGCACTCTCCAACACCCAGCTGCAACTTACCACAACTCTAAATGATTATTAATACACGATCTAATTAGGCATCTCAATGGAATGGATTTGAGATGGGTCTGTGATGTAAATCCATAACATGAAAAAAAATGTATGGACTTTCAGCATGTTAGGAATGGATTGGATCCCCTATGTACTGGACCTACTGGTTGTGTTCTTTAACTGCTTTTGTGTGCAAAGAAAAAAGGACAATCCGATCAGGTTTGGTGTCAAATGCACATAAGATGGATTTCTCTGAAAGGACTCGCATCACTTATATTTGGAAATGTAAGTAGAACTACCATCTGCATCTCACCTCCAGGGTCAAAGGTATTGAACATACACCTAAGGACCCAAGACACATAGAAGACACAACAAGGATATTGAACATACACCTAAGGACCCAAGACACATATAAGACACGAAAGGACACGCGAATACATTATTCTCTGAATATAGGTCACGGACATGTTGAGGATATATCCAATTATATGTGTATGTGAATATATCACCATAAGTACACGTTCAAAAGCATATAAAGTTACAATAAGTAATGAAGAATCTAGTTGACATGGGACTCGAAATATAGAAATCCTTAACAAATTCCAATTGACTTTAAGATATATGGTAGAGGTGGCAATCCTAACCCATATTTTTTTAACCCGCCCAATCCGCCCACTTATAACCCAACCCAACCCGCCCATATTATATAATGGGTTAATATGGGTTGAACCCAAATCAACCCATATTTATATGGGTTTAAGTGGGTTAAAACTGGGTTCAATATGGGTTGAAACTAAAGATCCAAAAGGGAATCTAAATTCCCGTAAGCTTCGGACTGGATGCATAACTTTTCTCTTCTCTCCACTTTTCTCTTTTCCCGTTCTTTTACTCCCCAGGAAGAATTTTCAACTTTTTTTTAGAAAATGGGGTCACATTTTTACTAGCCAAACATTTTTTTTTTTTTTTGGGTCAAACGAAATGAAACCAACAAAACTTTTACAAATCACACAGGCACACACACTTATTCAATTATTCTCTTCGTATTCCCAAAATATTGTGCATTTGTTAATTTTGCGTCAATTTTTAGTGATTTTTTAATTTGTCTCGTTGAGAGGAATCCAAAAATATTATTTATCATCAGGATAGCACGTCAATTTCAGCCGATAATAAACTTAAATTGAGATATCGTATTATTAGATAGAGACAAGTTTGAATGTCTCATAACAATTATAATTTTCACCTTGTAACATTATTATTTTTGACAAGCAGTCTTCTTTCACTTCAATCAAATTCCCTTACCATTTTTTTTTGTCTCTCTCTCTCTCTAAGACTTTTTGAAAGAACTAAACTAAAACAAATCTGTATTTGGCAAGTTAAAATGGCCTTTTTTTTTTTTGTCTTTAATCAAGATTTTTTCATATTTGATAATTTTGCGCTAAATTTTTGTGAATTAGTGATTTGCCTTTATTCAAAAAATTATGAGTTTCGATAATAATTTTTTACTTTTTCGACTTATTTCGTTGAGACGAATTAGTAAGTTTTAAGCTTTATTGTTTTCCGTCCTTAGTAAATTTACAAGCAGAGCTCCAAGAATATAAATAAATAACACCAAAAAACAAGGGAAATAGAAAATAACCTTGGAAAACAATTCATTGTCACCATCATCATTCCAACCGCCATTATCGTCACCCATATTCGACGAAAAGCTAAAAAAAACGTTAATGAAAAGTAAAAAAATAGGGAAAACAGGGACCGGGGAGAAGAGAAAGTTTAAAAAAAAAAAGGGGAAAACAGGGACGGGGGAGAAGAGGGAAAAAAAAAAAAAAGAGGGAAAACGGGGATGGCGAGAAGAGAAGGGAAAAAAGAAAAGAAAAAAAAAAAAAAGAAGAGGAAAACGGGTCGGGTTGGGCGGGTTTGGGTTTGGCTTGACCCATATTCGACCCAACCCGTTTCAACCCGTTTACTATTTGACCCACATTTGACCCGCCCATATTTGACCCATGGCCCGTTTCAACCCGCCCATTTGCCACCTCTAATATATGGTATGTATAACTTGGAAAGATTACTACTTTTTCCATAGTGATATGTCAAATTTCGATATCTTTGGTAGGCACAACTTAGCAAGCGCCCAAGTATCATCACATGTTTATTTCTTAGCCATAGACACCAAAGAAGAGTAGAACATAATGCACAAAGAGTGTTGGATATGTGTCCGAATTAAGATTTTGATTTTTAGTTATGGACACAAAAAGAGAGAGTAAGGGATACGTGTCCGAGGAGTGTTTGTGTCTGGCATGTGTCAGATGCAAACACACAACCTTCTTGTAAGTGTTCGTGCTTCTCAATGTACTCGGCGCTAGTCGGGTGGTCGGCCACCTTCGAGCGATTAATCAGATTAATTGACAATTAATCGGTGCATATTAATTAGTAATTGGCGATTAATTGTTACTCAGATAGGCCCCGCTAGCTATTAATCGGTGATTAATCGCCGATTAATTCCTTGTTTTAAACACTGGTGCTTTCTAGTTAAGGACAAATGTATCCTCACGATGACAATTCTAGTACGCATGTTACTGGCCATGACTTGTATTCAAGCACTGGCCTATACCTATACAAAAACAAAACAGAAAAATATTGGTATATATGGATACTAGTAATTGTCTGCCCTAGAGGTACGGCGCAATACTTTCTAAACATAGTCTAAATGAAGTATCAAATCCCATTTTTTTGAAGTTTTTTAGTGTGTAGATACAACGATTCTTTTTAATGCCATCTTACATGAGGTGAATTCCGCATATGCGTATGGTTCCACCTCATGCGAGAGAAGCATTACAAATAACTGTGAATTAGAAAAAATTTCTTTCTCCCAACAAAAATCTACTTCTCGGAAATTTTCATTTTAAGAATAAGCTTCAAACATGGACCATCTAACCAAGTTCATAAAATAGTCTAACACAACAAATGTTACCAAATCTGTTTAATTCCGTTAGTTGCATTCAGGGATAGCATAAGAGATATATTAAGAATGTATAATCATACGGGATTTCAACTCGAATTCAATTTTTTGAATGTCCACTAACTCAAAAGTGACATCCTTATCGCACTTGTTTCTTTAACTCACCTAGAAAAATAGAAAAGAAAAATAGTTCTAAGATTACATATAACCAAGTAAAGAGTAGAGTTTGAAACTATGTCTATCCAAAAGGCTCCAACAAAAAACCTACAATCTTCAATTCGAGACAGATCATGAAACTCCAAATTATCTAAACCAGCAGCTCAAGTTGTATTGAACAACAATTTTGTTATCTTACCTATTAGTTAAAAAGAAAAAGAATTTGATGAGAAGAATTACCATTGGCCGTAAAGAATTACTTCTGGCAGCGAAGAATTACTCATAGCCGCAAAATATTACTCCTGGCCGTGAAGAATTACTCTTGGCCGCATCAAATTGCTATTGGCCGCATTGAATTATATTTAGCCGCATCGAATTGCACTTGGCCTCATCGAATTGCTTATGGTCTCGCAATTCTTTGCGGCCAAGAGCAATTCAATGCGGCCAGATTCAATTCGATGCGGTCAAGTGCATTTCAATGCGGCCAAGTGCAATTCGATGCGGCCAAAAGTAATTCTCGGCCAAGAGTAATTCATTGCGGCCAGGAGTAATTCTTTGCGGCCAAGATTACTTCTTTGCAGCCAAATGTAATTTTTTGCGGCAAAGAGTAATTCATTGTGGCCAGAAGTAACTTTTTGAGGCTAGGAGTAATTTTTTGCGGTCAAGAGTAATTTTTTGTGAACTTCTAATCTCAACCATTGGGTTGTTTAATGGTTGAGATGGAGTGTCTTTTTTTGTGTCCCCGTAACACTTCCCTATATATATATTCTCCAAAATAGAATAGAATGTTAAAAGTTTTGGTATTCTTTTCTCTCTCTTTTTTTTTTGAAAAATGAAAGAGACTAATGTACAGTTGTTGTTAGGAGTAAATAAACCCATATGGCAATTGTGTAATATGTGCAAAAAAGTGTGAGCACTTTACTAAAAGGAGGAGAATGAGCCTAAAGTATGGATCAAAGTAATCATCCATTGCAACAACTTATCTTTTGTTACGTATAGATGTGCCTTATACTCTTGTGTTATGTACTATAGATAATTAAGTTAAATAAGAAAATTAACTCCAATACGAAAACACAGACACATGTATATTTTCGTTGGCTTTCAACTTTCAACCCGATGAAGGAGAAGATGAAAAATAACCAAATATATAATTAATCAGTTTTTTCCCCTCAATCACTCAACCAACTAAATATTTAGCAATCTGAACATATTTTAAAAATGTGAGGATATATATATATATACTCCCTCCGTCCCATTTTTATAGTCCATTTTAGTTTTTCGTGCCGTTCTTTCAACGCTTATATCTTCCAATATGAATCTTCAAAAATATGCAATATAGATCTTGTTTGATAGTTCTCGATTAGATCTATAATACAAAGTTTTCAAAATTATGAAAAACATTATAGATTGAGAGATATAAGCGTTGAAAGAACGACACGAAAAACGAAAATGGACAATAAAAATGGGACGGAGGGAGTATAAATCTTAAAGTAAGGACCTTAAAATGAGAACCCTATATGCGGACCTCCCATTTCTCGCCTTTCCCGATCGGATTTCGAAGATTCGAGATGCTCAATGTGTTCAGAACGTGATTTTAGGGGTACTCGCGAGAAATCGGCAAAAAAAATGCCCGGGAAGGGCTTGATTTGAGCAGTTTTTATTTGAACCGTTAGATAAAAAACAAACAAAAACTGCTACGTGAAGCCCTTCCCGATCTTTTTTTTTGCTGATTTCTCGCGAGTACCATTAAAATTACGTTTTGAACACAATGAGCGGCACGGATCATCGAAATTCGATGGAGAAAGGGAGGTCCGCATTTTATTAAAATAAGGTAGTACTTATAAGAAGGGGACTCATATACATATATAGAGAGTCCCCTTCTTTTATATATATATACATATATATATATATACACACATATATATATATATACACACATATATATACACATATATATATACACACATATATATATACACATATATATATATAAGGGATCCCGCACGGGCTTACCGTGCAGGATTCCCCTTTTCCGATCGAATTGCGATGATCTGAGCTCTCAAAGTAATCAGAACGTGATTTTAAGGGTACCCGCGAGAAATCAACAAAAAAATGATCTGGAAGGGCTTGATCCGAACAGTTTTTTATTGAAAGGTTTTTTATTGATCCGAACAATTTTTTATATACAAAAATTTTCACATGCGGACTTCTTAAAATGCGGACTCTCCATTTTCCAATCGAATTTCAATGATCCGAGATGTTCAATGTGTTCATAACGTAATTTTAAGGGTATCCATGAGAAATCAGCAAAAAAAAAAGGACCGGAAAGGGCTTGGTTTGAGCTGTTTTTTTGAACCGTTCAATAAAAAATTATTCGGATGAAACCCTTTGCAGTCATAATTCGATAGGAGAAATGGGGAGGTCCGCATTTTAGTTAAAAATTGGAATCCGGTTTAGAATTAATGAGAGGGGGGGGGGGGGGGGGGGGAGGGGAGAGAGAAGTATAGAAAATTTGAAAACAATGATTCAGAATAAGAATAGGAAATATTAATTTTAATTAGTTTTTTCTTTCATCCTTCTTCCAAACATTAATTTCTAGTCGTACTATCTGTAAATCTTAGTTATAAAATAAATATGTACAAATCAGAGGGTCCAAAATATAGAAAATTAAAAAATCACTGCTCCGTATTAATTATATAGACATGTACGTAACTATACATATATAAAATGTAAGAATGTTCCCAGATGTGTGCTATTTCGGCATAGAGAGCTTTGAATAAGAGTGTAGACATGCAATATACAACCAACAGTATATGTATAAATACGTGAAAAATCCATTGATGGGTTGAGGATAGCCTGCCATACGTAAAACTCTTAACACATATGTCCCATATATTACCTTTTGTCTGAGTTATATCTTCAGTATCAGTTGACTCAGCTGAAAAGCAACCAACTCTTCGGTCAGAAAACAGGTGGAAACGCAATGTGTTCACAAAAATAGTTAAATATGAGTTTATATATATACTAGTATAAGTTATCCAAATTACAAAACGAAAAGGACTTTTGTTAAATATAAAGTCAAAGAGAAGTATCATACGAGAGCACAGGAGACGTTTAAGGAATCCCCCACCACCTCTACTTTTGAAAGCCAATGAGTTGCACCAGTATCAGAGATAGCTCGGGGAACTGGATCCTAGGCTTTTATGGCAAATCAACCCGCACCAGCAGCTTGGAAGTAGAGATATGGGCTATTTACAGAGGCCTCACGATCATTTTGAAAAAAGGCATGTCAAATGTTACCATAGAGTCAGATTCGAGCATGACAGTTGATTTTTGCAATGAAGGATCACCGGTTGATCACCCCCACCGTCACATAGTGGAAGAAGCTCGAAGAATTGCTACCCGGACAAATTCATCCGTTGTCCACATCTATCGGCAAGCCAACCAAACTGCCGATTGCCTGGCCAGACTTGGATCGCAGCAGGATCAAAATTTAGTAGTCTCTAGCTCCATTCCTTTTGCAGCTAGGGAATTCGCTTTGGCCGATGCCATGGGTGTTGGTCATCTTAGGATTTAGTCTACGACTCTTGTAGTCTTTTTGTACCTTTATGTATGCCATCTATCTGGCTTGTTGACCTTGTTCGTCTAAGTTAATGCATAATTTTCCGCTTGACCAAAAAAAAAGAAGAAAGCCAATGAGTTGCACGCGAAAAGCTGGAGAGCAGTCATCCCATCATTGTCTCGTTCATCGACTAAATGTTTATACCTTGTCGCAATAAAAAGGGCTAGATCTGTTCACATCTCACAGCAAGAAAACAAAATTTAAAGCTAATCTAACTGATTTTTAATTTCATCTGAACAGATGAGAACATTACTATATACGTACCAAAACTTCCGATGACAACAGCCGTGTGAAGCACAGTGGTCTTGTTCTTCCTGTGATAATATACCTCCGGATCTGCTTCCAAGTCTCCCTCCTGATCAGTTGTCTGCTTTTGCTTTTTGTCAAGAAACTTGAACATGTCCATCCTGCCAAATGCTACTGACCGGTAAAGAGGTGTTACGTCAAAGTTGTTGCGGATATTCAACAACTCGGGTGCCTTGATAAGCATTTCCTTGGCAGCTTCGACTAACTTGTCTGAAATGGAAGCCTCATGGAGGATGGTGTTTCCGACTTTGTTTTGATGCGTCAGTTTGTCAAGTTGATCATCGGAGACCATTTTGAGCAATTCATGAACCAAGTCAACTCGTTTACATGATGTGGCCACGTGGAGGACTGTGTCATTGTGTATGGTTACCACCTGAAATGGACCATCTTGAAAATTCTGGCATAGTTCAAGCACCCTCTCGCTCTTCCCCTGCACTAGTGCTATGTATAGTTCCCTGCTGTCCTCATCTACAGTAATTTCAGCCATGGGAGAAAGGGGGGGTTTGGTGTTTTGGATCAATGCAAGTCTCTCTCTCTCTCTCTCTCTCTCTCTCTCTCTCTCTCTCTCTCCTTCCTTGGGGGTGCGTGTTTGTGCATAACAGCTTAGGGATTTATATAGTTTTTCTGCAATTTTCAGTTTCGTTGTGGATTTGGCCTAGCGATTATCTGATCTCTTACAAACCATGTGGTCAAGTTCCTAACTTTGGCAGTAAGTCAAGAATAAGGAACCAAGCACAGTACAAAAATACGTGGGGCCGTTCGGCTAAATAAGCTAAGTGGCTTATTTTTTTTTATCCTTATTCAATTTTTTTTTCCGCATATGTTAGTTTTTCGTCAATTTTTTTGGAATTATTGCTTCGTCATGACGAAAAGAATCTAAAAAGTAAAAAATTACGATCAAAACCTAATTTTTTTGAATAAAGACAAAAATATGTCAATAAGCCAATTTTTTCGTCTTTATTAAAAAAATTGAATTTCGATCGTAATTTTTTACTTTTTAGATTCCTCTTGTTGTGAAAAAATAATAATCCCCAAAAAATTGACAAAAAACTAATAAATGCAATTTTTTTTTGAAAAAGAACAAAAAAAATAAATCAAATGACTTATTTAGCCGAACGCCAACGTAGCAGTGTTGTCTTGTTTACTTTCTAACTTCTAAAAACATGGCTTTGGTGGGTACTACGATAAAGAATGAATAAAGTACCTTTCTTCCAGCATGAGCAACTTCTATCTTTACACAATTGTGAGAATTTCATGCTTTGTGTTGCAATTACGATCTTAACTAGAGGTGACAATTTCAACCAATATTTTTTAATCCGTCTAAATCCGCCCACTTATAATCCAACCCAACCCGCCCATATTGTATAATGGGTTTATATGGGTTCAACCCATATAAGCCCATATTTTTATGGGTTTAGATGGGTTAAAAATGGGTCCAATATGGGTTAGAACTAAAAGACCCATGCTCAAGTGTTAATTACTGTTTAAGCTGAAAATCCTCGCCTACCAAATTCGGTTTTCATTATTTACTTCTATCAAATTTATCCCCGATCATCAGAAATTCTCTCTCTCTCTCTCTCTCCTCCTCCTCCTCTCTCACTCTCTCTCTCTCTCTCTCTCTCCATTTCAAAGACTTTTTTTAAAGAATTAAATTGAAACAAATCTCTCTCTCTCTCTCCATTTCAAAGACTTTTTTAAAGAATTAAACTGAAACAAATCTGGATTTGACAAGTCAAAATGACATTTTTTTTTTGTCTTTAATCAAGATTTTTTCATATTTAATAATTTTGTATCATACTTTTGAGTCTTTTTAATTCGTCTTGTCAAGAGAAATCGAAAACGTAAAAAATTTTGATCGAAACTTATAACTTTTTAAAAAGACAAAACCAATAAACATTGACGAAGAAATGAAGGAGCTAACCGACAAGGAAAAACTGAAGCTCTGAAAAATTAGACCAATTAGTTACTACTAGCTTTTCGGATAAATTGAGAGTGATTTATTATTACTCCATTTTTTTTCATTTGTTAGTTTTACGTCAAATTTTTGTAACATATTGATTTGTTGCGATCAAAGGAACCGAAAGATACAAGTCACAAAAAAATTGAATTTTAATCATAAAATTTTACTTAGTTTTGAGTTCGAAATTAGACGTCTAGATTAAGACTGACTAAATCTTAAAAAAATTGAGTTTTAATCCTACTCTCTGTAACGCCCCGCTTTTTCGGGGGTAAAATAAAATAATTCTTTAGGAAAATTTTGCTAAATAAATATGATTTTCCAAAATAAAATTTAAATATTACAAACTCCAGATAGATTTGGTGATTCAAAATACATTAACTTCAGAGCTGACTCTAGGCTTGACACGAATCCCGAGCATACTTGATCTCTATTCCTGATGTTCTTTCCACGTTGAACTGCACCATCATTTAATCCTGCGCCCTCTGGCAAATTGATCACCGAAGCAAACGATTTGCCAGGATACAGACGTATCCGTGAGTGATAAATCACCCAGTAAAATAATCCAACCCAACCACCCCTCTTACTTTACAACTAGCAGGCAGCAGAATAATATGATAGAATGATACGAGAAAGTAAAACAGAGATTATGCACATAAATCAATTCATTACTATCCATTAACCTATCATGTAATCTAAGATCTCCTCCGCGGGATCTTTCCTCCCCAACCGCTAGCCATGCTCGGTCCCATGAGGTCACTTCCCTTTGCTGTCGCAGATGCACCTAAGTTATGTACCGAGCGTGCATCCCAATAACTACAACAAGGGGAAAGCTTATCATGCCTGAATCACAACTAGGGTTCGCCTATCTTATATACCACTTTCACAATCATCACAATCATCACTGGACTCTCGCCAGTTTCAATTCATCACTGGACTCTCGCCAGTTTCAATTCATCATTGGACTCTCGCCAATTTCAGTTTCATCACAAATCTCATCACATCTCAAATTCTCGCCTGCAGGCATTCTAGAAATAAAAACTTTCCATTTCATCCATTACTTAGCATCGTCTAATATGAACTCTATTCGCATACCACCCCATGTCTCTAGGGTCCAATCTAATATATAAATCAAGAATTGGTGCAATATACAATTAAATCAAATAACAATTAAAACAAATAACCAACAGTGCAATCACGTAACCTTTTATGAATGGGCCGTTGCCCTTATTCTCGTATGGCCACAATGTCAATAATGAAGTAAAACTTTTATAAAAATTATAATAAAATATTTTCTAGGCTCTTATGAATTATTTCTAATTAAATAGTTTAATTAAAAGCTAATTAAATGCATTAATTAGATAAAAAATATTAGAATAATTAATCATGACCTAATAAGAGTCCTAAATGTCCTATATAATCAGTTGAATATCAAAAGTTGAGTTCGGAGGGTCGAATAATTAAATTATATGAAAACGTTAATTAAAAAGACCGAAAGTGAAGTAAATAGATAATAAATAATTAATTATAAAAATAAATGTTGAGACTGACATAATTTCATATTTGGACAGTGAGGAGTCTAAATAAAACTACTCGGATATTAATAATAATGTTTATAATGTCGTAAAGTAATTTTGATTGGAATTACTTTAAAAATAATAATAAATAGTGAATAAAATAAAATAAATATTTAATTTGACAAGTTACTGTAATTGAGATGCAAGGAGTCTAAAAAAAATTAGTTGAGTGTTAAAACACTAGTTTAAAGGTCGTAACTAATTTTTGTTTATAAACTTTGAACGATAACTAACAAATAATTTAATAAATAGATAATTAAATAAAAAAAATATGACATTGACAAGTTATAATCTTTGGGGTGTGAAAAGTCTAGGAAAAATAGTTCGGGGGTCGAAAATCAAATTTAGAAGGTCGCAAAACGATTTCGAACCAAAACAGAACCTGCCGCAAGGTTTGACCGAGTCAACCTCGCGGCTGAGCAACTTACCGCAAAGTCAGACCTGGTTCTTGCGGCCCGAACCTTGCGGCCGTAAGGTTGATGTCAGATTCGATTTTTTTGTTGTTTTGGCTCGGTTTTGATGCATGGGTCCATTCGGGGCATTGGGTTAAGCATAATAACAATTAATATACTTAGAGGAATGTTTGGATGGGATTATAATATCTCGATTGGATCGAATTGATCCACAAACCGAAACTTGAATTTTTTGGACGGAGACTTCGGTTTCTTCGATCGGGAGACCTTGGGTCCGAATTGGATGATGTTTAGGGATGCTTGGGGTTGGGAAAACAATTTGGAACGGTCAATTTGGGTTTTGGTTGGGCGTCGATACAAAACCCACTTTTCTCTCTCTCACTTTCTCTCTCTAAAACTCCATTGATTGGAGCTCCAATTTGCCCACGGTTTTCTCTCGTTTTTGACTCGGAGGAGCGTGTGTAGAATGGTGGTATGTTTGTGGGTCGGATTTGTGTGGTATATATAGGAGAATTTTGAGAGTTTTGATTAAAATTGGATTTAAAGAAGTTGTATTCTATAGGGCTTCGTAATGGACGAATTTGGGACGAGATAGACGGAGGGAGGAAGTAGAAATTGAGTAGGAGGAGGAGAGATGACAGAAGTTGAATGCATGCAATTAACAAAAATTAAAAGTAAGATAATTAAGACTAAAATAATTTATTGGTATATATCTACTAGATAGATTATAATTAAGATAATTATTACAACTAATACTTTTTAAATGATATTATTAATTATAAAAGTACGGGTCGTTACAGTTATAAGTTGAATTAAAATTTTGCTAAACTAATTTTAGTCACGAAAAAATAATCTAGGTTTTTGTTTAATCTAATAACACTTTTAAATAATTAATCAATTACTATTGATAAAAAAAATATAGTTTCTTTATAAAAAAAATAGGGCAAAAATTCGGGTCGTTACACTCTCTCTCTCTCCTATTCTTTCTTTCTGTCTTTCTTTCTTCCACAGAACAAACCCAAATACTACAACACTTCGCAAACGTTAATTACTTCACAATTCTCAAAAAAACGAAGTAGTAAAACAGAATCATGTAATTCTAGACCTACATTTCCCGCTTTTTTCTTTTCCTTTCTGTTTTTCGTAATAAGGAGAAACAGAGCGTCATATGCTAGTTCCTGTCTTCACCTCCTCCGTGGAATTTCTGTTAGGAATTAGTACTGAGGCCTTTTTATTCAAAAAAATTGAGTTTTAATCATAAAATTTTATTTTTTTGAATCCCTTTATCGAGACAAATCAAAGAGGGGAAGGCAAACCACACACACACCCACAAAAAAAAAAAGGAAAATAGGTTGGGCGGGTTTAGGTTTGGCTTGACCCATATTCGACCCGACCCGTTTCAACCCGCCCAAACCCGCCCGAACTCGCCCGTTTGCCACCTCTAATCTTAACTCATATGATTGGCATCCCAATAGTTCATGTGATTCAGAGCAAAAAGTGAATGTCATTCCTAAAACTTTAAATGACAGGAAAAAAGGAAAATCACAGAGACATTAATGTACAGTTGTTAAGAGTAAATAAACCCACACGACAATTGTGTAATATGTACAAAAAAGTGTGAGCACTTTACTAAAAGGAGGAGAACGAGCCTAAACTATTGGATCAAAGTAATTATCCATTAGAACAACTTATCTTTTGTTAATTATGAATGTGCCATACACAATTGTGTTATGTACCGTAGAAAATTAAGTTAAATAAGAAAATTAACTCCAATGCAGGAACACAGACACACACACACACACACACACATATATATATATATTCGTTGGCTTTCAACTTTCAACCCGATAAAGAAGAAGATGAAAAATAACCAAATATATAGTAATTAATCAGTTTTTTCCCTTTAATCACTCAACCAACTAAACATTTAGCACTCTGAACATATTTCAATATACGGAAATTTTCACACGCGGACCTCTTTAAATGCGAACTCAACTTTCCCGATAGAATTTTTGTGATCCGAGCCACTCAATGTTTTCAGAACGTGATTTAAGGATACACACAAGAAATCGGCAAAAAAAATGACCGAAAATGGCTTAATTTGAGCAAATTTTTTTGAACCGTTAAATAAAATACTATTCGGATGAAGCCATTCCCAGTCATTTTTTTTGCTAATTTCTTGTGGGTTTCCTTAAAATTACGTTCTGATCATATTAATCGACTCGGATCATCAAAATTCGATTAGGAAATGAGAGAAATGGGGAGGTCCACATTTTAACCCCTTCACGGAAGATGGACTATATATATGTATATATATATATATATAGAGAGAGAGAGAGAGAGAGAGAGAGAGAGAGAGAGAGAGAGAGAGAAATGTTAGAATAGTAAAGAAAATTCGAAAACAATGATTCAGAATAAGATACGTAAATCTTACATAGTCTTACGATACGTCAATAAGATATGTATATATATATCTTACCTTTTCTTTCATCCTACTTCCAAATAGTCATTCTTTCCAAGTATATTTCTAGTCTTACGATACGTAAATCTTACCTTTATAAAATATTTACAAATCCAAAATATAGAGAATTCAAAACCGTTGCTCCATATTATATAGACATGTATGTAACTATACGTATATAGAATGTAAGAATGTTCCCAGATGTGTGCTATTTCGGCCTAGAGAGCTTTGGATAAGAGTGTAGACAATATACAACCAACAGTATATGTATAAATACTTGAAAAATCCATTGATGGAGGGTTGAGGATAGCCCGCTATACGTAAAACTCTTAACACATATGTCCCATTACCTTTTGTCTGAGTTATATCTTTAGACTCAGCTTAAAAGCAACCAATTCTTCTGTCAGAAAACAGGTGGGAACGCAACGTGTTGACAAAAATAGTTGAACAAGCAAGGTTGCAAATGCATGCATACTAAAATGGATTTTGATTTTCGTGTTCCACTTTTTACCGATGGCGCTCTACTTTGTTGATGAAGTTACTAGTAATTTCACGTAAAAAATGGAGCGCTATTAGTAAAAAATGAAATGCAAAAATCAATTTTATCCCATTATACCTTCGCCGGCAGCAGTAGACGTTTCTTTAGTTAAGACACCTGAAAAGCAACCAGTATGTTTTTACTTTCTGATACAGTACATGCTGGAAAAGATGAATTTATATATTTCATCCGTCTCTTTTTAAGTGTCCTGCTTCGTAACTCCAACTTATTAAAAAGACATCATCATTATACTTTTCACATCAATTTTTCCTCTACTTTCCCTACTTACCCATCATCATTACATTTTTACGCACTAACTTTTCAAAATGAAATCTATTTTTAGGGACAAAATAGATAATATACCAACTTTTACCCACTAACTTTACAAAATGGACACTTATTAAGAGACAACTCAAAATAAAATACTGAACTCTAAATAAGGGACGGAGAGAGTATAAGTCATCCAAATTACAAAACGAAAAGGACTTTTGTTAAATATGAAATTAATCAAAGAGAAGTATCATACGAGAGCAGAGGAGACGTTTAAGGAACCCCCCACCACCTCTACTTTTGAAAGCCGAGTTGCACGCGAGAAGCTGGAGAGCAGACATCCCATCATTGTCTTGTTCATCGACTAAATGCTCATACCTTGTCGCAATAAAAAGGGCTAGATCTGTTCACATCTCACAGCAAGAAAACAAATTTTAAAGCTAATCTTACTGATTTTTAATTTCATCACAACAGATGAGAACATTACTATATACGTACCAAAACTTCCGATGACAACAGCCGTGTGAAGCACAGTGGTCTTGTTCTTCCTGTGATAATATACCTCGGGATCTGATTCCAAGTCTCCCTCCTGACCAGTTGTCTGGTTTTGTCTTCTGATTAAATCGTCATTTGTCTTCTGATTGAATCGTCAAGAAACTTGAACATGTCCATCCTGCCAAATTTTACTGACCGGTAAAGAGGTGTAACGTCAAAGTTGTTGCGGATATTCAACAACTCGGGTGCCTTAATAAGCATTTCCTTGGCAGCTTGGACTAACTTGTCTGAAGTGGAAGCCTCATGGAGGATGGTGTTTCCGACTTTGTTTTGATGGGTCAGTTTGTCAAGTTGATCATAGGAGACCCTTTTGAGCAATTCATGAACCAAGTCAACTCGTTTACATGATGTGGCCACGTGGAGGACCGTGTCATTGTGTATGGTTACCACCTGAAATGGACCATCTGGAAAATTCTGGCATAGTTCAAGCACCCTCTCGCTCTTCCCCTGCACTAGTGCTATGTATAGTTCCCTGCTGTCCTCATCTACAGCAATTTCATCCATGGGAGAAAGGGGGGGTTGGGTGTCGCAACGGTTTTAGATCAATGCAAGTATCTCTCTCTCTCTCTCTCTCTCTCTCTCTCTCCCTCCCTCCTTTGGGGGTGCGTGTGTGTGCATATCAGCTTAGGGATTTACACAGCTTTTCTGCAATTTTCAGTTTCATAGTCGATTTGGCCTAGCAATTATCTGATCAAGTACCCTACACACATTGGATGCCGTTGATTTCTGCTAGGGCCCCCTCGTTTTTTTTTTTATAGAATTTTTGGACGGCTCGAATCCGCTGTCCAGTGGCCTGAGACGGCCCGGTGTGGCTGTTGGTACGATTTCGATAGGGGACCGGTCGGTCCCTATAGCTTTATTGCTTATGTTATTAAACATCTCAGTTCAGTGTTGTCCTGTTACTTTCTCTAACTTCTAAAAACTGTCTTAATTTGGTGGGCACTACGATAAGAATCAAGTACCATTCTTCCAGAATAAGCAATTGCTATCTTTAAACAATTGTGAGGATTTCATGCTTTGCGTTGCAATTACGATCTTAAAAACTCATATGATTGGCATCCCAAAAAGTTCATGTGATTCAGAGCAAAAAGTGAATGCCATTCCTAAAACTTTAAATGACAGGAAAAAGGGAAAATATGAGGACATAGCAGGTGGAACAAGTAAAAACTAGTTAGTCAAACAAACTCGAAACATGTGTGGGAGGGAGGGCTTTGGATTACGCTATCTGAATGTAAAATCTGACTTTCACACTACAACCTATGAGAAAACAAATTAACTCCATCCCAGTCTGTTTCCCACAAAAAAGTGCAAAAACCAAATGGTTGGAGTTGCGGGTGTGCTAGGATTAGAATTCAGTCCAAACTGTATTTCAAGGCCTTCGTGTCTCGAAAATCTGACTTCTTTTGAGCGTTTGTGCTAGGCCCAATCGGTAAGACCTCGTGATGGTTCGTTGTTCACCTTTGCTGGATAAGGACTTAAATATTTCCTAACCGTTGTTAGAAAATGGATAAAAGAAAAGGAAAGGGCTGAAGGATAATGAAGAAACAAAACAAACTTTATTAATCGGTTTAACAAAGTTTGGTTATAAGGAAATGAAATAACAAGATCTAGGATGGGCTAGATGGAAAGGAAATACAATACTTTGCTAAAAGTAAATGACAGATAATTTTAATAAACGCAGGGCTTGATGGTGCTGGACCTTTGCCAAGGCCTGAAATTCTGGTATTTATAGCTAGAGGTCCTAGGCCTTAAGCTGCTTGAGCTGCTTCAAAATGCAACAATGGGAGGCTGCCACTAATAGGTGTGTAAATATTACATTTGTTATGTCCGTTTAGTGTGCTACTTGGAGTTTGATACTTGTTAATTATGTTTCAGGACTCTTTGAGGCAATGAATAACATTTGGAGCTAAAGCGCAAAGTCGGATTTTATTTTGTGTCAAAGCAAAACTGGTGCCAGTGAAAGAGAGAAATAGAAAAGTGAAACACTAGATCAAATTCTTAGCTGCAATGGTAATTGGGCCCACCAATTTTTTTTTTTTTTTTGATAAACAAAAGGGTAGGAGGGGGCAACCGGCGTAGCAACCCCCCTTGGGCGTGACCATAGGGGCTCCCAACCCGCTGTGGAATGTTCGGTTCGAGCCATAGCTACTATCCGTGAGGACAGGCCGTCACCACAGCACCACCTAGGTGCACAGCTGGCATGGGGCCCTCCACGCGTCCCTCCAGCCCATATAAGTTTTTTGCCACTGGAGGGGCTCGAACCCGAGTGCACATTGAGGGAAAGGCATTCAAGCCCCATCACCCATGCCAACTGGGCTACCACCATCGGTGGTAATTGGGCCCACCAATTACAAGAAGAAATTTCGGCAATTTACAAGAGAAAAAGGATTTCCCACTAATGACTTGTTTTCGGGAAAAAATAAACGGGGGAATTAGGAACCGACTACGGGGCTACCATATAAAGAAGGAGAAAAAGGGTTTTGGGGGGATTATTTTTTCCCACGGCAAAACCGAGAACGGGGGCTGCCATCTGGATCTCATTCCCACGCAGCAACAGGCTATGGCGGTGGCCACTACTTCTCATAATGCACAACACTTTATGATCGGCTAAACGCTTCGGCTAGGGTGACGCAGATGCTTCTGTAAGTAATGTAGTTGTTAGTTTCTTAAGGTTTTATATTCAACTTGATTGTATGACTTGATCGATTCATAACTTTTTATGAAGTTTTATATTTTTCTAACATTCGAATGTGTTTGTATTCATGGTTTCAACCACAGTCATACAATGGTTTTGAATGTTCTGAGATTGGCTTTGAGATAGACTATGCGACGTGAGACGGATTGTGCCGTGGTTAAATTCAATGAGACAATCCGTGCCGTGTTGAGATAGTTTATACGGAGTACAAATCTTGATTATATTTTTGGGGATTATCGATAGGAAGTGCTACCCTACGGTGATTTGGTTGAATGTCGAATATGAACCCTAGGTTTCGAAACAATTGCGTTATAAGGGGAGATTGAATCGGAATCCCTAGTCCTTTCTCTCATTTGTTTCAAAATTCTTTAATCGCTTTCTAGTTTAATTTTAGTTTAATCAAATCCAAATCAGAATCCAACTTCTCTTTACTTTTCGAATTAAATTAGAAATTAATTGAAAGTACTGCAACTCAGCTTTTTACTCCCTGCGGACGATCCTGGACTTAACCACTGTTCTTCGGAATACTAGTTAATTCCTTGATTTTATAAATTATATTTTTGGTACAAAAACCACAGACCAGCCACCTGTCCGAATCTTGTTCTTTACTCTAAGAAATTAGCTTGTACCTGAAAAACCTTCCTCCCCTGCATAAAAACTAATAAAAGCAAAAGAAATTTTCAGTTGTTGTAGAACATCCAGTCCTCTCGGCCTCCTTATTGCACTACAAGAGAATATACTTTTTTCGTCAACCTATTTGCGTTGGCAGAAAATGCCGTCGCAAAAATTATTTAATTGCGTCGGCATTACATCCCGTCTCAAAAGTTATCCATTTGCGTCCGCAACATCGCCATCGCAAATAATTGGTGGCAAATACATTTTTTTTTGCATCTGCAAAGTATGTCCCGATGTAAAAACCTTTTTTTAGCGCAAAAACATTGCCCGATGGGTTTGAGAATTGGCGGGGGCATGAAAAATTCTAATTTTTTTTAGGGTTAAAGTCTTTCATTTTGCCAAAACAACACACGATTGCCCCAAATCCCAAATCTCTGTCATCGTTCCCAAATCTCTCTCATCGTCGTCTGTACCTTTACTGTTGCCCTAACTTTTTGTTCTGAGGGAGGGCAACTTTCCAATGCCGCTAACGATTGTCTTTGGGCTTATGGCGATTTGGGGCGATTCCTGTGTGCCCTTGCCGGCGTTGCCGCCGTCGTTTCCGTTCCCATCCACCACTGTCCTGAATCCCCTTCAACTCCTCGCCCAATCCTCTTCTCCGGATATCTTCTCCCCATTGAACCACTGCCATGTCCACCGCCGATAAAGCACTGCGAAGCCAGCGGTAGTGATACAATCTCTTTGACCTCCATCATAGCAGTGTAGCACAGCGAGGCGATCTATCTCTCGTGCGGAGGTCTCCTTGCCCTAAATCGATCTGCTTCTAAATGGCTGTGGTTGGGTAATATTTTTTTGTCTGTTGGCTGCCACTTACTATATCATGGACATTTGTTTGGATCTAGGTTTAGATTTTGGCTTTTGATTTGTATCTTTGATATGGGGTTTCAACTTTTGCCCTTTGTATTTCTTCAGATTTGTTAGTGGTTGGCTGCTGATTGTGGGAAATCAGTACATGGTTTCTTTCGATCTGTTGTGTTCAAGGTTTGGTTTCACTTTTGTGTCGCTAGTTTTTATTTCTTGAGAATAGCATGAATGTTCCTCTAGTTGGTCGTCCAAATTGTGACATCTAAATTATTTACCTTTCCTTACAAGTTGGTCTGTCATCCCCTAGCATTTTTCCACTTGATCATGTACCATAATTCATTTGAAGAGTTTACTTCTGTCCGCCATATGCTGTTGATAGTTCAGGAAAATTAAATACAATGGTTAATTTGGATGCTCCTCTCTAGTGTCACCACCACCCACACCCAACCCTAAGTGCATTTGTCAGTAGTGATATTTCGCAGGGTTTGCCATCTTTGCAATTGCATTTTTTTTTGTTGGGATCCTCTGATTATGTCATCTTGTCAATCTGTTCTTGATGCAAATGGGCTTCCTTAGAGATGAGAATCGTGTCCTGAATTTTATGTTTATTGGTTGGGTTTGAACTTTGTTATGTATTTTCTATACGTCTTAGACTATATCACCAGTGGAGACTTGGTTTATCGTTGTGTGAAGGAGCATGTGATTTCTATTTATGATTACAGTCTTATTTTTTTGCTGCTATTAGTTACAGTGTTCATTAGTTTACCTTTGAATCCTTACAGGGAGGGTCATGTGAGTTGTATATCCTGCTATTCAAACTTTGTTCAATTTGCATACGGTGGAGCGAATCTATCACTACAGGAAACTTTTGTCATATAATTTTCTTGGATGCGCATTGTTTGTCTTTTTTTGGTTGTTATCCTAGATGTTCGGAAAGAGAAGTCAATTTATGTGTGGTTCCATTAAAGATGTTTCTGGCTAAGATTGTTAAGCATAGTGGTTCTTCCACACAAAGTCCTGAACACTAGACACCTGCTCTGGTAACAAATTAATAAGCTGCCCGTTCTCTTTTACCTTCGCACTCCCCCATCTGTCACCAAACTTGATTTCAAGAGCCAACCTGTCAATAAGAACCAGAGTTGAGATTCTACACTAATTTCAGAGAAACCTTTTTGCTTCACTCTGTTCAGAACAGAACAACACTGAACAGATTAATCCCTTTGAAGTGGTATGTACGCATGATGCAGTTCGTTTAGGACTTTCTTCACATTCAGGTTCTTGCAATATGTCCTGTTCCCATTTCTTTCACATGAACATATTTCTTTTCTGCATATCAAATATCATGTACAAATTGGAGGGAACATTAAAGAGCTACGCTGCATATTGCAAAATTTGGAGAAAAGCACTGTAACCGTTTTGCGTAGAAAATTACCGTTTTGCGTAGAAAATTACTCGGAATTTTGAATATGATGTTTAACTCGAAGTTGGCACAGTAAAGTTTTCTGTGGGTCCATAAGTTTTTATTGGTGATTCTTACAGCATAATGCATCATTTTGTTTCTCTTTTTCTCTTGCAAAAAAGTAGAAATTGAAAAAGTCTGGAGACAGTGGAAGTCTCTACTGCTGCCAGGGCTCCCTCCTATCGAAAATTCCGGAGCTAGTGAACTGTCAACTTACTATCTCAGCCAACGGAACTTATTCTGGAGACAGTGTAGGACGAAAGGGTACTCTCTCAGCCGGGCATATTCTGGAGGCATGCAGTCCAATTGACAAAAGCTGTTTTGAGAAATGTATGCACGGTCAGATTTGCTGTTGATACCGTGGAAGTAGGCATCGAAAGGGGCTCTTGTACGTAGGAGTCCCAATCGATCTTGAGATTGCCTCCTTGTGTTGCCCAATCACTACCATTCCATTGTGTCTTAAAAAACAGTGGTTGGTCCCTTTTGATGATGGTTGTTGTGCTACTGGTCATGTCTGATACAATACACCTGCATCTCAATCATCAATATACGTGTGTCTAATTCCACTTACGACCACAGACTCCCCATAGCTATTGTAGTGTAACCTTTGTGGAACCCTGAAAACTAACACGCACATGACAGAAGTTAGCAAACACAGAGATTAGTACTTTCGATCTCACCTATGTAAAGTGTAAACATCTCTCTGATGTTGTTTTATGGTATAGTTCTGAGGGCTGGCAGTGTTGGGCGATACAAGGAGGCCAATGAGAAGATAGACTGGAGTAAAAAAAAAAATGCAGCCCCTTTTGACTTTTACTTCTGCAATTTCTACGGCTGTAGGGACCGTTACTCGCTAGCCAACAGTCTGGGGCAGAGCAGCTGGTCAACAAAGAGGTAAGAGTAGTGCTTCTATTTAAACTAAAAGTAAGCCATGGTTTAATGTTATTCCTTTGGTTGGTTGTTGATACTAAAATTTTGTAACCTGCTTTTCAACCCCACAGCTACTCAACCCCTCTTTCGATTCTAGGTTACGATAACAACTAGAAGAGCTTTTATAACACAAAACAAAACAAGTGATTTGGGGCTTTCTTTGCAATTCCTACGGATAATGATAATGATTTTCACGTTGCTGTATTGAAGGACTATCTCCATTCTTGATCCATGCCGTCATTCTGCCCTGGTGCTGACCTTTCTCAGTGTGACCCCGTCGATCGGTTACTTCCCGTTTTCTCTTTCCAATCTCTCTCTGCTTTGAGGTACCCTCTAAATCCCCTTTTTTAACTGGTTCCAGTATGCTGTTTTTACGAATTGTTGGCATTGGTTATTAGAATTTCTTCAAGTTTGCCTCCAATAACATTGCTTGAATTATGATACTCCTATCTTGTGTGAAATTACTGGGTGGCGTCGATATGCTGTCTAATCATGTGACAAAGAGTAAGTGAACGAAAGAGATATTCGATAATGTGAAAAGTAGGATAGAATCTACTGATTGTATCAAAGGTCTTAGATCCACGACACAGGACAAATATAGGCTGTGAATTGATACACATCATACCAACTTCCAGAGCTGGCTATTAAATCACTTGTTTATGGAAAATAGAACGTTGGTGGCTAGCAACTGTGGTGACCAAATAAAGATAAGTAGCCAAGTGTTTGGTCAAGACTTGGGGCATTCTTTGGGTTTGAGCTCATGACCAAATAGAGTTTTCTCTCATCATTTGAGTCTTGGATTTGACTTGGGATTGGACTTGGATTGCCTTCTCAGTTGTGTGATTTCTAAGGACTAGTTAACTTGTCATTGAGGATTAATATGCTAACTGGGAGTGTTATTAAACATGTGTCATCATGCCAAAGCTTAGAGCTTTAGGGCAATCATCAATATCCCCAATATTGAGAATACGACCCATTTGATAATGTATCCATACACTTGACTAGATCTTTCCCCTGTAGAAACTCCTCCTCCTCCTCTTCTTCTTCTTCTTCTTCTTTTTCTCTTTCCCACCTGTTTTGTGTTCTTACTACGTGCAAGGTTGAGATTGTCGAAAAATCTGAGTCTTTTCTGGTAGGCATTTGGTACAAATTTGCGAAATCCTATAAAACAAACTGAGCTTTAAGTCCCAATTAGTAATTGAGGCCGGCTAGATGATTTGGTTTTCTCCATTACACTCATATTCGTTATGCTATTGGGTTTGATTTCTTTTATCACTATGGTCTCTTCTTTGCTAAATATAAAAATGTGGGTGCTGAAAAACATTACTTTTGATGGACAAAAAGTATGCTTGGTAATTTACACTATTCCAAAACACGATGTGGCAGAGGGAGTTGTTATTAGTATGGACCCGTTGGTAAAAGTAGACGGAAAACCATTGGGTTCTAATTTTTGTGAAGTGTTTTTTTTAAAAAGTAAAAAGGCCTAATGCTTCTTTGGAAAGACCTCACAAAAAAATTCGCACAGTTGGAGAAGCTGTTGGCTGCGCTATTGCTTGGAGGTCTTGTGATGTATGTTACAATAAAACATTGTTGTTTCATGTGATTGGTGCATATATCAGCATCTCATTCTCGTGTATTTTCTTTTCAGGTGGTTGTTGAGGAATAAAGTGTGCAACGATGAACAAGCTAGATGCAATATTTTGGGTTCCGCTTATTTTGCATTCTAGTGTTAAACTAAACCGAGGTTTCTATTTTGTCGAGGACATAACTGCGCAACAATCAAGAAGATGCAATATTTTGGGTTTCACTTATTTAGCATTGTAGTGTTAAACAAACTAAACCGAGGGTCCTATTTTGTTTGACATACTATTGACTGTCTATTTTTGGTTTTATTTTCGAAACATATTATTCGAGTGCTGTTATAGATATGGATCTCTTGGGATTGAATGAATGGGTAAAGTTGTGAATATTGGTTGCGTTTTTTGATTGACTGATGATTTTTGTATTAGAATGGATGAGGACATGTTTTGAATGGATTGTGGTGTTTTATATGTCCAGAAAATTATTATGCAGGATAGTATGTATTAAATCCCCGGCAAATGTATATAAAGCTCACTAGCTGTTTAGGTGTTTCCATTTTTGCGTCGGCAAGACCACCCGATGCAAAAAAAGCAAGTATACAAGTGAACCATTGGCGACGGCACGGGCCGACGAAAATAATGTTTTTTTGCGTCGGCAAGACCACCCGATGCTAATTACCATAGATTTTCCAAATTTTTTGAGTCGGGAAGAATGCCGATGCAAACAAAGTATTAGCGACAGCACATGCCGACGCAATAACCACACGACGGCACATGCCGACGCAAAAAACTTTTTGAGACCCCACCATTTTCGTCCCCCCAAATGCCGACGGATTGTCGTCGCAAAAAACAGCTCCCGTCGCAAATGATGTCCTTGCCGACGCAAATAGGTCGACGCAAATTGCATATTCTCTTGTAGTGTTGGCTTTTGAGGTGCTTCCGGGTGGTCCACTTGTTATTTCCAGCATCCAAGTATGCAGGAATATGAAGCACAACTGTTGAGCTGCTTGCAAGCTGCTTGTGTTGGCAGCTTGCATGTATTCCAAGTGCCCCTGGCCTTTCTTCATCAAGAAGAAAGGTCTTGAGCTGCTTGTATTATCATCTTGTATGGTTGCCATGTGTACTTGGCCTGGTTGAGCTGCTTGTGCAGGTAGCTTGCATGTATGCCAAGCACCTTTAGCCTTTCTTCAACTTGAAGGAAGGCCTTGAGCTACTTGTATTCCAAGGCAATCTATTATGCCATTCACAAACCTTCCTAGCCATTAAGCACTTATTTCATGCTCTCTTCCTCACCATATTCCCATGGACCATGCTCTGGTTGGTTCAAGTACATTCTAGAATATGGAATGTGAAACTGAGCCTGTAAAGGTTCAGACCTTCTTAACCTGGGCCCGGAAAGAAAACTTTAATTGATTTGGACCTATCATAAGTTTCACAAAACAAGCCCAAGCCTGGAAAGTAAGCTCTTAGATTTTAGGAAGTCCACTTGTGGCCTTCTTAAAAACTGGGGAAACTCCGGCCCAAGATAAATTCGGAATGGGCCTTTATTGATGAAATTCCTTTAGCATTAAACTAGCTAGCCCAATCTCAAGGAACTTTGGTGTAGCCCATTGATCTACTATCGGCCCAAAAATGGAAGGCCAATTGCACGACTCCTCTAAGGATGAAAAATAATGGCTCTTTTAACCATTAATTTTTAAATTAATCCATGTTCCTAAATTTTGGTCAAATTTGGGTGTAAACACAGTCACAGAAGATCATTCCATTCTAACAAGTATATAAACTAGAGGTGATAAATTGAATCCAAATCCATTAGTAAACCCAAACCCATGTACTAAAAATTATACCCAACCCAACACATTTATAAGTTGGATTAGAATGGGTCTCAACCCATCTATTAATGAGTCTCAATTGGGTCAACTTAAATGGGGGTGTTCCGCTTTTTAAAAAGTTAACTTTTTTTCAAACGGAGGTAATTTCAAACTCAAATATAATGAAAATGAAAAATATTTTTTTAATTTTTTTTGCACCGTTTAAAAGATCTTAATGAGATCTATCAAACAAGATCCATATTTATAGAAAATTATTTGTGTAAATATATGATTTTTGAGCTTGAAATTAGCTTCTTTTTTAAAAAGTTCTTTTTTCCCAAAACCGAAACACCCTCTGACCTAATAAGTCATCAACATAACCCACTAAATAAAACACCCCCTCTCTCGGAAACACCCATCATCCCTCCCTACCCCCTTCCTATTGATTGCCTTTGCCATTACTGTGGCTGCTTGGGCTTATTACACTCCGTGTTGCTATTACTCTTCTTCCCTTTTCTTGATGATGATCTTTCATTTCCTGGATTTGTCCCCCCAAAATAACTGCTGTCCATCTCCCCTTCGTTGTTTCTGCCAATGTGTGTGTGTGTGAGAGAGAGAGAGAGAGAGAGAGAGAGAGAATTTCTTAACAAGCTGCACAGATACATGTGTATCCAATGGGCTTTTTAAGTTGCTTTTTAATTCGTTAATTGTCCTCCTTCCCTCTCTCTTTCTCTCTCTACCAACTGATGTTTCTCTCTCTCCCTCTGAAACTTCCCTCTCACTTTTTCGCTTCTGTTTCATTTTTTTTTAATTAACAGCTAGGGTTTCGTCTTTCAATTCATCGACTTGGAGAAGGAAAACTAGAATGGCGATTCATGAAACATGTAAAATAGATACGTAAAATTATTAAAAGTTCACGAAACATGAAAAAAGATTAGTTAATGCCACGTCGAGGTACTGCAAAATCGGGTCCAATTTATCGTAATCGATTAGTTAATATGCTGGTTGTCTTTTTTGACTTATTTTTGTCTTTATTCAAAAAATTATGAGTTTCGATAAAAAATGTAAAGATCCGCGTATTATTTTTATTTTCTCTCATTAATGGTTAATGTGAAGTATCGTATTTGATGCATATTTCATTAATGTAATTGTACGGATGAACACGTCGTCATGTGTGGGACATTTGGTGGAAGTTAAGCTATGAGTTCGGTGTTGAAATAATGCTTTGAGGTGTTGGTAGCGATCGGGGTTCGATTCGATGAACGTTGGTAAAATTCTAAGATTTATCGGGCTGTACCGGTACTGTGTTTTTCCCAGTATTGGTACCCATTGACCAGAGGCTGTGCAACGCTGACATTTTGGGGTGCCAGTCCCGGTACTGCAAATTGCCCAGTACTGGTACCCGATGAGAAAATTCTAAATTTCCAGCACGCAATCTAGACTTTTATAAATAGGACCCCTTTACTCTTTTTCACTTCCAAACCCACGAAACAAGCCCTAAAACACCCCTCCTCTCATCTCTCTACAAATCTCACCCAAATCCTTGGATTTCCACGCAAATCTACCTCAAAACTTCAAGATCTATGTGTTAATCTTTCAAGTATCAACCGGGTTTCGAGTTTCCCACTCTTGAAGGTAAAATCCATGGTTTTTGGTTCTCTTCTCTCTCTTCTCAAACCCAAGCTTGGATTCACTTGTTGATCACGTTTTTGGGTAACTTAGGTTGTAGATCTTGAGGTGTTGCTCCGGGAAAACTTGTTGTTGACCGATCTTTGTGTGGTACACCTTGGGTTTTGCTCAAAACTCATTCCGGTAGGAATTTCTCTCATTCTCTACATGTTATGTGGTGATTTCATGTGATGTTAGTGTTTGATTGCTATATTTGGTTTGGATGGAACACCTTAGGGTTTAAGATTCATATTTATTTTGAAAGTTTCATTTTCCTCATTGATGATTGTGGTGATTCATGAGTTGTTTGTTATGTGTTAGTTAATGATGAGATGAGTGGACTAAATAAAAGATTTTGGAGTCGATCATGATGATATTGTGGTTGTCCCTTAGGGCTTAAGATTCATATTTGTTTTGAAAGTTTCATTTTCCTCATTTTTCTCATTGATGATTGTGGTGATTCATGGCTCCGACCTTGATGTCCCCTAATCCAATAGGGCATCCCTATGCTCTTTATTCTTATCCGATACATGTAGTCTCAAGGGACCATGGGCCCAACAAGCCCATTGGGCTATGATTGATATTCCGGCCGACTACGGAAAAATACATGACAAATTGCAGCTTTCTCCATGTAGATGGATATATTAGTCAAACAAGGAATCCAAATTGTACTTCGTCTCCAAGAGTTTGGAAGAGCAGGAAACAATGAATTGAATAAGCGATTGATTGCGCAAAACCGAATAAATTCCAAAAGTAGACATGGTTAGGGAATGAACAAAAATAGGAGATTTTTTTTTCGAGACAAACGTGTTTCGTTTAAGTTGATTGATACCAACGTGTGATTAAAGTTATTTTTTTGCATAAGTGATGTACTTGATGAGCTGAAAATAAAAAGACCGGTTCAGATCCTTTTTTTTGAGCCAGGATGTCTAGCCCCCATTCCTAAGATAAAGATAACCATTGCCATCCACTACAAAACAGGTTGAAAACAAGTTCAATGTACAGCTCTACCAACTAGACAATGAGAATAAAACATCACAAATCAGACCATAAATTTTCATGCTAATCGATCTAATTATGCAAGAGGAGAATATAATGAGTCAGTTGTATCCCGTATCTCTCTTATCGTAACCCTAGAACTGGCAAATATCCCCTTACATGGGAAACTCTATAGTATGAATCTGGTCGAGAATGACGAAAAATAAATAACAGGTAAGGCCTATTAATTATAATCATAATCTGGGTTGCATCCGATAAACACTAACGCCGGCATCTGCCATAAGCTCTGAGCAATGATATCACAATGCAACATTAGCATTTGCTGGCAATGAAACAAGTAGTTTAGCTTCCAATTTGAATAGCCAACAAAATCAGGCTCCTGTTACATGAACCATGACACCATAACCATTATTCTTTTTATCATGAACCGCAACACCATTACTGCTATTCTTAGTAACAATATTTACTTATAACATAGTTTTTCACGGGGTAGTTCAGAGGGAAAACAAACTCTTAACACTCTCATGATCCAGCCATTTAAACTATGTTGGGGGAGGCTTGAGGTTTTGGAGGGTAATTTGAGGTTTCAAGTTTTTCGGGCTCGGATTTATGGGGGTAACCAGTGAATCTGGGAAAGATCATCGCCACTTTCTTGAGTGAGTAGTTGAAAGTTTTCATAAGGGATAAATAAAGAGGCAAGTAGGAGAGTGCGAAGATGGTGACCGGGAGTAATGAAGCAGTGTATAGGGCAACTTTCGTCCACTCCTCCCTCCTGTTTATCATAAGGATCACAGTCGCGGCAAATGCAAACATCATCATTGACACTGATAAAATCAGAAGCGTAACACCTAGCATTAGGATTTGCGGAAGAGACTGCTTGAAGTCTTTTAAGCGAAATGGGGATGTGAGGATTCGAAGGAAAAAAATCACTGATGTCAAAGCAAATGTAAGGGAAAGGACATCAGTCAAGGTGAAAACAAAAAAGAAAGGTCGGTTGAGGAGGATTGGGAAACCGGTACTCTGGTTGGGACCTCCCGGTATTGTGTAGGCTGCAGCAAAGGCCACTGTGGCAATGAGCACCGCCACAAGGGAGCAGTGTTCCGCTGTACGTTGGAGCCATTCTTTGGCCTTTTTGCGAAGAGGTTCATTCTCCTCCTCAAACAGCTTTTGAGCAGTCTTCTTGTCTTTGTTGAGTGTATTTAGTAAACTGCGAGGGCATATGTCCCGCACGCGCTGCAAATTAAGCAAACATAAAGCTCCCACCTTAAGAAAAACTGTTTTCAGATAGATTGAAGCAATCAAGAACCAGTTTGAATTGAGCATGAATTTTAAAGGGCTAGCACTCACCTCATACAAGAGCAAGTTCTCTTGCAATTCGAAAGCAGGGCTTCGCAGCTCGGGAGCAATACGATCTTCTGTCTTCTCTCCAACCATATGTAGTATGGTGTTGGACTTCTCGTCAACCTTTCGCTCCAGCCGCTTCACCAACAGCCCCATTTGCTCCACAAGATCAAGAACCTCCATTTGGCGGTACTTTATTGCTACGTGCAGAATAGTTCTGCCCTGATGATCAATGTGTTCAACTGCCCAGGGGTACACTCCGAGTATTTCCTTAACTATCTCCAAACAGCCATGCTTGGTCGCCAAAAACAATGGCGTTTCGGCAATTACAGTACTTGGTTCCGGTTTCTGCTCGTTCTCTTTCTTCTCAGAGGGAGCTGAGGAGGAATCTTTAATCCCATAGTGGTGGAGCTTCTGGCGCTCCCGGGTTTCCACGGCTTTAGTTTTTATCCATGATCTATCTTCTTTTATTAAGAACTTGGCAAGCTTCACAGCCCATTCATATGTTTCCCTCTCCTCCTGGATTGTTTCCCAATAAGGCACTCTCCAACACCCAGCTGCAACTTACCACAACTCTAAATGATTATTAATACACGATCTAATTAGGCATCTCAATGGAAGGGATTTGAGATGGGTCTGTGATGTAAACCCATAACATGGAAAAAAATGTATGGACTCTCAGCATGTTAGGTATGGATTGGAACCCCTATGTACTGGTTGTGTTCTTTATTTGTTTGCAAAGAAGAAAGAACAATCCGATCAGATTTGGAGTCAAATGCGCATAAGATGGATTTATCTGAAAGGATTCGCATCACATATATTTGGAAATGTAAGTAAAACTACCATCTGCGTATCACCTCCAGGGTCAAAGGCATTGAACATACACCTAAGGACCCAAGACACAGACACGCGAATACATTATTCTCTAAATATAGGCCACGGGCATGTTGAGGATATATCCAATTATATGTACCTAAACATATTGTTTTGTGAATATATCACCATAAGTACACGTTCAAAAGCATATAAAGTTACAATAAGTAATGAAGAAGCTAGTTGACATGGGACTCGAAATATAGAAATCCTTAACAAATTCCAATTGACTTTAAGATGGTATATATAACTTGGAACGATTACTACTTTTTCCATAGTGATACGTCAAATTTCGATATCTTTGGTAGGCACAACTAAGCAAGTGTCCAAGAATCATCCTATCACATAGACACCAAAGAAGAGTAGGACATAATGCACAAAGAGTGTTGGATATGTGTCCGAATTAAGATTTTGATTTTTAGTTATGGAAACAAAAAGAGAGAGTAAGGGATACGTATCCGAGGAAAGTTTGTGTTTGGCACATGTCAGACGTAGACATAACCTTCTTGTAAGTGTCCGTGCTTCTTAGTTAAGGACAAATGTATCCTCACGAAGACAATTCTAGTACGCATGTTACTGGCCATGACTTGTATTCAAGCACTGGCCTATACATAAACAAAACAGAAAAATATTGGTATATATGGATACTAGTAATTGTCCGTGCCTATAGGTACGGCACAATACTTTCTAAATAGAGTCTAAATGAAGTATCAAATTTCACTTTTCTGAAGTTTTTTTGTGTGTAGATACAACGATTCTTTTTAACGCAATCTTTCATGAGGCGAGTTTCGGATATGCGTATGGTTCCACCTCATGCGAGAGAAGCATTACAAATAACTGTGAATTAGAAAAAATTTCTTTCTCCCAACAAAATCTACTTCTCGAAAATTTTATTTTACGAATAAGCTTCAAACATGATCCATCTAACCAAGTTCATAAAATAGTCTAACACAACAAATGTTATCAAATCTATTTAATTCTGTTGGTTGCATTCAGGAATAGCATCAGAGATATATTAAGAATGTATAATCATACGGGATTCAAACTCGAATTCAATGTTTTGAATGTCCACTAACTCAAAAGTGACATCTCCCTATCGCACTTGTTTCTTTAACTGACATAGAAAAATAGAAATTAAAATAGTTCCAAGATTACATATAACCAAGTAAGAAGTAGAGTTTGAAATTCTCTCTACCCAAAAGGCTCCAACAAAAAAACTAATCTTCAATCCCAGACAGATCATGAAATTTCAAATCATCTAAACCAACAGCTCAAGTTATATTGAACAACAATTTTGTTATCTTACCTATTAGTTAAAAAGAATTTGACGCTAAGAATTACTATTAGCCGCAAAGAATTACTTCTGGTAACGAAGAATTACTCATAGCCGCAAAATATTACTCCTGGCCGTGAAAAATTACTCTTAGTCGCGAAAAATTACTCCTAACCGTAAAGAATTACTCCTGGCCGCATCAAATTGCTATTAGCCGCATTGAATTGCACTTGGTCGCATCGAATAACTTTATGGTCTCACAATTCTTTGCGGCCAAGATCAATTCGATGCGGCAATTCCATTTGTGCAATTCGATGCGGCCAAGTATAATTCTATGAGGCCAAGTGCAATTTGATGCGGCTAAAAGTAATTCTCGGCCAAGGGTAATTCTTTGTGGCTACGAGAAATTCATTGTGACCATGAGTAATTCTTTGTGGCCAAGAGCAATTTTTTTCGGCTAAGAGAAATTCATCATGGCTAGGAGTAATGTTTTACGGCCAAGAGTAATTTTTTGTGAACTTCTTATCTCAGCCATTGGATTGTTCAATGGTTGAGATGAAGCATTTTTTTTTTGTGTCCCCATAATGCTTCCCCCCCCCCCTCTCTCTCTCTCTCTCTCTCTCTCTCTCTCTCTCTATATATATATATATATATTCACACACACAGTCCGGATCTCCTAAGGGATCCGGCACGGCCTTACCGGTGCGAGACTCCTCTTTCTCGATCGAATTGTGACGATTCAAGCCGCTCAAAGTGATCAGAACGTGATTTTAAGGGTACCCGCTAGAAATTTAAAAAAAAATGATCGGGAAGGGTTTGATCTGAACAGTTTTTTATTGAACGGTTCAGTAAAAAATTGCTCGGATCAAGCCCTTCCTGATCATTTTTTTTGCTGATTTCTCGTAGGCACTTTTAAAATCACGTTCTGAACACATTAAACCGCTCGAATCGTCGCAATTCGATCGGAAAAGGGGAGTCCCGCACGGTAAGGCTGTGCGGGATCCCTCATAGGAAATAAACTGTATATATATCAGTCCAGCTCTTATGAGGACCATCTCATTTTAATAAAATACGGACTTCTCTTTCCCGATTGAATTTCGATGATTCGAGCCGCTCAATGTGTTCAGAATGTGATTTTTAAGGGTACCCGTGAGAAATTAGCTAAAACAATGATCGGAAAGGGATTCATCCGAGCAGTTTTTGTTTATTTTATCGAACGGTTCAAATAAAAACTGCTCGGATGAAGCTCTTCCAGATTATTTTTTTTCCGATTTCTCATCGGTACCCTTAAAATCACGTTCTGAACACATTGAGCGGCTCGAATCATCGAAATTCAATCGAAAAATGGAAGAAATGAGGTTTAACTAAGATGCGGACTCCCTCATTTGAGACTGATTGTGTGTGTGTGTATATTTATATATTTCAAATTAGCACAGAATTTTGAAAATTTTGGTATGATTCTCTTTTTTTTTTTTGAAAAATCCCAAAGACATTAATGTACAGTTATTAGGAGTAAATAAGCCCACCCGGCAATTGTGTAATATGTGCAAAAAAATGTGAGCACTTTACTGAAAGGAGGAGAATGAGCCTAAACTATTGGATCAAAGTAATCATTCATTGCAACAACTTATCTTTTGTTAAGTATATATATGTGCCCTACACCTTTGTGTTATGTACTATATAAAATTAAGTTAAATAAGAAAATTAACTCCAATGTGAAAACACAGGCACATGTATATTTTCATTGGCTTTTAACTTTCAACCCGATGAAGGAGAAGATGAAAAATAACCAAATATATAATTAATTATTTTTTCCCCTCAATCACTCTACCAACTAAACATTTAGCAATTTGAACATATTTCAAAAAAATGAGGGCTATATATATATATATATATATATATATATATATATATATATACCGAAACTTTCACATGCGGACCTCTTAAAATGCGGACTCTCCATTTTCCGATCGAATTTCGATGATCTGAGCCGCTCAATGTGTTTAGAACGTGATTTTAAGGGTTCCCGCTTAAAATCGGCAAAAAAAAGTGATAGGGAAGGGCTTGAGTTGAGCAGTTTTTTTTGAATCGTTCAATAAAAAGTTCGGATAAAGCCCTTTCAGTCATTTTTTTTTGCTGGTTTCTCACAAATACCCTTAAAATCAAGTTCTAATCATATTGAGCGACTCAGATCATCAAAATTCGATTAAGAAATGGGGGAAATGGAGAGGTCTGTATGTTAGTTAAAATGCGGATCCCTTCACTGGAAATGGACTGTGTATATATGTATGTATGTAGAGAGAGCGCGCGGGGGGGGGGGGGGGGGGGGGGGGGGGGGGGGGGGGGGGGGGGGGGTGGGGGGGGGGAGCGGGGCGGTGGTGGAGGAGACGTGTGTGAGAGAGAAAGTAGTTTTGGATTCAAAATTGGAATCCGTTTTGGAAGTAACAAGAGAGAGAGAGAATTGTTAGGAAAGTAAAGAAAATTCGAAAACAATGATTCAGAATAAGATTAGGAAACATTAATTTTAATTAGTTTTTCTTTCATCTTTCTTCCAAATATTCATTATTTCCAAGTATATTTCTAGTCGTACTATCTGTAAATCTTAGATAGAAAAAATATGTACAAATCAGATGGTCCAAAATATAGAGAATTCAAAAACCGCCGCTCCATATTATATAGACATATATGTAACTATACGTATATAAAATGTATGAATGTTCCCTGATGTGTGCTATATATTTCGGTCAAGAGAGTTTTGAATAAGAGTGTAGACAATATACAACCAACAGTATATGTATAAATACTTGAAAAATCCATTGATGTACGGTTGAGGATAGCCCGCTATACGTAAAACTCTTAACACATATGTCCCATTTTACCTTTTGTCTGAGTTATATCTTCAGTTGACTCAGCTGAAAAGCAACCAATTCGATCTTCTGTCAGAAAACAGGTGGAAACGCAATGTGTTGACAAAAATAGTTGAACAAGCAAGGTTTCAAATGCATGCATACTAAAATGTCCCGTTATACCTTCACCGGCAGCAGTAGACATTTCTTCAGTTAGGACACCTGAAAAGCTCGCAGCCAGTATGTTTTTACTTTCTGATACATGCTAGAAAAGATGAGTTTATATACTACTCCAAAAGTTATCCAAATTAATTACGAAACGAAAAGGACTTGTAAAATATGAAAATCAAAGAGAAGTATCATACGAGAGCACAGGAGACGTTCAAGGAATCCCCCACCACCTCTACTTTTGAAGGCCAATGAGTTGCACGCGAGAAGCTGGAGAGCAGTCATCCCATCTCTGTCTTGTTCATCGACTAAATATTTATACCTTGTCGCAATAAAAAGGGCTAGATCTGTTCACATCTCACAGCAAGAAAACAAATTTAATTTAAAGCTAATCTAACTGATTTTTAATTTCATCACAACAGATGAAAACAGTACTATATACATACCAAAACTTCCGATGACAACAGCTGTGTGAAGCACAGTGGTTTTGTTCTTCCTGTGATAATATAACTCGGGATCTGCTTCCAAGTCTCCCTCCTGATCAGTTGTCTGCTTTTGTCTTGTGATAGCATCAAGAAACTTGAACATGTCCATCTTGCCAAATACTACTGACCGGTAAAGAGGTGTTACGCCAAAGTTGTTGCGGCTATTCAACAACTCGGGTGCATTGTTAAGCATTTCCTTGGCAGCTTGGACTAACTTGTCTGAAGTGGAAGCCTCATGGAGGATGGTGTTTCCGACTTTGTTTTGAAGCGTCAGTTTGTCACGTTGATCATTGGAGACCCTTCTGAGCAATTCATGAACCAAGTCAACTTGTTTACATGATGCGGCCACGTGGAGGACCGTGTCATTGTGTATGGTTACCACCTGAAATGGACCATCTGGAGAATTCTTGCATAGTTCAAGCACCTTCTCGCTCTTCCCCTGCACTAGTGCCATGTATAGTTCCCTGCTCTCCTCATCTACAGAAATCCTGCTGTCCTCATCGACAGCAGGGTTACTGTCCTCATCTATAGAAATCCCGCTGTACTCATCGACAGAAATTTCAGCCATGGGAGAAAGGGGGGGTTTGGTGTCGCACTGGTTTTATTCGTCGTGGATTTGGCCTAGCAATTATCTGATCTCTTACAAACCATGGTAAAGGTGGTCAAGTTCCTAACTTTGGCAGCAAGTCAAGAATAAGGAACCAAGTACTGTACAAAAATGCTTGGGAAAGTCTTCAATACACACAATTTTAAGGTGTGTACTATATACATCTATTGTGTGGTTCATATTGTGTCACTTCATAAAAAATTATTACTTGTAGGACCGATCATTCATAACATTATATTTCGTATCGTAACTTTATTCTAAAAATTCGTAACTTTTCATCAATATGATTCATAATTTTTTAGCAATAGTGTGTTTCAACGATGGTGCATATGATACACACCCAAATAAATGGGGCATATGATACACAACATAGCTTTGATATTAAGTTAACAATTGGTACCTAAGGTACGTGAAAGATAGTCTAGCATTCCCAGTTAATACGAAATACTGTATGTAACAACACTAGTTGCCAAACATAGGATATGAAATTACATGAAACATGCACCGTTTTATCTCTCTCTCTCTCTCTCTCTCTCTCTCTCTCTCTCTCTCTCTATATATATATATATATATATATATTTTTTTTATAGAGCTTTAGACCTGGCGTTGCTTTCGTTATCATCTTCGAGATGAAATATAATCTCTAAACCAGAAAGATTAGCATTCTACCATGTTTAACTTAGATTATTACACATCTCAGTTCAGTGTTGTCGTGTTACTTTCTCTAACTTCTAAAAACATGTCGTGGGCACTACGATAAGAATCAAGTAACTATTCTTCCAGCATAAGCAACTGCTATCTTTACACAATTGTGAGAATTTCATGCTTTGCGTTGCAATCACGCGCGATCTTAACTCATATGATTGGCATCCCAAAAAGTGAATGCCATTCCTAAAACTTTAAATGACAGGAAAAAAGGAAAAGGGCGAAGTACGGATTACCTTCCTGAGGTTTTCGCGTTTGACAGATAACCCTTTGTGATTAATTAATGCCCCTTTGGTAGAAGTAAAAAGACCATGTTACCCTCTCTAAAATAAAATGCTTTACTCTTCTTAACACCGAGAGAGAGATGGCTGCTAATACTCTCCTTAATTTTTTTTTTTGTTTCAGATACTCTTGTTAATTTGAAATTCACCTAGCATAAATTCTAATTACACATTGACATATCTGCCACCTTTGACCCGACCCATAGCGAATCGTTGGGATCGAGCGCCGTCTTTTCTGAGGATAGCAGGTTGTACTCGCCGGAGAGGGAGCTGTTGTCGGCGGCGTGGCGAACCCAAGATTTACACAGAGTGGGGCACAAAACCTTAAGAAAATAAATCAAAATTAAGAACGATAATGAAAGACTAAACATAACTTCGATACATAATAATTTCAATATTAGCATATTACAGTATATAATTTCAATTTCAAAGAGAGTCAATCTGAAGTCCAATTATCAAATGCCCTTTTTTGGGGTGCGTGCGTGTATGGTGAGACAGAAACTAGTGGAGAATTGGTTTTATAGATGGAGTTGTGTACAAAACCATGTAACAGCAGCAGGGGAAAAAAATCTCTAGGGTGAGTGGCAGTGAGGGCACGTGACCCTTGTGCCCTGCACTGGGTCCGCCATTGGTCACTTGTCGCCGAAGCTGTTGCCGCTCGACTGCCTCTGCAAGCTGATCCGGCCCGACTGGTTTCTGGTCATGCGGTGGTCGATCAGCTCCCATGTCGAATCCCCCTCCTCTCTCTGTCTCCCAATCGAATCTCCCTCCCATGCGGTTGTCGATCAGCTGCCAGTCGATTCGCTCCGCGGGCGGTGGCTGTGAAGCTTGACGTTCGTGCCGACGGGCCCGTCGGCGAGGCGGCCATGCTGAGGGCTTGGGATGCGTTTGGGACCATTGGGATGCCTCTGCAAGCCGATCCGGCCCGATTGGTTTCAGGTGATTCATACCAAACCAATTCAAACCATTGGGATGCCTCTGCAAGCCGATCCGGCCCGATTGGTTTCAGGTGATTCATACCAAACCAATTCAAACCACCTGAAACCATAATAATTTGAATTTTGGGGTTTGATTTAAGGCTGGAAATAAGTGTCGAAAAGGTGTACGGTGGTGGCGGCAAAAAGATTTGAGGCTGGCAATATTGGGTTGGGGTAAATGAATATGGTTTTGAGTTTGTTCAAGGAAGAAGATGATGAAAAGGATAGTAGAGTCATTTTACAATTGATTTTGACTTTACCTATTATGAATTTTCTTTTCTACTGACAAAAACTGCGCGTGGTCTCTACTCTCCGTTAATTTAGACGGAAAGTGTAATGGTGGCACTTTATTCCAAAACAACAGGGGGTCGATGTAGTCATTAATGAATCACAGGAGGTCATCTGTTAAACACAAAAATTCGTACTTTGCCCAAAGGAAAATATGAGGACATAGCAGGTGGAACAAGTAAAAACTAGTTAGTCAAACAAACTCGAAACATGTGTTGGAGGGAGGGCTTTGGATTACACTGTCTGAATGTAAAATCTGACTTTCACACTACAACCTATGAGAAAACAAATTAACTCCATCACAGTCACAGAAGATCATTCCATTCTAGCAAGTATATAAACCTAGTTGTTAATCACTACAGTAGTATTTACGAAACAGGTGAAGGAGAGTTCGATGGACAGCTCTACAAAAAAAAGAAGAAGCATTGATTAAAACCCAGCATGAATAAGAATCTACTCCGGCACAGGCACCTTCATGGTGCTTAAGTTACTGGTTTTTCGTACGCAACATATTTGCTTTCTTCAGAACCATGATCGTTGCTAACTCATCATGTTACTGCATAATTTTCTCGTGTCAAGGCGGAATAGAAAAGTGAGAAACAAAAGACAGAACAATAACAGTAGAAAGAATTCACATGTTTTTATTAAAGCCATTGGGTGTGTGAAATGTAAGCAAGAATGGACTCAAAAGAAAAGACAGAGCAATAACGGCAAGATGTTGTATTGAAAAAATAGTTTGCGTTGACAGTGAAACAACTAGCTTATATATTTCAATAGAAGTAGCCAAACAAACTGTTGCTCCAAACCCAAGTCTAAAAGCATCTCTAATGCGTGAAGGTTCCCAACAGAAAGTTTTGCTATCGAGTAATTCTCCAACCTTGATGGACAAATTTGAAGTCAAATGAGTATGATATCAAAGGAGATTTAAGATTAAAAGAAGCTAGAGGTTGTTGTGCACAGAGATATAAGTATAATGTGTTTTAAGTGAAAAAGATTCGGGTTGGTTTGGTTTGAAATTCCACAAATTTAACACTTCCGTTGAATTTATGTAACAATTAGATGTCTTGAAGTTTGATATCCAAAAAAAACTATGGTGGAGATACTCTAACTACAGCATGATGTTCAAGGAGAGCAGGTCTTCAGCAAAGTTCATGAAGTAGACGCTTTGAGATCCTACTTATTTTTGGCTCATTGTTGGATCTCTAGCTTGAGATAATTAATGAAACTAATAAAATCTAAGCAAAATAAGTGGAACATTAAAGTTCTTAATTCATTCCATTTCCGGTCGTACCTTATCATTTCCATGTTCAGAAGCCTTAATTTGTGAAGTAGAAACGTAGTAATTCTTTCGTTCCTTGATTGTTTCCAGATTTTAATAATTAAAAAAATCTAAGAAAAATTGGAAAAAAAGTTATTACCCTTCTCTCCACCTAATTTAGGTTGCTTTTATACTTTATTTCCTATTTTGCTTTAATAAACTTCACACTTTTTTAAAAAATTCAATGCAAGTTAATGTAATTGACCATCCTAAATTTTGATAATTTAGAAAAATCTAATAAAAATTGGGAGAAAGGTTATTATCCTCCTCCTCATCTAATTTAGGTTGCTTATATACTTTATTTCATGTTCTGTTTTAATAAACTTCACATTTTAAAAAAAAAATCCAATGTAAGTTAATGTACTTGACCATCCTCCAAATTTGGGTCGGAAGAGGTTTTCATTCAAATGTCTCATGAACACTTGAACTTAAGTTTATTAGTCCAATCCAAGGAATACATAAGTGTGCAAGTTATCGTGTACATATTTACAACTTGAGAAGTAGAAAATTGAAAAATAAGAAAAGTGATAGTAATTTTTTCTTAAGCTAATAGGTGTGGTCTTCGTCCTAATGGATTTTTCGTGTTTGGTTTCTTGGCAAACTTGGGGTTTGGGTATCGGATAGGCATACTCTTAACATCGTAAATCGATTGGGTTCCGGGTTAGGAGTTCAATGCCACTATTCTTTGTTACTATTAATCTTTGTATATTTTCAGAGATTAATGAATTTTTTTAACTTTCAAAAAAAAAAAAATTACGCATTCCATACATCTCTACGTATATCTTTATACAATTCTAAAATTCTTTTTAAATTAATTAGAAAATTAAAACGTCTCTCATACAAAAAGTTTCTATCATTATCTCTTTTCCTCATTTACGAAAAATCAAAAAAAGGAAACAATAATGTTTTTCAGATTTCTTTCTTTTTTTAGTTAATGCATAATACTAGTAGTAGCATAACAATGGATATCCACTCTATGTTTATCTTAGCATATTTTAATTTATTTCCTAAGTTAATTAGAAAATTAAACATCTCCTTGCCATAAAACGTTTTTCAGTTTAAATAAATCCAAATGTAAACAGGTCATCCTTTGATTCCTTTAGTTGGTTTCGAGGCTGCAGTAGCTCGCTCTGTATATACCCCACAAAACAAAGGGGCGCGCAAAGCATCCAACGGCTCTTAAATTCACGATGATTTCATCGGACAACAATGGCAACGAGGACGAAGAAGAAGACGACGATAGGGAAAACGAATACCATCGTGTTTTCGACCATCGGTTCAGTGATTTACCAGTGGTTTGCGTCTTTTTGCACCTTAGATTTAACTTCCTTATCTCCTACTCCAGTGCCTGTAATCGATGTGTGTATATGCATACTCTATGTCTATGTGTGGTTTTGATCGTACTTTTCATGGTTCACTAGATCTCGTAATTTTTCCATCCCAATTTTGTTAGTCCTGTATCGTAAGAGACTCACCAAAAAAAGAGCCCTGCTATTGATACCGATAGGATGACTACGGATTTGGTACCGACGCGCGAGGCCCACTTCGGATCTGGCACAGATGATCTTAGCCGTTCAATAATATAATGAAAAAACCTGAGTGTGAAAAATCAGCTCAATACGATATGTGTAGGTGCTCGATCCAATTTTTCATTTTTCATTTGAATTACTGGATCCTGAAATCTGAATGAAAAATTGGAAGTTTGTATCGAGCACCTACATATATCAGATTGAGCTGATCTTTCACAAGCCCACTTAGGTTTTTTTTAAAATTATTGAATGGCTCGGGTCATCTGTGTGAGACTAGAGTGGGTCCCGCGTGCCCGTCAGTACCCCATCAGTGCCCTTAGCATTAGTGCAAAAAAAGAAGGTGGCAGCATTTTGAACCTTTAATTTGAATCTTTGATATGTCATGACCTCTTCACAAGATCCAGTTTTCTCTTCTCAGGACTATTGGTCATATGCTACTGAGTGCTCAAGGGTTAATAAAATGATTAAAATCATATCAACAACATAGATAAATGGATCTGGGAAAAAAATTAAAGAAATGTTGGATGACAGATTGGCTGTCTCTACCTAGTCGAAGAAGTGTATGCAAATGTTCTAGCTGTTTGCTCAATTTGATTTGACGAGAACTTACATAAGCGTGAAAGACATGGAGTAGTTGTTTGCACAAGGGCTCTACTGATTGTTGGGATTTGGCCCCTTCGATTAAGATTTTCAAAATAAAAGCTACTGAGGTTTTAAAGAGAAAAGCCAAATAACAAAAGCTAATAAAACATATGTTCAACTAATTTGTTCAAATGAGAAATCTGCCACAAATTCGGAAATTATTTCGCTTTTTCTTAAAATAATAATTTTTCAAAGTTATGCTCTCTCATTGTTTCTCGTTTTCGATAATAGTCTTGGGCTTCCATTTTCATTTTCATTTTCATTTGTAGTGTTTTTTGGTTTGGCTTCTGTATAAGCAACTATTATTCTCAACAAGATGGTTGTAAAGTTGTATGATGACAAGACATGACTAGTCTAATAGTAAGATATGCCATGGAAATTGAATTTTGTTTTCTCATTTTTTGTCCATGGGTTTGCTTAATAACATCAATACTACCAAACTAATGATGTCCATTTTTGAAAGTTCATGCATGACGATTTAGTGACTACATATAATTTCAACAATTCGTAAATGTCACTGTTATTCACTTGTCCATGTTATACTATGTCTGTTCGAGAATATCGCGAGTTTGTTTGGATAGTCAGTGCCCATAATACAATGCGAATGAATGCTCTTTTGTATATTGCTATCTTCTCGTGTTAGTAATATCTCCGTCTCTCTCATATGTGTATGCATTGATCAATTTGGAACTTACTCAACACCAAATCTATGGTAATATATGGATTAAACTCAAAATTCAGGTTTACCCCTACTTCGGCAAAGTGCTTTACATCGTCTGAACCCTGGATCTGATTGTCTCAAGTAATTCCATGTTTCCTACAGATTTCGTTTGCATAGCTGATGTCCATACTTCCCATTTCCCATTGGATTAATATGTATGTTCATTGAACTAAATATGTGTTTGTATCCATGTCACGTCCTGAATTTTCAACATAAATATAAAAGATTTTCATAATAAAGATCTTCACTAATATCCGTACGGTACCCAAAAGATATCGCCGTATTCTCATTCCCAAGTAAATACTTCCAAATCCATAAAGTTCCAAAATATTACAACATCGGCTCAATGGCCCAAATTAGCATAAGTATTGAATTTCGAAAGAGAATTAATAGATACAATATTCCAAGTCAAAAGAATTACAATTTAGTTACAAATACATCTTTCAAAAGGAATTTACGAAGATGGACAAGTAACTCCTTGGTTAGCTTTCAAAAGAAATGACCACACGTCAACCACTCCAAGCAATGCAAGCTACAGTTCCGGATTAGCACCTGAAAATAATTTAAGGCTTGAGCTACACTACCTCAGTAGAAAAGTCTAAACAAACTCTATATGCAAATGAGCGAGGCAAACGAATGAACAATGGAAGATCAAGACAACGGAGGAAGCACAATAATCATGAACGAGTATCCCAAAATCGTCAATCTTTCTTTTATTCAACCCACAAATCATACTCGTCAAATTATGTCTCAACATGTCGTGTCGCTTTAGTGTGTCTGAGCCGAAGCTCTTGCCAGGCTAATTTTGGGACCCTGAATATCCCCTGCCAAGCACCCACCTTGAAGGTTAGGCCTTGAGTAATTATTTTGAGCATTAGCTCCTGCCAGGCTAATTATGGGACCCTGAATATCCCCTGCCAGGTCACCCACCCGTCGATGGGCCCCGAATGTTCGCGCGTCATTCACAAGCTCAAGTGTGTCGTTCGAACAAATATCGAGTAAGAAGTTCAAGTTTTATCATTCCATGGTGTTACCAATTTGAACAATTTAAAAAAAATGTAACACTCGATCAGGGAGACTAATAAAACCATCCGACTCTTTATTGTATGATTATAGCCAATAATGGAACCCCTGGAAAACTCAAAGGCTTTAACAAAGATGGAGTACAGCAACGTAAGGAATGTTGTTCTTTGACTGGTGGAATACAGGTAGGAGAGAAGAATTTGCAATCCTACCGGTAGGGAACAAGTCCTACCGGTACAAACACAAAGCAGTGAGTACACGTTATCACGAAAACAAGGTTCTACCGGTAGAGAGAATCGTCCTATCGGTAGGAATCCAAAATTTGGCGATTTTTCATCAGATAACAGATTTTCGTCCAGACCAAACCACAATCAATACAAGCTCAAACAAAGCATGGAGGTACTCAAATAGGACATAGAAGAACCCAAATAACATATAAAGAGAGGTAGAATTCCCTACCTCGAGTACCCAAACACAAATCGAACAAATGGAGCAAGCCTTGCTTCCGGAGTTCCAAACCAAGCACAAATACTCCAAACCAAGTCCTATCCAACGCGATACGAGCCCGGATACGCACGTAGATGATGGAGTTGAGAGTGATTGTTGTGGGTTTTAAGTGATTAGGTGAGAGAGAGATCGAGAGAGAGCCGAGAGAAAAGAGAGAAATGGGAAAAAGTAAAAAAAAGAATTTTCCCCAGGAGATATACACCCCACACACATGCACTATTCACAATAACACCCCACGACCTTAAACTTCTTTCACATCGACCCCCAATTCTATTTTATTTTATTTTTCATTAATCCATCACTTTTCCATTTATAAGACAATAAAATTATAAAATAAATTTATGGGTCTCTACATCCTACCCTCCTTAAAGGAATTTCGTCCTCGAAATTTAAACAACCATGCTCAACTAAATTATGCATCATTTAAACGTGCAAAAAAAAAAAAAAAATCTATCCACCAATATTATGCAACAAATCAAATACCATGATACTTTAAATTTTCAAACACTCACATTGGTTCATTCCGAAAATAGATGCGGATACTTTTCTCTAACCTTGTCCTCCCTTTCCCACGTCGATTCCTCGCTACCCTGACTCCTCCACAAGACTCGTACTAACGGTATCGTCTTACCCCTCAACACTTGATCTCGCGAATCTAAGATACGGATAGGTTCTTCCCCATAAGACGCATCGGCCTCTAACTCGAGTTCGGACCACTCTAACACATGCGACGGATCCGGTTCGTACTTCCTCAGCATAGACACATGAAACACGTCATGGATACCCGATAACCTCGGTGGCAAGGCTAAACGATACGCAACCTCTCCAATCTTCTCAATAATGTCGAACGGCCCGATATAACGGGGCGATAGCTTTCCCTTTTTCCCAAAACGAGACAAACCTCTCCGCGGCGACACTTTAAGGAATACATGATCTCCCTCTTCAAACGACAATGGTCGACGACGACGATCGGCATAATTCTTTTGTCTGCTTTGCGCGGTCAACAACCTTTGGCAAATCACCTTAACTTGTTCGGTCGTTTTCTCTTGAGCTTTCTTAAGGCGTTGGCGTATTGCTTTCATGCTCTCGGAGGTCTCCTTAATCATATCCGGCCCTATAAGCGTAGCCTCTCCCAATTCGGTCCAACAGACAGGCGATCTACACGGTCTCCCATATAAGGCCTCGTACGGTGCCATTTCGATACTAGATTGATAGCTGTTGTTGTACGCGAATTCGACTAACGGCAAATGATCCTCCCAACTACCCCGAAAGTCCATCACACAAGCCCGAAGCATATCTTCCAAAATCTGGATCGTTCTCTCGGATTGCCCATCGGTCTGAGGGTGATACGCGGTACTAAATAACAAATTAGTGCCTAAAGCAGCTTGCAAACTTTGCCAAAAATGCGCAGTAAACCTCGGATCTCGATCGGACACGATGGATACGGGAATCCCATGAAGTCGAATGATCTCTCGAATATACAAACGGCTAAGCGTATCGATGGAATCGGTAAGAAATGAGCGGTCTTGGTCAAACGGTCCACAATTACCCAAATAGCGTCATGCCCCCTCGGCGACCTCAGTAAGCCCGTAACGAAATCCATGGTCACATGCTCCCACTTCCATTCGGCTACTGGCAATGGTTGTAACTCCCCCGCGGGTCGTTGATGTTCGGCTTTCACTTGCTAACACGTGAGACATTTGGATACGAAAGTCACTACGTCCTTTTTCATCCCGGACCACCAAAATTGCCTACGTAAGTCGTGATACATTTTCGTTCCTCCTGGATGGACAGCTAATGGAGAATGATGAAACTCTCGCAAAATCTCCTCCCGACACGAAACGGGTACGAACAACTTTCCTTGGTAGCGCAAGCTTTGATCGGCGTGTATCATCCACCCTTCTTGAGCTTTTCCACTAAGGAATCTAGTACGGAGTTCCTCCGCTTCCTCATCACGTTGTTGAGCCTCAATCACTCGGGTCGATAAAGTTGATTGCACCGTCAAGTTGCATAACGTGACCCCTTCCCGAACTTCCTCAAAGTGCATGGCATAAGAGCCCAAATCGTTCATTGCTTTCCACTCATGAATCGCTAGGCTCGCTAGATGTGTCGGTTTCCTACTCAATGCATCTGCCACGACGTTCGCTTTCCCCGGGTGGTACTGCAACTCGAAGTCATAATCTTCTAAGTGCTCCATCCAATGGCGTTGACGCAGGTTAAGTTCTTTCTGAGAGAATAGGTATTTCAAACTCTTGTGGTCGGAAAAGACTTCAAATTTTTCACCGTACAAATAATGGCGCCAACTTTTCAAAGCAAATACGACGGCCGCAAGTTCTAAATCGTGTGTCGGGTAATTCCGCTCGTGAGTTTTCAATTGTCGTGACCCATACGCTACTACTCGCCCCGCTTGCATCAACACGCACCCCAACCCTTCCTTAGATGCATCACAATACACGGAGTAGCCAACTCCACGTTCGGGCACAATCAAAACAAGTGCGGTAGTCAATCGCTTCTTTAACTCTTGAAAAGCAGTCTCACACGAGTCACTCCAAACAAAACGGGTTCCCTTACGCGTCAATCTAGTCATCGATGCTGCTAAACGAGAAAAGTCAAGGACAAAATGACGGTAGTATCCGGCCAACCCCAAAAATCTTCGAATCTCAAACACGTTCTTCGGTTGTTGCCAATTCATAATGGACTCTATCTTTGCTGGATCAACAGGCACTCCACCTTTCGAAACCACGTGGCCCAAAAATTTGACTTCGGATAACCAAAACTCGCACTTACTAAGTTTAGCATATAATTGGTACTCTCTCAAAAGTTCAAGGACGATGGCAAGATGGGATTGGTGTTCCTCCTCCGTAGGCGAATAGATCAAAATATCATCCACAAAGACGATAACGAAACGATCAAGATAAGCACGAAAAATACGATTCATCAAGTCCATGAATGTAGCTGGAGCGTTCGTCAATCCGAAAGGCATAACAACGAACTCATAGTGGCCATAACGAGTGCGGAAAGCGGTTTTAGGAATATCTTCTCTACGAACCCTTAACTGATGATAACCAGATCTCAAATCGATTTTGGAAAAGCAAGTCGCTCCCCGAAGTTGATCAAACAAATCATCGATTCTAGGCATAGGATACTTGTTCTTAACGGTTACGCGATTGAGCTTACGATAATCAATGCATAAACGGAGTGAACCATCCTTCTTTTGTGCGAAAAGAGCCGATGCTCCCCACGGTGATGTACTCGGACGAATGAATCCTAAATTCTCCAATTCCTGCAACTGAGTCTTTAACTCTCTCAATTCAGCGGGCGCGAAACGATATGGAGGTACGGAGATAGGAGCGGTACCGGGAAGTAAATCTATCGTGAACTCGACTTCTCTTTCGGGCGGTAAGCCAGGTAACTCTTCCGGAAACACATCCGGGAAGTCGCAAACCACTAAAGGTAACTCCCCACGCATAGAGGCATCCTCATCTAACGTCAGGCTCGCCAATAATGAATAAACCGACTCTAGCTCACGAGACCCACATAAATACGGTTCCAATGGTTCCCGACGCTCCCCAAAGAACTCGAAACAAGGACCCTCGGGAGGACAAATACGAACTCGACGCTTGAAACAATTGATGGTAGCATGAAACGTGGATAGCCAATCCATCCCCAAGATAAGATCAAATTCCGACAATTCCAAAATAATGAAGTCAAATACGAAGCGACGGTCACGAATAATCAACTCACAATCTCGGCAAATACGATTAAGAGGTGTTTTACCCCCTAGAGGTGTCTCAACAAACAAAGGAGGATCAATTGTCTCCAATTCCAATTCCAAAGCACACACAAATGATGCAGCAATGAATGAATGCGATGCTCCAGAATCAAAGAGTACTTTAGCAAAAGAGTTGAACAAAAGAAAAGTACCCCTTACAACTGAAGTTTCCGGAGCCTGGGAAGTGGTAGGTAGAATAGCAGAAGTAATGTTGAAAACTCGTCCCTGGGTGCCTTGACCCTGCACAAAACCTCCCCTCTGACCAGAACCCTGAGTAGGCGCGGAAGAACTCCCTCCCTTATCAACTCCGGAACTCTGAGCTGACGTAGTCTGGCGAAAGTAAGGCTGCTGCTGCCTCTGAGTGCCCCTAAACTGTCGGCCCGCATTACCCCCCGATCCTAGCTGCTGCACGGAACCCGATTCACTACGCACCCATGACCCCTGAGAACAGTTCCTTGCGAAATGATCCGTTTTACCACAAATGAAACAAGCCTTCTCGAGCTGCGGACACTCAGCACGAACGTGTCCAGGTTGGTTGCACTTGTAGCACACAGACGGAGGTCTAGCCAGAGCACCCCGAGTCCCCAAAGAAGAAGGCAGCCTAAAGTTCGACGAACTACCCTGTGGTGCCTGAGATGGTTCCCTCGGCCTTTTCCTCCCTTGACTCCCGAAGCTGCCTGAAGAAGAACTCAAACCTCCCACCGGTTGCCTTGGTTCCCAAGGCCTCACATTTCGTTGTGCCTCCTTCGGTATTTCGATGCTCCTTGCGCATTCTACCACCTCAGAGAACTTCATTCTACGCTGGACCGCCACCATTCTCCTCAAAGTACTATGCAGCCCCTTTTCAAACCGTCGACACTTTCTCTCCTCTGTTGCTACCAACTCTGGAGCAAAACGAGACAAGGATTGGAATTTCTGTGCGTACTCTGACACCGTCATATTACCTTGCTCCAGTTTCTCAAATTGATCCCTCAAATTTTCACGGCTAGTTTCTGGAAAGTACTGCTCCTCAAAGAGCACCTCAAACTCCGCCCATGTTAAATTGTCAACATCCGGTTCGTCTACCTGAGCTGCGGTTCTTGCCGCCCTCCTTGCATCTTTTCTACTCTCTAGGACAGATTCCCACCATTCACCGGCCTCCCCGACTAGCTGAACGGCCACAATACCAACCCTGATGTTGTCTTCCGTGATATTGAGAGCTCTGAAAAGTTTACGAATTTGGGCTAGCCAATGGTCCGCTACCAAAGGGTCGCTACTAGTCCCATCGAACACTGGAGGGTTTCTACGGCTAAACTCTCGCATTGCCACCATGGCTCGATCCTCAACATTCTCTCTAGGAGCTTGGTTTACAAGATTTGCAGCCGTAAGTGCTGCGACGAGGTCTCTAGCAAATTGGGTCTGATTAGGCGGTACTCCTGCACCACGACCGGCCCCAGCCCCCGGATTCCCAACAGGGTTCTCCCCGAGCTGACTAACCTCATCCTCCGGAGGTACTCCACGGCCACGACCACGGCCACGACCACCCCGGTTCCCGGCTGCACCCCGCCTAGCGCGCGACTTCGGAGGCATCTTACTACATGATATAAGAGGAAAAACTATTAATCACAACATTATTACTATGAGGTCAAAGCCACGGACTTCCCAACACGGGCAATAACGACTCTACTCCACTCTACAATATCGAAAAATGTAATGTCAAGTAGTCACATGAATGTTAGTCACACAAGCATGCACAAATTTTGTTAGAAGGCGCGACATTTTGAACCCATGAGATGGAACGTCTCCCCACGGTCTCTAGGTGTTCTAAACTCACGCTCTGATACCAAGTTGTCACGTCCTGAATTTTCAACATAAATATAAAAGATTTTCATAATAAAGATCTTCACTAATATCCGTACGGTACCCAAAAGATATCGCCGTATTCTCATTCCCAAGTAAATACTTCCAAATCCATAAAGTTCCAAAATATTACAACATCGGCTCAATGGCCCAAATTAGCATAAGTATTGAATTTCGAAAGAGAATTAATAGATACAATATTCCAAGTCAAAAGAATTACAATTTAGTTACAAATACATCTTTCAAAAGGAATTTACGAAGATGGACAAGTAACTCCTTGGTTAGCTTTCAAAAGAAATGACCACACGTCAACCACTCCAAGCAATGCAAGCTACGGTTCCGGATTAGCACCTGAAAATAATTTAAGGCTTGAGCTACACTACCTCAGTAGAAAAGTCTAAACAAACTCTATATGCAAATGAGCGAGACAAACGAATGAACAATGGAAGATCAAGACAACGGAGGAAGCACAATAATCATGAACGAGTATCCCAAAATCGTCAATCTTTCTTTTATTCAACCCACAAATCATACTCGTCAAATTATGTCTCAACATGTCGTGTCGCTTTAGTGTGTCTGAGCCGAAGCTCCTGCCAGGCTAATTTTGGGACCCTGAATATCCCCTGCCAAGCACCCACCTTGAAGGTTAGGCCTTGAGTAATTATTTTGAGCATTAGCTCCTGCCAGGCTAATTATGGGACCCTGAATATCCCCTGCCAGGTCACCCACCCGTCGATGGGCCCCGAATGTTCGCGCGTCATTCACAAGCTCAAGTGTGTCGTTCGAACAAATATCGAGTAAGAAGTTCAAGTTTTATCATTCCATGGTGTTACCAATTTGAACAATTTAAAAAAAATGTAACACTCGATCAGGGAGACTAATAAAACCATCCGACTCTTTATTGTATGATTATAGCCAATAATGGAACCCCTGGAAAACTCAAAGGCTTTAACAAAGATGGAGTACAGCAACGTAAGGAATGTTGTTCTTTGACTGGCGGTATACAGGTAGGAGAGAAGAATTTGCAATCCTACCGGTAGGGAACAAGTCCTACCGGTACAAACACAAAGCAGTGAGTACACGTTATCATGAAAACAAGGTGCTACCGGTAGAGAGAATCGTCCTATCGGTAGGAATCCAAAATTTGGCGATTTTTCATCAGATAACAGATTTTCGTCCAGACCAAACCACAATCAATACAAGCTCAAACAAAGCATGGAGGTACTCAAATAGGACATAGAAGAACCCAAATAACATATAAAGAGAGGTAGAATTCCCTACCTCGAGTACCCAAACACAAATCGAACAAATGGAGCAAGCCTTGCTTCCGGAGTTCCAAACCAAGCACAAATACTCCAAACCAAGTCCTATCCAACGCGATACGAGCCCGGATACGCACGTAGATGATGGAGTTGAGAGTGATTGTTGTGGGTTTTAAGTGATTAGGTGAGAGAGAGATCGAGAGAGAGCCGAGAGAAAAGAGAGAAATGGGAAAAAGTAAAAAAAAGAATTTTCCCCAGGAGATATACACGCCACACACATGCACTATTCACAATAACACCCCACGACCTTAAACTTCTTTCACATCGACCCCCAATTCTATTTTATTTTATTTTTCATTAATCCATCACTTTTCCATTTATAAGACAATAAAATTATAAAATAAATTTATGGGTCTCTACAATCCATTCTAATAAATGCATGAAGAACAATCATCATATCTTGTTTAATATGTCTGAAGCTAACCCTCGAGACGGGTTAGATTGCCCTCGAATCTAACCTCGATTGGGGACTGAAGCATTGTTGTGAACATGATTAAGCTTATCCGATACTGCTCATATGAAAACCCATCAGATACTATTTGATTCACTAAGTAAGTATCCAGTTTTTCCACCCAATTTATTTGTTTTTCAATTATGGCTAGGATACTAGAAATTGATACGAAAGGATACTTTTGGGACTGTATATTTTCAGAGGCTTTAATTGAGGTCAAACTGTGAACAATACATACATTGCAAATTTTAAGCGTGTGTATTATTCTATAGAGTGAAGAGACCTCCTAGTGGAGGTTCCTTCTCTCTCTCCAATGAAGAGAAAACAAGGAGAGATGAGAAAAAGGGCACTTGAAGGAACAACTCTTTGTACCAATAGCTATGCTGAGAAAAAGAAGAAAGAAGTTAAGGAAAAAGAAGAAAGAAGTTAAGGATCAGAGTGAAGGGAAATAAAGGAAAAGAGATTGGATAGAAGTTGATGTTGGAGACGGTCTTTGCTTAGTACTTACGATTTTTTTATTTATGGAATGTGGTAAATGCACTTCGCTTTTGGTTTTGATTTTCTATCTATAACAAGATAATAAAAGTAATTATTTACAACATATCTTTGTGATATCCATGTCTCGCGATATTTATATTGTATTATTATATAATATATGTATTGTGTATTTGTGTCAATCTATGAAGCACACCTTTATATGGAGGTCACGTGTGGTGTTCGACAATTTTCAGCCACCAACACTCTTTGGACCCATGTTGTACACTGAAATCAAAGGTGTTCTAGTTTTTCTCAAACATCTTTTTTTGTTTATACACACTCTAGGACCCTATGGACACTCATGGGACACTTTGAAGGTTTCAAATGGAATGGTTGTTCCAATGAAGCTTAAGAATGTCTTATTTTGTTGATGGTTGAGCGATGACAAAGGTTCATGTGAATTGTTTTCTGTCGGAACACCTCAGTGAATGCTGTGACACAATAAGTGCGAACGTTGTAGAGTCTTATTTTCTTTATTTTTCATTCTATCCTACGATGCATGAATATGTTTTTTCAGACGTGTCCCCAACATGTTGTGTCCTCCAAGTTCTGGAAACTTGCATGTTAAAGTCAGTGTCGTGTCACATGTCTATGCTGATGCTATTTGCACTGTGTCAAAACTTTTTTTTAGCGTATTTCTAAATATGAGTATCAAATGTACTTAAAATTTTTGTGTCCGTGTATGTTAATATCTTAAAAAATAGTCAGAATGGAAGGTGCAATGTCTCGTGTCTGAATTAGAGGAAGTTGTACAAATACTCAATATTATACCATGTGTATAGGTTTTCCTATTGCTACCCTTGGTACATCTTTTCAGTTTGCTCTCCTATAAGATGGGATTGGATTTACAATAAGAACACAAGAATACAAGGAAAATACGTATTCTTGTGTACTTTTTACACATTTTAATACACATTCACACACTTATTATTGTTAGCCCATTGAGCTGATTTTAGAATGTTTCTTAAGATTATACAACTAGTTTTCTTGTCGGAAGACCACATGTGGTATCAACTTTTTAGGAGCAGGCATAAATACCTATGTTTGTCTTTCCTCCTTGAAGTGGGAATAACTTCAATGCTGGGTGACTAAATGAAGGGTTATCGATAGCTTTTATAGCATCAATAATTTATGCTTTTGATGCTTGTTCGATGCTGTAAAGCCAATTGTTTTGCATTGAATAGTACTCCCCCTGTCCACTTTGTTGTGCCTGCTTCATTTTTGGCACCTCACGAAAAATTGTCTATATTTCACAATCTATAATATATTTTATGATTGAAAGAACTTTGTTTAAAAGAATTAATTGAGATCTATCAAATAAGATCTATATTGAATATCAATGTTCTAAAAGGCGGCCACCTAGCTCGATTAGTCTCCACCTAGGCGCTAGGCGATGGTCTGACTCCTAGATTAGACAACCGTCTGACCATTTACTAACAGTTTGGGAAGGTGATAGCTACTCAACCGGGGGAAAAGCTATTCTTTTACATATACTCATCTAGATATCGAGCTACTAGACTAGTCCCCGCCTAGGCGCTAGGCGCCCTTTTTTCACCCGACTAGTGCCTAGCGATTTTTAGAACATTGTTGAATATATGAAATATTATATTAAGACATATAGACAATTTTTTGAAACATCCAAAAAATGAAATAGGCACAACAAAGTGGGACGGAGGGAGTAATGATTAGCCTCAAGAATTTCACACGTGGAAATGATTTGAATCCAAACTTTGCCTTAGAATAGTTAGCAATTGGGGATTATATTGGCGAGATTTAAGGAGAAAAATCATATCCACTTGGAATACAAGAATGATTATTTGGAGTGGAAGGTTAAGGGATACACATTATATCAACATAGGGGATTCAAAGCACTGATGTAAAGAGATGGTCTCGAGAGGATTTTGGGCAAAGGATTGCTGCAGATAACGCTAAAGCGACTGATGGTAAATACTAGAAGGTTGTTGCGTGACTAAATTGTTTAAGATATTTTTGGTCAAAAAAGGTTGCAGATACGATGGGGTGGTTACAATGGGGGTGGTTGGTGGTGATGATGGAATATATTGATTATTTGCACAACTGCAAGTTTGTTGTAAGGTTTTGGGGAAAAAGATGGTTGTAGAATGGCTACTCAATGTTCTATCTTGACCTCTGATCATGGAGGCAACCATAGGGGCTCAATTGTGCTGGGAAATGGGCAACGTCAGTGGTTCAAGTATACCGAAAAAATGATACATATGGTGATTCTGTTACGGCCTAGCATTTTTATTTGTTTAATTAATTATATTTTCCTTATAACTGGGTGTTATGGATGGGTCACAATTATTTATTTTGAGCGTGTATAGGTATTGTTGACACAATTGTAACCTTTGGAGTGTGAGATTGATTGTGGGTAAAATAGTGGTACTAAATGGTAATTCTAAATTTTTGTATTAGGATGGATTGGATTATAAATAAATTTGTTTTGCTATTTATCCATTCAAATTCTATTTAACTAAGAGGGTGTGCGTGGTTATTAGTGGGTAGTTTAAAAGGGGTTTCACTTGGTTAAGTAATCACAAATTCATTAGGGTTAACATTGGAGATAAGAGGTTGGAGAGAGCAGAGGCCGCATAAGGGTATCAGAGTCGTCTTCGTACTCGTCTTCCGACATGGTAAGTTTCGGTAAAATTCTTGGTTGTTTACTAATTTGAGATCAGCATACCATTCATAGAGGGGCAGGTTTAATTGTGTGTGTGTGTATGAGAGAGAGAGAGGGAGAGTCAAGAGTGGTCGTGCGTGCCTGTGAAGTAAAGTGGTGATTTAATTTGGTGCATCCGGAATCAAGTTTTACCTTATGCAAACATAGGGATTATGTGTATTGGAAAAGAACAGATGGGTTTTGGCACTTGGAAGGAATCAAACGACATTGGGCTTTGATTTTATGTTGTGCGTACGTGTGGTATATACATAGTTTAGGTTTGGACAAAACGGATTTTTGGAAGAGAAACAGGTGGTATCATGGTTTTGCTCTTGGAGTTCGTGGGTGGATTTGGTTGCTAATGTGGGCATAGTAAATTAGAGTTTTGGGTTGCTAGTTGTCTAGTAATTTGGGTAATTAGTTTAGGTTAGTAAAATATTCTTTTAGGTCGTCTTTCTTTGCTATTGATATATTGACCCAGTTAGTGATAATTATATTTCTATGATTCCTTGTTCAGGCTAGACTCGTTTTGCGTTGTTCGAATGCATTACTTTTGGAATCAGGTGAGTAGTTAAGTATGTTACGTATTTTCGAAAGATCCCTGTGTCCCTTAAAAGTATTTCCTTCAGAAATTTATATGAATGTTATTCGGAGATCTAAAACTGTTTATATGTTGTTCTATAAATTGGCATGCGATGAATTTTCTGCGATCAATTGTTAATATTCTTTTTGGTGAGAACTTGGTGGATATTAATGGGAACATTTATTTTGGAAGTCCAGGGAACTTATTCCTTCTCGTGTCGGTGACCCTAGCCATTGGGGAAAAGACCGTGTTAGGCCGGTGACCCTAATACTCAACGGCTTTCTTTCGTCGGATCGTCTTAGGGAAAAGTACCATGGGCTGCCAACCCTGGTGACTCTAAGTTCGATATTGGATCCAATTTTTGATGAGATTTATTTTGGCCATGGTACTTTTTGATTGTGGTTCCCCATTGTTGATGGAGTTGTAGTTGTGATCACCACTAAGAATGTTCATTGGTTAAAGGTTTTATTGATTAATTTATTATTCTGCTGGACACCTCGTATGCCAAATTATGATTTAATGGTAAATTATTTTAATCCCCGCTTTCAACTTTATTTATTACACATACTTGCTATTCACTGAGCTCGTCAGCTGACGGATTTATTCCAACTTCATTTTCAGGCAAGTTGGGGAGTTAAGGACTCTGGCGGCATCTCGAGGATTTATTTTGGTTGACCTCCTTAGGGTGTCTGACTTTAGTTTTATTTTAAAAATTGCTTCCGCATTCGAAACAATTTCTAGATAACAAATTCTTTTTATTACTGTTGGATCACTGGATGTTATTTGGTTCATGGGATGGTTGTGCCCCATATTTATGATGAGACACATTGGGCTTTTGATTTGATTAATAACGAAAAAGTGATCATTTGATTTTCGGTTACTTTGATTTATTCAGACTGCGTGTTCCATAGATTAGCCTCATGGTTCACGGCCGGTCACTTCTCATTTTTGGGGTGTGACAGATTCTATTATGTTGGAGGTGGTTGACAATGCATGATTGAGGCAACACATTGGAGGTGTCATGGTGATGGAACTACTTGATGATGCTTGTCTGCATAGTGGCAACTAAGATCAGTGAGAGACTTCTGGACAAAACAAGGTTGCTGAGTGGCTACTCAATTTTTTCTCTCCACTATATTGGATAAAGTAGCGGGTTCAATTATGTTGAAAATATAACTATGGTACGGTACTAATTCCCATATGTTTGAGGTGATCGACTGTGATTGTCTACTATCGATTCTCAATAACTATCACCATTGAAAATTGAAGATGTTGGCAGTGACTGTGTATGGAATGTATACATGTGTTTGTAGTTACGTGTATGTCTTGTAATGGGAACAATTATGTTCTCTCCTATGTTAGTTGTTTCAACCTGACTAATCAAGACAAATGTTGCTTTCATGAGATAAACGATAGTACTACCCTGGAGTATTGGTTTAAAAAGTGTGTGCCTCGCGTGCCTAGGCAGTAAGGTGAGGCGAGGCGCATTGAAAAGGCCTCGGCACCCTAAGGTGAGGCGCATGAACATGAAGGGGAGTTAAGGCCCTTGAGGCACAGGCCTCACGGCAAGGTGTGTGGCGCATGAAGTTAGAAACCTCACAAATTCTCTTAGATCTACACTCAAATTTCTTCATATTTCATCGCAACCATTGATTGTTGAGGCTTAAAACATGGGACAATGCACTGGTTAAAATCCTTCAAACTAAAAAGGCTTTAATCGTTAGCCCTCGATGAACCGAATGAAACACAGAAGCCAAACTGTTTAAGTCTTGAAGAGAACTTAGCCAATGTGGAGGGTTATGAATCAAATGACAAAGAAGATGATGAAGTAATAGGTGTTGAAGATTAGGTGGCTATGATTAGATATTTGAGTGCTGTTATCCATATTACTATGCGCTCGAACTAAATGTTATGCATTAGATTTTTATGGATGTTACGATTTTGTTTGTATTTTGATTGGGAATGCTATAATTTAGGGTATTTGAAATTGTAGAAGCATTTACCTATGTTCAAACATTTTCCTATATTAGAGCATCCGCAATGGTAATAATCAAAACCAATAACCAAAATGTGCCATGTCAGCATTTGATTATCTATTTAGTCCATAATCAAACTTAATAACCTCTACCTCCACATTGGTTATTTTTGCATCCCTAATTAAAAAAAAAAACCCCACAATACACAATGCATATTTATCCAATTACAAACGAGTTTCAGTCACGTACCCGGCCACACCAACTTATTCGTCTCGATGAGACGATTCCAATGTGGGGTGTTTTTGAGTTTTTGAGTTTGGTTATTGAGTTTTGGTTATTGGTAAAAGTTGTTAAGTTTAGGTTATGGAATTGGTGGAATTTGGTTATTTGTTAAAAGACTTGTAACTTTGCTTATTACAATGTGGGGTATTTATTGAGCATTGTTGTTAAATTTGCTTATCCACACTCATTTGCTTATTACAATGGGGATGCTCTTAGAAATGTAATTATTCTCTAGGACATGCGCCTCACTTTGATGAGGCATGTGCTTTGCCTTGCCCCTAGGTGAACATAGAGCCTTTTAAAACACTCATGGGATTCTATAGCTATTGTTCTTGAACGTATAGTTGACTGTGCAGTGCAAAAATACAAGGAAAGGTACTCATTTAGCCAATCCCAATTGCATTGAATGAAGCTTAATTTTAATTTGGTTAACCAAGGTTCTTAAAGTCGGTAGGCGCTTTTCGGGCGGTTGGGCACCGCCTAGCACACATTAGGAGGATTTTCCATTTTTTTAAATTTTTTTTAGATATTCTCCTACCTCCTTCCCAAGTTTGAGAGCAAATACAACAACATAAGTAGAACAAAAAATTAATAACATGGAAACTAAGTGCTAATGCGAAGTTCAACATCCAAAGTTCAACCAAATGAAACTAATAGTACCAAATAACTAGTCTAATGCGAAGTTTTGATATTTAGGGCTTTTGAAATTTTCGATCATGCAAGAGAATTAGAAAGACTGGAAATGTATTTATACCATAGTAAAACTACACCAAAGCCCCATACAGTATATTACCATGACATGAAAATCCTTAAATTTTTAAAATCACATCGCCTACCCGCCTAATTGTTTCCTTGGCCTTAGCTAGTCGCGTAATCTTGCCTAGCTGCCTAGTCGATTAATCCCGCCTATCGATCGATTAATTGGCTCGATGCCAATACAAAAGCCTAGGCCCCTAGGCATGGCGGCAGGGTACTGCCTAGCGCCTAGGCACCAATTAATCAACTGCATAGGCCGCTTTTAGAACATCGTAGGTTAACCTACTCTGACAAGGCTTAATTTGGTTTTTGGTTTCACAAAACCTTACGTGTGTTTTCTTGATATTGTCACGTTTAGTCGAGCAAGAGAAGGATAATGGTGGGTTTCGGGAAGCTTTAATTGTGATGTAATCTATCGAACAACTCATACTCTTTTTAAATTGGTAAGACGGGACTTTACATATCTTTTCAATAATTAATAATGCCATGCGTCATCAATGATAAGATATGACTTTAGTATTATGGATTTTGTTAGTAAAACGTGCAACTCATGAAAGTTGTTGAATTTCAACCTTTTTTAAACAGATATAACTCAAACAAATGATCATCTACTATGCTTTATCTAGAAGCATTATGTATTGTCTTTCATCTCAAGAAATCTAATGGTAATTGATAAAAGAATCTTTTGACATTGCACAAGTTTACTTTTCCACGAAAAGTTGTACATTGGTGTGGTTTCAATGTGCCTTGCACCTTTTAATGAGTATTGCTGGAGTCAGCCTTGCATATAGTTCAAGACGCGGTTTTTAGGAGTAATATGAGCAAAATATGTGTTGCATTTTGTATGGTAAAAATTGTCCCAAGAGCTTAAGCTGTTAAGAAATGGACCCAAGTACGTTTAACAAGCTATTCAACACCCTTCCCCATGTGTAATCCCGACTTGCATGTGGAGATGCAACTGTCCATCAGATAGAGCAATACGAAATATGCATCAAAGCAGCAGAATGCAACCGGGACCAAATGCTGCAAGTCGGGTTAAGGTGTTTGAAAATGGACCAGTTGTCTCAAGGTGTTTGAAAATGGCAATAATTCTAAAACCACACAAAAACACAGAAACTTTCTCACATCACATGTGGGCCCCCATACACACATCGAGGTGTGTAGTGTGTGTGGACCCTAGATGCGATGTGAGTGAGTTTGTGCAAGTGTTTGTAGCAAAACTCTTGAAAATGGACCCAACAACACATAGCATGCTATTCAGCAGCGACAACCACACTCTTTTATTTTTTGGGACAAGTTGACAAGACCCCACATATACGCAGTGTATTACTAATGCAATCAAATATCAAAAGAGAATTAAAGATTAAAAAAGAGGAGAAAATCCCATTCAAGGGGATAAACCCCTAATGGTAGAGGGAGAAACTAAGTCTCAATCAATATTTCTGTGTTCTTAATAATTAAAAGCTACCAACATAAGAGACCAACACCCCTATTATAGACCCGAGGACTCTACTAGCACCAAGGACACTAAAAGACACAAATGACCCTATGTTCTACTACATCAACTACCCCCTAGCGATATTTAGTTCGATGAATGTGAGCATTAGTGTATTTATTCACACGTAGGCTGATATGTAAATCTATGTGTTTGAACTTTTAGTCCGCATGAATACAGTTTTTACAATCTTCTTTCCACAATTGATTATTTCACATGTCGTTTTGTGTACTTGGATAATGTAAGATTATTAGAATTTAACCTTTGTTGAAAGTCCATAATAGTCAATAGAACAAAGATCAGTGCTAATAATTACGAATCTATAATATATCATTGGAAAAGTAGCGGAACCTATAAAAGAAAATATCACTTCTTTTTGCCTTTTTGGCAATTTTATTGTTGGAAAATGGAAATTGACCTCTCTAACTTGTTGCTTGTAGATTGGTGCTTCAAAACTTGTCAATTCAACTTCTTGACTTTCTTATGAGGCCTAAGGAGAGTTTTTGCAAGAAAGTAGTTTTAGAATGTAGAAAATCCTAATGCAAAATCTCAGCCTTTTACAGCACCTTAGTTGTATGAAGCGGGAACGGGAATGCGAGCGAGGGTATGTAGAAGATCCAAAGTTAGGGACACCAAAAGGAGCATGTCTATAGGTATTTATCGTATATTTATATCAAATTTACGGACTAAATACATAGATAAGTCTAATGCGAGATGAGAGTCCTGATATAGTAAGAATCTTATGCTTTCTTCGGAATACAACTTGTACGAGTATTTTCAAACATTGTATCTTGGTTGCATAATGTATATTGAAATAGTCTACGATTGGTTTAAGTTCTTTAGATTGGTATTTGATATGTGACATTTATTTCACTAGTGTTTTGCTTTTATATCTTAATAATTTACATTTCAATAAATTTTTCCTCTTTTGGACTATAGATGAATAAAACCATAAATTCCTTTTGTGTCCCCGGAACCAATTCCTGCATTTCGTGGAATGACATGTCAAAAAGTCTAATTTATGTTTGTGTTGTCTCATGTCTCATGTCTATGCAATATAAGCCCTTGGGATTCCGTAATGACCGATTATGGATAGTTGCCCTTATGACGGCTATTGTAACCATCTGTTACGTTGGGTTTTTTGTTTACGTTGTGCATTCAACCACAAAATCCATTGACCACTTGAATTGTTTTTGTTTGGCCTAATTGAGAAACGGCCACTCAAATTGTTTTTGTCCTTAAGTAATAGAAATGGTGCATTTTAAAACCGTTCTCTCTCCTTTTTTTCCTTGGTAGCTTCTTCTGTCATCATCGACGAACCACTTTCTCCATTCATCTACATCTGATGTCACTATTTGTATTTCGTGTACCACCTGTTGCTCCCACCTCTGCTTCCCTCCTTGTTCTTTTTTCGTGTTCTTCACTCTACTTTGGTCTCCCTTTCCTGAAAAATTGAACACACCACTGCCGATGATCAGCTTTTTCCTCAGCTGAACTGCCATCGTTCCCATCTTCACTAGCCTCAGCCATGGTGTGGGCAAATGGGATTTGCCCGATCTTTCTCTCTCCTCGGTGAAGGGATTTCGTTCCCCTCTTTAAAAGAGAAAGATGCTGCCGGTTCGCGGGAGCGCTTTTGGAAGCTGGACGACGAGCGCTCGCGAAAATACAGAGTCGCCACTTGGGTTTGAAGGTCCGACACCCAAGGAACCGTATTTCGAAACACTTGCCGCGCTTGTTTGATTTGAAAAAGTTAAGGAACCAGTCCGTCATAACCATATCTGGGTTCGGGAGCCAGGTTACGAGAGGGGAAGGGTTTTATGGCACCCCTCTCGCCCAATCCGGAGATCGGTCTCTACTTAGGCATTTGCAAAAACGTTGTTTGTTTGCGATTCTGTTTGATTAATCATTTTTTAGCCAATTAGGGCGGGGAAACAGTTTAATGGGGATTAAAGCTGTAACAATTTGCAAGATGTGATAGATAGCATGGATGGATGAAAATAAAATAAATGAGATAAAACTGAACACTGATTTCAGGATGTCAAAACAGTGCAGGGTATGAATTTATCACAAACAGCGACCAACTTGCATGACAGAATAGGAACATGCAAGTCACACCGTCGCGCGACATACTCATACCCTCGCGCGAGTGTCAACATCCTGCCCACAGGTTCAATTTTATCTCCTTCTGGGCTCTGGAAGGACCAGTGCACACCCAGGCCAAACCAAGCAGTTCATATGTGCTGGAAATAAATAATCATTACAATCTGACTGAATAGGAATAACATATACAACCCTTAAACAGTGAGGGTGATAAAACAGAGACCAAAGGCCTAGCTGCCCATGCAAGGGCAATTACTGGAAATGACCGGACCGTCGCGCGATGGAGTCACATCATCGCGCGATTGTTCTGACTGGACATCCAGGAATTGCTTTGCATGCCTGGGCTCTGAGACATATTCAGAAGCCACCCAGGGGCATTCCAACATGAACAAGGAAAGCAAACTAAACTGGACTACTGATTTTAGCATGCGAGACAGTGAGATATACTAAATATATTTAAACAGGAGAACATGGAATCATATAAACTGGGTCAGAACAAGAGATCCATCCCCGCGAGAACCATATCACACAAGCCAGAAGCATCGCGCGATTATGTGGGTTCATCGCGCGTGGGTACTCCATTCGCAGCAACTTGTAAATTTGCTGGCTTTGGGGTCAGAAGCTGATATTGATTACCAGTTCTGACCCTGTCAGCCCCCCTCAGGGATCAAGACAGTAAAGGCTGAAAATTATACCTTTGCTTTGAATGACTTGAAAATGGTTTGAGTGGAGTGGTATGCCTTGGACAAAGGAGAAAGTGCTAGTAGCTTTGATTGGGAGGGAAGATCAAGATTGTGACTCTTGTTCTTTTCTTTGGGATTTTTTTGGTAACCCTTTGAAAGAGCTCAAAGGGGGGGGTTTTATAGGAAAAGAGGGAGCTCTTTGGTGGTGAACTTGGCCATGCAGCCAGCCAACAATGCTGGCAGCACTCACTTGGTAGAGAAGTGGGGTGCTAAGTTGATGGGAGAGTGGGGGTTTAGGTGGTGCAAGGATGGCCGAGCAAACGCCGTTCAGCTGATGGAACGGGGTCACATGGCCCAGCAGACGCCTCATCATCACGAAATCCAGCTGGATACGACAGGTGTCGACCATCGCGCGATGGAGTGGGACCATCGCGCGAGGGTTCTAACTTCCCCGCGATGGTCAATCGGTCAAAGTTTGACTTTGACCACCACCTGGCAAGTAGAGCATCGCGCGAGTGTCTCAGTACATCGCGCGAAGGTCAAACCCATAGTCAAAGCTGGGCTCAATGGTTCTGGGTTTAAGGGAAGGGTTCCACATACACCAAACTCAAACTATTTCAATCAAAACTGTTCTCGACCTGATTCATCATCGGGGGAATAAGAAACTGAAAAAGAAATAAACTGAAGATAGACAAAATGACTGAGCAATCAGATTGGGGTGTCTACACATGGTAAGTAACTAACATATTTTTGGCCCTGCCTTCGTATAGAAGTCACCTCTTTCTCTTCTTCTGCTTCTTTCTATCTATTTCTTCTTATGTGTCCAATGGTGTTCTTCAAACCCCTTCAACCCACACTATAGTAGCTTGCACTGCACTATCCACTGCACCCCAAATCTCATGCCTTAACAAAACATCCATGTATCTCGAAGACTCGAACCTTTTGTTCTTTTCATAAAGCCTATTGTATTTTCTTTTCACTTGAATGATCTCATGAGAGCGGGGATGTAGTGGCTTTGAACTGTGCTTATGACTTTTATCATTTTTCTGAGATTTTCATCATTTTTCTTATATTGTCTCAATCTTTACTCTGTTGCAGGCTTCTGTCTTCACGTTGTGAGTATTTGTCAAGTCATGCCGTCACCTAACGGTTCAGAGCATGTTCTAAGTTCAAGTGGTGAAGAAAATGATGCTAAAGAACATCTGGAACGTGGACATTGCATCAACAAAGCTAATGTGCATGATGACAATTCTCTTGACAGGAGGAATGGGAGAATGAGGTTTTCAGATTTTCATGGGTTCCTACGGCTGTTGCCCTTACTAGTGTTCAGCTTCCCTCAAGGATGCAGCCTAAGGAGCCGGTATTTCATCTTAAACACTTCCCATTTTTTAGTTCAAACATGGTCATACTTGGGGTCATGATCTATTTGTGTGGGGCTAGAAGATTCATAACCAGATGCTATGTCATTTATTGATCTTCGATGACTCTTTGATTGTCATTCTGACTCTTGATGGTTTTGAACGTGGGCTTCTAGCAACATGCCTTCTTACTTAAAAACTGCAACTGTCGTTGAGGGTCTTAGAAACGGCATGATTAACTTCTGCCTACTGTTCCAACTGAGATTCTACTTAAACAAACTTGGCAAAAAAAAAAAAAAAATTATAGGGAGGAGACGGAGAGTAGGAGAGAGGGAATGAGAAACAAAAGCTAATTTTTTGCTCATTTTGCACATAATGATATTATTTCCTTATATTTGACACCCTCCTTTGTCATAAAAGAGGAACGCTTGTTTAAAGAAGTTTTATAAATACAAACCATAAATGACCGACAAAAGATCCTGACAACTTACTGCAGCTATTGAGGGGCTCGAATCCTCCCCAGGTTGAGGATGAGTCACATCAGCACCAAATATTAACAAGATCAGTTAGAAGGTGAATTTTCTTCTCACGGGATCCACATTAAATAACATAGTGTTCCTTCCCCCAGCCTCCTGGATGATCTCCATAGGAAATTCTTGCACTCTCTTGGAACGGGTTTCTGTTAGACATTGCATCCCACTGGTTGACAAAAGGAAATAAACCCCCAAAGTTAATTCTCATGGTTTCACATTTTAACAAGAGATAGATGTAACGTTCAAATGAGGAGAAATAATTTAAGTGTCGCAAACCTGGGATCGCGTCTTTGTATTACTGAGGAAATCAAACAAAGCTTGACATGGCAGTGGGAGCCGAAGGGAGGTAGCAGCAGTGACAATAAAATGTCAAGTTTTGTATTGTACTACTATTCCGTGTGATCTCCAAGCATTCATGTTGATTTCCTTATTTTGGTGGTTTGCTATTTAGTTTTTGCCCTTGCATTATTTCTAATATCATTTTCAGCCGAGTCTATGTCTACAGCTGACGAAACTCTGTACTGACACCTTAACTACCACTTAATTAATGGCTAAGTGATTAAACCAATTCTTTTTATAGAATTAAGTAACCACCCTTTTTGCATTCATTTTAGTTGCATTCCTAATTGTCAGTGTCAATAACATACAAAACCTGCTTTGAGATCAATCCAACGCATTCAAACAGATTGAGAATTGCAGAATTTTGTAACTATATCATAAAGTTTAGGAAGGTCCGATGTTTGGACTTGCACCTACACTCGATACTCACCTGAGTCCACGTAAGATAGCTTGTAGTAGGTATCTTGAATGCATGGTACCCAATCAGTAAATGGTGCCTTATGCGGATGCGGTTTGTATGTGGTTTATAGATGTGCTCAATATCACCAGCTTTGACAGTTTAAATCTATTGCTTGCTTCCACAAATGTGGTGCAAGCTCCATTGGAGATGTCATCTTCATGTGTCCGTCCCTAGATGCAAGATGATCTGGAAACTCAGATGACCATAGTTTGGGAATCTGAAAAGAAAGAGTCAGGTTGTAGATAATGTATAAATCAAATATATCATACGGCATATAGCCTGGGATTCTTGCAACCAATAGTTGTTGAAGTTCAATGACCAATAGTTGTTGAGTCCTTTCTTGATCACTACTTTCCTGCACCTTAAATGGCTCTCTTTTGTATGTTGTGCAATATACTCGCTTAAATAACTAATTGTCAATTATAAGTACGCATGTAAGCCATTTCCTTCTCTCTCTTATATCCTCGCTCTTGTTGTTTGCACTTTGTAGCTCCATTGAGGGTTCAACGAGGGATCAAGAAGGCAACAACAGTGAATGAGAGAGACAAAGCCATGGACTGGAGAAAAGAAAGCAACCAACCAGACACCTTTAGAAGTTCAAGGTGATTAGAAAATGGTGGGTCCGACTGAACCAACAGTGGTGGTGATGAATTACCTCATCGATCACCACTGCCTTAGGTTACTGAAACGAAAGTGAAGTTTGCTCATTTCGGGAAACTCGATGAGTTGGGAACATGTGTGTTTTGGAAATCTTCAACGTGCCAGGTTGTGTTCAAGAAAGTCTCTAGTGCTTAGGCGGCATATAATAATGCTTTATTTGGCAACATGAATGTAAAGATGATCAGGTGAAGCAAGCAAGCCGGTTGAGGAAAATCTCCCAATGCGATTCCGAAATTAAAGTCCACCCTAGAGAAGTCGCCAGATGATGAAAATGGGTCAATTGATAGTATTACCAAAGCTGACAATGCCATCAACAAGAAATATTGTTAAGTGGGGGCTAAGAAAAACGAGAGCAGTCAAAGTACTAGTTCTACCACCAATGGCGTTGACATTTCCTTGCAAATGATGATCCTTCTGATGAAATGCAGTGACATTGTAGCTGATTTGATGAATTCATCTGCATAATGTGCACGTGGAGCAATACATAGGTAACTTATTTATAATGACATTGCTCTCTAAATTGGTAAACAAAAGTGGGTTAGGATTCATCCCTTCCTGCTTGCATAGCATGGCTTTGGAGAGGTTATTCTTTCTAGTTTCTACTTCTTCTATAACAAGTCCTGATCTGAGCAGTTGTCTGAATTTTCAGTGAAGGCGAAAGCCTTTTTTTTTCTCTCTCTCTCTCTCTCTCTATATCACTTGAAACAATTTCTCTCTCTATGCCCTTCTATAATCCAAGTTATACTCCCCGTAATCTAGCTTTTGGTGGATAAAATAGGAAATTTTTCTGATGGAGAACAAGTTTCTCACAATATTACCATGTCTTAGTTTAGTTTTCTTCGTTTGATCTCTTAGATTCTATCTCAAACATTTGTCTCCTCAACTTAGTAGCTGGTTGATTTTTTCAGGAAGTCCTGCCATTTTGCGCGCATTTTTTGATTCTTACTTTATGACCCTCAATGGTGACAGGAAATTTTGGATATTTAGTTGCATTCATCTCTTTTTTATATTCATGAGGGTGACTTAGTCATTTGCGTTCCTTTATTCGGGCTGTATTTTTTTAGTTATGTTGTACTCTCTCTTTTTTATGTTAAGCAGTAAGACTTACAGGGTAATAGTTACAATAACGAGTTACTCCATCAATCATGTGACGTCCACAACCGCTAAATCAGGCCCAATATGTTAGAATCCAACAATAGCCCCATAGGGGGCAGAAATAAATTAGGAAACACTACTGTAGAGCAGAATTAGTTCTTGCCTTCGGCAAGATTTGACCCCTTGACCTCTTAGTAGAGAGTGTACAAGGGTGACCAACTAGGCTTAGCACTACTTGGCTATCTCTCTATACTTTGATGAATGGTGTGCAGCCACTTATGATTGCATCTTTTTGTTCTCTTGTTTGACAATATGTAACCCGTCTCACATCTCCCTGCCAAACCAATCCTGTATTCCCAATGTTGCAAACTCTATTATTATTTTTGTAAGGCCTAGACCAGCATTTTGCAGTATTGTTCACTTTGGACTACACTTGCATGTAGAAGTGTCAAACGTGTGTGTCATGGCGTGCCGTGCCATTCAAATTCTGTGCCAACCGTGCTTTGTGTCGTGCCGTGCCGTGCCTGTTTACTTAAATTGTGTCATACCGTGTTGTGCCATAGCCAATCGTTTCGTGTCGTGCCGTTCCCATTTACTTAAATAGTGTCGTGTCGTGCCGTGCCGTGCCATTTTTCAATCGTATCATGCCGGGCGGGGCCCATTTACTTAAATCATGTCGTGCTGTGCCAGCCCATTTTTTAATCGTGTCTTGTCATGCCATTTTTCAATCGGGCCAAGCCATTTACTTAAATTGTGTCATGCCGTGTTGGCCATTTTTTTAATCGTGTCGTGCCGTGCCGGCCTGTTTACTTGAGGGCCGCCTAAGCTATTTTTAAAAAATCGGAACTATTAAACTTTTATGTGGGAGGGATTAGATCATTTATGCCAATAATCAAGTAAAATGCTTATCACTACATACTTGATCGAACGTAAAAAAATTCAATCAAACAATGAATTAGCATGCTGATGAAAGAGTTTTCAAAATCCGACGGACGAAAAAATTGGATCCCATGATTAGAACACTAAGCACAATAAAATTAATGCATTGAATAGTATCGATCGTCGTGATTGCGTTACGATTGTGTGGCTACTGCTTGATGGTCTCGTTTTTGCATAATAGTTATATACTAATTTTTTAAATCTACTCCCTTCGTCCCAAATTCTTTGTCCAGTCCGCAAAACGGAGTGTTGAAAATAATGCAAATTTTTCAAGAAAAAATTCAAAAATTTTTCACAAATTAAAAATACTCATTGATATCTAGTAAGTTGTTCAAAAACTTTTGATTTTTTCTTGCAAAAATTGTATTATTTTTAACACCCCGTTTTGCGGACCGGACAAAGAATTTGGGATGGAGGGAGTATAAAACAAGTTAATTAGTGGCATAGTAGTTTGGCGGTGTATAATAGAACCTAGGGACTCGAGTTCAATTCCCAGTGCAGCTAATTCCTTTTTGGTTTTTTTTTCCCCCTTATTTCTATAATTTTTTTTCTTATTTTAGTTTTTTTCCTCTTATTTCTACTATGTATTTTTTTCTTATTTTTTGTTTGAGATTTTTTTTTCTTATTTCTCATTAGATCTAGGGATATACGACTCTTGCACATTTTCTTTCGTATTAAATTACTCTTGCACCATAAATATTTTGATAAGTTTTTTAATTTTACTTGTTATCTTGTCATGTTAAATTTACAAACCAATTGTCCAAAGTCTATTCACTAACAAAAACAAAACAAATATTTTTTAGCGAATAAAAATTGATTATTTTTTAAAGGTAAAAAAAATGACCGTGCCCGTGCCCAGCTCAACTGTGTCGTGCTATGCCGTGCCAGGCCAACTTCCGTGCCGTGCCAGGCCAACTTCCGTGCCGTGCCATGCCCATGTCGTGCCCGCCCACGTCCGTGCCCCGTGCCAGTCCACGTGCCCATTAAAACCGTGCCATGTCGTGCCGTGCCTGGCCAAGACCGTGCCCGTGCCCGTCCACGTGCTTACTAAGACCGTGTCGTGCCGTGCTGTGCTAGGGCATGGCCGTGCCCGTACCCATGCCGTGCCACATTTAACCGTGTCGTGCCCGTGTCGTGCCGTGCTGACCCGACCCGTTTGACACCCCTACTTGCATGGCTTTAAAACACCAGTTATGTGTCGATATGCCATACTGCAATTTTTTCCAAATTATGCCAAGGGCAAGGGTGTCATACATTGTGTGTGGAGAGATGTAAGCCCATAAATGTAGTTTGTAACTCTTTACTTTTTCACATTATGGGTCAAAACTTGAAAGTCACTTGAATTGGATGAAGTTTTATTGAAACAATGGAATGTGCATTTGATCTGAACTGTAGTTTCTAGTAAGTGTCCAAAACGGGTTGGCAGCTTTAGAAAGATGAAATTTGCTACAGATTTAATTGACCCAGTATACAGTTCTAGTTTTAAAACGCTGTCTAAGCATGTCAAACGACATCCGATGGTCCTTTATTTCTTCAAGGTATCATTGAATGTTGAAGAAGTCCATAGTTTTGAAACAAGGGGAGTACTTTTTCCTACTTCAATAGATATGACATACCGTAATACTGAGAATATATCTCCTCGACCCCTCATCATACATCGTACGAGAGTTACTATGCACAGTTATATATGTCGCTTTTGTTTGCCTTTACATCGTTTTGGTATTTTCCGTCACTAGTCAAGTCAGGGACATGCCCGTTTTCCGCAATGCATATTTGAAGAATTTTTTACTGCCCCTTGTTTTCTAGAGAAAGTCAGCTTGCTGTAGACACAGCTGGAGGAAACTTCACTCCTCATATCCTGAACATACTAGTAGGAGAGATAAGCCTAGATATGGAGGAGTTTGCCTTAATTTTTTCCCCCCTTAGTAATATTGGTTTCCTTACGTGATTTTGGTGATTTTAGGTCATTTTTGGAAAAATATCGCCAGTTGTTCAGACGAGTCCTCGAGCTGTCTGCATTCTCTCTGTTGTTGGCACGGTTGCAATCATAGATATGTGTCTGGCTGGTAACTTTGGCAGTGGTGTTTTAAGATACGAGGCATGATCTCTCTCTCTCTCTCTCTCTCTCTCTCTCCCCTTTTCCTAATCTTTGAACTGACTTTTCTGCGATGAACTTTTGTTACAAGCTTCTAATTGAGATACTTTTCCTTTCTGTTTTGCTAGTTGGAATGACTTGTTTAATTACTTCTCTTTCCTCATATTGTTACTGATTTGGGTAATGATTGCAAAAGAACGGACCTCTAGGGTTGCTCCCAATGGTCGCAGCAAGCGGATGAGAGTTTCAACAAATCAGACTATTATCAATAGTGACGTTTACATGAACCTGGAGGTTTCTAGCAGTTCTATTGTAATAATTGAGATTTTCTTTAGACTTGCGTGATGTGCATTCTGCTTATTTCCTAGGTTGGCCTATCATCTTGTTGAACATGTATTTTCTTTTTCTATTTTTGGTGCAATGGAATATAGTACACTATTAAGCAACGAAGGAGACAGATCATAGGGATTGGAGTTTGATACATCACCAGAATCTAAATTAAATTAAACAAAAAGCAGCAACCAGGAGCTGCACCAAGGTTAGGCAAAAGGGCTAGTCAAGAATACTAGCAAGGTTCAGGGCCTTAGGCAGTCAGCAAGGACAAATTCCCTCGTGGCTGGGGGAATTTACACTGTGACTAAAATATCATCAACTTGTTCGGCACCCAAGTGAGCAAGATTATCAGCACTATGAATTTATTATTTGTCTTGTTTGCTTGTGGCCACTAGCTGAGTACCTTCTTTCAGCTAATAAGAATAATAAATAAAGAAGTTCACAGTTCTCGAGTTATATTCAATAGTTTTCATGTCTGGGAGTTATGAGGGCATCCAATGGTGTCCAATCAAAATTTACACATGGTAGAAATTTGCAATTTAAAGATTGTTATAAATCTTTTTTGGCTAAAGTCTTGCTGCATTGTCACATCCCAAAATGAGAAGTGACCGGCTATGAACCACAAGACCAAAGCTCGTAGAACATGCAGCCTAAAAAGAAATTTTATAAAAAACTCCCAAGCAAAAATCCACCAAACAGTCAACCATTTTTTTTTTATTCAGAACATCCACAACCAATAAATAAAAGAATGGGACACAAACATCCCATTAACCAATAAAATCTAATGATCCAATAGTAATAAAGAATCCAGATGTCTGATGAAATATTTCAAATGCGGAAGCGATTAATAAAATAAAAATATGATGAGACACCCTAAGGAGGTCAAACAACAGAACACCCCGAGATACCGCCAGAGTCCTCCTAACTGCCCAACTTGCCTGAAAAAGAAGTTGGAATAAATCCGTCAGCTGACGAGCTCAGTGAGTAGCAAAGCATGTATATTAAATACAATTCCAAAACAGGGGATCAAAATAATTTACCATGTCAACATAAATTTGGCATATGCGGTGAACAACAAAATAATCCATTAATCCAATTAACGATTCATCCAATAAGTATGGTGTTCTCAATCCAACCTCCAACAACAATGGGGAACCACAACCAAAATCAATAGTACCAAATGCCAGTGAATAAATGTCTCATAATTAGATCCAATATCAAAACATAGAGTCACCATGAGTAGGCAGCCCGTGGAACTTTTCCCTAAGAATGATCCGGTCAATAACAACCGTTGAGCATTAGGGTCACCGGCCTAATCCGGTCTCTTCCCTAGTGGCCAGAGTCACCCGCACACAGAGGATTAATTTCCCTGGACTTCCAAAATAAATGTTCCCATCAATAGCCACAAAGTTCTCACCAAAAGATTATTCGATCAACAAATGGTTTTACCAATCCGCATGCCAATTTCAAGAACCAAATAAAACAAATATATGTTCCCAATTTCAATTATTAATTTTCTGAAACAATAATTTAAGGGATATGGGGAAGTTCGCAAATATATAACATGCTTAACCACTCACCTGGGTCCAAAGCTAATGTGACCAAACAACTCGAAATCAAGTTAACCTGAACAACAAGATCATTCACATAGGGTTATTACTGTATCAACTAACGGTTACCATTCCATCTTAGGTTTAATATAAAAATTGCAATGAACTAAACCTATAACCAGACCAAATCTCAATCACTAGAAACTTACAAAACCCAATTTGTTTATCCCAAGTCCGAGTAATTATTCTCCCACGTACACACCACCCGTCAACATCTAAAACACCTTAACCAACCATCCTCAATCTATACAATATAAAATTAGTTCCTACATATGCTTAACCCAAAATATGCCTTCACCTTCACACCACCAAATCCCCACGACAACAGATCACCACCCGCACACACCGCACAAACCACCAACCCGATTCACGTCCAAACTCCATGGTCCAATAGTATGATGACATGAAAATAATTCTCACTAGAAAACTTGTGCAAAACTTCAAATAAAACCCATTTATCCCATTGTTAACTCCATTGATCTACACCACCAATAAACCCAAGTGTTGTTTTCTAGTTAAACCCATAAACTATTGAAACTATTGTAACGAGGGAAAAGGAAAAGAAGGAAAAGAGAACAAGAATGAGGAGGAACAAACCACTTACTTGGGCAAATCTCCAATTCGACTGCTTCGGCTTCTCTCTCTCTTCTCAGAATGTTTAACTCCAATAGAGAACCCTACTCAGCGTATAAACATATATCTTTGGTGGTTCCCACTAATAACAAACACCCACAATTATAGCAATCTAGTTTAATAAAATATCTAATATCCTAACTGGGGTAAAAACTAAATTACTATGGTAAATTAAGCTTATACCCATGTAATAATAATTACGACAATTGTACCTATGGTGCACACAAAAATAATCAATTGGGACCAAACCATAACACCCAATTAAATAATGGCCAAATTAATTAATAAATTAAATTAAAATTCAAGGATGTAACATGCATGATTTTCAAAAGGTGATTAATAGTTCAGAGCAAATTTTTGTTCAATTTCGTTTACAGTTTTACCCGGAAACTTTGCATGTGGAAAGTATGCTAATGGTGTCTGATTCATCTTAGGTTTGGTAAAACTATTATGTTAAACAAAAATGAAATCACGTACTGTTATCTTTTGCAGGATTCTTTCACGGTGTGTTGAGTATTTGTTTTCAAATTCGAATACAGTTTCAGAGTATGTTCTACGTTCATGCTGTAAGGAATCATTGCTGTAAAGACTGGCATTGGTGGAGCTATTGTGAAGTGATGGTTTCTAGCTTACCTCAAGCATAGTGTGCCCAGTTTTTACCTCAAACACTTGCGAGGTTAGTTTCAACATGATTGCTACTTGCTAGTTGTTGTCATGCTTTATATAGTTAGACTAGAAGAGGTATCATTGCATATTTGTCCTATGATAATTGTTCATTGGTTTTGTCACATTGAGGTTTGCTTGGACTCTTGATTTTGCTGAACATGGGCTTATAGTGAAGTGCATTCTTCATTCTAAGTAGTTCTCTCTTTTTGTGAGGTTGTTTTGGAGAAGATGGTAATATGTTCTTTTAGTTGATATGTAAGTTAGTTCCTTGTTTCTTTTCATCACAGAATAGGGTTGGCTTAGTTGCATCATTTAGGTTATAGCAAGGCATATGTCAATGCAAAAGCAGTAGTCCTAGTATGTACAAAATGGATTCTAGAAAAATGCAGCTTAAAATTGACCAACCAAATCTCATCTTTATACAGGCAGAAAGAAGTCCCAATACTTAACCCAATCTGGTATGAACTGAAAGTTGACTTTTCACACGCAACCAAAAAATAGTTGATAACTTGAAATTTTAGGTAGTTTTTTTCTACACATATATGATAATTTTTAGAGTTTGTGTGCGCCTAAGGACTTGCAGGGCGGATTCCATAGAACTTTTTAAATCAACTTAAAAACTAGTACAACTAGTCCGAATATTTTTGCAGGGTCTGGGCACCCCAGCATGGCGGCACCCCTTGTGTCCGCCAATAACATCAATCTAGATTAATTTTCTTTATAATAGCTCCCTAAGTCTACAAACAAACTCTCGACCACAACTCTAGACACAATTGCGTTCGGAGCCGTTAATTTTTCCTTGCAATGTTTCTTGCTCTTTCTGGAAATCCTATAATTTTCAATTTATATAAATGATATGGCTTGGATTTCCCATTCAAGCCCCAATACCAATCTACTTACAATATCAAAGATACATTCTAAACGAGTTTTTACACCTGTCTTTTTTTGTTGATTGAATTTGTTATGTATTGGTGGTGTTTATAAGAACATTCCGATCGAGGAAGTCTTCAAGCAGCTAAAATGTAGGAGGGAAGGTGTAGACACCCCATTCTGGACTGTCTGGATTAGTTCTTTTACTTTCTTTGTTACCCCAATGATGACAAAAGGTTGAAAACACTCCAAAGTCGATTGAAGATCTTGAGCTTTGGACGTTGGACTCTTCCTTTCCAAACCCATTTCAAAATCCTTTCAAAATCCCTTCAAGGCCAGAACCATATAAAACCTAGCAAAACCTTACCTGCTTACGCCATCTTTTACATGGCGTGCGCCAGGGAGCTGCCACGTGTCGGACATCGACCGTTGACTCAGTTTGACCTGGCGCATGCAGGGTATATAGCTGGCGTACGCATGGTCAAGGCCGGTCAAATCAGCACTTTTCTGTCACGTGCTTGAGACTTTGCAACCGTCTTAGTATGGCGCAGAGCCCCCTGATCATTGCATTCTGCAGGGGACGTCCCCCTCTCTCTCCTACATGCCCCATCACAAGTCCCATGCATTAAATGCATGGGAGGTTCCCTCTAACCTAACCAAACCCCCTTAACCCCAGCTGATCAGACCTGATCTCAGGCCCTCTCTCTTCTATAAATGCCCCCCTTGCATTCATTTGCAAGGGGTTAACCACATTCAATAGCCCAAGTTCCCTCTCTCTCTTCTTTCTCTTGTTCTCTCTTCTCCATTGAAAGAGTAAGAGGAAGAGGAGTACCCCATACCCACATTACTGATCAGTCACTATATAGCCTCCATCTTCAACCTCCAAACTCATACCCCCTTCCTTTCTTACACCAAAGGTATACCACCTTTGCGTGGCCTTCTGTTTTAAGCCCCTGAGGGGAACCAGAAAGGTTCTGGCTAGTAACTGATACTAGTCCAGGCCCTTTTCTAGTAAAATAAATCAATCGTAAAGGACAAACTGTGGCGCACGCCAGCTCCTTCAAGCCATACGCCATCTATGGCTGTACATGCACTGCTGGCTTGAGGATCATGAGCTGTCTGTTTATTTGCTTATATCTTGTCTGTCATCATTCTAGCATGCCAATAACCAGTTTACTGCTTTCTGTATGTTAGAGTTGTTTAATTGTAGCTTTCAATACCTGTATCTCTATTGCTCTATAAGGCCTCTGGGGTGTTTCTGGTCATGTTCCAGAGCCCAGATGGTGTAAAGCCAAACACTGGACAACATGCAAGGGTGGCGTACGACTTCTGAAGGGTGGCGTACGGCACGTATGCTGGGGTCCAGTGCCTAGCCCTTACATCATAGTTCAATCATGGCCTCATGTTCCTCCCCACTCTGTTTATGGGGTTTTCTTTGATGTTTTCATGTCTCTTAGCCATTTCTTATGTCTGTATATGTACATAAAATGTCTAATAAACTGCGTGGTTTGCCCTGGGTGTGCGCTGGTCCATTCCAGAGCCTAGAGAGTTGAGAGCAAAGACTGTGAACGAACCAGGGGGTAGTGTACGCCAGCTCTTAGGTGGCGTGCGCAGGGTATGGTGGCGTGTAGTGGTTTGACCACTGCGTGCCAGCATGCCGCCTGCTCACGCGCCTGAAAAGCAACATACGCCATCCTGTTAAAACCGTTCACAGTGCTTGTTCTCAATCTATGTTCTTATGCTTATCCAATTCAAGTAAATCGTCATTCACAAACATTTTGTCATATAAACTGCAAGCTGTTACAGTATTAATCCCCATTAACTGTTCCCCCGCCCTAATTGGCTAAAAAATGATCAAATGAGAGAAAAATGCAAACGTTTTACAAAAATGCCTGAGTAGAGACCAATCCCCGGATTGGGCGAGAGGGGTGCCATAAAACCCTTCCCCTCTCGTAACCTGGCTCCCGAACCTTAGATATCGAAGGTGACGACGGACCAGTCTACGCCTTTTTCAAATCAAAGCAAACGTAGCAAACATTTTCGAGTTCGGTTCCTTGGGTATTCTTCCGCTCAAACCCGAGTGGCGACTCTGAATCGAAGCGTTTCGCCGCGCTATTTCCAAAGAGGGCCGCATCCTGTCACGCCCTCGATTTTCAACATAAATAATAAACACTTTTAATAAATAAAGTTCTCGCTGTAATATAGATAATACCCTAAAAGACCTTTTTGTTCACTGTTCTCAAATAAAATTCAACTATTACATTTCCAACTCGAAGGGCCCAAGTCATCAAAACTCCCATATCCTATGGAAATATTATTACAATTTACAAATAATATCTTTCCTAAAAATGCTCTTTCAGATCTTATGCTATGAAATCCTTCTTGAATACCTTTTTAAAGGTTTGGTCACAAATGCACAACAAGCACTCCATGCCAACATCCTTGAATCATACCTGAAAACGATAGGGTGAGCTACACTAGCCCAGCAGGGAAATCTATACACAAGCTATATGAAAATGCGATAAATCATGCGCCTAGAGTGAGTGAATAAGACGAGATCTACAAAGAAATATGGGTCTTCCACCACGACCGAGCATACTACAACCAGGGAATTATGATTTCATAAAGATAACCCTAATAGCTCACACGTCAAACTAGAAGCAAAAATCGACATCGAATTATTCCAATTAGTTCATAACTTGTCTTCAACCATCGTTTGTCCATCGCTACACAATTACACCATTCTAGCTCGATGTAAACGAATATGTGATGATCATGCACCAACAGTGGTATGTCAGCAACATTATATATGAATAACGAACCCCAAGATGCTCATGACAATGAGTATATCTATCAGCAGAACAACATATCATTGGATTTCCTTTTTGAACATAATTGATTTGTCTTTTATTTTTCAAGTATTAGCCACCCCATGTAACAAGAACTAGTTTCCTTGATTTGTACCGAACAAGAGGCTCAATGAGGAAGGATAGTAATCCAAAATACAGTTCAAAGTCGAATGACAAGCCAAACCTTAGATTAACAACTCTATCTCTCTTTTCATTTCTCAAGCAACACAAGTCATAAGTCGAGCTCAACCAATCAACAATACGTGATATGTGATGCAAAGCAATGCACCGGGGAATGTTGGGCCCCGTAACCCTCGCCAAGGTCCCACCAAGAAGGTGAACCGGGCTCCGTCCATATTGACGTGAATTCCGGGCGGTGTTGGGTCCCGTAACCCTCGCCAAGGTCCCACCAAGAAGGTGAACCGGGCTCCGTCCATTTTGACGTGAATTCCGGGCGGTGTTGGGTCCCGTAACCCTCGCCAAGGTCCCACCAAGAAGGTGAACCAGGCTCCGTCCATTTTGACGTGAATTCCGGGCTTTTAGGACCCCCGTGCGTCCACTAACATGTTTTCATTCAATTCCGAGCATTTGGGAACCCGTGCGTTCCATTTTCGGCATCACTTTACGGTGGATCCGTGGCTTTCTTCGTGTTCATTCTATCGTCTCAATTTTGTTTTACCCCTCACATTACTTAATGACATCATACTCAACACGTAACAAGTTCATAACATTCATCACAACATGCCACAATGTCCACATAATCACCCCGAATACCTAGACAACAAATGGGTACCGTAATCATCTAAAATCGACACATAAGCAAATCCTGATTTCCGACAAAGCAGTCCGTGTTCGAATATTCATTAAAAATTGCATACTTAATATTTTTCAATGATTTCAACGTCAAAATAACACAACTTACCAATCCTTAAAACCCATAAGGACCCATAACCAATAGGGTCGTTTAACCATAACAAGATGAAAAAAACGCAGCTCTGTATGCTGCCCAGATTTCCAGATTTTCTGTTCAATCTTCTAAAAATCACTATAAATCGAGTCCTTAATATTTTTGAGTGATTCCAGTCCCGATATTTGCGCGATTGAACGAAGTACCAAAGATACGAAGGAACCTTAGTCAGATTCACACTCCAAGGGTGGTTAAACAGGGGTTTACCGAGGCTACACAAATCTGTCACGCAGCACGACAGATTGACACACCTCCACTCAAACGATCATAACTTTCCGTAGACTAAGAGTCTTAAGACGATTTCAGTGGCAAATGAAAGCTAACTTTAAGACCTTCGAAACGATACATAGTTTGCATAATACAGACATCAGACGAGGAAGTAATAGCCATCCGAAGTGGGCTGAAACCCAGAAAACGAGGCAGATTGCAGATCAGTATTCTAAAAACCACCATAAATTCAATTCTCAACAATTTCGGTTGATTCCTAGCGGCATTAGAACAAGCTTTAAGTCTACTCTATTTCATACGAAGGAATCAAAATTCCAATCTGAGTTTAAGAAGACGTAAAACCCCAAAAACGCAGGACATGTTCTGCTGATTTTCGGAAATGGAAGGAACAAGCTTAAACAACAAAGCAAGATACGATCTAGGTACATAAACACCGTATAAACGCATAACAAGAGTAAGAAATCCCTACCTCATGGGTTTTGAGCAAAACCCGAACCTTTGACCAAGTCAACCGAACTCCCACGTGGTCCGATCATGATTTTTCTTGGATATTCGGAAAGCCCGTGCTCCGTAGAACAACTTTAATTCTCGGACCTTGTCCAGAATCGCACCCTAGGTAGATGAAATCGAGGAGAGAAGAGGTGGGAGATTTTTCGGATGGAGAGGAAGCCGAGAGAATAAAGAGAGAGAAAGAAAAAGGAAAAGGGAAACAAAATGGTTTTTTTTTTGTTCCCTGGACGCCCATATACATATACATATACATATATACTTATCACACTATCACCCTTGCACTTGCAATTATGTCACATTGATCCCCTAATCTTATAACCATGCTTTTATTCGAATTTCCACAATTTACGTCATCACTCAATAATTTTAACATTTCTTAAAAAAAAAAATACGGCCCTAAAACACGGGTCTCTACAACCCAATTTCAAACAACAAAATCTGGAGATTTTGGGGCGCATGCCCACAGAAGGTTTGTCATCAGAGAAAAGAGAGAAGAGACTACAAAATCGTTGGCTTTAACAAGCTTGAGGAGAAAAAGGCACAACTTTTTAACTCCTTTGCATCTTAGACTTCTTTATTTCTAATTGAAATATTGAGCACTATACTTGCTGAACTGTTTGATGAAATTCCTAACAGGAGAGGAAGCTTCTCAAGTTCTTGGGGTTTACGTGGAATCCTCTGTCATGGGTCATGGAGTCTGCTGCCATTATGGCTATTGCTTTGGCAAATGGAGGGGTACTACACAATTCCTCTCTCTCTCTCTCTCAATGAAGAGTTGAATTGTACAGGGCAAGCCTCCGGATTGGCAAAGCTTGGCATGGGCACCAACATTTCATGTTTAGGAATATAGAGAGGAAGGAATCATGTAGATATGTGGAAATAGAAAATGTAACAATTGTTGTGAATAGAAAAGTTCATATTAGTGCTCTTCTGCTACTATATAGTTTTGCTTTGATTTCATTATTATCATCTTCTTTTTCTTTGCTAAAAATAAATTTGTTGTTCCTTGCTATGTTGGTGTTCTTCAATTAGCTGATTAGGGTTAACACCACCATGACATTTTGTCAATCATATCATCAAGTGAATCGATTTGGCTAAACAGGAAAGGGTGTTGCTAATGCCAAAATAGTTTTTGTTTGTGTCAAAATTCTAGTGCATAAAAGTCTTGTACATTGCACATGGTACAAGGCTTTTATGCACAAACCAAAACAATTTTGCCATTTTCATTTCCCGGAAAGGGAAAATGGGAAGAAATGGTGCATGTTTGGCAAGACTTGTATCCATGGGTGGTTGGTCATTCTAAAATCGTGCTTCAGGCAACGTAAAAGTTCGGGTGTATAGGGATAAACAAGGATATCGAACCAAAGAATCCGTGAAACAAATTACTATAGCATGGAAAATTAATTTCTAAATTAAGTGCAGTGGTTTTGTTCTTCTATTCTTGCTATCGGCTAAATTTAAATATCAACTTCCCGATATTTGTTTTTTGCAGTATCATATACAGTAGTGGTTGGAAGTCTAGAATTTGAGTGGTATTGATGTTTTTTGAGTATAAGCTTACGTTTAAAATCAAGACGCAGGTCGGATCGTGGTTGTCCAATCAATGACCTCTGTTATTTGTCATAGTTTGGCGAATCAGTGGGTTAGATTTTAGTTGGTTCAAGAGCATTGCTGCATTATATTTTCAAACAATTATTAGTTATGAACATTGCCCGACTTAGTTTCTGGGCGTTGATGGTTGAATTGCGAGACGTTTGTTACTTGAGATGCACAATAGTCCTTGAGGCAAGATGAACAGGGCTTGATCATTGGGCCTTGAAATTTTTTCTTAAAATTATGGAGCCTCTAAACTTTTATATATAGAATGTTGTAATAACCAGTATAAAAAGAAGTGAAGGGCTCATTTTTGCTATATTAACCCAAAACCAAAGTCCATTATAACAAAACAGTGGAGGAGCTTTTTAAAATTGAAGCACACCATCATTCTTGCCATTCTAATAAGTTACAATCTATAGTATATACTATATCTTCACAAGTGGGTAGTTCAGAAAAGAGAAAAATCTCTAACGTTCTCAGAACTAAGCCATTTCAACTAGATTAGGACAGGCTTGAGATTTGGGAGGGCAAGTAGAAACATGAGATTCGATTTGATTTGGCCTGGAACTCTTGGGGAAGAATGATTTGACACAAGATAGAACAAAAGCACCTGTGCAATGGGGAAAGATCATGGCCACTTTCTTAAGTGAGTATTTGAAGGTTTTCATAAGGGATAAATAAAGAGGCAAGTACGACAGTGCGAAGATGGAGACCGGGAGGCATGAAGCAGTGTACAAGCCAATTTTCGTCCACTGCCCCCTGGTATGTATCATAAGGATTACAGTTGCGGCAAATGCAAACATCATCATAGATACCGATAAGATCAGAAAAGTTACACCTAGCATAAGGATTTGTGGAAGAGACTGCTTGAAGTCATTTAAACGAAAGGGGGATGTGAGGATTCGAAGGAATATGATCACTGATGTCAAAGCAAATGTTAGGGAAAGGACATCGGTCATGGTAAAAACAACAAAGAAAGGTTGGTTGAGGAGGATTGGGAGACCAGTGCTTTGGTTGGGCCCCCCCGGTATTGTGTAGGCTGCGGCAAAGGCCACAGTGGCAATGAGAACAGCGACAAGGGAGCTGTTTTCTGCCGTACGCTTAAGCCATTCTATGGCCTTTTCATGAAGTTTTTGATTTTCCGCATCAAATAACTGTTGAGCAGTCTTCCTGTGCATGTTGATTGTGTTCAGTAAATGACTAGGGCATATTTCCCTCACACGCTGCGAATCAAGCAAAAGAAAAATATCCCAGTCAACTGAAACTATTTTCAGATGGAAAGCAAGCTAGATAGAAGCCATTATTTTCAAGTGCTGACACTGATACTCTTCTAAAATGAGGTGTCGGAGCGGAGATTGTACTGCTAATAAATGAAGTGGCTAGCACTCACCTCAAACAAGAGCAAGTTGTCTTGCAATTGGAAAGCAGGACTTTGCACCACAGGAACCACAGGATCATCTGTCTTTTCTCCAACCATATGTAGAATGGTGTTGTTATATCGGTCAACCTTTCGCGCCAGCCTCCGCATTGGAACCCCCATTTGCGCCACAATTTCAATATTTGCATTTCACGGTACTTTATTGCCATATGAAGAATAGTACGCCCATCGTGATCAATGTATTCAACTGCCCAGGGGTACTCTGAGAGTATTTTTTTAACAATCTCCACACATCCAAACTTAGTCGCCAAAAACAATGGTGTAGTTGCTTGTTTCTCTATCTTCTGCTCAGGGGAGGAGGAGGAGATGGAATCAAATCTTCCATATTTGTGGTACCTAGTCTGATCCCTATCTTCCACAGCTTTAGTAGCTATCCATGATGTATCTTTCTTTATTAAGAACTGGGCAAGTTTCAAGGCCGATTCGTATCTTTGGTTCTGCTTCCATTTTTCTTGACACAATGGCACTCCCCAATAGCCTGCAACTTCTCCATGAGTATATGTAAGAAAGGGCAGTTCTATTTAGTATACAAGTATTCAAAAAATTAGGAATAGCTGAACTATACACACACACACACATATGGTTTGTTTCAAATGAGGGGGTCCTCATTTTAGTCAAAATGCGGACCCCCGTTTCCCGATAGAATTTCGATGATCCGAACCGCTCAATGTATTCAGTACGTGATTTTTAGGGTACCCGCAAGAAATCGGCAAAAAAAAAGACCGGAAATGGCTTCATCTGAACAGTTTTTTATTGAATGGTTCAAATAAAAACTGCCAAATCAAGGCCTCCCCGATCATTTTTTTTTTTGCCAATTTCATTTTTTCCTGAAAATCGCGTTCTGAACACATTGAGCGATTCGGATCATCGAAATTCTCTCGGTAAATGGGAGAAATGGGGAGGTCTGAATTTTAACTAAAATGAGAACTCCCTCATGTGAAACGGACTTATACGGTTTGATATACAGTATGTGCTAGAAAATGGCTTTATATGACATGTGTTAGCCAGATTCAATCAATTTGAATTACATAGTCAAAGAAAGGGAACATACTAGAGCAGACGAGAAGCTTAGCCCATCCTCCACCCTTACTTTCGAAGGCCGATGAATTGCATGAAAGAAGTTGAAGAGCAGTCATCTCATCTTTGTCTTTTTTATTGATTAGGAATTCATACTCCTTTGCAATCAAAAGGGCTAGATCTGTTCATATTTATTCTCAATAAGGGAAGTAAATTAAGGCTACTCTAACTAATCAAGAGGGGGGATATTTGATATGCATAATATCTATTGAATAAATTACTACTCACCAAAACTCTCTATGACAACGGCCGTGTGAAGTATAGTAGTCTTATTTTTCTGCTGATAGTTGTCCTCGCTATTTGCTTCTGCATCCCCCTCATGCTTTAGTCTTTGAATTTCTTTATGCAAAAACTTGAACATCTCAATCTTGCCATAGCAAACAGATCGATAAAGTGGCGTTACATCATATTGGTTGCGCTTATACAACAAATTGGGTGCCTTGATTAGCATTTTCTTGGCAGCCTCGACTAAAATGTCTGAAGTGGAAGCCTCGTGAAGGATGGTGTTCCCAATTTTGTTTTGAAAGGTCAACTTGTCAAGTTGATCATCGGTAACCATTTCAAGCAATTGAAGAACTAAGTCAGCTTGCCTAGAGTATGTGGCCACGTGGAGGACAGTATCAGTCGTGTATGGTTACCACATGAAATGGACCATCTTCAAATTGCTGGCAAAGTTTAAGCACCCCTTCCGTGTCTTCGTTCATTATTGCTTTGTACAGTTCCTTATTTCGCTCATCTATTTCAATGTTGGATGTGGAAGCCATGAGAGGGAGAAAGGAATTCAAGTAACACTGGTTATAGATCACTTCAATTGTGTGTTTGGTGTGGGTTTAAACAATTTGTGGATTTATAGAGGTCGTTTCACACGTCGGTATCTAATCTCTTCAAAAGTATGGTTGATGCACAATCAACGCAGAAGATTAGTGCTTGAGTAATTTAATAGTTTGTTAGAACTTAATTTTGATACAGTTATAAAATACTCAGTTAAATAGTTCTAAATGTTTGTCTGGCGGACAATAGAATGCCCACTTGAGCTCGAATATGCATAGTTTAAGACGTTCTTCCCTCTCGTTATCTTGTTAGAATGAAACCTTTTGTTTTTACTATTTTTTTTTTAAAGTTATTAGACATCTCCATTCCGTATCATATTATTATTTTCTTTCTTTTTCTTAGACTAGTTGTTTGTGGGCACAAGACGAGAACTAAGTACCATTCTTCCAGCATAAGCAACTGCTATATTTAATGTTTTTTTTTGGTAACTACTACAATCTTTAATGGTTTTTTTTTTTGCTATTTTTAATGTTACAACCAATTTCATCCATTCTTTTAAAAATATCACCTTATCTCAAAAGAATAGCATCCTGAAACAGAACATATGACTCAGAATTGAAAGTGATTCCTATAACTTTTTTCTTGCAAGAATTTGGAACTATGAGGACATTGGTACAGGGATGATGTTGCTTGACGGATTCTTAGTCCTAAATTCATTAGTTGCCCCAAGCGTAGGGCGGGAACCGACGTAGCATAATATCCGGTAAGTCTGGAGTCGAATCCATAGAGACAGTGATGTGTGCTGACTGTGTGCTGACTAAAAACTCTGGTTGTTCCTAATTAAACTGGTTCTTAGGTAGCCACCCCTTGACAATTGATTGAGATTAACTAAAACCTAGAAATTGATTGTAATTTTCAAATAATTAAAAGAAAGGTACGATCATACTGTTCATAGCACTCGCAACCGGCCCGGACTCATCTGCTCCAATTGGTGTTCTTTAAAACGTTCGATTTTAGATTGAGAAAGATAACCAGCAAGATGCAAACCCTTATGGTCGACGTTTACCCATGCGTATGCGCAGTGGAGAATGAGTTTTGGATCCCCATTCCCCCGTTCACATGGGCTCCGACAATGCCGAGGTTCATCTACGGAAAGTATTTTACCAATCTATAATTATTTCTTTACATTTTTTTATTTCAAAATAAGAGCAGAATGCGTTTAAACCGACCACGGTGTGCTAATCACTCCGCGACCCTATCTATACGACTACTCACTCATTATTAAGCAAGAAACAAAAGAAACCCTAGTTTAAAAATAAACATTAGATCTAAGTTAAACAATAATCAACAAACAACTTTAATGAAAGACGAAAATTAATAAGAGTTACCGGAGTGCGAGTAATTAAGCAAAGCTTCAAATAACTTGAAAGGAACAAAACGCGAAAGAAAGACTATCGGAACAGAAAGAGATCTTGGCAGCCCCCGTCCGTCCTCTGTTTCTCGGCAGCCCTGTTTCCTTGTATATGCTGTCTTCCGTGATTTCTTTCTGTAGCCGACTTTCTTTGTAAATTACAAACCCTCCGAGAAGTCAATCACTTGGGCTCAGCCTTGGTCAAACTTTTAAACATTGGCCCACTTATTAGAAGATCAATTGCAAGTTCGAGGACACCATTTTTATGACCAATTATTCTACTTTCATACCTACTTACACATCCATTTACACACCCACACTCATAATAGAGGTGGGTCCGCACACACTGAATGTTCAGTGTGTGCGGGCCCACCTCTATTGTGAGTATGGGTGTGGAGTTAGAATTTTTGTTTTATGACTTGTATTATTTTGCTAACCCATTTTACTTCCAATACCACGGACACAGTAGCACAGTAGGAGGAAAAATTATTAGACCCAATCCATGCTTCTTTTATTTCGATCAGCAACTAAACAATGCACATTAAATGTTAAAACCTCCGAATACCTACAACACAACAATCAAGCATTAATCTCCAAGTAATATTATATAAATAGACTTAACAATGATAAATTAGGGGGTGCGTATGTGAATATTTACGTGCCTATCAGATGTAAAGGAAGAGACAGCAAGGGTTATTATCGGGCAGCAAGGGTTATTATCGGGCCGGCCCAGCCCGCCAAGTCACTACCCAAGCCTGCCCACGGGCAGGGCCGACCTGACTTTTACTTTTTTACGGGCCCGGCTACCTACCATAAATTGAAGCCCAACCCCGGAGCCCAATTGACAGGCTAGTGGGCCAAAACCGGTCGGGCCAACGAGCTGGCCAAAAGCTAGGCGAGCTAACAGGTGGGCTTAAATTTCCTTGGGTAAGGGAAAAAAGAAAGGATTTTGGGCTAATGAGTGGGCCCGTGGGCAGGCTATTGGGCGGGTACAACGGGTGGGCTACTGGGCGGGCTCACGGGCCGGACCTACGGGTGGGCCGAGTAAAAATTCATATGCCCAAGCCCGCCTATTACAAACTACGGGCCGGGTAAAAGCCTGATGGGCCGGGCGGGTTGCGGGCCTTCGGGCTAACTGATGACTCTTACACTAGACTAATTACACTATGGTCTTAGAGAATGAACTAGTTATATAATAGAACAACTAATAAACTAATTACAAATAAACCCATAATAATCTAATAAATGAAAATTGATATTTATCTGAAATTTACAAGAAACTATTCTCAACTATAGGGGAAAAGGGTTCTAGACTCATCTCGGCTTTAGATTATTGATTTGCTGTAAAATCTTTGTTTCCCACTATTAACTGTGAGAAAACAACATAAACTCCATGGCCATCCTTGGTTTTGAAATTAATTGCCTTCAACATTTTGTGCAGTCATCATAGTCATAGCACTCCACTGAAGTAGCTAAATAAGAATATATCCCTGATTACAGAACAGACGAGAAAAGTACAACGCACAACTCTAAAAAGAGGACATTTAAAAAAGCAAATTACATGGGTTATCCTTACATGCAAATTTGCCTTCTGGAGAGCCATGAACATTGCTCCTAAGAGATCATGATTAGACAGTTTCGGATGGGCCCAACGGCAAGTAGAAGACCCGTTACTCAAACTAATAGGTGGTAGAAATGGGAATGAATTCAGTCATATATGTCATCGGCGTGAAACTAAATTGGTCTTCAAATGAAGGGGGATAATCAAATCCATCTGCTTTTTCCTAATTTCTTGGTCGTATCACTGGGCACATGCTCACTGTAGGTCAGATTTACTCCCATCACCAAGCCAATCTGTTTGTATCTTGTTGGTTCTTGTTGGTTTCCAGGTCATTTCTCTCCCATGCAAAAATATTTAGAAGGAAGGCAGCAATGCCGTGTTCCACTTTTACTTCCTAGAGATTATGAACTGGAAACCCCTCCAAAGTTGTAATTGTAATTCTCCTCTTCTGACTTCCCCAACTGTCTAGATAATTGTTGCAGAAGTAACTAGGATCTTCCAAGCTGCAGTCGTGTACAATTCTGTTCTTCCTTGAATGGACACAGCATGTTAGTCTAGTCTAAATGGCTTTTGCGATCGTATGATATCCTTGCCTACTTCTCCTGCCAAATTTCCGATATTGTTGACAAAAACACCATGCAAATGGCTTCCCACTTTTGACGCCTCTCTCATACCGGGAAGGAGAAGCCGGGTCACACAGGAAGCATAGCCACACAAGTGGCTGCCCTCCTTTTACACTCCTCACATTCTTCTTAGCCTTTGGTCAGCAATTTGTTCGAGTATAACACTCTCTTGTAGACTCAAATGTCCAATTCATACTCCAATTCTAGAATAACATTCATATAGCCTAAGAAAACAACCCAGAAAGAAGAAGAAAAGAATGATAGCCTAATTTAACTACACCAGCGCATAATGTACACTCTGAGTGCATCTTATTGACTGCTAGTTTCATCAACATAAATTCTAGTTTATAGAATCTCCATATTTCCTACCAACCCGTTCAATAAGCAGAAATGAGCAAATCAACTCCAACTTAAGAGACCCCATGTCACTATGATTTTCTAGTTCAAGGGAACGATAACGTGATTCCAGATTCCCCAAATACAAGATAAAGGAGAAAAAGATTATTGTATATTCAACTGTGAATTCTGTACAAATGAGAGGGCTCATATATATAGTGTGAGCCATGATACAATAAAGGAAAATACAATCACAATCTCAATCACATAAAATCAATATCATAATAATATATGATTTGATCATATATGATTTGATCTTATGAGAGATACACATTGACTCTAGAATATCCTAGAAATACACAAATCTAGAATATTCTAACAGCCCCCCTCAAACTCAAGGTGGGAGAGCAGATACCAACTTGAGTTTGGTAACCAAGTCTTGAAATTGTCCTGGTAAGTGCGCCTTGGTGAAGATATCAGCCATTTGCTCTAGGGATGAGACTGGGAGGAGTCGAATAGTACCACGGGTGACATGTTGGCGCACAAAATGACAGTCAATCTCAATATGTTTCGTGCGATCATGAATGACATCATTACGTGCAATCTGAATAGCACTGTGAATGTCACAATGAAGTATGGTGGCAGTAGAATGGTGGACACCCATGTCTTCCAATAACCATCGAAGCCATAAGAGTTCTTGAGCAGTGTCGGCAAGAGCACGGTACTCAGCCTCGGTGCTGGATCGTGCAGTAACAGTTTGCTTCTTACTTCTCCAAGAGATAAGCGAATCGCCGAGAAAGAAGCAGTAGCCTGTAGTAGAACGGCGATCAGTAGGGTCGCCAGCCCAATTAGCATCAGAATAGGCATGGAGAGTAAGAGAGGAGCGAGCGGAATAAAAAAAGGCCATGGAACAAAGTGCCCTTAATGTAGCGCAAAAATCGAAGAACAGCTGCATAATGGATGGATTGAGGAGCAGATAAGAACTGGCTGACAAGATGGACGGCGTAGGCTATGTCTGGGCGAGTAACAGTAAGATAGACAAGGCTCCCAACAAGTTGTCGATAGAGTGTAGCATGAGGCAATAATGTGCCATCCAAAGGAGTAAGACGAGTGTTTGGCTCGAGAGGAGTGGATGTAGTCTTACTGTCAGTAAGACCTGCCTGTGCTAACAGATCAGAGGCATATTTTGCTTGAGAGAGATAACATCCATTAGAATCTTTTAAAATTTCAATCCCAAGAAAATAGCTAGGCGAGCCAAGGTCTTTCATCTCAAAACTACAGCAAAGATACTGTTTGAAGCTAGAAATACCAGTGACATCATCTCTAGTGATAATCATGTCGTCCACATAAAGAGGAAGAATAATGGTGCCATGCTCAGTCTTGCGAATAAAAAGTGCAGAATCATGAGGACTAGAAGTGAAACCAAAATCGCCAATGGTGGTGCTAAATTTTGGGAACCAAGCTCGGGGAGCTTGCTTAAGACCATATAAGGCGCGGCGAAGGCGACAAACTTGGTGCAGAGAGTGAGCATAACCAGGAGGTGGTTTCATATAGACTTCCTCAGTAAGATCACCATTAAGAAATGCATTTTTTACATCCATCTGATGAAGGTCCCATTTGCGAACTGTAGCAACAGCAAGTAAACTCTGAACAGAGGTTAGACAGGCAACGGGAGTGAAAGTCTCCTCATAATCAATGCCATATTCCTGGGTAAAACCCTTTGTAACAAGACGGGCTTTGTATCGCTCAATGGAGCCGTCAGAGTGGGTTTTAATTTTGTAAACCATTTGTAGTCAACAACAGATTTCCCTGGGGGAAGGTCAACCAAATCCCATGTATGAGTACGATCCAAGGCCTGTAGTTCCTCGTCCATTGCTTTCTGCCAAAGAGGATTAGTACTGGCCTCACGATAAGAGTGAGGTTCATGTAGTGAAAACACTGTAGAATAGCAATGATAGTCACGAAGATAAGCAGGTAATTGAGTTACCCTTTTTGACAGAAGTGGTGGTGGTTCAGAGGAACAACTCGTATCTGGAGAGCAAGTAGTTGTTTCAGTAGGAGAAGAGGTAGAGGGTTGAGGAGACTCAGTAGGTTCTACTAGTCTAGGTGCATGATCATCAATCAGAACAGACGCCTCGGGAGGAGCTGGAGAAGAACTATCAGTTGGAGTACCTATATCAAACTCATCAGAGAAGATGTCGATAGAAGAGTCAGTAAAATAGGGAGTGATGGAGATAGGTGGTAGGTAGAACTTAGACAAACTTGTTAATGTAATTGGCGATTTCCGGATGCGACAAACCGTTGGAGTCTGTATTTATTCTTTTTCCATTTGGGTTTGGGAGGTGTTTTTATTTTGTCTAGATTAGATACTCCGTCCGTTGGTTCAAGAGTTGATCATGAAGGCCGTGCCGTGCATTTTGCTTGGAAAGGTATATGCATCTCATGTGCATTTAGCGTAATATTTTTCCATGCATCATTAAAGCTTTTCAATGACTTAATCTTTTATGAAATATCGTTTATGCACTATCCTTATATTTTTGGCCTTGTTTTATTTAAAGGAAATTCCTGTCTCAGGCCTTTTATGTGCTTGCGCCTTAGTAGCACCTTAGCAGCGCCTTACCAGACTAAGGCCCTTGCACGCGTGTTAAGAGAGCCTTAGCAGTGCCTTAGCCGAGTAAAGCCCTTGTACGCGTGCTAAGAGCGCCTTTGTAGGGCTCTCCCGTTTGTTTCTTGACTGGTCATATATAAGCTTTGTGTTCACAATTCTAGGGCACGGAGGAGATACCACAGCCCACCTTAGAGAGAGAAATCTCTATCTCCTTTCCTCATGTGCCTTCATTTGCATTTTGGATGAGTTGAATCTAGCATTTAACCATCTTTGTTCAATCTAGAGAAATGCTTTGATGATCCATGTATTCTCTCTAGATTGATTCTTTTCCATAAAAACCTTCACTCCACAAAATCCATACTTTCATGCCTATGATACTACTTGGCCGGATGATTCCGGAGCCGTGGTGAATGGAGATCGAGGCGTTGGACTCGTGGTGGCTATGGGATCAAGAAGGAGTTCGGGGAGCTACATCAAAGTGGTGGAGTTAGGATAAGCCTTTGGGGTAAAGTTGTTATTCCTCTCTTTGCACTCTGTAAACCTTTTGATCTATAGCAATTTTGGTAGTTAGGCCGTGGTTTTATGCTTAGGGTTTGATTAACCCTAAGTAGTTTCCACGTATATCTCGGTGTTTGCGTTCTTTAGATTTTTTTTGCTCTTAACTTATATTTTTAATTTGGATAGCATGGACATGGAGTTTGGATAGTGACTTGAATTGTAGGTTGATTTAAATTTAAATTGGTCGTCCTATTCACCCCCCTCTAGGACTTTGTAGCGCATTAGATTATTTCAAAACTAGAAAACATTTGATGTTCCCAAAAGACAACATGTCGAGATATACGAAGACGTTTGGAAATAGGATCCCAACATCTATACCCTTTATGTTCTATACCATACCCTAAGAAACAACAGAGACGAGAACAAGGTTCTAGCTTAGTGTGTTCATGCTTTTGAAGGAGAACAAAGCAAGCACATCCAAAGACTTGGAGATGGTGATAATCGGGTGCAATACCATATAACTTCTCATAAGGAGACACTACTACAAAAATAGATAAAGACCTCAGTCATTTGGTGTGATCTTTCACTTTTAATCTCACATTCAAAACTGTGGTCTATCAAGGTGTAACTAAAAGCCCTAGTTTTTAACCACAGGATAAAAACCGTGATAGAAACCGTAACTAAAAACATAAAAACTATGATTAAAAATGACAAAACTGTGACCTTTAATAGCTTAACATCTCAGTTTCATTATAAAACCGTGATTGTTTAGAGAGTAATAATCTCAGTTTTTGAAAAAACCGAGATTAAAAGTGGCGTTTTTCTAAGGGAAAAAATCCCCCTTTAATTATCCTGCTGGGTTTTGAACCTCAGTCTCTCGAGTTTTGCATAGAAGCTCCAACCAACTGTACCACACATACTTTTAAATATATAATTGAAATATTTAATATATAACATATGCGTTTAACATTAAAATATATTTCGAACATCATTTTGAACCTTTAAATATTAAAATTAGAAATTTTGATAAACATGAAAGTTATAGCCCTTTGTGTTATTGTTCAAACCCAATTTGAATTATCTCAATTAATGGAGTTTTGAGCATAGAGTTATACTCGAAATACATTTGGCGACGAAAAGCAACCTTCATAAATTTTGTCACCAAAGGTACCCATTTGGTGACGAAATATATTTTCATCGCCGAAAGTACCCCATTTTTTGACGAAATATTTTTTTGTAGAATTGTTGAGATTGACATTTATTTAGGGGTATTGCGCGTGGAGTCGATTAAGGGGTAGACGACTTTCAACTTTTCCTATATAAGAGCTTTCATCTAAAGTCTACAAAAAAATGTGATGTATTTTCTAACTTACGATCTCAGTTTTTAGATGATTGAGATTAAATATTCTTTTTATCTCAGTTTTTCCGAAATGAGATATATTCTTTTATATACTATCTCAATTTTTCAAAAACGAGATCTATTCTTTAAGTTACAATCTCACTTTTAGATTATCGAGATTAAAAAATCTTTTCATCTAAGTTTTTTGAGAATGAGATCTATTCTTCAAATTACAATCTCACTTTTTAGATTACTGAGATTAAAAAAAAATTCCATCTTAGTTTTTTCGTATAACTGAGATTAAAACTATAATCCATGACATTTTATTACGCTTTTACAAAAAGTGAGATCTTTTTAATTTTTGGACCGTGATCTTTATACCATTTTGTAGTAGTGAGAGAGATTTCCAATGACTGGGGTAGGAACTCGATTGATGGTATAGACAGCTGTGAGAGCAGCTTCCCCCCAAAAATTCTCCGGACATGAGGAAGAGATAAGGAGTGCACGAGTAGTGTCGAGAATGTGTCTATGCTTACGTTCAGCACGCCCATTTTTTTGGGAGGTCCCAGGACAAGAACGATGGGTGATGGTGCCGTGTTGACGAAGAACATTCAAAAAAGACGCCTCCTTATACTCCATAGCATTATCAGTACGAAAAAACTTTGATAGAACGACCAAATTGAGTTTGAACCATTTTTGCAAAGTCGTAATAAGTTTGGGGTAATCCAGACCGTTTTTTCAAAAGATATATCCATGTAAACCGAGAATAATCATCCACAAAAATTACAAAATATTTTGATCCTCCCATAGTGGTATTAGGAGAAGGTCCCCAAATATCTGAATGAACTAATTCAAATGGAGAAGTTGAAATAGAGTCACTTTTATTGAAAGCCAAAGCCGGCTGTTTTGCAAGTTGACATGGCATACAATCAATATTTTGAGAAGTGACATGACCTAATGTACCACTAGAAATTAAAGACTGCAAACGACCAAAAGACACATGTCCTAGACGAGAGTGCCAAAGACTAGAAGCAGTGGTAGATGAGGTTGAGGCAGCTAACCGAGCATGGGAGGTTTAATGGGAGGGGAGACGGAGATTGATGAGTTCAAACAGGCGTCCATTCTTACGCCCTATCCCCAGGATCTGTCCTGTCTGAGGATCCTGCACCTGACAACCAGAAGAGGAAAAAATAATGGTGAGACCAAGTTCACACAATTGTCCAACAGAGATTAGATTTAAGGTGAGCGCAGGTATGAGATATGTCTCCGGAAGAGAAATGTGAGATGTAGAGGCATGACCAATATGAGTAACAGGCATGTGTGAACCATCAGCAGTATGAATAATAGGCGTATGAGAAGGAGACGATATGGAAGAAAAAATGGTAGGGTCAGAAGTCATATGATTGCAACATGCAGAATCGAAGAACCAAGATGAGGTACCTGAGGTGATTGAGAGAGCAGTAGAGTGAGATGTACCAGATTTGGCAAGAACCTGTTGAATGATAGCCTCTACATCAGTCATAGAGAACTAAGGAGTAGGTGCGGAATCAGGAGAATCAGAATCCTCAGTGGCAGCAGTAGCAGGGCGAGAAGCAATGTTGGATTTGTGCTGATAACTGGATTTGGATTGGCTTCCTTGAGAGTGGGTGTTGCGTGATTGCCCACGAGAGTTAGACCCATTTGACTGTTTGTTGGGATTCTTCCAACAATCACTCTGATAGTGCCCTGGTCCAGTCTTGTGGCAATGTTTACAGGTACGAACAGGACATCGAAGTAACTCATGGCTCAGACTATGATAGTAAGTGCAAGAGCCTGGAAACTAGGATGGAGGGCCAGAAGACTGGGATGGTTGGACTTCGCGCGGGCGGTGTACGGCAAGAGCAGAATCCAAACTTTGTGATTTGAGAGTTCCAAGACGAGTTTCTTCTAAAAGAAGCTCAGAGATGGCCTGATCCAAGGTGGGAAGCAGGATTGCGATGAAGAAGTGAAGCTCTCACAGGCTCAAAGTCAGTGGTAAGAGCCATAAGAAACTGAATAAGACGCTATTGATCACGATAGGCGGCAAATAACGTAGCATCGGTAGTACTTGTCCAGGAAGGTTCTGAGAGAGAGATTTGATCCCAAATAGCGTAGATCTGAGATAAAAAACCATTGATAGACTGCCCGGGCTCTTGGCCCATTCGATCAAGTTGGCTTAGGAGTTGGTACTGATGAGAGAGACTGGTAGTCTGGTAGCGATCTTTTAAGAAGTCCCAAATAGCCTTGGCCGGGGCATTCTGATTCTGAAATCGGCCAAATTGCAGGCTAATGGAGATGACGGACATGTTGCGGATCTAAGTAACAACCTGATGGTTTTTGCTATCCCAATCCTCAAGACGTTCTTCATACTTTGATTGGTTTTCTTCTGGTGCTTTGACAGGCTTAATTACATCACCCGTGATTATACGCCACAATTTCTTCCCTTTCAGAAAGCTGGTCATGGCTTGAGCCCAAAGAATATAGTTGGAACCATCGAGAGTGATGGAAATAGGTTGAGCAGCGTCCATTTTCTCCATAATTAACGTAGAAGAGATCAAGTGGGATGAGTGCAAATTGGGACAGCAGTAGGAGTGACGCTAGTGGGCTTCGGAAATTGTCGGTAGTGAACTTGCAGAATAGAGTTTCGGAAATAGACGGAAGTGGGTTTCGGAAATTGAGGGTAGTGTGCTGGTGGAGCAATTTTCTTTGCTCCTTTGATGAGGCAGTAGAAAAATAAGTGGGGAAAAGAAGAAGGTAGGATAATGGTTTGGTTTATATGTCAGTGGAGGGAGAAATTGGATATAGGGTTTAGGATGTTGATCAGTAGAGAGGCCGAGGGGATTTCGGCAAGGCAGTTGAAAAGAGAAAATTTAGGTTTGAGAACCTAGCTCTGATACCATAATACAAGATAAAGGAGAGAAAGATTATTGTATATTCAACTGTGAATTCTGTACAAATGAGAGGGCTCATATATATAGTGTGAGCCATGATACAATAAATGAAAATACAATCACAATCTCAATCATATAAAATCAATATCATAATAATATATGATTTGATCATATATGATTTGATCTTATGAGAGATACACATTGATTCTAGAATATCCTAGAAATACACAAATCTAGAATATTCTAACATTCCGGAATAGGAATGTGATTCCTAATTTGTTTTCCAACCTCGAATCATATTTTCTAAACTAACTAAAAATCTGAGCCCCGCCGCCCTACTCGAATATTTCAGGCTCAATTTATCAAAGGAACTATCGCACTGAGGCACCCCTTGTGTCCGCCAATGACATCATTCTGGATTAATTTTCTCTATAATAGCTCCCTAAGTCTTCAAACAAACTCTCGACAACAACTCTAGACATAATCGCATTCGAAGCAGTTAATTTTTCCTTGCAATGTTTCTTGCTCTTTCTGGAAATCCTATAATTTTCCAATTTATATAAATGATATGGCTTGGATTTCCCATTCAAGCCCCAATACCAATCTACTTACAATATCAAAGATACATTCTAGACGAGTTTTTACACCTATCTTTTGTTGTTGATTGAATTTGTTATGTATTGGTGGTGTTTAGGAGAACATTCCGATCGAGGAAGTCTTCAAGCAGCTAAAATGTATGAGGTAAGGTTTGTCATCAGAGAAAAGAGTGAAGAGACTACAAAATCTTTGGCTTTAACAAGCTTGAGGAGAAAAAGGAACAACTTTTTAACTCCTTTGCATCTTAGACTTCTTTATTTCTAATTGAAATTTTGAGCACTATACTTTTTTGATGCTGAATAGTTTGATGAAATTCCCAACAGGAGAGTGAGCTTCTCAAGTTCTTGGGTTTTACGTGGAATCCTCTATCATGGGTCATGGAGTCTGCTGCCATTATGGCTATTGCTTTGGCAAATGGAGGGGTACTACACAATTCCTCTCTCTCTCTCTCTCTCTCTCTCTCTCTCTCTCTCTCTCTCTCTCACACACACACACACAATGAAGAGTTGAATTGTACAGGGCAAGTCTCCGGATTGGCAAGGCTTGGCATGGGCGCCAACATTTCATGTTTAGGAATACAGAGGAAGGAATCATGTTGATATGTGGAAATAGAAAATGTAACAATTGTTGTGAATAGAAAAGTTCATATTAGTGCTCTTTTACTACTATACAGTTTTGCTTGGATTTCATTATTATCATCTTCTTTTTCTTAGCTAAATAAATTTGTTGTTCCTCGCTATGTTGGTGTTCTTCAATTAGCTGATTAGGGTTAACACCACCATGACATTTTGTCAATCATATCATCAAGTGAATCGATTTGGCTAAATAGGAAAGGATGTTGCTAATGCCAAAACAGTTTTTGTTTGTGTCAAAATTCTAATGCATATAAGCCTTGTACATTGCACATGGTACAAGGCTTTTATGCACTGCATTTTTGGCACAAACCAAAACAATTTTGGCATTTTCATTTCCCGGAAAGGGAAAATGGGAAGAAATGGTGCATGTATGGCAAGACTTGTATCCATGGGTGGTTGGTCATTCTAAAATCATGCTTCAGGCAACGTAATAGTTCGGGTGTATGGGGATAAACAAGGATATCAAACCTAAGAATCCATGAAACAAATTACTAGAGCATGGAAAATTAATTTCTAAATTAAGCGCAGTGGTTTTGTTCTTCTATTCTTGCTATCGGCTAAATTTAAACAACTTCCTGATATTTGTTTTTTGTAGTATCATGTACAGTGGTGATTGGAAGCCTAGAATTTGAGTGGTATTGTTGTTTTTTGAGTGTAAGCTTACGTTTAAAATTAAGACGCAGGTCGGATCGTGGCTGCCCAATCAATGACCTCTGTTGTTTGTCATAGATTGGTGAATCAGTGGGTTAGATTTTAGTTGGTTCAAGAGCGTTGCTGCATTATATTTTCAAACAATTATTAGTTATGAACATTGCCTGACTTAGTTTCTGGGCGTTGATGGTTGAATTGCGAGACGTTTGTTACTTGAGATGCACAATAGTTCTTGAGGCAAGATGAACAGGGCTTGATCATTGGGCCCGGAAAATTTTTCTTAAAATTAAGGAGCCTCTAAACTTTTATGGAGAAATATTCAATACACATCCCTTTAAGGTGCATATCATATGCATCTATTGTATGGTCCATATTGTGCCACCTCATTAAAAATTACCTGCTAAACCGGTCATTCATAACATTTTGGTCTATCGTAACTTTTATACCAAAAATTCGTAACTTTTGATTCATAACATTTTTCTTACAAATCATAACCTTTTAGTGCATATCGTAACTTTTACGAATGAATCGTAATTTTTTAGCAACAGATTCATAACATTTTTAGAATCATAACATTTTGGTGTGTTTCATAACTTTATAAAAAAAATCGTAACATTTTCAATTCGTAACATTTTCACTATACTATATCTATAGTATATACTATATCTTCATCTTCACAAGTGGGTAGTTCAAAAAAGAGAAAAATCTCTAACAATCTCAGAACTAAGCCATTTCAACTAGATTAGGGCAGGCTTGAGATTTGGGAGGGCAAGTGGAAACAGGAGATTCGATTTGATTAGGCCTGGACCTCTTGGGTAAGAATGATTTGACACAAGATAGAACAGAAACACCAGTGCAATAGGGAAAGATCATGGCCACTTTCTTGAGTGAATATTTGAAGGTTTTCATAAGGGATAAATAAAGATGCAAGTACGACAATGTCAAGATGGAGACCGGGAGGCATGAAGCAGTGTACAAGGCAATTTTCGTCCACTGCCCCCTGGTATGTATCATAAAGATTACAGTTGCGGCAAATGCAAACATCATCATAGATACCGATAAGATCAGAAAAGTTACACCTAGCATAAGGATTTGTGGAAGAGACTGCTTGAAGTCATTTAAACGAGAGGGGGACGTGAGGATTCGAAGGAATATGATCACTGATGTCAAAGCAAATGTTAGGGAAAGGACATCGATCATGGTAAAAACAACAAAGAAAGGTTGGTTGAGGAGGATTGGGAGACCAGTGCTTTGGTTGGGCCCTCCCGGTATTGTGTAGGCTGCGGCAAAGGCCACAGTGGCAATGAGAATGGCAACAAGGGAGCTGTTTTCTGCCGTACGCTTAAGCCATTCTATGGCCTTTACATGAAGTTCTTGATTTTCCGCATCAAATAGCTGTTGAGCAGTCTTCTTGTCCATGTTGATTGTGTTTAGTAAATGACTAGGGCATATTTCCCTCACACGCTGCGAATCAAGCAAAAGAAAAATATCCCAGTCAACGGAAACTATTTTCAGATGGAAAGCAAGCTAGATAGAAGCCATTATTTTCAAGTGCTAACACTGATACTCTTCTAAAATGAGGTGTCGGAGGGGAGACTGTACTGGCTAATAAATCAAGTGGCTAGCACTCACCTCAAACAAGAGCAAGTTGTCTTGCAATTGGAAAGCTGGACTTGGCACCACAGGAACCACAGGATCATCTGTCTTTTCTCCAACCATATGTAGAATGGTGTTGTTATATCGGTCAACCTTTCGCGCCAGTCTCCACATCGGAACCCCCATTTGCGCCACAATTTCCAATATTTGCATTTCGCGGTACTTTACTGCTATATGAAGAATAGTACGCTGTTTACACCATATTTTACCGCCTGTCGATAATCGACCAAAAGGTGGCAATAATGAGAATGCTTCCTATTTTATTATTTCGTATTAATAATATCACTAGTTTTTATTTCATTTCTTTGTTTGTATTTTGATGGAGTGCAGGACATGTGGCTTGTTCCTACACATTTAGAAGTTAAAAGGACACTTGTCATCGTCCTACACGCTTTGAAGTTGAAAGGAGTTTATTTGGACACTTGGAAGCAAATTAGAAGAATAAAGAGTAGTGGGAAGTTAGGAAGTTATTTCCTACACATCTTTGTTTTCCTATAAATAGCCTTTTTAGGCCTCATTGTAAAACCCTCACTCAATCGCCCAAAGGCTTCTACTTTTTATCTGTACTTTACTTTTCTCGCTCTAGGAGTAGCTTGTAACTTAACCGTCCATTCGATTGTGTTCTCACAGTCGACTGACTTCTATTTTGAGGAATAATAAAGTCCATTTTGTTATTCTTCTTTCATCTCCATTCACTTCATTAAGTTTGCTTCCAGAGAAGTCCTGAAACACGGCAAGGAACCAAACTCCACCACCACAAACACCACATTTCCAGCACAAACACCACATTTCCTTAGTCGATCATCGACTATCCACAAAATTAGACAAACAAGAATTGGCGCTAGAAGGAGGGCATCTTACTAATTTGGAAGTAATGGCACACGAAGTCAGGAAATTGGTTCAAGTTTTGACTTACGTTGTGGCAAATCCACAAGATGATTTAGCCCAAGAATTTTCGACTCTATTACGAAAGTTGATTGCACCAGGAGAAGGAGAAATTCCTTTTTCCATTGGTTTGCCTAAAGACAGGAGATCTCCAGAAACTCTATATATGCCTGGGGGGCATCCTCAACAGGTGTATACTAATCCTACTTTTGAACCTCTGGATGGAGCAAATCGAATTCCATTAGGGTCCAGTCAACCTAGGCCTAGCCGAACAAGGCCAATGGATTTTTATCAACAAGTTCCAAATACTAGTGGAAGTAATGGAATTGGAAGTAAATATTGTAATGGCCAAAATGGAAATATTCCCAATGGTTTCAAAGTACCGCCTGGATTTGGTATTAATCAAAGTCAAAATGTGCCTCCTATGGTACACTACATGTCAACCACAAGGGCCCTGTTTACACCATAAATTTGTCAATGTGAATCGACTAGACTAAGTTGGGACACGTGTTGATCACACCTGATTAAATATTATAGAATCAAATGGACTAGTCGACGGTTAGAGTTTTTAAATGCAGGACATGTGCCCACGAACAAGCAGAAAAGCTATGTGCACAGACTACTGTGCACAGCAGCTGTGCACAGCGGCTGTTTTCTCTCGCCTCGGGTCTTACAAAGATGATCGGAGCCGCTCATTTTGTTCAAAATATGTCGTTTAAGGTCTCTATAAAAAATGAGTTTCGTCCGATATCGTTAGAGGCGTTAACAATACACCCAAAATCACTTCAGAATTTAGGCCCGATCATCTTTGTGAGACCCGAGGCGAGAGAAAACAGCCGCTGTGCACAGCTGCTGTGCACAGCAGTCTGTGCACATAGCACAGCTCACGAACAAGTTACAAATGAACAACACATGTAGCGGTTGATGAAGGAAGTTGAAATGATCAAACACGATCTATCCAGAGAACGTGTGTTTGGATCGGTTTCTAATACAACATGGGATCATGTGGAGTAACCGTCTACTCAGAGAACATGGAAGAGAAGAGGGAAATGCAATAACCGCTCGATTCAAATTTAGAGAGGGAACTCTGCCCAGTTTGAAATTCAAGTCGAAGTGGCAGCCTATAAATACTAAAGTTGAAGACGATTTGAACCCCCCACTTAATCGCCCAAAGGCTTCTACTCTTTATCTGTACTTTACTTTTCTCGCTCTAGGAGTAGCTTGTAACTTAACCGTCCATTCGATTGTGTTCTCACAGTCGACTGACTTCTATTTTGAGGAATAATAAAGTCCATTTTGTTATTCTTCTTTCATCTCCATTCACTTCATTAAGTTTGCTTCCAGAGAAGTCCTGAAACACGGCAAGGAACCAAACTCCACCACCACAAACACCACATTTCCAGCACACACTACAATTCCTTAGTCGATCATCGACTATCCACAAAATTAGACAAACAAGAATTGGCGCTAGAAGGAGGGCATCTTACTAATTTGGAAGTGATGGCCCCAACTACGAGGAAGCAAAGCGACCGTCCTACAGAGCCTCAGAACGAAGGCTTGGAGTTTCAAACCGAAGAGCATCCTGTACCAAGGATGTCAGAAAATAGCCAAGGAAATGGCTCAGGAATATTAGTCGATGTGCAAAGTCTATCTAGACAGTTGGCACAAGTTTTGTCTAATCCAGAAGACGAAGCAGCACAAGAATTAATCACTCTAATGAGAAGAGTGGTTACTCCTCCATCTACCATCGATGTTGATGCAAATGGAGTAGTTCATGAACAAGTGCGTTATAGTGACATGCCTAAACAGGCTCCTCCACAGGTATATTCTAATCCTGCTTTTGAATGAAGTATATATGTGCATGGTCGGCCGGTCATGGAATCAAACACATTTAGACCTACGATCAGGCCAACTAGTTTTTATCAAAATATCCCGTCTGCTTATGAAGTTGGGAATAGTAGTGGTTATGGACAAAATAGTTATGTGAATAATGGTCAGACTATCCAACACGGGTTCACGAGAACTCATGTTATAAATAATGATCAGCATATTGCGCAGAATGTCTCCAATAACGGTCCATATGCACACTATGTTACACAAGCCTTGCCAAGCAATGGCAACAGCAATGGCTCATATGTACAACCAAGTGTTGGCAATAATAATCATAATCAGAATTTTCCTTTCACGCAACCATGTGTCACACGAAATGCCCCAAATGTTTATAGAGCCATGGAACCTTTGAATGATAATAGAGTGCAAGACCCTATGGTTATTAATAGGGCACAGATTACAGAAATCATTCAAGATATGTACGGTCCAGGGTTGCGTAGGTTAGAAAAACCCATGTTTCGGAAACCCTACCCACAGTGGGTGGACAATGTTCCATTGCCAAGGGGTTACAAACTCCCTGAGTTGTCACTCTTTAGTGGTATTGAGAATCAATCTACTATAGAACACGTGGGCAGATTCTGCCTTCAGTTAGGTGAACTAGGAATGGATGACGTTCTTAAGTTGAAATTATTTCCTCATTCATTGACAAAAACAGCATTTACGTGGTTTATAAGTTTGCCTGCTAATTCTATTCATACTTGGCAAGACATGGAAGAGCAATTTCATGCTCAATATTTTAGGCATGAACCGGAAGTTTCAATTGCTGACTTAGCTAAATTGAAACAAAAGTCAACTGAGACAGCAGAGCAATTCTTGACCAGATTTAAAAGGTTGAGAAATCAGTGCCACTGTAATGTCCCTGAAACCGAGATTGTACGAATAGCACAAGATGGTCTTGAGTTCAACTTTAAGAAACAGTTTAATGGGTCTAATTTTAAAGACTTAGTTGAACTCTCAAAAAGAGCCTCGCAATTCGAGGCAATTCTTAAGGAAGAAGAACAGTTAAAAAATTCATCTCTAGGTACATATTACCAAGAGATAGAAGGTGATATGGAAATTGATGTCGCACAAGTTATTGGCAAAACTCCTATTATTTGTGATACTCTTGTGAAGACAGAGAAACCAATGGATATGCCTTCATCCCAACCCAATCGACGTGGGGGGACAAGCTAATTATAGGCAATATTCATTCGATTTAACACAAACTGACCAGATATTTGATGAACTACTTAAACAAAAGTTTATCGTTTTAAGTCCTGGACATATTCTTCCTTCTGACAAAGAAAAGAAAGGAAAAGAATATTGTAAATGGCATAATTCGTTTAGGCATAACACTAACAATTGTGTCACATTTCGTAATTGCGTGCAGGATCTGATTCAAAAGGGGTTGCTGCAGTATGCTAAAGGAGACAAAGATCCAATGAGCATTGAGTCCTGACCCTTTTCCAAAAGTGGAGATCAACATGGTAAACGCCAACCTAGCTAAAAGGTTGGGATCGACCGTTGAGAGGCAAAAACAAGGAGAAGGAGACCGAATGGAGACTGATGAAGAATCAGCAAAGTCCCAACCATTAAGATTCCCCAATGATTATCTTTGTATTCGATGTGGACGAGAAATTAAATACGGGGAAGCAATCATAGCTGAAAAGGAACAGAAATGTGCATTCTCTAAATCAGGACTTCGATTCAACACTATGGGTGGAAACGATCTCCAGATTTATGTTGGAACAAAGCTGATTTATGAGGGAATCGATCCTGGACTCTTTAATAAGATAGAGTCAGAACATTGTTATGGACCAGATGATGGACCATTTCTATTCCGAGGACATCCAGTGGTGCCTGCAAGGCCCGGAGTACCCTCCAGTCAGGATTTGGAAGCAGTGGGATATCAATTTCCTAGTCGTGGGAGATACTCAAATTACAGAGGTGCTGGTTCTAGGAGAGGTATGGGACCACGAGGCAGAGGTCCTTATGGATATGGGGGGCACCAGCCTAGAATGGTAATGCCTCCAAATAATGATCATGAGAATTGGAGTACGCTTAGTCACCCAAAATTTCCAGCAGAAGGGTGGTATACTAAGGTGTCTACTTCACAAAATAGAAGGCTTCAGAGGAAGTTTGCAGCCAGAGTGTATAATGATCCATGGGATCACGTCTTTGAGCATAAGGAGAAAATGGAACCACATAAGGTTCCGAACATGGTATGGACTCGAGGTCAAGAGGGAACAAGTGGTCAAAAGCAGAATGTCTCCGAGCACGAAGTACAAAATACTACTGCAGCCTCCTCGAAATCGACTATTCTACCCAAAGGAAAAAAGGAACTAAAGCAAAGTTTGAAGAAAAAGATGGAGGAATTTCAGAAGCTCATGGAAGCAGATGATGATGATCTCCTCGATGAAGAATCAGAGCAAGAAGATCTAATCAAAGATGCTACTCCATCTCCACAGAAATCAGCAACATTTGGAGAAAGTTTGGCCGCAATTCAATTCGGGTCAGTACCTATCAATTATCAGTGTCATATGATTTTAGTTTTGCCAAAACATTTTAAGGCAAAGCCAGACCAGCCTATGGAATTGGCAGGTGACGTAGAAGATAAAACACAATCGACTGTTAAAATAGTTGAAAAAGAAGAAAAAACTCAATCACAGTTAATTAATGTTGAAACAGCTGAAAAGGGGAACAGAAGTGGTAGTTCTTAGACCCCCTGATGATGCTTCAATCAGGCATTTGAAACCATTGTATGTTAAAATCCATATGAATGGCTAACCTATCTCAAAAGTGTTGGTCGATAATGGAGCAGTGGTTAATATCCTACCCTCAAGAATGATGAAGGTGTTAAACAAAACCAATGATGATCTAATTCCAACAGAGGTCACTGTTGGTAATTTTGCTGGAGGATGTTCCCCTGCTAAAGGAGTCATATCCTTACAATTGCAAATTGGGAAGAGAAAAATGAATGCTACATTTTTCGTAGTCGATTCGTCATCCAATTATAATGCCCTGTTAGGTAGAGATTGGATTCATATAAATGGATGTGTGCCATCTTCTCTGCACCAGGCCTTGATCTTTTTGAAGCAAGAAGAAACAGGAGGAATGGAGGTCTTTTGGGCAGACCAGCATCCTTTCCAAGCAGAAACTAACAACGTTGAGGCAGATCTCTACAAAGAACACCTCTGGCCAATGAAGATAGAAGATGCAGAAGTGAAGTCCAATGGGATTGGTGTAACTGAAAGTCAATTCCTTACTTATATAAAGGAAGGTTTTCGGGAGTTGAGCAAAGATTTTGTTAGGCCTAATGTTATTGCAAGGCCTGTTGGTAGTAAATCTCAAGTTTTTAATGTTTAGCAATCTTTTAGATATAGGAAGTGAAGAGTTGGCTACTGTTAAAGCCACTTTTAAGAGGTTATTTTCCTTTTTAGTCGATAAGAAGTTGCAGGCATGTGAGCCTATTTCTTGTAATTGGGCTGAATGTGTTTTTGATGATAGCCCGTTAACGATGAAGGACTTAGGATTAGCGGATTTGAAACCCGCGCCAGCTAAGTTAGATGATGATAGGGCCCAGGTTAAGGATCCTACAGAGGAAGTAAATTTAGGGACTCAAGAAGATCCTAAAATTACATATGTGAATGCTACTTTGCCTGATGAAATAAAGGAAAAGTTTAAGTATTTATTGTGCAAGTTTAAAGATTGTTTTGCTTGGAGTTATGATGAAATGCCAGGTTTGGATAGATCATTAGTTGAACACCAAATTCCCATAAAAGAAAATTACGTACCATTCAAACAGGCACCTAGAAGAATGAAAGATGATGTTCTTCCCCAAGTTAAAAAAGAGTTGGAACGACTATTCGAAGCAAAATTCATTCGACCAGTTAAATATGCAGAATGGGTTTCAAATGTGGTTCCAGTTATGAAAAAGAATGGAAAAGTTAGAGTATTCGTCGATTTCAGGGACCTCAATACAGCGTCACCTAAAGATGAATACCCAATGCCTGTTGTTGATTTATTAGTCGATGCAACTGCGGGCTATCAAATGCTGTCCTTTATGGATGGTAATGTTGGTTATAATCGAGTTTATATAGCAGAAGAAGACACTCATAAAACGGCATTCAGGTGTCCTGGATATATAGGAACATTCGAATGGGTAGTTATGGCTTTTGGGTTAAAGAATGCAGGAGCTACCTATCAAAGGGTCATGAATTTAATTTTTCATGATTTTCTCCATAAATTCTTAGAAGTATACATCGATGATGTGGTGGTAAAATCAACTTCAGTTGATGAACATTTGTATCACTTAGAACGAACTTTAGAAAGAATGAGGCGCTATAATCTGAAAATGAATCCTTTAAAGTGTGCGTTTGGTGTTATAGCTGGAAATTTTCTAGGATTCCTAGTACATCAAAAAGGAATCGAAGTTGATAAAAATAAGACTGATGCTATTTTAAAGGCACAGCCCCCAACTAATAAAGAAGAACTTCAGCAATTCTTGGGAAAAATTAATTTCCTTCGAAGATTTATTGCCAATTTATCTGGGAAAACAATGGCTTTTTCCCCACTGTTAAAATTAAAATCTGCAAAAGAATTCAGATGGGAACAAGAACATCAAAAGGCTTTTAATATATTAAAACAATCACTGGTGACGCCTCCTGTTCTGGCTCCTCCAGTGAATGGAAAGCCATTAAAGTTATATATTTCAGCAGCACACCAATCGATTGCAAGTTTTCTAGCTCAAGATGATGAGCAAGGTCGAGAACAATCGATTTATTACCTAAGTAGAAGGTTGAATGAGTGTGAAACTAGATACTCGTACATTGAAAAAATTTGCTTGACATTGTATTTTTCAGCTATAAAGTTGAGGACATTATTTGTTGCCTGCTAAAGTAAAGATTATCTCCCAAACAGATATAATAAAATATATCTTAACAAGACCTGTCCTAAGAGGAAGGCAAGGGAAGTGGATATTGGCCCTAGTCGAATATGATTTCGAATACATGCCTCAAAAGGCAATTAAAGGGCAAGCTTTGGCCAATTTCTTAGCCGAACATCCAAACTCTCCATTGGAAGAAGATACTTTCGAAATTCATCTAGTTGAGATTAAGCATTGGAACTTGTCTTTTGATGGTTCAAAAACAGATAATGGAGTTGGGGCAAGCATAGTGCTTACCTCGCCCAAAGGGGAAATGTTCCAATTCTGTTTCCAATTAGATGATAATAAAATTTTAACAAACAATCAAGCAGAATATGAAGCCTTGATTATAGGCTTAGAAATTGCAAAAGACCTAAATATACGTCATCTAAAAGTCTCTGGAGACTCACAGTTGATTATTCGACAAATTCTGGAGCAGTACAAGTGTTACCATCCCTTATTAAAATTGCAATTAAACAGAGTGAGACATCTTACTCAAGACTTTGATGAAGTTTGTTTCCACCATATAATGAGACTCCAGAATGGAGAAGCCAACCAAATGGCTCAAATGGCCTCAGGAATTAATATTCCTGAAGGAAAAAATGAAAGAACAATTAGGATACAAAAGAGATTTTTACCTTTCTCAATGGAAAGAGAAGAAGAAAAACAAATAGATATATTAGTCATCGACCTTTCTGAAGAGTGGATGAATCCAATTAAAAATTATTTAATGAATCCTAATGAAAAAACAGAAAGGACAGTGAGATGCAGGTCAGTCAATTACGTTCTGTTAGGAAATGATTTGTACAGAAGAACATCTGATGGTTTGTTGTTACTTTGTGTTGATAAGACCCAATCGATGAAAATCATGGGAGAAATCCATGAAGGAACCTGTGGTGCACATCAAGCTGGAGATAAAATGAGATGGTTAATAAAAAGACATGGGTATTATTGGCCAACTATTAGGGCTGATTGCATCAGATATGCTAAAGGTTGTCAACAGTGCCAAAAACATGGACCTATTCAGAGGATCCCTGCTCATCAATTACAATCGATTGTAAAACCTTGGCCATTTAGAGGTTGGGCAATCGATATGATAGGAGAAATTCATCCGGCATCTTCCTTACAACATCAATTTGTGGTTGTAGCAACTGATTATTTCACAAAATGGACAGAAGCAATACCTTTAAAAGGTGTTTCACAGAAACAAATAATTGATTTCATTGAGGAATATATCTTGTGTAGATTTGGAATTCCTGAAACAATCACAGTCGATCAAGCTTCTGTATTTAATGGTCGAGAAATCGTTCAGTATGCACAAAAATATGGGATACAAATTTTAAATTCTACTCCATATTATGCCCAGGCTAACGGGCAAGTCGAATCGACCAATAAAATTATAAAGAATACGCTATCCAAAACAATCGATGATAATCCAAGAGAATGGCACGATCTTTTGCCCCGAGTCTTATGGGCATATAGAACGTCACAAAGAACCAGTACTAAGGTAACACCTTATGAACTAGTCTATGGACATGCAGCAATCTTGCCAATCGAGATTAACGTTCAATCACTAAGAATAGCACGTCATTATGATTCAAGCCTGCAGTACGAAGAGGCCATGTATCTAGACATTGACGGATTGGAAGAAAATAGATTAGATGCTTTGAACCAAATACGAGCCCAGAAAAAGAGACTAGAAAGATCTTATAATAAAAGGGTCAAAGAAAAGTCTTTTGCTGTTGGAGATTTAGTTTGGAAAACAATTCTTCCACTTGACAAGAAAAAGGGTAAATTTGGAAAATGGTCCCCAAATTGGGAAGGACCTTTCCGTGTTTTGCAGGTCTTAAGAGGGGGAGCATACCATTTAGAATCAATTGAAGGAGTTATTCATGAGAGAACTATCAACGGCAAGTATCTTAAACATTATTTTCCTTCTGTGTGGGAGAACATGAATTAAAAGCTACTAGTCGATTATATAAGCCCATGTGTAGGGCAGTCATACAAAAGGTTATGTTCATACTTGAACATAACAAAACGGAAGAGAAAAGATCCATATAAGGATCTAACAACAAAATAAAAAGATCCACATAAGGATCTAACAACAAAAGAAAAGATCCCTATAAGGATCTAATAACAAAAGAAAAGATCCCAAATGAGATCTAAAAGAAAATAAAAAAAACCTACATCAGAGTAGCCCCATAGAAAGAAAAGCCTATTCTTTAGGCCATTCCTTCCACTGGCCAGAAGTGCCAGCCATGGAGGTTCTGATGCTCGCAGGATTGATTGGAGGAGTAGAATCAATGGTGTCCCAGTTGGCCACCACAAGCTTGATAGCAGCCTCCATCTTTTCAAGACGAAGGGCCATCCCTTCCACTCGATCGCTGATAGCAGTGATCCTCCTCTTACACTCGTTATGATCCTCGATGAGGACCCACTGAAGCTCATTGGCAAGTTGCTTAATGTGAGCAGAGGTGATTTGAGGAATGAGAGGGGAAGAGGAACTGTTGCTGGCCATGGTAAAAGAAGAATATGTGAGTATAACGTTTATACTTGAGTTCGTGTATTTATAGACCGAGATGGTCTATAGACGTGCTTCATGGAGGTTATCCCGAGGTGAATGATGAAACGTGGCAGTTGGATGAAAAATGTGGGTTAAATTGCCATTGTAAGTTGAAAAGACGTGCCAGCTGGGTAATTAACTCAAAGATATCATTTGCAAATAGTACTTAACCGCCATTTGAGACTGTTCATGTTCCCCAAATACGGAGAATTATCACCGCCTCTATTAATTAAATGGCAAAGTCATAATGACGGGTCATTCAGAATTTAAACACCTAACACAAAGGTTGGTATATGAAAATAAATCTATGACAGGCTTGTCATAATAATCGAATCACGTTATACCTTGTTATAACCTTTCTCAGGTGACATTGTGATAACAGGAGTGATACATTGATTCATGGAAAACTAGGGAATCACATTTTGATTTTCTATTTAGTATTTCCTAACAAAAGTAGAACTTGAAAGTTCATATATAAACTTGCCTATTAATAAAGGCAAAGCCATGAGGTATACATCGACCGCCTATTGACAAAGGCAAACAACAAGCCATGACTTAAAAGTCTTTAACAAAACATGATCGATTGTCGCAAAAGAAATACAAAATCAAGGAAAGAAGGACTTAAAAGTCTCCCACTTAGCCAACAGCTCGTCACGTTTGAAGCTGTTCCTCTGCAAATCTGCTCTTGCAGCAGAAACATGAATAGAAGCACCTTTACCCTCTTCTGCTAAACGCTTGAAATCCTTATCAAGCTGGCTTGCTGTCTTCAGAAGACTCTCTTTCTCAGTTTGTAGTTGACCTAATCGATGCAGTAATTTTTGCTCTTCTTCATCAATAGACACAAGCCTCAACTTCAAAGTTGAAGCAGTATCATGCATAGTCGATAACACAACTGTCATGTTCGATAAATCATCAATTAGCTTCTACTTCTGGCTAATTTCTCCTTGATGATATCGGAAAAGATTAACAGTTTCATTCAAAGAAGATGCAAAGTTCTCAAGAGCAATTTGTGCCCTGAGAGGAAACACATGTCTCTGAACTAACGATTCTATGCAAGCAATAAACTCAACAGATCTGATCATTGCTAACTCCTCAAAAGGAAGCTTTAGGAAGTCAAGAAAGTCTTGGATTTCTTTCTGAGTGGTGTCACTATACTGTAAGAAAAAGAAAGATTCACTAGACTCCGATTCCTCAGTCAAAGATCGAAAAGTTTGAGAAGTCGACCTTATCTCCTCCATCAAATGATCTAACGAGTTGCTAGAAGATTCGATTGGGGTTGAACAACCAGCTCCAGAAGGATTGGTCCCAATTTTGTTCACTGAACGTGGAGATGCTTCAGTGATAATATTTGGGGGAATGTTCAAAGGTTGAGTGACCACATTTGGTTCAGGAGTCACATGATGACTAGTAGGACTGGAAGCCACACCCTCTGAGGCATGATGATCATTTTGAGGCAAAGAAATTGGGAACAATTCCTTTATAGGACTTTTTGTGAGTCCTTTTTCCAAATTCTGCTCACCGAGAGTAAGTTGAGGAACGATAGAACGATCGGTTAGAAGAGGCACATCTGTTGATAGAGCAATATCAATTGGTTCCTTGCTTTTCTCCTGTTGATTTAAAGTGGCAGCTTCGAGAGAAAGGGACACTTCTGATTCAGTTTGAAATGTACTCATCTCCACAGTTGCCGACGGGTTTTGAATCGCTCCAGTAGCTGTTGGATTTGGCTCAAGATCAGCCACGACCAATGCTTGACAGATGTTTTCCTTTTTAATACCAGTTTGAATTGGCTCACAAGTAGCACTCCCGTCCATTAATAAGAAGAGACTATCTTCTTGTAGTAAAGGATTCAGAGGGACCTCTTGTACCTCAAGCAAATCATCTTCTTGGTATAATGGATCAGAAATAGCCGTATCACCAAACTCTGTTTGATCGACTACTGGTTCAGTGTTGACAGTCTTTCCTGTTGAAAGGATAGACTTTCGAAGTTGTGAAGACTTTGAGGAAGCTTCTTCTGTTTCTTCGAAAGCATCCACAATCTTGGTACCCTTACATTTCTACAGGTAAAAAAGAAAAGGTAAATGATTAGATGCAAAGAATTCATTATGAATTAACAAATGCATATAATTATGCCCTTAAAGCAACCTTGACTCCGCTAGGACTAACAGACTTTTGAGTCTCAGTCCTCTTCGACTGTCTTGGTGAGGTAAGGGTAGCATCATTCTCATTGATCTTCTTGTGACTGGTCGAAGTAGAAAGGTTCTTCGCAGTCTTGAGATTTGAATCACTCTTGGTTCGAGAAGTTTTCTTCTTGGGTTCCGACTCTACATCCTTAATAGCTTGCTCCTTTCTCTTCCTAGTATTCTTACTTGGAGTAGAAGATGAAGGAACAATTGTCTCTGTGTGAGGTACAATTGCTTTGGATGTCTCATCAGAAAGTTGGGCCATTTTGTCTGTTGAATAAACTGATATCAATAACAAAATATGATAACCAAAATTGACTACTAAAAAGTCAAGAGCATTACCAGCTTTATCTTGAAGATCCTTGTATTCACGGTCAAGTCTATAAAGACAGTCAGAGATGGGTGAGTTGAAATAAAGCACTTTCACAACTGACCACCATTCTTCGAAGGCAGCAGAGGTCTCATAACAGACCTTGAAATCAAGAAGTTGAAAAGTTCTCACACGTTGGTGGAAGTTACTGATCATCAGAGAGATCATTTCAGAGTCCTTCAGCTTAATCGATGGCCTGCTAGAGGCCATTTCAATAATCACTGGATGAACAAAAGGCATTGGAATGCCTTGTATTAAACCAAATTGTCGGGCAAACTGACAAGGGGAGTAGTTCTCATAACTACAATTCCCAAAAGGAGTGTTGTTTAGGGCAAAGCCAACTGGAATTAACCTAGGAAGAAGAATACTACCCCAAAACAACCATTTAGATTCTATCATCTTCGTCATAAGTTGAGGTGAAGCTGCAGGAATATCCTCAAAACATGGCTTCAATCGCTTGGAGGCATATTCAAACTTGTCAAATGGATTGAAGACAGGCCAATTTTCCTTTTTGTCCTCATAGAAAAAAGTGAAATACCTTTGAAAGGAGGTTTCTTCCATATCAGTTTGAAAACCCAAAAAGTATTCAGCATAACTACGACATACCTTGTAAGTCTCATCAATCCTGAGAGGATAATTTGACTTGGGTTTCAGTTGAGGAAAATATGCATATAGCCAAGCTTGGAAAATCCAAAAGGGACCACCACAAGAGTCCGCTATCTTTTTATCCACAAAAGTAAATATCCCTTTGTATAAAGATCCAAGGACAAAGGGAGCTAAAGCTAATTTCTTCACCTGAGCCAAACAGATGGCCAAATTAAGGTATTCTTTAGTAACCCTTAGACCAGGAACTGCCATGAGGAATTTAAAGATCCAAAAAAGGTAAAATGCAATTTTCTCATGAAAGCTAGGTGCAGAAGATTTAACGTTGAAATAGGTTTTCAACCATTTTGAATAGCTCACCCCAGATGTCGGTATGGTAAATAATGGATCATATGGTTCAGGGGAAAGAAGAGCATTCACTTCACGGCCTAATGAAGAAAGGCCGGTTAGATGAGAAATATCCAAAACAGTTGGGGACAATAACCCACAATGTAAAATCAAGGCGTTGGACGATTTAGACCAGAAACAGGCCACAGCGGCTATAAGTTCAGAGTTCATATCCAAAGGGAACTGAGAAAGCTCAATAGTTTCACGAATCCCCATTTTCTCCCAATCACCATGAAGAAACTTTGTCATACGTTTTACCCAATCGGCCCATTCTACTTCAACATTACAGGGCCAAGAGCGAAGATAAGAATTCTTACCCCAACCGGACCATTCGAGCGACGAGTGTTGGAGCAAAAGCGGATCTCGCTCTACTACGGAATAAACTGACGAGATATCATCTGATATAGTTGACGGGAACACTGGACCCAACATGCAAAGGGAGCTAGAGTTCTCGTCAGGAATCAGAGCTTGTACGTTCCGACTTGATTCATCACGAAACGAAGCTGGGAATCGAGGAACAGTTTCTAGTCCCGATTCCATAACTAAGTCTTCGTTGGAAACAACAAGTGCTTTCGATTTCGTCTTCGAAGCCATGGAAGTGTAGTACAAAAGCTCAGTGTGAAAAGTTCTGTGCCCTAGAAATTCAAAGTATCTTGCTTTATATAGGCGTTGGTTCTTTAGAGAATATTTACTTAAGTTAAATTCTTAACTCAAGTAAATAGGGGGGCAATGTTTACACCATAAATTTGTCAATGTGAATCGACTAGACTAAGTTGGGACACGTGTTGATCACACCTGATTAAATATTATAGAATCAAATGGACTAGTCGACGGTTAGAGTTTTTAAATGCAGGACATGTGCCCACGAACAAGTTACAAATGAACAACACGTGTAGCGGTTGATGAAGGAAGTTGAAATGATCAAACACGATCTATCCAGAGAACTTGTGTTTGGATCGGTTTCTAATACAACATGGGATCATGTGGAGTAACCGTCTACTCAGAGAACATGGAAGAGAAGAGGGAAATGCAATAACCGCTCGATTCAAATTTAGAGAGGGAACTCTGCCCAGTTTGAAATTCAAGTCGAAGTGGCAGCCTATAAATACTAAAGTTGAAGACGATTTGAACCCCCCACTCAATCGCCCAAAGGCTTCTACTTTTTATCTGTACTTTACTTTTCTCGCTCTAGGAGTAGCTTGTAACTTAACCGTCCATTCGATTGTGTTCTCACAGTCGACTGACTTCTATTTTGAGGAATAATAAAGTCCATTTTGTTATTCTTCTTTCATCTCCATTCACTTCATTAAGTTTGCTTCCAGAGAAGTCCTGAAACACGGCAAGGAACCAAACTCCACCACCACAAACACCACATTTCCAGCACACACTACAATTCCTTAGTCGATCATCGACTATCCACAAAATTAGACAAACATACGCCCATCGTGATCAATGTATTCAACTGCCCAGGGGTACTCTGAGAGTATTTCTTTAACAATCTCCACACATCCAAACTTAGTCGCCAAAAACAATGGTGTTGTTGCTTGTTTCTCTATCTTCTGCTCAGGGGAGGAGGAGGAGATGGAATCAAATCTTCCATATTTGTGGTACTTAGTCTGATCCCTATCTTCCACAGCTTTAGTACCTATCCATGATGTATCTTTCTTTATTAAGAACTTGGCAAGGCTCAAGGCCGATTCGTATCTTTGGTTCTGCTTCCATTTTTCTTGCCACAAAGGCACTCCCCAATAGCCTGCAACTTCTCCATGAGTGTATGTAAGAAAGGGTAGTTCTATTTAGTATACAAGTATTCAAAAAAATAGTTACAACTGAACTATATATGTACACACACACATGGTTTGTTTCGAATGAGGGGGTTCTCATTTAGTTAAAATGCAGACCCCCCCTTTTCCGATCGAATTTCGATGATCCGAACCGTTCAATGTGTTCAGAATGTGATTTTTAGGGTACCCGCAAGAAATCGGCAAAAATAATGACCGGAAAGGGCTTCATCCGAACAGTTTTTTATTGAATGGTTCAAATAAAAACTGCCAAATCAAGGCCTCCCCCATCAATTTTTTTGCCGATTTCTCATACTTCCCTTAAAATCACGTTCTAAACACATTGAGCGGCTCAGATCATCGAAATTCTATCGGGAAAGGGGAGAAATGGAGAGGTCCAGATTTTAACTAAAATGAGAACCCCCTCATGTGAAACGGACTTATACGGTTTGATATACAGTATGTGCCAGAAAATGGCTTTATATGACATGTGTTAGCCAGATTCAATCAATTTGAATTACATAGTCAAAGAAAGGGAACATACTAGAGCAGACGAGATGCTTAGCCCATCCTCCGCCCGTACTTTCGAAGGCCGATGAATTGCATGAAAGAAGTTGAAGAGCAGTCATCTCATCTTTGTCTTTTTTATTGATTAGAAATTCATACTTGTTTGCAATCAAAAGGGCTAGATCTGTTCATATTTATTCTCAATAAGGGAAGTAAATTAAGGCTACTCTAACTAATCAAAGAGGGGGGATATTTGATATGCATAATATCTATTGAATAAATTACTACTCACCAAAACTCTCTATGACAACAGCGGTGTGAAGTATAGTGGTCTTATTCTTCTGCTGATAGTAGTCCTCGCTGTTTGCTTCTGCATCCCCCTCGTGCTTTAGTCTTTGAATTTCGTTATGCAGAAACTCGAACATCTCAATCTTGCCATAGCAAACAGATCTATAAAGTGGCGTTACATCAAATTGGTTGCGCTTATACAACAAACCGGGTGCCTTGATTAGCATTTTCTTGGCGGCCTCGACTAAAACGTCTGTAGTGGAAGCCTCGTGAAGGATGGTGTTCCCAATTTTGTTTTGAAAGGTCAACTTGTCAAGTTGATCATCGGTAACCATTTCAAGCAATTGAAGAACTAAGTCAGCTTGCCTAGAGTATGTGGCCACGTGGAGGACAGTGTCATCGTGTATGGTTACCACATGAAATGGACCATCTTCAAATTGCGGGCAAAGTTTAAGCCACTTCCTTGTCTTCGTTCATTAGTGCTTCGAACAGTTCCTTATTTAGCTCATCTATTCCAATGTTGGATGTGGAAGCCATGAGAGGGAGAGAGGAATTCAAGTAACACTGGTTATAGATCACTTCAATTGTGTGTTTGGTGTGGGTTTAAACAATTTGTGGATTTATAGAGGTCGTTTCACACGTCAATATCTAAGCTCTTCAAAAGAATGGTTGATGCACAATCAACGCAGAAGATTAGTACCCGATCGAGTAATGTAATAGTTTGTTAGAACTTAACTTTGATACAATTATAAAATACTCAGTTAAACCGTTTTAAATGTTTGTCTGGTGAACAATAGGATACCCACTGAACTCGAATATGCATAGCTTAAGACGTTCTTCCCTCTCGTTATCTTGTTAGAATGAAACCTTTGTTTTTACTATTTTTTTTTAAGTTATTAGATATCTCCATTCCGTATCATATTATTATTTTCTATCTTTTTCTTAGAATAGTTGTTAGTGGGCACAAGACGAGAACTAAGTACCATTCTTCCAGCATAAGCAACTGCTATCTTTAATGTTTTTTTTTTGGTAACTACTACGATCTTTAATGGGTGTTTTTTTTTGCTATTTTTAATGTCACAACCAATTTCACCCATTCTTTTGAAAATATCACCTTATCTCAAAAGAATAGCATCCTGAAACAGAACATATGACTCAGAATTGAAAGTGATTCCTATAACTTTTTTCTTGCAAGAATTTGGAAATACGAGGACATTGGTATAGGGATGATGTTGCTTGAAGGATTCTTAGTCCTAAATTAATGGGTTGCCCCAGCGTAGGGCGGAGACCGACGTAACATAATATCCGGTAAGTTCGGAGTCGAATCCACAAAAATAGTGATGTGTGCTGACTAAAAACTCAGGTTCTTACTAATTAAACTGGCTCTTAGGTAGCCACCCCTTGACAATTGATTGAGATTAACTAAAACCTCGAAATTGGTTGTACTTTTCAAATAATTAAAAGAAAGGTATGGTCGTAGGGTTCATAGCACTCGCAACCAGCCCGGACTCATCTGCTCCAATTGGTGTTTTTTAAAACATTCGATTTTAGATTGAGAAAGATACCCCGCAAGATGCGAACCCTTATGGTTGCCGTTTATCCATGCGCAGCGGAAAATGAGTTTTGAATCCCCATTCTCCCGTTCACACGGGCTCCGACAATGCCCAAGTTCGTCGATAGAAAATATTTTACCAATCTAAAATTGTTTCTTTACATTCTTTTATTTCAAAATAAGAGCAGAATGCGTTTGAACCGGCCACAGAGTGCTAATCACCCCGCGATGCCCCCGCAATCCTACCTATACGATTACTCACTCATTATTAAGCAAGAAACAAAAGAAACCCTAGTTTGAAATATTCTTCTATTACGTGAGATGAAAAATAAACATTAGATCTAAATTAAACAATAATCAACAAACAACTAAGCAAAGCTTCAAATAATTTGAAAGGAACAAAACGTGAAAGAAAGACTATCGGAACAGAAAGAGATCTTGGAAGCCCCCGTCCGTCCTCTGTTTCTCGACAGCCCTGTTTCCTTTTATATGCTGTTTTCCGTGATTTCTTTCTGTAGCCGACTTTCTTTGTAAATTACAAATCCTCCGAGAAGTCAATCACTTGGGCCCAGCCTTGGTCAAACTTTTAAACATTGGCCCACTTATTAGAAGATCAATTGCAAGTTAGAATAGCTTCGAGGACACCATTTTTATGACCAATTATTCTACTTTCATACCCACTTACACATTCATTTACATACTCACACTTACAATAAAGGTGGGACCGCACACACTGGATGTTCAGTATGTGCAGGTCCCACCTCTATTGTGAGTATGGGTGTGCATATGGGTGTGGTGTTAGAATTTTTGTTTTACGACTTGTGTTATTTTGCTAACCCATTTTACTTCCAATACCACGTACACAGTAGCACAGTAGGAGGAAAAATTATAAGACGCAGTCCATGCTTCTTTTACTTCGATCAGCAACTAAACAATGCACATTAAAATGTTAAAACCTCCGAACACCTACAACACAAAAATCAAGCATTAATCTCCAAGTAATATTATATAAATAGACTTAGCAATGATAAATTAGGGGGCGAGTATGTGAACATTTACACGCCTATCAGATGTAAAGATGTAAAGGAAGAGAGAGCAAGGGTCATTATCGGGCAAGGCTCGGCTGACCCAGCCCGCCAAGTCACTACCCAAGTCCACCCACGGGCCGGGCCGACCGGGCTTTTACTTTTTGCGTGCCGGGCTACCTACCATAAATTGAAGCCCAAGCCTGGCCCACGAAAAGCCCAATTGACGGGTTAGTGGGCCAAAAACCGAGCAGGCCAACGAGCGAGCCAAAACCCGAGCTAACAATCGGGCTTAAATTTCCTTGGGCAAGGGAAAAAAAAAAGGATTTTGTGAGATTTTAGGCTAATGGGTGGACCTGTGGATGGGCTATTGGGCGGGTACCACGGGCGGGCTCATGGGCAAGGTCTACGGGTGGGCCGAGTAAGAATTCATAGGCCCAAGCCACCCATTACACACCATGGGCCGGGTAAAAGCCCAATGGGCCGGGTGGGCTTCGGGCGGGCCACGGGCCTTCGGGCTAAATAATGACCCTTACACTAGACTAATTACGCTATGGTCCTAGAGAATGAACTAGTTACATAATAGAACAACTAATAAACTAATTACAAATAATAATCTAATAAATGAAAACTAATATTTATCTGAAATTTACAAGAAACATTTATCAACTATAGGGGAAAAGGGTTCTAGACTCATCTCGGCTTTAGATTATTGATTTACCGTAAAATCTTCGTTTCCCACTATTAACTGTGAGAAAACAACATAAACTCCATGGCCATCCTTGGTTTTGAAATTAATTGCCTTCAATATTTTGTGCAGTCATCATAGTCATAGCACTCCACTGTAATAGCTAAATAAGAATATATCCCTAATTACAGAACAGACGAGAAAAGTACAACGCACACCTCTAAAAAGAGGACATTTAAAAAAGCAAATTGCAATTTAGTCCAGCACAGAAACCCCTCGTGCTGCTAAAGTAATGGATTATCCGTACATGCAAATTTGCCTTTTCGAGAGCCATGAACATTGCTGCTAACAGATCATGATTAGACAGTTTCAGATGGACCCAACGGCAAGTAGAAGACCTGTTACTCAAACTAATAGGTGGTAGGAATGGGAATGAATTCAGTCATATATGTCATCAGCGTGAAACTAAATTGGTCTTCAAATGGAGAGGGATGATCAAATCCATCTGCTTTTACCTAATTTCTTGGTCGGATCACTGGGCACATGCTCACTGTAGGTCAGATTTACTCCCATCACCAAGCCAATCTGTTGGTGCCTTGTTGGTTTCCAGGTCATTTCTCTCCCATGCAAAAATATTTAGAAGGATGGCAGCAATGCCGTGTTCCGCTTTTACTTCCTAGAGATTATGCACTAGAAACCCCTCCAAAGTTGTAATTGTAATTCTCCTCTTCTGATCATTTCCCCAACTGTCTAGATAATTGTTGCAGAAATAACAAGGATCTTCCAAGCTGCAGTCGTGTACAATTCTGTTCTTCCTTGAATGGACACAGCATGTTAGTCTAGTCTAAATGGCTTTTGCGATCGTATGATATCCTTGCCTACTTCTCCTGCCAAATTTCCGATATTGTTGACAAAAACACCATGCAAATGGCTTCCCACTTTTGACGCCTCTCTCATACCGGGAAGGAGAAGCCGGGTCACACAGGAAGCATAGCCACACAAGTGGCTGCCCTCCTTTTACACTCCTCACATTCTTCTTAGTCTTTGGTCAGCAATTTGTTCGAGAATAACACCCTCTTGTAGACTCAAATATCCAATTCATACTCCAATTCTAGAATAACATTCATATAGCCTAAGAAAACAACCCAAAAAGAGGAAGAAAAGAATGATAGCCTGATTTAACTACACCATCGCATAATGTACACTCTGAGTGCATCTTATTGACTGCTAGTTTCATCAACATAAATTCTAGTTTATAGCTCTCCATATTTCTTATACCAACCCGTTCAATAAGCAGAAATGAGCAAATCAACTCCAACTTAAGAGACCCCATGTCACTGTGATTTTCTAGTTTAAGGGAACGAGCCAATTGGCTTTGAGATAGATATAAAGTTTGTACAAGGTATCAGAGCAGGGCCCATTCCACCCCACATTTTAAAAATTTACAATCCACGCCTCACAATGACATACCAGCAAAAAGGCTGCACGATGACAGGACCCAAAAGTTGCTACACGTGACAGACCTCAAACGCGGCTGCACGTGAGGGGGGATGTTAAGGAAATGAATCTCACATCACTTGGGAGTGGAATGGGTGATCACTTAATAACATTTGAGACCTCTCTACTCTTTGCCAATTGGTTTTGAGATGGATATAAAGTTTCTATATGGTATCAAAACAGGGCTCATTCCACCTCACATTTTAAAAATTTACAATCCACACCCCACGATGACAGACCAGCAAAAAGGTTGCACGATGATAGGATCCAAAAGTGGCTACACGTGACAGACCTCAAACGCGGTTGCACGTGGGGGGATGTTAAGGAAATGAATTCCACATTGCTTGGGAGTGGAATGGGTGATCACTTAATAATATCTGGGACCTCTCCACTCATTGCCAATTGGTTTTGAGATAGATATAAAGTTTCTACATGATATTAGAGCGGGGCTCATTCCACCCCATATTCTAAAAATTTACAATCCACACCCCACGATGACAGACCAGCAAAAAGGCTGCACAATGAAAGGACCCAAAAGTGGCCACACGTGACAGACCTCAAACGCGGCTACACGTGAGGGGAGATGTTAAGGAAATGAATCCCACATTGCTTGGGAGTGGAATAGGTGATCACTTAATAATATTTGGAACCTCTCGACTCTTTGCCAATTGGTTTTGAGATGGATATAAAGTTTCTACAGATAATGTGATTCCAGATTCCCCAACTTCCGAAATAGGAAAGCGATTCCTAATTTGTTATCCAATCTCGAATCATATTTTCTAAACTAACTAAAAATCTGAGCCCCGCCTCCCTGCTCGAATATTTCAGGCTCAATTTATCGAAGGAACTATCGCACTGAGGCACCCCGGCACGGCAGCACCCCTTGTGTCCGCCAATGACATCATTCGGGATTAATTTTCTCTATAATAGCTCGCTAAGTCTTCATACAAACTCTCAACCACAACTTCAGACAAAATTGCGTTCGAAGCCGTTAATTTTTCCTTGCAATGTTTCTTGCTCTTTCTGGAAATCCTATAATTTTCCAATTTATATAAATGATATGGCTTGGATTTCCCATTCAAGCCCCAATACCAATCTACTTAAAATATCAAATATACATTCTAGACGAATTTTTACACCTGTCTTTTTTTGTTGATTGAATTTGTTATGTATTGGTGGTGTTTAGGAGAACATTCCGATCGAGGAAGTCTTCAAGCAGCTAAAATGTACGAGGGAAGGGTTGTCATCAGAGAAAAGAGAGAGGAGACTGCAAAATCTTTGGCTTTAACAAGCTTGAGGAGAAAAAGGCACAACTTTTTAACTCCTTTGCATCTTAGACTTCTTTATTTCTAAATGAAATTTTGAGCACTATACTTTTTTGATGCTGAACTGTTGGATGCAATTCCTAATAGGAGAGTAAGCTTCTCAAGTTCTTGGGTTTTATGTGGAATCCTCTGTCATGGGTATGGAGTCTGCTGCCATTATGGCTATTGCTTTGGCAAATGGAGGGTACTACACAATTCCTCTCTGTCTCTCTCACACACACACACAATGAAGAGTTGAATATATTGTACAGGGCAAGCCTCCGGATGGGCAAGGCTTGGCATGGGCACCAACATTTCATGTTTATACAGAGGAAGGAATCATGTTGATATGTGGAAATAGAAAATGTAACAATTGTTGTGAATAGAAAAGTTCATATTAGTGCTCTTCTACTACTATACAGTTTTGCTTGGATTTCATTATTATCATCTTCTTTTACTTAGCTAAATAAATTTGTTGTTCCTCGCTATGTTGGTGTTCTTCAATAAGCTGATTAGGGTTAACACCACCATGACATTTTGTCAATCATATCATCAAGTGAATCAATTTGCCTAAATAGGAAAGGGTATTACTAATGCCAAAACAGTTTTTGTTTGTGTCAAAATTCTAGTGCATAAAAGCCTTGTACATTGCACATGGTACAAGGCTTTTATGTACTGCATTTTTGGCACAAACCAAAACAATTTTGGCATTTTCATTTCCCGGAAAGGGAAAATGGGAAGAAATGGTGCATGTTTGGCATGACTTGTATCCATGGGTGGTTGGTCATTCTAAAATCGTGCTTCAGGCAACATAAAAGTTTGTGTGTATAGGGATAAATAAGGATATCGAACCTAAGAATCTGTGAAACTAATTATTATAGCATGGAAAATTAATTTCTAAATTAAGCGCAATGGTTTTGTTCTTCTATTCTTGCTATTGGCTAAATTTAAACAACTTCCCGATATTTGTTTTTTGCAGTATCATGTACAGTGGTGATTGGAAGCCTAGAATTTGAGTGGTATTGATGTTTTTTGAGTGCAAGCTTACGTTTAAAATTAAGACGCAGGTCGGATCGTGATTGCCCAATCAATGACCTCTGTTGTTTTTCATAGTTTGGTGAATCAGTGGGTTAGATTTTAGTTGGTTCAAGAGCGTTGCTACATTATATTTTCAAACAATTATTACTTATGAACATTGCCCGACTTAGTTTCTGGGCGTCGATGGTTGAATTGTGAGACATTTGTTACTTGAGATGCACAATAGTCCTTGATGCGAGATGAACAGGGCTTGATCATTGGGCCCTGAAAATTTTTCTTAAAATTAAGGAGCCTCTAAACTTTTATATATAGGATTGTGTAATAACCAGTATAAAAAGAAGTGAAGGGCTCATTTTTGCTATATTAACCCAAAAGAGAAGTCCATTATAACAAAACAGTGGAGGAGCTTTTTAAAGTTGAAGCACACCATCTTTCTTGCCATTCTAATAAGTTACAATCTATAGTATATACTATATCTTCATCTTCACAAGTGGGTAGTTCAGAAAAGAGAAAAATCTCTAACAATCTCAGAACTAAGCCATTTCAACTAGATTAGGGCAGGCTTGAGATTTGGGAGGGCAAGTACAAACAGGAGATTCGATTTGATTTGGCCTGGAACTCTTGGGTAAGAATGATTTGACACAAGATAGAACAAAAGCACCAGTGCAATGGGGAAAGCAATGGGGAAAGATCTTGGCGACTTCCTTAAGTGAGTATTTGAAGGTTTTCATAAGGGATAAATAAAGAGGCAAGTACGACAGTGTGAAGATGGAGACCGGGAGGCATGAAGCAGTGTACAAGGCAATTTTCGTCCACTGCCCCCTGTTATGTATCATAAGGATTACAGTTGCGGCAAATGCAAACATCATCATAGATACCGATAAGATCAGAAAAGTTACACCTAGCATAAGGATTTGTGGAAGAGACTGCTTGAAGTCATTTAAACGAAAGGGGGATGTGAGGATTCGAAGGAATATGATCACTGATGTCAAAGCAAATGTTAGGGAAAGGACATCGGTCATGGTAAAAACAACAAAGAAAGGTTGGTAGAGGAGGATTGGGAGACCAGTGCTTTGGTTTGGCCCTCCCGGTATTGTGTAGGCTGCGGCAAAGGCCACAGTGGCAATGAGAACGGCGACAAGGGAGCTGTTTTCTGCCGTACGCTTAAGCCATTCTATGGCCTTTTCATGGAGATTTTGATTTTCCGCATCAAATAGCTGTTGAGCAGTCTTCTTGTAAATGTTGATTGTGTTCAGTAAATGACTAGGGCATATTTCCCTCACACGCTGCGAATCAAGCAAAAGAAAAATATCCCAGTCAACGAAAATTATTTTCAGATGGAAAGCAAGCTAGATAGAAGCCATTATTTTCAAGTGCTGACACTGATACTCTTGTAAAATGAGGTGTCGGGGGAGAGATTTTGTTGGGTTTTTTGCCTATGAAAAAAAGCCCAACAGTGTTTGGCCCAAAAAGATTATTTTGTGGGCTAGTTATTTTTTGGAAGTTTCTACACACCATTTGGCACATGTTTGGCACATGAGTAACTTGGCTTCTCTTAGAAGCTAAAATGGTTGTTTTTTGGTCTCCTGGAAGTGGTAGCCGAAGAGGGTGTGAAAAGAAAAAAAGGAAAAAAGCGCTTGTGTGCGTGAAGAGCAGTAGTGAGGGTTTTGTTCTACCAGTCAAAGGAGAAACGTGGGTGTGCTCCTGTGTGTGTTGGTGATCTCGGTGGAGATAAGAAAAAGGGAGTGCATCAGTGTGTTCTTGGTGCAAAAGGGAAAGCTATTGGGTATCCATTGGTCCTCTCAACTGAAGCAAATTGGTGTCAGCTTGTTGACGACATTTGGGGCTGTTTTGATCTCGGTTTTGGGCTTTCATTTCCAGCCGTGTTGGAGAGTATTTGGTAAGATCTTTCCACTTTGATTGTGGGTTGTTGGATAGGGTGTTTGTGAGATCTTTGATTTCTTTGTAAACCCTTATAAACCTTTGGTGATAGTGGAAATTGTTTTCTCTCTCCCGTGGATGTATCCGAGTTTGGGGAACCACGTATATTGGTTGTTTTCGTTGTGCCTTGTTTATTGCGTATTTAATTTTTTGATTACGCTTCTATTTGTGGGTGAGATTGATTAGGGGAAATAATCCCAACATAGTGGTATCAGAGCTATGGGATTGAATGGGAGTGCTAAGGGTCGTTTTAGGTGATTATCTTGTGTTGATTTGATAAATAAAATGTCGGAGGTTAATATGAATACCATGGTTCAATTCACGGCGACCAATTATGCGAAATGGAAGCCACGGATGGAGGACTTGTTATCATGGAAAGATTTGTATGATCTGTTGGAGCTCCTAGGGGTTAAACCGACTGAAATGAAAACAAAGGATTGGAAAAAGATGAACCGAAAAGCAGTAGGGTTGATTCGCCAATGTATTGGACATGAGGTATTTCATCACGTAGCCCAGAAGACCGACGCTTATCCTTTGTGGACAAAGTTGGAGGCAATGTATCAATCGAAAACATCCCGGAATAAAGCATTGTTGATGAGGAGATTAGTGAATTTAAAATTGAAGAGTGGGAATTCGGTTGCTGTGCACTCTAGTGAATTTAAGAACTTGGTGAATCAATTGGCTAGTGTTGGTTTGAAATTTGATGATGAGTTGCAATAAACAAGGAAAGAATGTCTCAAGAAGTACGGTGGGGAGTGGAAGGCGATAGTGACAATATGTGGAATACGATAGCTGACGGTATTAGAAGAATATCGAAGGAAGTTCTTGGCGAGTCGAAGGGCAAAGGTCCAATTTCTAAGGAGACGTGGTGGTGGAATAACGAGGTTCAAATCATGGTAAAAGCAAAGAAGGAGTGCTTTAAAAAGTGGCAAAGGGACCAGCGTGAGAAAAATTTTCAAGGTTATAAGCAAGCTAGCAAGGAAGCTAAGAAAGCCGTTAGGGATGCTAAGTTGAAAGCCTATGAGAATTTTTATGCTAGACTCGATGGTAAGGATGGAGAAAAGTTTATTTATAAACTTGCTAAGATACGAGAAAGGAAAGCTAGAGACATTTCTCAAGTTAAGTGTATAAAAGGTATTGATTCGGTGGTGTTGGTGAAAGACGAGGCGATCAAGGATAGATGGAAGTCATATTTCGATAAATTGTTAAACGAGAAACATGAAGGAGGCTTTGGTGGGGAGGAGGCGTATGTACCTGGTGAGAACGTAGAATATGAGTTTTATCGGAGAATACAAAAGTTCGAAGTGGTTAAAGCTTTGAAAAAGATGAAACTGGGTAAAGCCCTAGGACCAGATGGTATCCCTATTGAAGTGTGGAAAAGTCTAGGTGACTTGGAGGTGACGTGGTTGACGAAGTTGTTCAACAAGATTATTATGACTAGGAAGATGCCCGACGAATGGAGAAGGAGCACCTTAGTACCTATATATAAGAATAAAGGGGATATTCAAAGCTGCAACAACTATAGAGGTATTAAATTGATGAGCCATACGATGAAGTTGTGGGAAAGAGTTATTGAGCATCGCTTGAGGATGGTGACTACGGCGTCAGAGAAACAGTTTGGGTTCATGCCAGGAAGATCCACCATGGAAGTTATCTACCTATTAAGGAGATTGGTAGAAAAACACAGAGCAAAGAAGAAGGATCTCCATATGGTTTTCATAGACTTAGAAAACGTTTATGATAGGGTGCCTAGGGATATCATATGGTGGGTTTTGGAGAGAAAAGGAGTGACCAAAGGGTATATCGAGGTGATTAGAGACATGTATGAAGGTGCCGTCACTACCATTAGATCACCAGTAGGGGAAACGAGTGAATTTCCAATCACCGCAGGATTGCATCAAGGGTCAGCCTTGAGCCCATATCTCTTTGCCTTAGTTATGGATGAATTGACTAGACAATTTCAAGATGATATTCCATGGTGTATGATGTTTGCAGATGACATTGTCCTCATAGATGAAACTGCTAGAGGTGTTAATACGAAACTAGAAATTTGGAGGGAAGCATTAGAGTCAAAGGATTTTCGGATAAGTAAGAGTAAAACGGAGTATATGGTGTGCAAGTTTAGTGGTACCAGTAGTGCGCTTGAAGAAAGTGTGATGATCCAAGACCAGGAGATACCAAAGAGTGATCATTTTAGGTATTTAGGCTCAATTATTAGTAGCAATGGAGAGATTGGAAATGATGTGGCCTATAGGATCCAAGTGGGGTAGCTCAAGTGGAGAAGCGCTACTGGTGTACTATGTGACAAGAGGGTACCCACAAAATTGAAGGGAAAATTCTATGGAACGGCCATAAGACCAACGATACTTTATGGGACAGAATGTTGGCCTATTAAGAAACAACATGTAAGCAAAATGAGTGTAGCGGAAATGAGAATGCTGAGGTGGATGTGTGGTAAGACTAGACGAGACAAGATTAGAAATGAAACAGTTCGTGAGATGGTAGGTGTAGCACCTATAGAGGAGAAGTTGAGGGAAAATAGGCTAAGGTGGTTTGGACATACCTACCGTAGACCGGAAGATGCAGTAGTTAAGAGAGTGGATAGGATACCTCTAGGTAGCAATGTTACGGGGAGGGGCAGACCTAAATTGACATTAGATGTTGTAGTACGCAAAGATATGAGTCTAATAGGTCTATGTGAACAAGTGGCTCTTGACAGAGCTCAATGGAGAAAACGGATTCATGTAGCCGACCCCAAGTGATTGGGACGTAAGGCTCGGTTTGGTTTGGTTTGGTTTGGTTTGGTTTAGTTGCAAGCTTTGTTATTGCTTAGTTCTCTACCGGATGATTGGGGAACATTAGTGGTTTCATTGAGCAATTCGGCGCCGGAAGGGAAATTGAGCATGAGCATGGTGCAAGATGTTTTGTTCAACAAGGAGGCTCGGTGAAAGGAGATGGGGATGGGTATTGAGGATGAGACAAGGCATTGGTTTTGAATGGAAACAAAGATGGGAATCAAACTTGAGGGCGAACCACTGAAAGAGGAAATGGGTCCAAGCCAAGGGGGCGCTCATACTCGCGACGTGGCAAGCCGTGGGGCGTTGATAGAAGGAAGTGTTACTTTTGTGAAGAAGAAGGACACATAATGAAGTTTTGCCCAAGACTCAAAGCTAGGATAGAGCAAGGTAAAGAAAAATTTGAAGCTGCAGTGGTTGAGAGGCATGACGAAGATGAAGGTTACGTGTATGCGGTGACTCCGGAAGGTATGAAAAACTTTGGTTGGATTATGGATTCTAGTTGCTCCTTTCATATGTGTTCTAATAGAAAATATTTTTGTGAGTATGAGGTATGTGACAAAACTACCGTTAGAATGGCGAACAATATGGTGAATATGGTTGTTGGCATGGGTACGGTACGGTTTCAAATGACCGATGGAAGGTTTGTGAGGTTGACCGGAGTCCGACACGTGCAGGGGTTGAGGAAAATTTTGATTTCCTTGGGAATGTTGGATGCAAAGGATTGTAGATTTGCATCAAAGGATGGAGCTCTTGAGGTTTTTAAAAATGAGAAGGTTGTATTGCGAGGCAAGATGGTGGGCAACTTGTACAAGCTTCAAGGTCGTGTTGAGATGAGGCATACAAGTTTCAGACATCAAGCGAGCGGAAAAGAGAAGCGTCGAGTTATGCAAGTGTGGCGTGTAAAGACGCAAGCAAATGAGTCAATATGTGTGGTGAGCAACACCGAAAAAGAAGTGTCTCAAGTGATGAGTTTTGAAAGAGTTGACAAAGGAAAAACAAATGCAAGGAAAAGGGTCACATTTGCAACCAATTTGGTTGCCGATGTCTTTGGATAAGTACCCGAGTGAGGGGGTGCGAGACGCCCAAGCGAGAGGGTGCTAGGTTCTGAATGAGGGTGTATTTCTCATGGGCAAAAGGGGGTGATTGTTGGGTTTTTTGCCTATGAAAAATAGCCCAATAGTGTTTGGCCCAAAAAGATTATTTTGTGGGCTAGTTATTTTTTGGAAGTTTCTACACACCATTTGGCACATGTTTGGCACATGAGTAACTTGGCTTCTCTTAGAAGCTAAAATGGTTTTTTTTTTTTTTGTCTCCTGGAAGTGATAGCCGAAGAGGGTGTGAAAAGAAAAAAAGGAAAAAAGTGCTTGTGTGCGTGAAGAGCAGTAGTGAGGGTTTTGTTCTACCAGTGAAAGGAGAAACGTGGGTGTGCTCCTGTGTGTGTTGGTGATCTCGGTGGAGATAAGAAAAAGGGAGTGCATCAGTGTGTTCTTGGTGCAAAAGGGAAAGCTATTGGGCAGCCATTGGTCCTCTCAACTGAAGCAAATTGGTGGCAGCTTGTTGACGACATTTGGGGCTGTTTTGATCTCGGTTTTGGGCTTTCATTTTCAGCCGTGTTGGAGAGTATTTGGTAAGATCTTTCCACTTTGATTGTGGGTTGTTGGATAGGGTGTTTGTGAGGTCTTTGATTTCTTTGTAAACCCTTACAAACCTTTGGTGATAGTGGAAATTGCTTTCTCTCTCCCGTGGACGTATCCGAGTTTGAGGAACCACGTATATTGGTTGTTTTCGTTGTGCCTTGTTTATTGCGTATTTAATTTTTCGATTACGCTTCTGTTTGTGGGTGAGATTGATTAGGGGAAATAATCCCAACAAATCGTACTGCTAATAAATCAAGTGGCTAGCACTCACCTCAAACAAGACCAAGTTGTCTCGCAATTGGAAAGCAGGACTTTGCACCACAGGAACCACAGGATCATCTGTCTTTTCTCCAACCATATGTAGAATGGTGTTGTTATATCGGTCAACCTTTCGCGCCAGCCTCTGCATCGGAACCCCCATTTGTGCCACAATTTCCAATATTTGCATTTCACGGTACTTTATTGCTATATGAAGAATAGTACGCCCATCGTGATCAATGTATTCAACTGCCCAGGGGTACTCTGAGAGTATTTCTTTAACAATCTCCACACATCCAAACTTAGTCGCCAAAAGCAATGGTGTAGTTGCTTGTTTCTCTATCTTCTGCTCGGGGGAGGAGGAGGAGAAGGAATCAACTCTTCCATATTGGTGGTACTTAGTCTGCTCCCTATCTTCCACAGCTTTGGTAGCTATCCATGATGTATCTTTCTTTATTAAGAACTTGGCAAGGCTCAAGGCCGATTCGTATCTTTGGTTCTGCTTCCATTTTTCTTGCCACAAAGGCACTCCCCAATAGCCTGCAACTTCTCCATGAGTATATGTAAGAAAGGGCAGTTCTATTTAGTATACAAGTATTCAAAAAAATAGTAACAGCTGAACTACATATATACACACACACGATTTGTTTCAAATAAGGGGGTCCTCATTTTAGTTAAAATGCGGACCCCCCTTTCCCGACCGAATTTCGATGATCCGAATCGCTCAATGTGTTCAGAATGTAATTTTTAGGGGACTTACAAAAAATCGGCAAAAAAAATGACCGGCAAGGGCTTCATCCGAACAATTTTTTATTGAATGGTTCAAATAAAAATTGCCAAATCAAGGCCTCCCCAATCATTTTTTTTGCCGATTTCTTGTTTTTCCCTTAAAATCCACGTTCTAAACACATTGAGCAGCCCGGATCATCGAAATTCTATCGGAAAAGGGGAGAAATGGGAGATCCAAATTTTAACTAAAATGAGAACCCCTCATATGAAACGGATTGATACGGTTTGAAATACAGTACGTATGTGCTAGAAAATGGCTCTATATGACATGTGTTAGCTAGATTCAATCAATTTGAATTACATAGTCAAAGAAAGGGAACATACTAGAGCAGACGAGACGCTTAGCCCATCCTCCACCCTTACTTTCGAAGGCCGATGAATTGCATGAAAGAAGTTGAAGAGCAGTCATCTCATCTTTGTCTTTTTTATTGATTAGGAATTCATACTTGTTTGCAATCAAAAGGGCTAGATCTGTTCATAGTTATTCTTAATAAGGGAAGTAAATTAACTCTAACTAATCAAGAGGGGGGATATTTGATATGCATAATATCTATTGAATAAATTACTACTCACCAAAACTCTCTATGACAACGGCGGTGTGAAGTATAGTGGTCTTATTCTTCTGCTGATAGTAGTCCTCGCTATTTGCTTCTACATCCCCCTCGTGCTTTAGTCTTTGAATTTCGTTATGCAGAAACTCAAACATCTCAATCTTGCCATAGCAAACAGATCTATAAAGTGGCGTTACATCAAATTGGTTGCGCTTATACAACAAACCGGGTGCCTTGATTAGCATTTTCTTGGCGGCCTCGACTAAAACGTCTGAAGTGGAAGCCTCGTGAAGGATGGTGTTCCCAATTTTGTTTTGAAAGGTCAACTTGTCAAGTTGATCATCGGTAACCATTTCAAGCAATTGAAGAACTAAGTCAGCTTGCCTAGAGTATGTGGCCACGTGGAGGACAGTATCATCGTGTATGGTTACCACATGAAATGGACCATCTTCAAATTGCTGGCAAAGTTCAAGCACCCTTTCCTTGTCTTCAATCATTAGTGCTTTGTACAGTTCCTTATTTCGCTCATCTATTCCAATGTTGGATGTGGAAGCCATGAGAGGGAGAGAGGAATTCAAGTAACACTGGTTATAGATCACTTCAATTGTGTGTTTGGTGTGGGTTTAAGCAATTTGTGGATTTATAGACGTGGTTTCACACGTCAGTATCTAATCTCTTCAAAAGTATGGTTGATGCACAATCAACGTATAAGATTAGTACCCGAGTAATGTAATAGTTTGTCAGAACTTTACTTTGATACAGTTATAAAGTACTCAGTTAAACAATTCTAAATGTTTGTCTGGCAGACAATAGGATGCCCACTGAGCTCGAATATGCATAACTTAAGACGTCCTTCCCTCTCGTTATCTTGTTAGAATTAAACTTTTGCTTTTACTGTTTAGTTTAAGTTACTAGACATCTCCATTCCATATCATGTCATTATTTTCCTTAGGACAGTTGTTAGTGGGCACTAGACGAGAACTAAGTACCATTCTCCCAGCATAAGCAACTGCTATCTTTAATGGGTTTTTTTTTTTGGTAATTACTACTATCTTTCGGGGCGGTTCAATGGACAAATATTTAGACACCTAAAAAAACACCTCAAATCTCAATCACATAGTTCCCAATCAAATTTTTATGATCCGAGTCGTTCAATATGTGCATAATATGATTTTAAGGCTGCCTACTAGAAATTAGCAAAAAAAAATGACCGGAGAGTGCTTGTTTTAAACAGTTTTTAATTGAACCGTTCATTAAATCTAAGCTAAAAACTGCCCAGATCAAGCCATTTTCGGTCTTTTTTTTTTTTTGCTGATTTCGGGCGGGCACCGTTAAAATTACGTTCTGATCACATTGAGTGGATCGGATCATCAAAATTTGATCAGAAACTATGAGGTGTTTTTTTAGGTGTCTAAATAGTTGTCCATTGAACTGTCCCGACTATCTTTAATGTTTTTTTTTTTTTTTTTTTGCTATTTTTAATGTTACAACCAATTTCACCCATTCTTTTGAAAATACCACCTTAGCTCAAAAGAATAGCATCCTGAAACAGACATAGGACTCAGAATCGAAAGTGATTCCTAGAACTTCTTTCTTGCAAGAATTTGGGAATATGAGGACATTGGTACAGGGATGATGTAAAGATGTAAAGGAAGAGAGAGAGACACTAGACTAATTACACTATAGACCTAGAGAATGAACTAGTTACACAATAGAACAACTAATAAATTACTTACAAATAAACCCATAATAATCTAACAAATGAAATCTGATATTTATATGAAATTTACAAGAAACTATTCTCAATTGTAGGGGAAAAGGGTTCTGGACTCATCTCGGCTTTAGATTATTGATTTACCGTAAAATCTTTGTTTCCCACTATTAACTGTGAGAAAACAACATAAACTCCATGGCCATCCTTGGTTTTGAAATTAATTGCCTTCAACATTTTGTGCAGTCATCATAGTCATAGCACTCCACTGTAGTAGCTAAACAAGAATATATCCCTAATTAAAGAATAGACGAGAAAAGTACAACGCACGCCTATAAAAAGAGGATATTTAAAAAAGCAAATTGCAATCTAGTCCAGTATAGAAACCCCTCGTGCTGCTAAAGTAATGGGTTATCCTTACATATTTGCCCTATGGAGAGCCATGAACATTGCTGCTAACAGATAATGATTAGACAGTTTTGGATGGACCCAACGGCAAGTAGAATACCCGTTACTCAAACTAATAGGTGGTAGAAATGGGAATGAATTCAGTCATATATGTCATCAGCGTGAAACTAAATTGGTCTTCAATTGAAGGGGGATGATCAAATCCATCCGCTTTTTCCTAATTTCTTGGTCGGATCGCTGGGCACACGCTCATTGTAGGTCAGATTTACTCCCATCACCAAGCCAATCTGTTTGTATCTTGTTGGTTCTAGTTGGTTTCTCAAATAGAAGCTGTCACACTATTTCCTGGTTTTTTCTCTCTCCCATGCAAAAATATTGAAAAGGATGGCAGCAATGCCACGTTCTGCTTTTACTTCCTAGAGATTATGCACTGGAAACCCCTCGAAAGTCATCTTCTGACTTCCCCAACTGTCTAGATAATTGTTAGTGCAGAAATAAGAAGGATCTTCCAATCTGCAGTCATGTACAATTCGGTTCTTCCTAAAATGGACACAGCATGTTAGTCTAGTCTCAAAGGCTTTCGCGATTGTATGAAATCCTTGCCTACTTCTTGTGCCAAATTTCCGACATTGTTGACAAAATCACCATGCAAATGGCTTCCCACTTTTGACGCCTCTCTCATACCGAAAGGAGAAGCCAGGTCACACAGGAAGCATTGCCCTCCTTCTACACTCCTCACATTGCTCTTGGTCTTAGTCAGCGATTTGTTTGAGTATCCGCTTGTAGACTCAAATATCCAATTCATACTCCAATTCTAAAATAACATTCATATAGCCTAAGAAAACAACCCAAAAAGAGGAAGAAAAGAACGATAGCCTGATTTCATTTTTCTAGCGTATACAAGCAACTTCCATCTCTTCAAATCATGAATTTACAGCTTAGCTGAAAAGATTACCAAAAGTCAAATCCGAATCCTAAAACAAGGCCTACGAAAATGAGAACAGAAAGTAAAACTGGGTAGAAATATGAGTACAGATACCAATCATGAGGAATTGATAAACATATTTTGAGGGGAAAAAAGAGGGTATCACTATTCACTACTAATTACAAAACAGGTGAGGGAAAAAAGTTCAATGAAACAAGACACTGAAACAAGAAAGAAAACACAATATAGGAATCTAGACCAGCACAAGACACCCCTCATGCTGCTGAAGTAACTTGGTTGCTCTTACATTCCAGATTTGCTTTCCTCAGAGTCGTGAACTTTGCTGCTAACTGATCGTAGTCCGGCAGTTTAGGATGGACGTGACTAGCCTGTTGAAATGCGAACGTATTCAACTTTACCATGTGACAATCGCTTGATCTTTCAACAGGCATAGTCATGGCCCTTAGGTAAGGGGCATGACCAAATCCATCTGATTTCCCAACTTTCTTTTTAGTCTCTTTAGGCACTATAACCCCTATCCTGTAATCTCCACTTGGTTTGTGAAGTACAAGCGCCCATTTTGCTTGCCAGTTGTTGGTCTCTCCATTTGTAAAACATCGACAGTTGGGGCAGAGAATGTTGTTTTCTGCTTTTTCCTTCAGATTATGCGCCGGCAACGCTCGACTTCCACATTTGTCTTTGTCGTCACTAGTGCAGAAATAACATGGATCTTCCAAGCTGCATTCGTGGACAATTCCGTCCTCTCCATTGTTGACACGGTGGCATGGTTGGCCTACTCTTGCTTGTGCTCCCAATGACTTTCTGGTTTCATTCGGTGGAGTCCTCTTGTGATGCTTTTGGCGGTGATCAGATCTGAGATTTTCGTTTTGAGAATTATCTAATGACCCTCCGTAGTAAATCAAAGATTCGATATCCTTCACATTTATTCCCTCTTTAGAAATGGATCTCATCCTCTGTCTCTTTTCAGATGCCTTCCTACTCTTTCTAGAGCTTCTCAAGGCAGCCTTGTCATTGATCCATTCTTCACATTTTTACACACTGCTTTCATCAAAAACATCTTCAACCCTATCTGTCTCAAAGTGAACCAGTGATTTGAACAGAAAAAGCTGTTGATCCTGACCATTCCCATCTTTTCTCATTGTAGACTTGAACTCCTCTACGTCGTCTAGGTATATCATTTCCTTGGGCACCCGATATGAACTATCTGAAGAAGACTCTATAGCCATCCCCACTTCCTTGTCAACCGAAGGGACCGGAATTGTTGATTCGTATGGAGAGAGAGACAACTGTTAGGAAAGTAAAAAAAATAGTTGAACAAGCAAGGTTGCAAATGGATGCATACTAAAATGTCCCGTTATACCTTCACCAGCAGCAGTAGACATTTCTTCAGTTAAGACACCTGAAAAGCAACCAGTATGTTTTTACTTTCTGATACATGCTAGAAAATATGAGTTAATATATAAGTTATCCAAATTACGAAACGAAAAGGACTTGTTAAATATAAAATCAAAGAGAAGTATCATACGAGAGCACAGGAGACGTTTAAGGCATCCCCCACCACCTCTACTTTCGAAAGCCAAAGAGTTGCATGCAAGAAGCTGGAGAGCCGTCATCCCATCATTGTCTCGTTCATTGACTAAATGTTTATACCTTGTCGCAATAAAAAGGGCTAGATCTGTTCACATCTCACAGCAAGAAAACAAATTTTAAAGCTAATCTAACTGTTTTTTAATTTCATCACAACAGAAGAGAACATTACCATATACGTACCAAAACTTCCGATGACAACAGCCGTGTGAAGCACAGTGGTCTTGTTCTTCCTGTGATAATATTCCTCGGGATCTGATTCCAAGTCTCCCTCCTGATCAGTTGTCTGCTTTTGTCTTCTGATTAAATCATCAAGAAACTTGAACATGTCCATCCTGCCAAATTCTACTGACCGGTAAGGAGGTGTTACGTCAAAGTTGTTGCGGATATTCAACAACTCGGATGCCTTGATAAGCATTTCCTTGGCAGCTTGGACTAACTTGTGTGAAGTGGAAGCCTCATGGAGGATGGTGTTTCCGACATTGTTTTGATGGGTCAATTTGCCAAGTTGATCATCGGAGACCCTGTTGGCTGAGATTAGCCTTAGCCTTTACTTGATTACGGAAGAAATTAGCGACTAAAGCAAGCAATTGAATGCCGAGATGGGTTTCGGGTGAACACGCACAAACTGAAAACAGGGGATCCGGGGAAGCTCTCTGATTTTTTCATTCCACTTGATTCTAAAAAAGTCTTTACATGCTTTATACAGAGAGATACAAATTTGGACCTTACTTGGACCTACACAATTCACATATTAACCCAACCACGAACAACTTAAACATGACCTAATTACATACTTACATTTTATGGCCCAAAACTAAGCATTACATTTTCAGGAAATTCCTGGCTGGTCCCAAATTTTACATGAGGTTCCATGCAAACCATTTTTTAAAGTGCTATCTCATCTAGACTCTTTTTAAAGATGCTTTTACAATTTTATCCCTATCACTTTTCATACCCCAGAATTCACACCCCTGTGTAAAATTCACCCCTTTGCGAAATTCACACCCCCTCGATTTTTATTTTTTTTTGCAAAATTCACGCCTCATCTACACTATTCATACATCTGCAGAATTCACAATTCAAAAAACACATAATTCACACCTAGGAGTCCTTTACAGAATGTGAATTCTGGCGGATGTGAATTCTTGAAACTGCAAAAAATCCTTTACAGAATTCACATCCCTTTTCAAAATTCACACCTCTAAAATTTCACACACATTTGCTACATATTCGAGTATTTTAATGACACTGTAATGGTCGTCACATTCTGCCAATGGGAGAAACTCCACCGCGCATACAGCTAGGAACAAAAGACTAAAGAATATACCTTTTCTTTCTTTCTTTCTTTCTTTTTTTGAGATCTGGACTACCATTATACCTGAAACAAGACTAACAAGAGAGCTTTCCATGGACCTCGTCCCCATCGACGCCGACTTCGTCGACCGCTGGCGCCACCCCCACCCTCCCTCCTCCTCCTCCTCTGCCCTCGTAGAAGCTGACGCCCGCGACGAAGAACAGCTCTACTTCGTTCCTTACAGGTACAGAATGAGACTAGTGGGTAAACAATTCTATATACGCAGTAGCAATTTTGTGAATGAAAGTAGAAAACAGAAGTAAAATCGAAGCTGTACATAACATGGAGATGGAGAAGTTCGGCAAAAACGACGAAGTAGAAGAAGAGTATATGGATATAGATACAGCAGGTATATAGATATGTGGCACAGATCAAACTATGTACAACATCATGGAGATCGCCACGAGAGAATCCAGGTCGGCGCGTGACTCCGTCACCGTCACTCGGGATAGATAAGGACGAGATCACCGTCACCTGACTCACCTCCGATTCTTTTAACCTTGAGCCATGATGAGAGGGGTTATTTTTGCTAGTTTATTTTCACCTCAGGTTCCATCAATATGATCCGAACCGCCCATTATTTTTAAAATAATGTTTTAAGAGTTTCTATAAAAAATCAACTCGGTAGGATATCGGTAAATGCTTTTTCAAAAATCGTAGTGCGAATTAGAACATTATTTTAAAAATGTTTCACCCTATGATTTCTAAAAAAGCCCTTACCGATATCCTATCGAGTTGATTTTTTACAGGAACTCTTTAAACATTATTTTAAAAATAATGAGCGGTTCGGATCATATTGGTGGGACCCGAGGTGGGCCCCATAGAAGTGTATGTGTAATATATGTGCACAAATATATGTGTCCTTAGCATTTTTGTTTATATAAAGGGATACTTAAAGAATCATCCTCAGAATCCAGTCTCTTTAAGTTTTCATCCTGCTCAATTTTGACACTCATGTTTCATCCCACCTCTTTTTTAATACCAAAGATGCCCTTGTATATATATATATATATATATATATATATATAACCGAAAGTTGGGATGAAATCATAAGATTTCAAATCCCTGCAATAAATTTTAGGCCCATGAATTACTCCTCTCATCCTTACCTGATCCCCACAAAATGGAAACCTTATTAGAAATTTAAATATTTCTTAAATGGGTTTTGAAATTCATAAATGGACATGAGTTTGAACACCTCGTCGCCCATAACCACCACAAATCTGTCCCCATCCCCACCACGCATCCTCGTCGATGTCCTCCGCATCCCCGTCACCATCCCTCGCATCTCCTTCTCTACACCCTGCATCCATGTCACCATCCTCCATCCCACCCTCCACCGGAAACAGCTTCTCTAAATCCGGGCCAAAGTGGAAGGTCGAGAGGAGAGAGATGAGGTTGGTGGTTTGTTGTGAGGCCGCCGGAGAGGCTGCCGTTGCGGAGAATGAAGTCCCCGAGCACGAGTACCAAGCCGAGGTGGGTTTTAACTTTTAACCTCTTTTTTTCTTTTTCTTTTTTTTTTCCGTTCCTTTTGGTTTGGATATTTCATGGTTTTGGGTTATTTGGGTTTGTGTATGTGTCTGATTGCTTATTTAAGAGGTGCAAACGAGTTGATCCGAGCTTCATTGTGTTTGAGTTTGAAAGAGTTCGTGTTTCGGGTTAACCCACTAAACATTATTGCCACGGACAAGTTTGAAAGATTTCGTGTTGGATTTGTTGTTTGGAAGCACGTCATGATGTAAAATATGTCATGTTTTCCGAATGAATTTGATTCTCAATTGTGTGGGTTATATTTCATGATTTTAATGATAATCTTTTGGGAGTATGTCATGTTTGTTAAATCGGTTTCAAGCCAGATTAGGAATAATCATGAAACGTTGGAATTATGATAGTAATTTAACCAGGTTAATACTTGTTTTGATGGTAATTTAACCATGTTTCATGAAATTAAAAATATGATCTTTGTGGATAAGCAATTTAGCATGATCAATACATGCAAAAAAATATGGTCAACTTATCATGTTATATACCCCAATATCAGTTTTGATGGAAAATAGTCCATTTTTCATTAAATAAGGTTGCGAACCATAATTCATTGTCAAGTGGTGCAACTTGAAGGTCAATTGAAATGGGGATAACAGACAAATCTGTTTCATGGTAAATGATGCAAATAATTTACCATGAAAATTAAAACCGTCATAAGTGCAGTGAGGAGAAAAGCAAAATCTGCTTAGACGTAAAACCCCATGGATACATTTTTTTTTTTTTCATGATTCGAACAGGCATTTCATGCCAACAGTGCAAATGATTTAGCATGAAATAGATATAATAAAAAAAACCCGTTAATGATTTAGCATGAAATAGATATAATAATAAAAAAATCCGTTCCATGGTAAATGATACAAACAATTTACCATGCAACTAAAACTGGGTTGAACTTAAGATAACGTCCACACTAAAGGGAACAAGAAATCAGTGGGATTTGTTAGAATATTTGAAAATTTGAAAATCTTCCTCTCTTCCCCTCTTATATCTCACCTAATTGTGTATGCTTCCATATTCATCTGAATCCCACAAATTTAGGAAACAGTAAAAGTAACTCTCTCTCTCTCTCTCTCCCTCTCTCTCTCTCTCTCTCTCTCTCTCTCTCTATATATATATATATATATGTATGTATGTATGTATTATAAAATAGTGTAAAAGGGTAATAAGGGTAATTTACATAATGGAAAGATGAAAACATAAGTATAAAAAATGGACGGGATGAATTCTTAGAGTATCCACAATGCTATAATCAAGTAAAAGGTTTTTAAAATTAACAATATTGGTGTAAAATATGGCTCACAATACTATAATCAAATTTAACAACCTCCTTAGAAATAATCAAATTTTGGGTTTTGGATAACCAAAACTAGCAACCTTTTGACAATAACCAAATTTAATAAACCTCACATATTCTCAATCAAATACACCAATCATTATACAAAAATGTTCTATCTCTCTTCCCTTTTCTTTTCTCTCTTTCTTTTCAAACAATATTTTACTAAAAAATTGTTTTTTTTTAGAAAACTGTTTTTAAAAACAGATTTTTTTTCAAAAAAAAGTTTCAAAAACCATTTTCTATTTCTAGTAAATTGTCTTTATTAGTTTCAAAACTATTTTTAGAAAAACTATTTTCTATTGTTCACAATTTTTAGTTTTTGGTAGTTTGAAAAGATGATGTAACAAATTTTGATTATGCCATTGTAGACATCTACATTGTTAACATTAGCATTCTCTTAAATGAATAATCAAAAGCTGATGTGGCAACTTTTGATTATCAATTTTTGATTATAGCATTATGGATACTCTTACATGGCATGGATAAAGAGGATGAATATTTAAATATTCCTTATTTAAAACGGAGCTTATATGGGATGGGTTTGACATGCAGTGGACTTGGACCGGTAGCTTGCGACAAAACGGGGCCGGCTGGTAAGAAGCCCGGGATTTTTATAGTTTTTCTGCAATTTCCAGTTTCGTCATGGATTTGGCCTAGCAATTATCTGATCTCTTACAAACCATGATAAATGTGGTCAAGTTCCTAACTTAGGCAGTAAGTCAAGAATAAGGAACCAAGTACTGTACAAAAATGCTTAGTACAACATAGCTTTGATATTAAGTTAACAATTAGTACCTAAGGTGAAAGATAGTCTAGCAATCCCAGTTAATACGAAATATATAACACCACTAGTTGCCAAACATGGTATACGAAATTACATGAAAGATGCACCGTTTTTTTATAGAGCTTTAGACCCGGCGTTGCTTTCGTTATCAGCTTCGAGATGAAATATAATCTCTAAACCAGAAAGATTAATTAGCATTCTACCATGTTAACTTAGGTTATTACACATCTCAGTTCAGTGTTGTCCTCTTACCTTCTAACTTCTAAAAGCATGTCTTTGGTGGGCACTACGATTAGAATTAAGTAACCATTCTTCCAGCTTAAGCAACTGCTATCTTTACACAATTGTGAGAATTTCATGCTTTGCATTACAATTACAATCTTAACTCATATGATCGGCATCCCAAAAAGTTCATGTGATTCAAAGCAAAAAGTGAATGCCATTCCTAAAACTTTAAATGACAGTAAAAGAAGGAAAATACGAGGACATAGGAGGTGGAACAATAAAAACTAGTTAGTCAAACAAAGTCAAAACATGTGTGGGAGGGAGGGCTTTGGATTTCACTGTCTGACTGTAAAATCTGACTTTCACACTACAACCTTTGAGAAAACAAATTAACTCCATCACAGTCACAGAAGATCATTCCATTCTAGTAATAAGTAAACAAATCTAGATAATCTCTACAGTAGTATTTACGAAACAGGTGAAGGAGAGTTCGATGGACAGCTCTACAAAAAAAAGGCATTGATAAAAACACAACACGAATAAGAATCTAGTCCCGCACAGACAGCTTCATGAAGCTGAAGTAACTGGTTTTTCGTACGTAACATATTTGCTTTCTTCAGATCTATGATCGTTGCTAACTCATCATGTTACTGCTTAATTTTCTGGATTTGTTATTTTCCCAAGTGTTATGGCGGAATATAGAAGTGGGAAACAATAAGAGAGCAATAACAGTAGAAAGGATTTGCATGGTTTGAATTTGAATCCTTGGGTGTGTGAAGCACGAATGGACTCAGAACCAGAAATTTTATAGGAGTACTAGAAATAGCAAAAGTAATTTTATAGTATGTAAGCTCCCAACAGTATCTATTGTTCCTAATCCTAGCTGCTATCACTGTAAGTCTGTAACTACGTCCTAGTTTAAGAAAATATTGAAATCTGGTATGAGCCGTGGCCTTAGGCATTTTTGACAAACCACCTAAATATTCATGTCAAGCTTTCTTTTTGCATTTGATTGATTCTTCTTTGTGTTCTTTGTGTGTGGTTCATTGACTTACAGAAACCTATGTTCAGAAGCGAAGTTCAACTCAGAATGCGGGTTGAATTCGAGAAACACTAAATTTTGTGCCAGGATGTTGCCTTTTTTTTTTTCCCCTGAACAGCAGGATGTTAAAATGAACCAGATAGTTCCATTGGCAGTGAAACAACTTGCTTATATTCCAATATAAGTAACAAAAACAAACTCTTACTCCAGTTCCATTCATAATATTTTTTGTCACAGTTCCACACATAATGACACCATAATAGTGATACACACTATCATAAGCCACACCATCATTACTGCTACTCTTAGTTACAAACTTTACACTACATCTTCATTAGTGGGTAGTTCAGAAAAGAGAAAAATCTCTGACAATCTCAGAACTAAACCATTTCAGCTAGATTAGGGCAGGCTTGAGATTTGGGAGGGCAAGTTGAAACAGGAGTTTCGATTTGATTTGGCCTGGACCACTTGGGTAAGAATGATTTGGCACAAGATAGAACAGAAGCACCAGTGCAATGGGGAAAGATCTTGGCCACTTTCTTGAGTGAGTAATTGAAGGTTTTCATAAGGGATAAATAAAGAGGCAAGTACGACAGTGCGAAGATGGTGACCGGGAGGAATGAAGCAGTGTACAAGGCAACTTTCGTCCACTCTCCCATGTGACGTATCATAAGGATTATAGTTGCGGCAAACGCAAACATCATCATAGATACCGATAAGATCAGAAAAGTTAAACCTAGCATTAGGATTTGTGGAAGAGACTGCTTGAAGTCATTTAAGCGAAATGGGGATGTGAGGATTCGAAGGAATATAATCACTGATGTCAAAGCAAATGTTAGGGAAAGGACATCGGTCATGGTAAAAACAACAAAGAAAGGTTGATTGAGGAGGATTGGGAGACCAGTGTTTTGGTTGGCCCCTCCCGGTATTGTGTAGGCTGCGGCAAAGGCCACAGTGGCAATGAGAATGGCGACAAGGGAGCTGTTTTCTGCCGTACGCTTAAGCCATTCTTTGGCCTTTTCACGAAGATCTTGATTTTCCGCATCAAATAGTTGTTGAGCAGTCTTCTTGTCCATGTTGATTGTGTTCAGTAAATGACTAGGGCATATTTCCCTCACACGCTGTGAATCAAGCAAAAAAAGAAAATTCTAGTCAACGGAAACCATTTTCAGATGGAAAGCAAGCTAGATAGAAGCCATTATTTTCAAGTGCAGACACTTGTACTCTTCTAAAATGAGGTGTTGGAGGGGTAGATTGTATTGCAAATAAATCAAGTGGCTAGCACTCACCTCAAACAAGAGCAAGTTGTCTTGCAATTGGAAAGCAGGACTTTGCACCACAGGAACCACAGGATCATCTGTCTTTTCTCCAACCATATGTAGAATGGTGTTGTTATGTCGGTCAACCTTTCGCACCAGCCTCCGCATCGGAAACCCCATTCGCTCCACAATTTCCAATATTTGCATTTCGCGGTACTTTATTGCTCTATGAAGAATAGTACGCCCATCGTGATCAATGTGTTCAACTGCCCTCTGAGAGTATTTCTTTAACAATCTCCACACATCCAAACTTAGTCGCCAAAAACAATGGTGTTGTTGCTTGTTTCTGCTGGTTCTCTATCTTTTGCTCAGGGGAGGAGGAGAAGGGATCAACTCCTCCATATTTGTGGTACTTAGTCCGATCCCTATCTTCCACAGCTTTAGTAGCTATCCATGATGTATCTTTCTTTATTAAGAACTTGGCAAGGCTCAAGGCCGATTCGTATCTTTTGTTCTGCTTCCATTTTTCTTGCCACAAAGGCACTCCCCATTTAGTATACAAGTATTCAAAAAATAGTAACAGCTGAACTATATATATACACACACATACATGGTTTGTTTCAAATGAGAGGGTCCTCATTTTAGTTAAAATACGGACCCCCCATTTTCCAATTGAATTTTGATGATCCGAACCGCTCAATGTGTTCAGAATATGATTTTAAGAGTACCCGCGAGAAATAGGCAAAAAAAATAAGCAGGAAGGGCTTCATCCAAATAGTTTTTATTGAACGGTTCAAGTAAAAACTGCTCAAATCAAGCCTTTTCCGGTCATTTTTTTTTTTCGATTTCTGAGAAGTACCTTTAAAATCACATTCTGAACACATTGAGCTGCTCAGATTATCGAAATTAAATCAGGAAATGGGAGAAATGGGGTGGTCTGTATTTCAACTAAAATGAGGACCTCCTCATGTGAAATGGACTGATACGGTTTGATATACGGTATTAGGGCTGTCCAGCCATCCGACCCGACCGAAAACCCGACCCGAAAAATACCCCAGCGGACGGTTTCGAACAAAGCAATCGGTCGGGTTCGGGTTAAATCTTTTAGACCCGACAAACCGTCGGTCGGGTTTCGGGTGAATAATTATAATTGTCGGGTCACCCGACCCGACCGATACCTCACTATATAAATTTTTTTTACTCCATCAGTCTTCATTTAGGGTTCTCTCACCACTCCCAAACTCCCCGCCCCACCCCCAGTCCAGTCCCCCCCCCTCGACTCCCCCGCCCCACCCCCAGGCAGCGCAAGCACCCAGCCCCCCCACTCTCTCGTTCTCTTCGACCGGCGATCAGACTAACCGGAGAACGACGAGATCCTTCTCTCTAGTCTCCACTCTCCACATTCCACTGACTCCACAGTCTCCACTCTCCAGTCTTCACCCTCGCCGCCGATCGACGACGAAACCCCCCCTCTCCTCCTCACCCTAAATCGCCTCACTCTTCACCCTAAATAGCCTTCGGCCCTCAGCCCCCTTTCTCTTTCAGTCGATCCGAAGAACTGAAGAAGGCAAGTCGGCAAGAAAACCCCAAAATCGAGTCAAAACTACTACAGTGTACGTCTCTCTCTCTCTCTCTCTCTCTCTCTGATTTTGTATACGGCTGATTTTGTACGAGTACTCTGTTGATCTGTTCAAGTTCTCTGTTGATCTGTGAATTTCGTGTAGAATAGTGATTTTGTATGACTGTTATTTCGTTCTCTGCTAATCTATTCATGTTTGTAATATTGCTATGCTGTAGTGCTACTGCTACCTATTAATCGATCAGTGGTGCCGATGTGTTTACTTAATTCATATAGACTGAAAATATGATTGGGACTTGCCAAAAAATACCTCATTACTGTCCATGGAAAAACTCCATCTTTCCTGTGAATTATGTTGCCAAAAAATACCTCATTCTGGCTTTGTTTCTATTGTTTTGGCCTGATTTTTGCTACTTTCAGATTTCAGAGTGCTCGCCTATTATGTGTACGTCAGTTGTTTCTTGGCAAGATTATGGTTGACTGAGCTTATTTGTATACATACAACACATTTGCATTTCCTGTTTATTTGAAAACCATCTGATCGTCACAGAAAACCATCTGATCGTCACACTTGATTGTTGTAGGTGATGGATCCAGTTTTTGATTTCTTTCCTGGTGGAGAACTTGAGGATGATGAGGTAGATGTTGAAGAAGTTGAAGTTGGAGGTAATTCTAATCCTCTTGTATCTACCAATGCCGATGTTGTCGATATTCAAGATGATATAGTAGTTGAAGTTGGAGAAAATAGTTTGAAAAGAAAGCTTCCACCAAAAGAGCCTAAACCTAAAAAAGAGAGATATAGGTCTCCTGCCTGGGATCATTTCAACGAAATTAAAGAGGGGGGAGTTACCAAATGGGCTGAATGTAAGTATTGCAAGAAGCAATATAGGGCTGAAAGTAAAAAACATGGTGTTAGTAATTTGAAAGCTCACATCCCTGCTTGCCCGTTGTATCCTAATAGAGACCAAAATGGACAACAAAACCTCTCATTCAAACCCGCAGATGGGGATGGTGTCAACGTTGTCACTCATGTCTTTTCTTTTGATGATTGTAAGAGAGCTCTTACCGAAATGGTCATCATTGATGAACTACCCTTTAGGTTCGTTGAGGGGATTGGGTTTAGAAAGTTTTGTAAGGTCATGCAACCGAAATTCTCACCGGTTCCTTCCCGCCAAACGATAACTAGAGAGGTTGGTGCAATTCATAACTTTGAAAGGGGAAAACTGAAAAAATTATTGAAGGGTCGTAGGATTTGCCTCACCACTGATACATGGACATCAATTCAAAATCTTAACTACATGTGTCTCACCGCACACTTCATTGATGATGATTGGAACTTGCAAAAGAGAATTTTAAACTTTTGTCAAGTTATAAATCATAAGGGAGAGACCATTGGCAAGAAGATTGAGTCTTTGTTGCTTGACTGGAATATTGATGGTATTTTTACGTTGACGGTAGATAATGCTAGTTCGAATGACACGGCTATTAAGTTCTTGAAAAGGAAAACAAAGGATTGGAAACGGACAATCTTGGATCATGATTATTTGCATGTGCGATGTTGTGCACATATTTTGAATCTTATTGTGGTTGAGGGGTTGAAAGACAAGAATGAGAGTATTCTCCGTGTTCGTGATATTGTGAGGTATGTGAGATCTTCTCCACAAAGATTGGAGAGTTTCAAGAAGTGTGTGGAGAAGGAGAAAATTGTTTCAAACCAAACTGTGTGTCTTGATGTGTGTACTCGATGGAATTCCACTTACTTGATGTTAGAAGTAGCCGTCAAGTTTGAGAAGGCATTCCAAAGAATGGCAGAGGAAGACAGTGGTTTCAAAACCTTTTTTGGCATAAAGGAAGGCGATGATGGGGAGCTTGTGTCATTTGAGGGTGGGGAGACCATAGAGTTGGTTGGTGAGGGTGGCCAAGTTAGGAGCCATAGGGTCCAAAGAATTCCAACGAAACTTGACCGGAAGAATTGTGCGATGTTTACTAAGTTTTTGAAACTTTTTTATGATGCAACCAAGAAATTGTCAGCTTCTCTTTTTGTCACATCCAATGTGTTTTTTGATGAGATGTATAATGTTGAAGTCCAAATAGAGAAGTTAATTGCCAACAATGATCCTCTCGTCTAAAATGGCATTAGACATGAAAAAAAAATTTGACACGTATTGGGGGAAGGGAGATAGATTTAATTTCCTACTTTATGTGGCGGTGGTACTAGATCCTCGGTTCAAGTTAAGGTGGGTGAAATTTTGCTATATAAAAACCAAAGGGAAGGAGGTGGCCGAGGAAATGGAGAAACGTGTGAAGGGAGTTTTGGACAAGTTGTATGATGCTTATGCGAACGAGGGTGAAGTTAGAGTTCAAGTGGCAAGTACAACACCGAGTGTAGTGGTGGATGAGGATTGTGATGATCGGTTGAGTTTAGCTAATGAATTTGACACTTACTTGGAGCAAGAGTATTCTAGTGTTTGTTCGTCGGAGGTAGACAAGTATGTGAATGATTTGTGTGAACGTAAGGATACTCCGGATTTTGATATCCTTTTATGGTGGAAGAACAATTCCAAAAAGTATCCGATCTTGTCCCAAGTAGCGCGTGATGTATTAGCTATGCCTGTATCTACCGTTGCTTCTGAGTCGGCCTTTAGTACGGGTGGTCGCGTACTTGATCCGTTTCGAAGTTCACTCTCACCATCAATGGTTGAGACTCTTGTATGCACCCAAAATTGGCTTCTAAGCACGGTACCAATCTCTCTTCGACAAGCTATGGATAAAGTTGAAGATCTTGAACGAGGTAATTTAATGTGAACTTCATAGTTGTTTGGCATTGTCGGTGTAGGGGGATGAAAACAATTGATGCTCTGAACGTACCAAGTTGCAAACGGCTTCACGTGCCTCTACACCGGAACCCTAGTTCTTCATCGGAACCCTAATCTGCAAAACAGACAAGGGGTGAGCGCACCTTTGCTTCTCGTAGCAAAGGCCCTCCGATGCCAAAGTTAGTATCACGTACTGATTTCCAAACCCTAATTATCAGTAGGAGTGTAATACGAATGCTAGATTTTGCGTACCTTTATCTCCAGGTTTACCTCGTATTTATAGATTCACGGATGCTTGCTGCCCAAGCATCCCAGCTGCCTTAGGATTCCTGCCTCGTGTAGGAAACCTAATATCTTCTGGACTCTCGTTCCCTTATCTGTATAATATGTTAATCTTTAGAAGACTCTCAGTCCTTCTGGGACTCTTTCCCATAATTATCCGAACACCCCACTCACATTGGGTCACTGGCCTCGATCCTATATACTCGGGATCTTATCCTTTTACGGAATATTATCATTCTGGAGTATTCTCGTGATGTCACAACTTGGAGCAGCTTGTTCCCCTGTTCGGCCTCCTCTTTGCCGAACAGTCTACCTGGAGCAATGACCTCACATACAACTGATCTATGTCGTTATACCTGGACAAACGACTTCACGTGTCTTTGTCCTTATCAGCCGAACAGTCAACCTGGACCAAATGCCTTTGCACGCCACCGGTCCACACTGCTGCTCATCGCACTGCCCGGCGATGGACTTATGAAGCTTGCCATGTATCCCTAATACATCACGTGTTCGGGAGTAATCTTACCTGTTCGGGAATACCTCCCTACAATTGCTCCCCAGCTTTATCCGCTTACCACGGTTTCAGGGGGATTGGATAAAGCTTTTAGAGGCAAAAGTTGTGGACCATATTTGTCAGTCCCGAGCAGTCATTCCATTGATTACTCATTAAGGTGCTTTGGCGGCTTCGCCATTATGCCGTCTCGGAGTAATAATTCCACGTGGCGCATTTCGTACACTACGTATTAAATTCGAACTGACGCCTCCCTCGAACGTCGTTGGCATAATTTCCGCTTTCCGTTACTTTATCCAGTAACGGCGTGAAGAGAGACGTTTCGTCTCCGTTTTCAGCTCCTAAACCTCTAAAAAGACCTTTAGTTTCTTCATAAATTCAAAAACCCTTCCTCGTCCCTACCTGTTTCGAGTGACTCAAACGCCATCGCCGCCGTCTGCGTTTTTCTTCTCAACGCCATATGCCGTGGTAGCTCATCTCGTAAGCCCTCTTCGCCTCTTTTCGTTGTAAGCTATTCTCTCTCTTGTTCATCTGTTCCCAGGGATTCGTTCATATCCCTCTTAGATTTAGATCGCTTGAAGCTTTCCTCTCTATACTCTAATGGCGAACGAGGGTAATAGTGACCCCAAAGCCGGGAAATTTAGGAAGCTTTGTGAGACCCCATCGGCTATGGCGGCCTTTAGGAGAGAGTACAACGTCCCTGACAATGTAGGGCTCGAACTTGCCCCACTTGATGCAGATAGGGATGGGGGCACATGGGATAGGATGTGTGTTCCCATCGTAGCCATTGTTGAGGGGGGAGTTAGATTTCCCCTCCATCCTCTACTCCGCCAGATCTTGAACTGGTACCGACTTACACCGATGCAAGTTTCTACTAATTTCTTTAGATTAGTAATGGGAGTTGTAGCTTTGAACAGAATATTGGGAACCCAACTGGGGATCTGGGACATCCAATGGTGGTATAGCATCGTGCTAAACCCCGACTATAATACCTTTTATTTGAAAGTTAGGAGAGCAGAGAAGCGTCTCGTGCTAAATTTACCAGATTCTGCTCGCGATCACGAGATCGACTTTCTCTATGTCACTGGAGCATTCGAACCAGTAGGCGAAGATGGCCAAGTGGTGGGCTTCCACTGCCCCCATATATGGGGCTACCCACGTATGCTCCTGATTTCTACCTTTCGTTGTAGCCTTTGTTTAACATTTCGTTGTGGTGTCTGACCCATATTATGCTTTCAACCGTGCAGCTGATAACGCAAACAAGCGTCCCAGAGCTGAACCCAGCTGCGTGCGAACAGCGGAGAATAGCGGAGATCAACAGGATTTTGAGATACAAAGGTGAAGCAGGCTCTCCATCATTTGGTCGGGGTCGTGACGCTAACGTGCTATTAGGCTACGACCCTGCTTATAAAGGATTTATAGACAGGAGATTGGCCAATCCTAGCACTAGCGGTGCTTCCTCATCAACAGCGCAATTACAACCACAGGGTCTAGGGTTGCAGGCAGCAGTTACCCTCGCCGGACAGCCAGGGGAAGTTGCTATTCCTGACGGTGTCCCCACGACCCGTGTGGTTCTTAGGAGGTCCAGACGGCGGCAAGTTATTCCTGAACACCAGGCCGAACAGCCAGCTCCCATCTGTACTACAAGTCAATCCTCTTCCTCCGGCTATTCCCGCTCCCCTCAAAGCCCAGGTACCATGTCTCATCAACCTTTGGACCTCAGCACTCTACTCACCATCCCTGGACGGGGACGTGGTGCTGCCAATAGGGTAGCATCTACTGGTGTTCCCCCCCCGCCATCACGTCGCACAAGGGGGGAATCCACCAGGTCGACATCGTCCCAACAAGAACAAGACAGCTCCCATGAGGCAGCTGATGCTCATCGGGACAAGCGTCCACGGAGTGATGAGGTTGGGGGTGGCGACATCCCTGCTACCTCAGTACCGCTGGAGACACCGTCATCGGGCACTCAGGTCGTTGCTGAGGTCTGGGCCCCTCAACTCATGAGGGGGGATCGCCCTGTCAACATTGGTGATAGTGCAAGTTCTTCCAAGACTGCACTGGCCCTAGCTCAGGGTCTGTCACTCCCAGTCGACATGCAGAAGGAGACGTCTTCGACTGTAGATAGACTTGTATCCACTGGTCTTGTCAGTGGAATTAAGGTAATCCAAACTGTTTAGCTCTTGCTTTGATCACAACGGGTTTTCTGGAGAACCGTTTGACTTATATTTGGTGCCTGCAGTTTATCCAAAAGATGATGGCCTTAGGCCAAAAGTACCAAGAAGCTGATGCTGAGAGAGTCAAACTTCTTAATGACAACACCAGACTGCTCCGCTCAATCTCAAGGCTGGAGAAAGAGAGGGATAAGGCCAAGGCAGAGGTTGCAGAGTCCAAAGCCAAACTCGAGACTGCTGAAGGCAATCTCGCTCAAACTCTAGCAGAGATTGACAGCACAAAAAAGGCTGCGTTCGATGAAGGATACCAGAAGGGGTTTGATACAACAACAGCCAGCTATGTGAACCAGATGCCCGCTATCCAGGACCAAATCTGGGTAGCCTGCTGGGAAACATGTCTGACAAAGGTTGGAGTTGCTGAGGATTCGCCCTTTTGGGAAGACAACGAGCTACCAAGCCGTCGTGTTCAAATAGCAGATGATCCCCAGGAGAATCCTGAGGATCATATCGATCAACTGATCGGAGAGTTTGCCAGTGCTGAAGAAGAAACGCAGGTGGAGCCACAGGGGCCTGGGACCGAACAGCTATCAGCCCAGGAAGCAGTTGATGATCCTAACGTTGATGAGGAAGGCAATGCTACTGTGGAGGTTGCGGTAGACGTTTTCCCTGAGATCCAACACCTGGATTGAACAATTTGGTAGGTATGATTGGTTCCTCTGAACGACATGCTGGTCCTGCGTGACCATAATATTTTCAGCCCTGCGAGGCGCCAATCATAGATATTTCTCTGTTTTTTGTTTGATACAAGTATTTGGCCCTTTGTGGCATAACTTTCGAGCTTTCCTTCTGTTCGGCCCTTCGTGGCCACTTCTACTTTCTGGATATTTCATATCTGTCTTAAGGCATCTGCTCGGCCCTTCGTGGCCATGGTTTGGGTATCTTGTTTTTCTATTCTAAAATACCTCGTTCTTTAAATATCGCAATCTGTTTATAGCTTTATACAAGTGTTTCGTACTTGGATGTTGCTTAAGTATGTTCGAACTTAGAATTATTTATCATAACAGAACCAAGCCTTTCGTACTTGATTTCTTGCATGTTCACATATGCAAGCCTCAGATGTTAGTAAGTATATTCGTACTTGAGGTATCTCATACCCAACTATAAGTTTCTCGAACTTAGAATATCTCGTACTGTTTAGCACAATGTTTCGTACTTGATTTCTTGCATGTTCACATATGCATTCCAAGTGTTTTCGTACTTGGGGTAAGTTTCTCATACTTTAGCGTTTGTTCGTGCGCGGTTCTTAAACTATTAAACATAGATATATTCGTATATGGTGTTCGTGCCAATCCCATGCTCCTCAATATGAATAAGGAAAAGAAAATCAGTATTCATATTTCATATCTGAAACACCAAATATTTCAAAAAGCTGAATATACCGTGAAGAAAAGAATGTCTTTATTCATAGACTGAGCTTAAGGGGGCGTTATTCGTACCCCTTGAAACTTAAAACAGATTAATCCATAAGTAGAATAAGAGAGAACAAGGGAATTTTATTCGTAATTCCCACACAATCACGTAGTGCAATCTAAAGTAAAATTAAATTCTTCTAAACAAAGAATTTTCTCAGATTATGAACATTCCACGGCCTCGGAATCGGGTCACCGTCCAGATCAGCCAATCTGTAGGCCCCGATGCCCACAATTTCAGTTACTCGATATGGGCCTTCCCAATTGGCACCTAGTTTGCCTTCGTTGGCCACCTTGGTGTTGCCGAGCACCTTTCGTAGTACAAGGTCCCCAACACCAAATTCTCGAGGGTGGACGTGCTTATTATAGTCCTTCATCAGCTGTTCCTGATAAGAAGCCAGGTGGATCAGTGCCTTCTCCCTCCTTTCCTCGGCGAGATCAAGCTCAATTTCAAGGGCTCTGTCGTTGCCCCCACTTTCAACCAATACTGTCCTGTTGGTTGGGAGGCCTACTTCCAAAGGTATGACTGCCTCCGTGCCATATGCCAACGAGTAGGGAGTCTCTCCCGTAGACCTCCTAGGAGTTGTCCTGTGTGCCCATAGTACAAGAGGCAATTCGTCGGGCCATTTCCCCTTGGCCTTGTCCAACCTCTTCTTGATCCCGTCAAGAATGGTTTTGTTAGATGCTTCTGCCTGCCCATTGCTCTGTGGGTAAGCTGGAGTCGAATAGTAATTCCGGATCCCGTACTGGGCACAAAAAGCCTTAAATTTCTTCTGAAATTGGGACCCATTATCTGTGATCAACGAATAGGGAACCCCAAATCGAGTAATGATATTCTTCCACACGAACTTTTCTACCATAGACTCGGTGATCTTGGCCAATGGTTCTGCCTCAATCCATTTAGTAAAGTAATCTGTTGCAACTAACAAGAATTTTCGGTTCCCAGTTGCTTTGTGGAGGGGACCCACGATGTCCATTCCCCACTGGGCAAATGGCCAAGGGCTGGTCAAAGGTACCAGGTCTTCGGCCGGTGTTCGAATCATTGGTGAGAATTTCTGACATTTTTCACAAATTTTTACATAGATCTTTGCGTCCTCCTGCATATGTGGCCACCAGTAACCTTGAGTAATTGCTCGGTGGGCAATGGATCTGCCCCCAGCATGACTTCCACAAGTTCCTTCATGTATTTCGTGAAGAAATCTCTGCACCATCTCGGGGTGTACGCACAGCAAATATGGGCCTGTGAAGGATTTTCTGTAAAGCTTTCCTTCTGGGGATAGCCAAAATCTTGCAGACTTGGTTTTGACCTTATGAGCCTCCTTTTTATCAGTGGGAAGTGCTTCATCCCGTAAGAATTCCACGATTGGGTCCATCCAACTTGGACCTTGGTTTACTTCCAAAACTAACTCCACGCTTTTCCCAATGCTCGGCTCTGAGAGATACTCAACTGCAACTCTTCGCTTGAGTTCGGTCGAGACCGCTGCAGCCAGCCATGCCAATGAATCGGCATGTGCATTCTGTCCCGAACTTATCTGCTCAATGTGAACCCTCTCAAAGGTATCGAGTAAATCTTTGGCGGCTTCCACATATGCTGCCATTTTCTCATTCCGGGCCAGATATTCACCGGACAGCTGATTCACCACAAGCTGTGAATCACAATGCACCCTCACTCTTTTTGCCTTCAGAACTTTCGCACTTCTCAATCCAGCTAGGAGTGCCTCATACTCCGCCACATTATTTGATGCATTGAACCCTAGCCGAACAGACAGCTCGATCATTACACCTCCTGGAGGAAATATTACCACCCCAATTCCTGAACCAGTGTTACATGCTGATCCGTCAACGAATAATTTCCATTCCGTGGGGTCCTGTTCGGCTGACAGCTGATTCTTCATGGGTGCTGGGTTGGATACTTGCTCCTTTCTCGTAGGAGGCAAAGGTGCAACCGCAGGGGAAAACTCCGCCACAAAATCTGCCAATACTTGGCCTTTAATTGCCGTGCGTGGCTGATAATCAATATCATACTGACTTAACTCGACGGACCACGTCGAGATTCTTCCTGAAAAATCCGCCTTTCGTAGCAGGGACTTTAGTGGAAACTCGGTGTATACCACAATCCTATGGCTTTGGAAATAGTGTGGCAGTTTTCTTGTTGCCGTCCTAAGCGCCAAGACAAGTTTCTCTAAGGGCAGATATCTCGTTTCTGCGTCTAGCAATGTCTTGCTCACATAATATATTGGGATTTGTTCGATTCCCAAATCCCTTAAAAGGACTGCACTTACAGCATGCTCAGAAACAGATAAGTACAAAATTAAGGACTCACCTGGCTGTGGGGTCGATAGAAGAGGAGGTTCAGCCAGATACTTCTTCAGGTCCTGAAAAGCTTGCTCACATTCTGCTCCCCATTCAAACCCTTCCCTTTTCTTCAATAACTGGAAAAAGGGCCTACACTTATCACTTGATCTGCTGATAAACCTATTAAGTGCTGCAGCCATCCCAGTTAACCTTTGAACCTCCTTCGTGGTTTTGGGGCTTTGTAGCCTTTGCAAGGCTGCAATCTGATCTGGGTTGGCCTCAATTCCCCTTATGGTAACCAAGTGCCCTAGGAACTTCCCAGATCCAACCCCAAATGCACATTTCGAGGCGTTGAGTTTCAACTTGTACTTTCTCAAAATCTCAAAGACTTCTCTTAAGTCTGTGATGTGTTCTCGTTTGTCTCGGCTTTTTACTACCATATCATCGATGTAAACCTCCATGGTTTTCCCGAGCAGTTCTTTAAACATGATAGTGGCAAGCCTTTGGTAAGTTGCTCCTGCGTTCCTCAGCCCAAACGGCATGACATTATAGCAGTATAAACCCCGTGGGGTGATGAAAGACGTCTTCTCCTGATCGGGCTCAAACATAGCAATTTGATGGTATCCTCGATACGCATCAAGGAAGCTCATTCGCTCGTAGCCAGCTGTTGCGTCAACCAACTGGTCTATCCTTGGGAGGGGAAAACTATCCTTAGGGCAGGCCTTGTTCAAGTCTGTGAAATCCACACAGACACGCCACTTCCCGTTCTTCTTCTTTACGACTACGGTGTTGGACAGCCACTCAGGATAATAAACCTCACGTATTGCTTTTGCCTCAAGCAAACGATTAACTTCTTCAACAACAGCATCCACGTGCTGTACGGCCGCCCTACGTTTTCTCTGAATAACTGGCTTATGCTGAAGGTCAACATTCAGATGGTGGCAGATTATGTCAGCATCCACGCCGGGCATTTCTTCTGGTACCCATGCAAACACATCGACATATTCCTTTAGAAACTGTATTGACTCAGCCTTTTCCTCTGCTGGTAGCGATTCCCCAATCAAAAAATATCTTTCTGGATCAGCCTCATTGATCTGAATCTTTTCCAAGCCCTCGATTACCTTATCAGCCGGGCATCTTCCGACATCCTCGATAGTCGGTTGATCTGGTACCTCCAATGTATGAACATGGTGGGCCTTCGGTGCCTTCTTAACGATGGAAATCAGACATTGTTGGGCGACTTTCTGATTGCCCCTAATCGCTTCGATCCCATTGGATCCTGGGAATTTCACCATTTGGTGGTAAGTTGAGAAGACTGCCCTCATTTTGTGTAACCAAGTTCTTCCTATAATCGCGTTATAGGAAGAAGGGACGTCAACAACTAGAAAATCCGTCCTCAAAACAACTGATCCTGCCCGAACAGGCAGTGTTACCTTTCCTAGCGGCCAAACTGCTCCTGCACCAAATCCAATCAAGGGTGTTGTGGACTGCTCCAAATCTGTCTGGGCCAGCCCTAATTTCTTGAACGCGTCGTAGTACATTACCTCTGTACAACTTCCAGAATCCACTAAGATCCTTTCAATGTCATATTCCCCAACTCGTAGGGTTATGACCAAAGCATCATTATGGGGAACTTGGACTTCCCCCAAATCTTCATCCGTGAATGCGATGCTCTCATTGCATACACCACTCTCTCGGCTTCTCTTATTCCCCAACCGCGTCACATGCTGGTCATGCTTAACCTGCCTTTGCAGTAGCCTCACCTTATTTCTCGTATAAGGTGCGGCTAACCCGTGTATCATGTGGATTACCCCTTTAGGATTCTGCTCATAATCCATCTCCATGGCTTTCCCTTTTTCCTTCGGATCTTCCTGGATGAACTCCTTGAGATAGCCACGAGAAACTAGATCGTCGAGATGCCTTTTATACATTTCACAATCCTCGGTCATATGGCCCCAATCTTTATGGTAACTGCAGTGCTGATTCGTGGCACGTTTCGCATTCTTATCTCCACCCAAACTTGGGGGCCATTTAAAGTACGGCTGATTCTTAATTCGATAAAGAATCCTGTAAATCGGTTCCTTCCAAACTGTTGTGATGGAGAAGAAGGACTTTGGATCGGGGGCTTGCTTTTCCTTGTAGGGCTCTTTCTTAGCCTGCCCGTAATCCTTTCTCTCCTTATACGTTTTGGGCTCCGGCTTATCCACCCTTTTGGCAAATGCTTTGGGCTGTTCGGTAACAGTCCTGCCGTCCTCGCGGAGTATGTCATCCTCCATTCTGGCGTGTTGCTCTATCCGTTCCATCAACTTGGCCAACGTTGCTACCGGATGTTTGTTCAATGAGCGGCGCAATTCACCCCGAACAGGTAAACCAGTCTTGAACGTTGCAATGGCATATTCCTCACTACAACTTTCAATCTCGTTGAAAGTTTCCCAGTACTTTTTTGCATAATCCCTGATCGGCTCGTCGTCTACTTGCTTCATCGTAGAAAGGCTTTCGAACGTCTTTGGAGCCTTTCTACTTGTTAAGAACCGAGCAGTGAATTCTTCTGCGAGTTGTCTCCATCCTCGTATGGAGCGCGGGGCCAATTTGTGAAACCAAGATAGAGCCACCTTGCCAAGGCTTGATGGGAACATCCTGCACAGAATGGCATCATCGCCATCATGCATGAACATGGCCTGCTGGTAGTGCTGTATGTGAGCCACAGGATCCGTGTTTGTCTCGTAAAGTACGAATGCTCCATGCTTCACCCTGCTCGGCAACCTAGCCTCTTGTAACCTTCTCGAGAAGGGGGAAGCCGCTATATTGCTTAGGGCCTTTCTAGCTGCTTCTCGTGCAGTTGCTGCCCCATCCTCGAATTCTCTCGTCTTGTGAGCCGTGGCTTTGGCCCGATCAGCATCAGATCTTTCGTACCTGTCCCGGTGATGTTTCCTCCTATCCTCTTCTTCAGGAGTGGAACTCCAGTCCCTACTCCTCCCTTTTCGTGAGAAAGACCTTTGTCTTTCCGGAGTTCGGCTTCTACTTCTGTTACTCCTTTTTCGTGGAGAAACATTATATCGCCTCATAATAGGACTTCTGCTCCTTGCCCTTCGTGAACGGGCATGTCTGTGGACTACTAGAGTCCGTCTATCTCTTTCAGGACTCCCCCTGGAGAGTCCAGAGTCTTCTGGGTGTTCTCGTACCCGCTGCAACTCTTGTATTTCGTACTCTCGTTTTTTAATTAAATGAGCGTACTCCTCGATCTCCTTCCTCTTTCGGTCGAGGACATCCTCACTGTTGTGTATACTTCTTGACTGTTCCACCGACGCCTCTCTTCGGTGAGATTTGCTCCTTCTCGTGGAGCCCGTGGGTGTCTTGCCCTGCCTCCCAGTGGGCTTTTTCGGAGCACCTGGTGGCGATTTATCTCCTCCACCACTTAACTGGTCCTTTGGATTAAACGGCGTGGCTGGATCTTCTTCCATCGTGATTGTTTTTCAGAGAATGGGTTCGTTTCCCACAGACGGCGCCAATTGTAGGGGGATGAAAACAATTGATGCTCTGAACGTACCAAGTTGCAAACGGCTTCACGTGCCTCTACACCGGAACCCTAGTTCTTCGTCGGAACCCTAATCTGCAAAACAGACAAGGGGTGAGCGCACCTTTGCTTCTCGTAGCAAAGGCCCTCCGATGCCAAAGTTAGTATCACGTACTGATTTCCAAACCCTAATTATCAGTAGGAGTGTAATACGAATGCTAGATTTTGCGTACCTTTATCTCCAGGTTTACCTCGTATTTATAGATTCACGGATGCTTGCTGCCCAAGCATCCCAGCTGCCTTAGGATTCCTGCCTCGTGTAGGAAACCTAATATCTTCTGGACTCTCGTTCCCTTATCTGTATAATATGTTAATCTTTAGAAGACTCTCAGTCCTTCTGGGACTCTTTCCCATAATTATCCGAACACCCCACTCACATTGGGTCACTGGCCTCGATCCTATATACTCGGGATCTTATCCTTTTACAGAATATTATCATTCTGGAGTATTCTCGTGATGTCACAACTTGGAGCAGCTTGTTCCCCTGTTCGGCCTCCTCTTTGCCGAACAGTCTACCTGGAGCAATGACCTCACATACAACTGATCTATGTCGTTATACCTGGACAAACGACTTCACGTGTCTTTGTCCTTATCAGCCGAACAGTCAACCTGGACCAAATGCCTTTGCACGCCACCGGTCCACACTGCTGCTCATCGCACTGCCCGGCGATGGACTTATGAAGCTTGCCATGTATCCCTAATACATCACGTGTTCGGGAGTAATCTTACCTGTTCGGGAATACCTCCCTACAGTCGGTAGTATTTAACTATTTACATTGTATTGAATTTAATTACTTTTTTTTTTTCCAGAAATCCTAGGAAATGATGCAAGTTCGGACGTTCCTAAGGATTTGTGATGGGGCTTTGAACGTTGGTAAAATATTTAAAGTTAATGTTATTTTGTGATCTTTGTAGTTTTTAATTCTCATATATTTTTTATTTGTAACAGGTTTGGACACATGGGAGAGGAGTAGTTTTTGTTTTGTAGTTGTGACTTATGAACTTTAGAACTTGTAATCTAAATCTGGTGGTCTGGAAAACTTGTAATCTGTTGCCCGGTGGATTGGTGGTGGTGAACTTGTAATCTTGTTTTCGTATTTTCTCTTTCGTTTTTGTTAGTGATTATGGTGTGCTATGGCTGGAAATGATTATCAGATTATGGTGTGCAGCGTGTGCTATGGCTGCTAATCTCCTTATCGTTTTTGTTAATGATTATGGCTGATTGGCTGGAATTTTAGTAAATGAATTAGTGAGAATGTGAGATATTGTTGTTGCTGCTGGCTGCCGCTGGAACAGTGGAACTGGAAGCCTGAAAATTTTGAAAAATTGAACAGGGAACTGAAAAATTGGAAATGGTCTTGCAAATTTGAAAATTGGGAAATGTTGAATATGGCCCAAAACGCGGCCATATGGCTTTGGGCCTAATTAGGCCTGTTGGGAAAGTGAAAAACAAGTCTAAAGTAATGAACAAAGTTAGTCAAAAAATGGCCCAACAAAATGGATAAAGCCCATGATAACAGGCCCAACGAAAGCCCAATCCGACCGTCCGACCGAACCCGACCCGATATGTCCAACGGTCGGTTCGGTTTCAACCCGACAAATTTTTCAGTCGGGTTCGGGTGTGATATCTGCCATCCGATCAAGTGTCGGGTCGGGTCCGACCCGACCCGAACCCGACCAAATCCGACCCGTGGCCAGCCCTATACGGTATGTGCTAGAAAATGGCTCTATATGACATGTGTTAGCCAGATTCAATCAATTTGAATTACATAGTCAAGGAAAGGGAACATACTAGAGCAGACGAGAAGCTTAGCCCATCCTCCACCCTTACTTTCGAAGGCCGATGAATTGCATGCAAGAAGTTGAAGAGCAGTCATCTCATCTTTGTCTTTGTTATTGATTAGGAATTCATACTTCTTTGCAATCAAAAGGGCTAGATCTGTTCATATTTATTCTCAATGAGCGAAGTAAATTAAGGCTACTCAGACTAATCTGCCAATCAAGAGGGGGGGATATTTGATATGCATAATATCTATTGAATAAATTACTACTCACCAAAACTCTCTATGACAACGGCGGTGTGAAGTATAGTGGTCTTATTCTTCTGCTGATAGTAGTCCTCGCTATCTGCTTCTACATCCCGTTCAGTTATATGCTTTCGTCTTTGAATTTCGTTATGCAGAAACTTGAACATCTCAATCTTGCCATAGCAAACAGATCGATAAAGTGGCGTTACATCATATTGGTTGCGCTTATACAACAAACCGGGTGCCTTGATTAGCATTTTCTTGGCAGCCTCGACTAAACTGTCTGAAGTGGAAGCCTCGTGAAGGATGGTGTTCCCAATTTTGTTTTGAAAGGTCAACTTGTCAAGTTGATCATCGTTAACTGTTTCAAGCAATTGAAGAACTAAGTCAGCTTGCTTAGAGTATGTGGCCACGTGGAGGACAGTGTCGTCGTGTATGGTTACCACATGAAATGGACCATCTTCAAATTTCTGGCAAAGTTTAAGCACCCTTTCCTTGTCTTCATTCATTAGTGCTTTGTATAGTTCCCTATTTCGCTCATCGATTTCAATGTTGGATGTGGAAGCCATGAGAGGGAGAAAGGAATTCAAGTAACACTGGTTAAGTGGTTATAGATCACTCAATTGTGTGTTTGGTGCGGGTTTAATCAATTTGTGGATTTATAGACGTGGTTTCACACGTCAGTATCTAATCTCTTCAAAACTATGGTTGATGCACAATCAACGTAGAAGATTAGTACCCGAGTAATGTAATAGTTTGTCAGAACTTAACTTTGATATTTTTTTATATAAAGTACTTAGTTAAACAGTTCTAAATGTTTGTCTGACGGACAATAGGATGCCCACTAAACTCGAATATGCATAGCTTAAGATGTTCCTCCCCCTCGTTATCTTGTTAGAATGAAACCTTTGCTTTTACTATTTCTTTGTGGAAATTGATTTTAGCACTCCAAAAATTGATGCAGGGGCTTCAAAACGACGTCGTTTTGTGTATCAATACAATGCAGTTTTGAAGCCCCTCCATCAATTTTTGGAATGCCAAAATCAGTATCCTTTGTTTAAGTTACTAGACATCTCCATTCCATATCATGTCATTATTTTCTAGCTTTTTCTTAGAACAGTTGTTAGTGGGCACTAGACGAGAACTAAGTACCATTCTTCCACCATAAGCATTTGCTATCTTTAATGTTACCACCAATGTCACCCATTCTTTTGAAATTACCACCTTAACTCAGAAGAATAGCATCCTGAAACAGAACATCCCTGGTCTTGAAATTAATCGAAAGTGATTCCTATAGCTTTTTTCTTGCAAGAATATGGGAATATGAGGACATTGGCGCAGGAATGAAAATTGATATTCATCTGAAATTTACAAGAAACTATTTTCAACTATATGGGAAAAGGGTTCTAGACACATCTCTATCTCTATATGGACGGCTTTAGATTATTGATTTGCCGTAAAATCTTTATTTTCCCATTATTAACTATGAGAAGATAACATAAACTCCATCCCTGGTCTTGAAATTAATTGCCTTCAACATTTTGCATAGTCACGACACTCCACTGTAGCAGCTAACTAAGAATATAATGCCTAATTACAGAACAGACGAGAAAAAATACAATGCACAGCTCTAAAAGCGTATTACAATCTAGTTCAGCACAGAAACCCTCATAATGTGAACAAATCGTGATTAGACAGTTTTAAATGGAACCGACGGCAAGTAGAAGACCCGTTACTCGAATCATATTTTTTTAATATATAAACTAACTAAAAATCTGAGCCCCGCCTTCCTACTCGAATATTTCAGGCTCAATTTATCAAAGGAACTATCGCACTGAGGCTGACAAAAGGGGGTGCCCGGGGTCCCACCCACTAGTTGTAGTGTTATACTAGTTTTTGTGGTTAGTTTGATCCTCTGCAAGAATGAAAAAACAAATCTCAAACACATTTTGGTAGCGCGAGTAATATTAAAGGGCTGCGAAATATACACACACATTAATTCTGGGCTCTCTCCCAAATCTAACAAGTGGCAATAGAGACACAAAATCTACTTTTGTTACCAATGACCAATGTAAAAATACATGTGATTCGGGCTCAACTAAGTACAAATTTTGCGTCCACAACTGAAAATTTTCTTCGGTAAGTGTTTCGTGGATAAGATTCCTGAACTAATCTGAACATTAGAATGACCTTCTCACGGGAATTAAGTCACTGGGTCCTAATAATAAAATTCTCATTCCTGCTCAAGATTACGGGCATTCAAACATAGTTCTACATTCAGAACAAACACTGCATTAAATCTAGTAGAATACTCCACAAACATTTAAATTCAAATAGAAGAGAAACAGAGAGTGAGAGAAACCAATGCCTGATCGAAATTTTCTGGACTATCGAACGAGGTTTTCCTATTGCTTGTTAAAAATCTTGAATCTTCCCCTAACTTTTCCCTCGTTTTTCTCCCACGTTTTCTCATGGGAAACAAACGGTTCTCAAACGCCTGTCTAGTTTCCTTGCTGATTTCTCACCTATTTTAGTTTCCCTCGCAACCAAACAAGGAAGTAGGAGTATAAATTTTTGCCTTGTTCTCTTTGCTTTTCAAAAAGCATTTTTCAAAAAATCCCCCCCTAGATTCTCCCTACTTTCAACATTTCTCTCTTTATTTCTCTCCATTTATTACCCCTACTATTTTTCAAAAAAAATTTCAAATCCAAATCCAAACATAGCATTTATTTTCCTAATTAACCACCGTATATAAGTAGTCACTAGCTAATACTACAAAATCTTAGCCAATTATTCAAAAAAAGCCTAGCAAAATCAAACTATAAAAAATGCATGTTTGCAACAATTGGGGATGTAGATTTTAGCTTCAGTTTCTGCTGCAAATTTTAGATTCCTAATTTTTGCACAAGTTGACAACCATGTTGGTTGCAGCTGTACGATTATGATAATTTTTCATTCTTTTTTTGAGAATTTGTGTTGCAGAATAAATTTTAAGAATTTCTTTCTTTTTTCAAGTTTTCAGAAAATTTATGTAGGATACTAAATTTACGTTCATCTGATAATGAGGTGCTACTTCCCACAAATATGCAATGTCTTTCGGGAGAAAGTTATGATACACTTAGGTGAACCATAAATGTTACATTTTTTTGGCGTATGGTACGTGTAATTTTAGTATATGTAACCCATATTTTGGTTAGTTGTGAAAGGTGAGTACAACTAATTTTGGAGGACGTGGTAACAAATAATTTTGGAAGATGATATGCATATTTTTGGTGATTGTTACAAGTGTATTTGGCGTGCGGGATGAATATTTTTTTCATTAGTAACGCATTTTTATTGTATCAGTTACATTGTTTGTGTTTTTTGTTAAAGTAACCAAAATTTTTGTCACCAATTTTTTTTTTTTTTTTGAAGTGTGTACCATAGGCTTCTCCTTTTGTTTTGATGAAGTTTTGTCACCAGTTCCTAGTGGTTGAGGAATTAAGTCATTTTTCTAGCATATATAAGCAACTGCCATCTCTTCAAATCATGAATTTACAGCGTAGCTGAAAAGATTACCAAAAGTCGAATCCGAATCCTAAAACAAGGACTACGAAAATGAAAACAGAGAGTAAAACTGGGTAGAAATACAAGTACAGATACCAATCATGAGGAATTGATAAACATATTTTGAGAAGAAAAAAGAAGGTATCACTATTCACTACTAATTACAAAACAGGTGAGGAATGAAACAGGACACTGAAACAAAAAAGAAAACACAATATTGGAATCTAGACCAGCACAAGACACCCCTCATGCTGCTGAAGTAACTTGGTTGCTCTTGCAATCCAGATTTGCTTTCCTCATAGCCGTGAACTTCGCTGCTAACTGATCGTAGTCCGGCAGCTTAGGATGAACGTGACTAGCCTGTTGAAACGTGAACGTATTAGACCTTACCATGTGGCCGACATGATAATCGCTTGCTCTTTCAACAGGCATGGTCAAGGCCCTTAGATAAGGGGCATGACCAAATCCATCTGATTTCCCAACTTTCCTTTTAGTCTCTTTAGGCACGATAACCCCTATCCTGTAATCTCCACTTGTTTTGTGAAGTACAAGCGCCCATTTCTCTTGCCGGTTGTTCGTCTCTCCATTTGTAAAACATCGACAGTTAGGACAGTGAATGTTGTTTCCTATTTTTTCCTTCAGATTATGCGCCGGCAACGCTCGACTTCCACATTTGTCTTTGTCGTCACTAGTGCAGAAATAACATGGATCTTCCAAGCTGCATTCGTGGACAATTCTGGCCTCTCCATTATTGACATAGTGGCATGGTTGACCTACTCTTGCTTGTGCTCCCAATGACTTTCGGGTTTCATTCGGTGGAGTCCTCTTGTGATGCTTTCGACCGTGATGAGATCTGAGATTTTCGTTTTGAGAATTTTCCAATGACCCTCCGTAGTACATCGTAGATTCAACATCCTTCACATTTGTTCCCTCCTTAGAAACGGATCTCATCCTCTGTCTCTTTCCAGATGCCTTCCTGCTCTTTCTAGAGCTTCTCGAGGCAGCCTTGTCATTGATCCATTCTTCACATTTTTCTACACTGCTTTCATCAAAAACATCTTCAATCCTATCCGTCTCGAAGTGAACCGGTGATTTAAACAGAAAAAGCCGTTGATCCTGACTCCCATCTTTTCTCATCTTAGACTTGAACTCCTCTACGTCATCTAGGCATCTCATTTCCTTGGGCACCCGATATGAACTATCTGAAGAAGACTCTATAGCCATCCTCACTCCCTTATCAACCGAAGGGGCCAGGATTCTTGATTCATATGGAGATCCCAGGTCGGCATAGTTTCCAACTCTCCATCCGTCTTCCCGGTTCACAGACCATGGCAGTGAAAGAGGACTGATGCTTCCTCCGGTAGCATCGGAGCCTTGGTGAGAGTAACATGGTTGAACAACAAGACTTCTGCTCTCTGATGTAAAATCCACATGCACAAGCTTTCCTTCTCCCTCCATGATGCTAAAATCATGCCCTTGATGTTCTTTACTTTTGTGGCAATTCACTTGAACATCACGTCCTGGAACTTGATCTCCCTTGCTTTTATTCATCTGCTGTATCAAAGAAAAAGGGTAAAATATTAATTTAGCCTACCGAGCCACAACATTACTCTCCAGTTTTCTAAATAAGTACAGCCAAATTAGGCAGAGAATGATGCTTTTAGATTGAATCCTATTCCTTTTTCTTCTTGCTGGATATCTTGTTCTTACACCTATGTGCATTAGTTCCAAGGCCACTAGTACATTACATAGAGAGTTAGAAAAGGTCAATCAGCGGGACCTTCATCGCAACTCATCGGCTTCTCAAAGCTGAATTCTCATGTTTCGTCTAATAAGTTCAGAACGACTATAAAGAGATTCGTTAACCAGAAAGAATAGGATGAATCGGAACACTCCGGGTCATCATCATCAGACGGAGTATCCCAATCCTGATCCAGGAGAAGTGCATGAGTTACCTGCTCTAGCTGCAGCTCCGAGTAGTACTCAAGTGCCAAAGGCGCTGGCTCGAGGCAACTCCTGGCTATTTCATCCACCAATTTGTACTTCACATGATCTGGTACTGATGTTATGGACAGATTCTCCTTAACCTATAGTCACAGATACATAAGTTGCAAATATAATTCGCACCTGTATGCTATATCAAAAAATAAAAATAAAAATAACTGCAGTATCATTTAAGTACTGAAAGTGAAAATGGGTGACCTGTCGATTAACGAGATTCCCGGGTAGTAATTCGAGAGCAACCAAGGCGAACCTCTGACCATAACGCTCTCCAAAGAGCTTCCGTATCTTCGGAAGCTCGGGCAGATCCCCACACCTTGCTGATGCAAATATAAGAGTTGACACTGCCTCATTGACATCATTAGGACAGTCCCTGAAACCAACCATACGTATCACAACGCAATGTCATTGCTTCGTAAGAGAAACGACGCCAAATAAGGACAAGCAACATGAAACTTCAAATAAAACTCCAACGACACGAAATTGGGGCACAGAAGAGGTGCATATCCAATGCACGTTCTATGTCGCGGTTCTTTGTACCTAACATTTGTAAAAGTATGAACAGAGAAGTGCGTATCCAATGCACGTTCTTGTCCCGATTCCATATGCCAAAAATTTGTAAAAGTACGAAGGTGAGTTGTTAGAGACTCGTTAGCGCGGAGAAAGCATACTTGTGGTTACGGATATATGACAGATTAATGATGATGAATTCACAGAAATGATCCAGCAGATCATACACTGCTACTATGCTTTCATCCTTGAAGATCAGTTCAACCTGAGAATCAGAACACAAAACGAAAGGAAAAAAGATAGGTTAAAACTGAGGATCAAGTGGAAATTCTTGCATTCCAGTATGAATGAAGATTCTCAAAATGAAATGAGGCCTTGAAAAACTCCAAACTTCTGTATTTTAAGACGCGGCTAGCCGAGATTTCCTCTCCAATTAACATGGAACGATCCATTTTTTTTTCTTTTCCCAATCTAACTTCGTCAGCCCCATCGAACAAATCCCATTTAAGTTAGGGACTAATTTTGAGGGAAAATAGTGATACCCAGTGCTTTCCAACCTTTGAATCCCCATTGCACGAAATGTTAAGGATCGTGGACCGCTCACACCCCAATTTAGAGACCGAGAGTTACATGGTCTGGCCGGAATGTCTTCATGTGTGTCTCTCTCTCACCTTGGTAAGGAAGTCAGACACAGAGACTCCTGAATGATCATTGCTAGCTCTTTAGAGCCGGGGTGAATTTAAAATCCTAGTTCTTTTTTTTTTAATAAAGTGTCAAGGCCAGCTCACGCTCCTTTGACTAATCTCGGAGTGATGAAGTTAACGACAGGGCAAATCGACAGTGACCCGAAGATTTTTCAATTGACGGTGGGAGATGAAGCTGGGCATGGCGGCTCGGTTGGGGAAAAAGATGTTCTTTTGCTTTCCTTGTGCGAGTTTGTTCAGAAATCCACTAACCACTAAAGACTAGATACCCACATCGTAAAAACAAAAACAAGAAGACAAAGCAAAATCAAAAATACTTTTCCAGATGAAAATTTTTTTTTTTAAAAAACTAAGATAACACCGCTTTGTAACAATAGAATTCATCAACTCAACATTCTTGTCCTGACAAAATATTATCATTCTATACATCCAACTAATTTTCGACGCGCGTGTCCGGGCCCGAGTAATCTATGCATCCAACTAATTGATCATAACAAAAACCAAGTATTTATGCTTTGCTTACAAATAGATACACGTACGTAGACAGGGGAAGCCTCAAAGAAGTTGAGAGAAGAAGAAAACAGAGTATAACTAGTTCCGTTGAGAATTCTCTGCAGAAAAACAAAAAACAAAAAAACAGAGCATAAACCTTTTTGAGAAGCTGGGCGCTCTGTTCATGGCCATCTTTGAGAAGCTGGGCAACGTCGTCCAGTGAGTGCCTCACGATCGAGCATCTCTTGTTCTTCAGCAGCTTCAGACGGCACTGTACTCGCCTTATCAGCCTCTTACTGCACCGGTCCAGAAAAATTAAATAATTAGCATTATAAGAATCACCTATACGTACAGGCACAGGTATAAGTGGACAAGATTATATTGAGATTTACCAGTTGGAGGCTTTCCTCCATCCAAACAAGAAATCGAACATGTCTCTGGAGCTGTGTTTTTCACGAGAGGTTTGTTGTAAAGTCGGATGTTGAGATTAATGGGTTGACGAAAATTTCGTCATAGCTAGAAGCGGTGAGGAAAGTTCAGGGAAATCGGAGAGGTGGGAAGCAAACTGAAAGCTCTAATTCGAGATGGGGGACGTGGGAGAGAGAGAGAGTTTCCTGGGGAGTGAGAGGGGTAAGTTTTATGCTTTCGTTCTGTTTTCATGATTTTAGTTTATAATGGATCCATACTTTAGCAAAATAGGAAAGCTAATACTCGATTATGTTAGTTACCAAAACTTGTATGGGGGGTTAATTAGCTGGGTGAAGAGAGAGGGAGGAAAAATGGAAGAAGAAGTGAAGGAAACAAATTGACAGTTTGGGGTCAACTAGGATAGAGGAGTGGTTATTAAGGAGAGGGGAAAACGGAGTAGGAAGAAGTGGGCTTGAAAAATGGGGGAGGAGAGAGAAAGAAGAGAGAGAAAGAGAGAGAGAGAGGTGGTGGGGGATGGAGACGGTTTTTTTTTTTAAGGGAGCATCCAAGTGAGGACACTTGTCACCTCTTAAAACCCCAAACATGGTAAAATAAGGAACATCCCAGTTAGGAAATCCAACGAGCGACGAGCCGAGTTATTCGAGTTCAAGCTTGAGCTGCTCGGAGGTTTGCAGCACATCCCTGCATAGCAAGATCCTCCAATTCACTAATTAAGGGAAGTTTTCCTAAAAAAGCAGACTAAGCTTTTTATTTTGTTTCATAATTTTTTTTTGTACTTCTAATTTTGCATCAAATTTTTGCAGATTATTTTTCGTCTCGACGGTGAGGAATCGAACAAGTAATAAATTTTGGCCGAAACTTAGTCTTGGGAAAATTTGGGTATCGGTAATAATTTTTTACTTTTTCGATTTCTCCTGTCGGGACAAATTAATAATTCAAAAAAAAAATGACGCAAAACTAATAAAAGTGAAAATAATAATAATAAAGACAAAAAAAAATAGAGTAAGAAAACTTCTCCTAAATGCACCTCTATGAGAGAGTCATACGGACCGTTTTTTACAACAGAGCCAAGCTCTTAACAAACTGAATCCCAAGCTGTTCGAAGTTCACGTACAGCTCAATTCGTTTGCTGTCCCAATTGGAAAATATTATGTACTACTCTCTTTTTGTTTTGAGGCGGAAAATAAAAATAAAAAGTCTTCGATCTGTTATTATAGGGTGGGTTTATCATCAAAAGTCAAAACATAGACCATTGTGAGATTTTCTCGGTAAATCCAAAGAGATCATTGTCGATTGTCACATAGGAGAAGAAAATTGGATTAGACATGCCAATTGATGCCTCTTTTTTCTAGGCGTGAAACTAGATACCAGTAAAGAATTGTTTTGGTACTCTCAGCCTCAGGCAGGTATGATATCTTTATTTTACTTTGTTTTCGCGGCAAATTTGTGCTAAGCACGATATGTGTAACATTTAAATTCAATATCTAATTCATTATGCTATAAGGGGGGCACGAGTTAGCTAGGGATTTCATTCTTTCAAAAAGACCTAGAAATTTTAATCGAACAGCTAGCTCAGATAGTTGACTCCTGAGCAATCCGATTACCCTGTCTCGACGAGAAAGAAAACAACCGAGAGAGTTTATTTCGAAGATTTCTTGGAAGCTTCTGATATCAGTCATTTATGATGGTTTGCAATGATATTTTCCTGGGTATTGGCAATCCGATCCTATATATGAGATCACACTGCTAATTAAGATTCCATGCTTGAACTGTTCACTACGCTGTCAACTTATACCAGCTGAAAAAGAAAATGATAACACTCCAACAGCACAAAAAGAAAACAAAAACCGAAAATAAAATCTAAGACTATCAATTGCATGAACTCGTGCTATTGATCACCAGAAATTATTTAAAAGAGCATGGGGTATTCAAGTTATATGGACTACAGAAAATCTCAAAAGCAAAAGGTAAGCATTCTGACTTCAGAGAGAGAGAGAGAGAGAGAGAGAGAGAGAGAGAGAATTTATTTCTTAAAAAAAATTCATTCATATTAATTTAGACTACAATAACAGATTATATTTTTAGTTTTGACAAATTTTTATTCTAATAAATTTTCTTCATAAAAAAATTCATACATATTAATTTAGACTACAATAACAGATTTTATTTTAGTTTTGACAAATTTATTTCTAATAAAATGCAACGACTTAAAATGAAGCGGTAATTAATCTCGAACAGAATTAAAAATAACAAAATTACTTTATTTTCGCTTAAACTTTGACACTCTGCATAGTTCTTAGATAATCACGAAAGTCCTCGAATAGTACTATCTTAGTATCTTATATGAAATCTCTCTAAGGAGATATCTATATCCACAAAATCTTATATGAAATCTCTCTAAGGAGATATCTATATCCACAAAATCACCATTCAAGCATTCATCAATACAGTCATAACCACATAAGCATTGAATGATTCCGATGTTTCGTTTAAAAGGAATATACTTTTTTGAAAGAATATATAATAAAGTATTTTTTTCCCATAGTAAATGTCTCCAAATCTTGGAGACATATTAATTGAAATTTTATTTTAGATACCAAATAAAAAATAACAACCAATCGAATATTGTGCTTTGCTATTGTCGCTGCAATTTCATTTGATTAAGGTTCCGTTTTTACCGCAATTGAATGAACTCTGCATTTTGAAAGTTTTCGTCAGTGTTCCTACGTGCTCTCTCTCTCATAGAAAGCACACAAAATCCCAAATTTAAAGGAGATAAAACTCGGCAGTTTAGTTGGACAATATTTTTAATTTAAGAAATTCCGTTTGACCAAAATAAATAAATAAATAAATAAATAAGAGTGTATTTATCAAACAGTAGATGGGTGTGACATTGTTGTTCATATTTCTTTTTAGGAGAGATGTTAATGCCACGGCACAAATTTTTAGTGTAATGATTTTTCCGTAACAATTATTATTCAACGTTCTACAAATACTCACACACACTCACATCTTTTGGTGGAGCCCACACACGGATTAGGGGACTGTGCTGTGCAACTTCGTGCTGCGCAGCCTCCGGCGAGGCTTTTTCGGTATCGGTTCGACGATCGGAGACGTTCACCGCGTAGAGCTTGTCGGGTTCTACATGTGCACCAAAAATCAGCTCCATCAAATATCATTAAATGCCTCATCGGAAGTTATATAACTTGAAAAAAAAGTGAATCCTAATGGATACGAAAAACTGGATCAAAACCACTAAATCCATTTTTTCAAGTTATATATGTTTTGATGAGGCACTTAACGATATTTGATCGAGCTGATTTTTGGTGCACATGTAGAACTCGACGAGCTCTACGCAGTGAACGTATTCGATCGTCGGACCGACGCCAGAAAAGCTTCGCTCGAGACTGCACAACACAGTCCCCAAATCCCTCACACATTGAAGGCGTAGTATATGTGGACTCCAATATAAATAGTTGTATAAATGTTTGTGATTGTAAAATGATTGTTTCCGTAAAATGTTATTTTCACTTTTTTTGAGACATCCTCGAGAGAAAATCTTCTTTACGGTTGTTCCGTAAAGAAGAAGTTACGGAGCTCCATCGCGACCGTCCTAAGTGTTTTTGAATAATCTGGATTGAAAACTAATTGTGACCGATAATAATTAATTGTGATTAATTTTATTAAAATTTAAACCGTTTAAAATCAAAATGAACATACGAGATTGAACAGTTCGGTGAACAATCATGCAGTCTCATGCTCACGGAGGCCCCCTGAAAAAGATACTCTCATCCGCAAAACGGAGGCACTGACACCATCTCCGTAATGACCCATGTTGACTGGCTAACCTTTACGCAAGTGACTCCAAAATTATAATTCAAGTTTCTAGTAGTACTAGTTAGTGGAATGTATCCTCTTCAGTAGTTGTCCTGAAAAATTGGTAGAGATTTCTCGTTAAGCGTGGATCCCACGAGAATAATTTTATCTGTAATTGTAAGAATATATTGTATGGTTAAAAAACATGTAAAGTACTATTCGAACATTAACGGGTGAGGATCCATCCCGTAACTTATGTTACCTTCAATATTTAATATCCAAGGTCGAATTTCACGTCCTCAACAATCTGCTTTCTTAACCCACAAATTCAAAACACTGCGTGGTTTTGGTAAATTATGTTTGGAGTAAAAAAAAGAATAGGTAATTGTTGCATCTTATTTGGCTCTCCTCTAGAAAAATTTATCTCGAAATCTTTTGATTGTTTTGTTATTTGTATTTTTTCGTCCTTAGTGATTTCTTACCAAAATTTTTATTTATTTTTATTTTGTAGATGTATATAACATATCACTGCTCAAAAAGTTAAAAAAAAATTGTTAAAATATATTAACAAAAAGGAAATGATATTGGCACTTCAAAAATTGATGCAGGCATTCCAAAAAATAAAGAAAAGTGGCTTTGGAGATACACTGATTTTGGAGTGTATGCATCAATTTTTGAAGTGTCAATATCATTTCCCTAACAAAATTTACGAAAAATACACAAACTTATAAAAAAAATTATCTCAAAAACTTATCGCAAATCCCTCCCTCTCCCTCTCTCCCTCCATCCCCACGCATACACAAACCCAAACATGGGAGTATACATTTTTTCATATATTCTTGGGTTGGTTACCAATTTATGACAGACAGAGCATGCAAAGTTTGAGAGATGAAGTTTGATCCTTTGCTTTGTCATGAGGGGCAAAGCCGAGCACCCAAAATGATGGTGATTGCTGACCAATTCGCAGCAAAAAAAAAAGAAAGAAACAAGGTAAACTCCTTTTTGTACCTTTTCCTATTCACTTACCACATTTACAGAACACGGCAACCAACCCTACACAGCTCTTTCATTTGTTATACCACCAGTGATCTTTCTTTCATTAGTTTCGTTATCTTACTCGACAATATACGTGTAAGAATTTGCTAAAGCGAAAGGAACGCGATAAAAACATTAACCCTGATCATAAAATTTTGTTCACACTGTTTGTGATGAAAGCACTCCAGATGTTCGCTTTTATGCATGTTAGAACCGTTCATTTTGTGGTTGTCTTGAGTAGATCAGAACGGGGGTATTTTTTAGGACTCAGTGACTAGTTTTCGTGATTCTGAGTCATCCAGACGGATGAAAGATCCAAATTCAATTGAGGACTCGAGGTGGAGGATTGCAAAGCTTTTGGCTGTAACCCAGAACTTCAGCAAAACAGGGCTGAAAGTTATGGTAATTTTATTCGTCACATTTTTCATTTGGGCATTGAGATAAGTTTGGATAAGCGCGGGCGACAATATAAGAGAGTTTTGGCGATTTAATGTATCCAATTTTGTTGGTTGTATGTTATGTGTATACTAATCATACGTGTGAGAGAAACGGGAACGGGTAGATCGTGCTAATCTGGAGTGGGCTTGTATAGATAACAAAAGTAGAACTTGTGGAGTTGGCCCAAAATGATAGGCTAGAATTCTAGAAGCTTTGTGCTTCAGTGGGAGACCTAGATTGCTTGTTGCAGCACCAAAACTCAGAGTTTGGAAGGCTGCCCTTTGTTTGTGTGCCTTATCACTTGTTGCCTGTTGCGAAGGCTCCTAGGCTAGAATGTCTATAAATTCAGAAGCTTTCCTCTTGTCTGAGTGTGGGACTGTACGTAGCGTATCGGCTGCTACGTAGCGGTTTTTGGGTCCTCCGGTACTGCTTTACCCCGCTATACCGGCGTTACCAAAAATTCACATCCATATCGTCCGATTCATGCTACGTATCGCTTTTTATCCGAATTTTTGCCTACTTCACGACTGCTACAGCCACAACATGACCACTATGGCCGCTTTAGGTGCTCTGGCGCCAAAGATAATTTTTTAAAACTACGATTCTTCAACCGCTTCCCACTACGTATTACGTATCACATGATACTCCGCTACCACTACGGAATCCGCTACGCTATTAAAACCTTGCTGTGAGGGTGTGTGGTGAACTGTGAGGGAGAGAGAACCAAAGAGAGGGAGTAGAGTTGAGCTCGGATTGGGGGCTCCTTTCCTGGAGAGTTTTTTGTAATCTATTATGGTTGTGTATAATAGATGAATTTTCTCTCATGACTGGTTCGAGTTTGTCTGTGTGTTTGGTTTGGGATCTGTGGTTACACAAAACAGAATTTACTCTTCCAACTGATAAGTACCTGGTCAAATAATAATTATCTTCCAATTTATTCACAAAACAAACATTTCGTACATTATGAAGACTTAATTTTTAACATTCTCTCTCTCTGAAATTCCACTTTCTCTAGCTTCATTAGTTGATTTAGTAAAAAAAGAAGTTTCGGTGTCCTTTAGATCATTAAATTTGGAATGGAAGTGTACCATGCTTCAACTGTGCTATGTTTCGGAGTATATGTACTAAATCAGGGTAGGGTATGAACGTTGCCTGGTAACATGGGGCTGATCAGCAGAGGAAGCATAGGAAAATAAACCATGGGGCTCATTTAGACCTCATCCCTACATAAACCATGCCTACTAGACAGATCTTTTCTCTCATAGTCTCTTGGACTGCCAAAAATTGCATCTCTAGTAAGGCTGACTTGCAAATTGCTCGTTTATTTGTCTCCAGTTGCATATTAAAATTTTTAAACTGCTATTTTTGATTGATACGTACTCCACAAACTCCTCGGGTTGAAACGGATATTGTCATCTTTTTCTTGTATCTTATTCTAGTTGGTGGTTGTAGGACTTATGTTGAAGTTGTGGTAGTAAACACTACAAGCAAATAGAGTTTTGTATGACAGAGAGTGCTTATTTTGAACCCCAGCCCCAGCCCTAGCCCCAGACTGGGCAGGATATACGTGGGGGCACATGACCCTCAAAACTAGAAAATTCTATTAATACTATTATGTTTTTAGAATAATAGTCTTAAGTGTCCGACTATATTTACCATACAGGCTTGTATACATCTCACTAATAAAGTTACAAAATTGCTTTTATGCTTCAACTTTCATTTTATGGTTGATTTATAATTATTGGTTTACAAAGTCTGACTATTTGGAACATTTGTTTCTCAATTCTCTTTATTTTTATCCGTCTTGGAGGAGTATTTGGAAAGAAAGCCATCACTAAAACCATCTATGTCATTCTAAGAACTTGTCAATGTCAAATATACTCTAAAAAAATTTAGTACTAATTAAGATTTTATGCTCATTTCAAGAAATTCTTTTATTAAGTATGCATTATAAACTTTTGTAGTTATTAATACATGTCCTAATTTAGTATGATCTTAGTGTGGTTGACAAGGAAAATAAATTTCACCGATGATGACAAATAATGTGCTCCAACTAGGATAGATTTCTAGATCCGTCGCTGACCCAGACAAAGGATTTAGATGTTATGAACAACATTAAATTGACAAAAGTGAACTGATCATTGTGGGTAGTCGCATATTGATTTGCATATATTGTTTCTTGAAGCCTTGTCAAACGATATAGATATTCGAAACGGGTTCTGTGGAATTAATGATCGAGGTCTTTCATTGCTTGCTTATATTTCTGATACAATGAGACATGAAAGGGGGATGTGATGATAAGAAATAAGGATTAAATGGGGACCCAGCATTCAGCAAAACAATTGAGCATGTTAGAAGCCAGTGGTTCAACTTACTGATCCTGAAAGATCCTCCAGGAGCAACTGTCTTGTAACCAAAAATCATGCATGAATGGTCTCAGAAACTTTCCTATTGAGAGAAGGGTTCCAAACCCACCTTGGAATCACTCTGTTGAGCATTTAGTGTTTCTTATCATTATCATCATCTCTGGCTGCCCATATCATGGATTACTTGCTCGTTGATACGATTATACTGGGGTCTGAAGCTGGCAGAGATCTAGATGGAAGATTGATACACTGGTGAATCTAGATACTGGTATATTATTGTTTTAACTGTTCTTTATATAGTTGTGATACTAAAATACTTGTAAGAGACACCTGAAGTATGCAAGTTAAACTGTATATTCATTAATAAGAAAAAGGAAAACATATTAATGCAATTTGATTGGTGATACAGTAGCATCCTGGATAGTGAATAATGTCTAGAAAAAGGAGTTCTTGGTTCTCTGCACCTTAACAGACGAGTGTTTTTATCAGGTCATATGATTTTTGACGCTACATGTCCCCAAAACAGGTCTATTTCCTTTGAGCACGCCGGTAGTATTCGGATATCATGCATATTTTTCTAACCCACAAAGTAATGGTTGTCCGGTTGGTGTCATGTGCTTTACCTGGAACCTTCAAAGCTACTTTAGCTAGAATCTTGTTTCCACTGTCAAGATTTTGCTAATGTATAGTCTGTGAATTACATGATTAAATGAACTGCTTTCCTTTGTGAAATATACAATCACCCTTTTGACCTTCTGCAAATTCTCAGGAATCATCATTCATCAATGAAAATCCAAATTGTCTAGAATATAGTGTTAGAGATATCTAAAACTGGTCGCGCTTGAAAGTTTGCCTGTAATCAAGGCTTCTAGTATCTGCCCTGCTACCTAGTTGCATTTATCATGTGTTTTCCTAGCCTTACAACCCTTCATCTTCTGTGCAAATCGAATAGAAGCCTACATTGCACAATCTATACGTTCAATGTTTATGTATAGCTGGTTTTAAAAAAATGCATCGACCCATGGTAAACAACAGAAATATTACATCTTGAGCAAGGACACGAGAATATCTGATTTCTCTCCCATGCAATAAGAGAGAGAGAGAGAGAGAGAGAGAGAGAGGGAGAGAGAGATCACGAAGGATGAGCTTTTGTCAAACTCAGAGCCAAACACCGACGTTGTACTTACTCGACAAGATCCCAATCTTCTTGTTGGGCGACAAGTTGTCCACGACCAAAGAGCAATTGACAGAAACCGTGAAATGCCTCAGAGGGAATTCCCCCACCACAACGTTCACGGGCACCTTGACTTGAACCAGCAACGGTATGTGCCCCGCTTTTTGGTTTTTCATGAGGGCCTCCTGAAGACCCGACCCGAATTCACTCTTTCCACTCATCAAAACCTTCATCATGGTGGTGTTCTTGTGCCCCTGGTGAAAATGAGGGAGATTCCCAGTGCAAAGCGTGGAGTCCTCATACGAGACGGTCACAGCATTTTCGCGGCCATAGATGAAACCAATATTCTCATTAGGATTTTCGGCCTTCACTGTAACCAAGAACTGGGTGAGGAGACTGAAATCAGATTGAAGGTCGAAAGCTTGGACGGTCATGCCTTCCACATGGTAGGAAGGCATTTGAGGCTTGTAGAAGGTGTAGAAATAGAGGATGAATGCGGATACGATGAAGATGAAGAGGAACAGGAGGCAATAGCAGCAACATATGCATCTGAGGCAACCACTCCCGCCTTTCTTGTGATGGGTTGATTGGTAACGGGGGACATTGCGGCGGTAGGGAGGGGGACGGAGGCTTCCATTGTTCTCAGATAGGGCGACGTAGGGTGGCGGGGGTGCAGAACTCATTGTGATAATGGTGGGTTAGAATGTGGAAATTAAGAATGCAACCTTTGGTTGACATTCCATCAAAGAAGGAGAACCAGAAGATGAGGGAGGATGAAGGAGCGGCTCTTCTTCTTCCTCTCCGCTGAAATCTGAGAGAGAGAGAGAGAGAGAGAGAGAGAGAGAGAGAGAGAGAGAGATTGGTATCTATAGGTATTTTTCTAATTTAAGACAGCTGTGTTTTCACATATGTGTGGCTAAAGATATACATATTCTAGCTGGCTTGCTCGAGCTAAATAACTGGGTTCTTGGATACGTGCAGTTTTTTCCCGGATTTCTTCTTTATTTCCTGTACAGACATTTGGGGTTGCTGGCTAGTTTGACTGAATTTCTTTGTTCTTCTGCTACAGCATATCAGCTACACTATATTTCAAGAATTGACAGCATATTATCCTAAATTTTGGAACTTCGATTCTTTGCTATCTGAAATTGGGATTGCACTGTGAAGTCCGCAAAATGCAGGACCATAACGGGTCGTCTGAATGATTTGAGCTGTATGATAGGTATTGCTATCCAAGTAGATCATCCAAATAAAAATTGATTGATTAGATCATCTTTTTTCCCAACTGAAAAGATATTTGTGAGGGATCAAATGGGGAATGCAAATTGGCTAATTTTTATATTTATATGACAAATGTGATTTCGATCAGTTGACTATTACTACTCGGCCAATTGTTTTTCTAGGCGGGCCTGAGATGACGGCTTTGATCATTGAGGTCGGCTACATTTCACGGACTCCATGATAGGAGCAAGATTTGTGACAGTAGAGATTTATTCTTCCTAATTTTGGTGGTGGATATATATTTATTTTCTTGTACATCAACCAAAAATACATATGAATTCTGTTTACCAAACTCCTATTTTCGTTGATCAAATAGATAAATAGAATTCTCATAGCATGAAGATGAAAGGTTTTCATAACACTGTATGCATAGTATAGTTGAATTCCCGCTAACAAAATAACTATGAGTAACCTAACCATCCTCTTTCGTTTTTTTTTTTATTTTATTTTATGCAGGGTGTCTTGAGTCAACTTGCGCGCACCTAATTATACTATCTTTGCTTTAGAGCATTCGCAATACCTTCCAGGTCTACTCAAAGCTCAACTCAACCCAACTTCTTCACCAAACCAAAAGTTACAGGAAAAAGCAAACTAAAAATACTTTCGATCCGGGGATGAGAACGGAGAGATTGCTGGTGGAGAGTAGCAACATCTCGATAAACGAAGTCGCGCGAACAGCATGGCCGAACACACGACTGACTTCACTTTGACACCAAACTTCTCTAGCTTCCGACACCTCTCGGATTTTTGCGAGTATTGGTAATTGTCCGAGGATCCCAACTTGTATGTTGTGAGGAAAATCTGCCTTTTCTTCGCCCTTTCCCTTCTGAAGCTTAAAGAAACTGTCATGTTAGGGCTTTGGTCATCACTCTTTTGCTTCGGGATTGCGCGGGTCCGCCGGCTGAAACGACGCAGTGTGGTGTTCCTTACTAGGGAGTCCATGGCTGCGTGCTTGAGAGAGAGAGAGAGAGGGGCTAGCTGAACCAAGATGATATGTGAAGATGCTGTATATATAAAAGAGAAAAAATTACATATTTGGCTGCAATCCAAACGTTGCGCCCTCCACGAAAGAACCAAATGGCAAGAACAGTCAAAAGTCCACGAGGCTGACATCCATTGTGGAAGAGTCAAGTTTGGCAAATACTGTAAGTCTTAATGGTAGGTCCATGAAATGGGAAATTTTATTAAAACCCAGGCATGGTGCTCAGGCCCCTCACCTCATAAATGTGTGGTCACCTCATAAATGTGTGGTGAAAAGAGATCTGGGACACTAGACCTGCCATTTAATAATCTCTCATGAAATGAAAACAAGTTGAAGGCAATTTACGGCTAGAATGTTCGGATCAAGGAAAATTATTTAACACTTTTACCTTCTGTCACGTTGTGTTTAAGGTACCACACGTAAATGCTAATCTTAGATTAAGCATATGGATCTCATAACAATAGTAAATTAATATGAGGTAATAAAAGAACCTAGACCACTACCTCGTTGTGCCGTCTCAAGCACATTGGTCTTTTTCGTTGTCTTATGTGAGTTGATTTTAACGTTGGTATACTGGAGTGTTTTTTAACATTAGTCTTTTTCCTCTTATTGAGTTGGAAGATGTGACGTACAAATTTGATCTAAATAAAAATACTGAGAAGACATCTCGCACTAAAAAGTTAGGCTAAGGGGCGTTAGCCCGTGTCACTTGTCAAGCCTTATCTTCAATATGCAGTTGCTTGAAGCCCTCGTTATTGACCTTTGACCAATGCATAGTATTTCCAATGAAAGTTTGTGGAGAGGAAATGCAAAAAGCAACCTATAGAATTGCTAAAAAGTGTGTTAGCTAAAAATGCAGTTTCTTTCTTTTTTTTGGTTTGAACAAAAGATTAAGGTCAAATTGAAAGGGGAACACGAATATATATATATATATATAGAGGAATTTTCAAATGAGGGATCCCTCATTTTTTTAAAATGAGGGACTTTCATTTCCCGATCAAATTTTGAAAATCCAAGCTGCTCAATGTGTGCAGAACGTGATTTTAAGGGTACTCGCGAGAAATCAGCAAAAAAAATGACCGGGAAGGGCTTCATCCGAGCAGTTTTTTTTGAACCATTCAATGAAAACTGCTCGGATGTAGCCCTTCCCGGTCATTTTTTTTGTTGATTTCTCGCAGGGACTCTTAAAATCACGTTCTGATCACTTTGAGCGACTCGGATCATCGAAATTCAATCGGGAATGGGAGTCCCTCATTTTTTAAAAATGAGGGATCCCTATATATATATATATATATACAAGTAGAATTCTCATAGGAAAAACACATACTCCTTTCGTCCCATAATATTTGTCCGGTCCGCAAAATAAGGACGTAAAAATAATACAATTTTTTCAAGAAAAATTTAAAACTTTTTCAACAATTCCCTAGAGATCAATGAGTTTTTTTAATTGATGAAAAAAGTTTGAATTTTTTCTTGAAAGAAATGCATTATTTTTTAGTCCTCGTTTTGCAAACCAAACGAACATTTTAGGACAGAGGGAGTAGTAAGAAGTCGAGAGATTGAAATGTCTTCACGTCATAAGCTACTCTAGTTTTAGCTCGAGATGAAAGAACAATAAAAGTTTACATTATTTTGTAGGAAGAAATGTGTTTGTATATAGGATTACAATTGAGTCCGATTTTATTCACCCACCTAAAAAGTGTCACCCTCCTAAAAAATAGATGAACATTATCCACCGCCTCCTTATTTGATACTAACTCGTGGAGCGCACCGACTTTATTTTAACTACGGTTATGAGGTTACGGTTTAAAATACTTATTAGTAGTGTAACAATGATAAGACCCAAGCTTATCTATTTTTATTTTTTCAAGAAACGTTTTACCTATTTACTATGAAATCATTATTCACTTATACGCAATGGCGTTTGGTATATTTATGTGTTAAAATACGTATTAGAATAAAAATGGGTCTCACAAGTGTGCGTTAAACATTGATAACATAGAAGTGCATTAGAACATCCACAATAAATTTGGTAAATTTGTATGTTAGGATAAAAATGGGTCCCACAAGTGTATATTATGAATAGTGGTTATTTCTATTTTATGGTTGGAGTTTGAATTATAGAGGTGGGACCCACTTATTGTTTGCTAGCATAGTTGCCAAATTTGGCACACATGCTACCACACTATAAGATTTAACACATTCCAACACACAAACTAGCACAAGTATTGTGGCACAAAAAAATACATTTTTGTTTGCTAAGTCTTAACACACACATACAATTAAAACACTAGTTAGCACGCCCATTGTGGATGCTCAACATAACAACTTTGACATAGAAAATCTAGCTAAACATACAGAGTTAAAATTCTTTCCACTTTAGGTGGAAAGCATGGGGTTTCCACCGCGCATTTGCGGGCCTCACCGTGCAATTTTTTCCAGTAATCTGAAAATTTCCAAAAATCCTTCTTAGTTAATCAAAATTTAACTTTCAGCATAGTTCTTTTTAAATCTTTTGGTCTTTGTCACTACTTAAAAATTGACTAACTAAACAAATATAGACTAGTTTTTAAAGAAATCCATCACACACGCATATAGGTCCGTCCTTGGTAATTTTCCAGTTTCGGTCAATATTTTTTACAGTAACTTTTATTTTCCATTCATCGAGACCTATACTTCATCTGAAGAACATTAGAACAATAACTAAAGTGAGAAACTCAATTTAAGAAGAAAAAAAAACTAGCAACTATAATATAAAACAGTATAATGATTAAAGATTTAAAAAAATAGAAAGTTCGAACAAAAACGATAGATAGCTGTTTCCGTTCCATGGAAAAAGTGGTCTGTACTGAGAGATGGCTTGAAACTTCTTTTCCGAATAAAACCACTCTTTTACTTCTTCTTCTTTTTTTTTAGTAACGCTCTTTTGTTTTTAGTTAGCTAATTTTTTTTTTTTTTTTGCATTTCTTTTCCAAATAGGATCTTGTCAGCTATGGACTTTTGGAATTATGCGCTTAGGACCCGATGGGTGAAATCAAGTCAGGCAGGACCGACCCATAGAAACCTCTTTAGGCTCCACGTGCCTTGGGTAGTCAATTGAACACCCGAGGCTTCGAGTTGTACATACAGATGTGTATACGTTATATTTTGGTAAAAGGTAACTTAAACTTACTCTACAAATAAATAAACACCCAAGCCACCTAACTTAAAAATTTGAACACCCATTTTCAACATTACTTCATTGGAAAAGTCTATAATACAAATCCCTTAAAAGAGTGTATCATATGCACATATTTTATGGTTCATTAATTATGTGTTTCGTAATTTTTATTCTAGAATTCATAACCTTTTAGAAGTACGATTCGTAACATTTTCATTATAATTCATAATATTTTGGTGTATCTCGTAATTTTTATACGATTCGTAACTTTTTAGCAATACGATTCGTAACATTTTCTGTATAATTTATAACATTTTAAAGAGTGCATATGATACACACTCAAATAAGGGGTGTGTATTGTAGTCTTTCCCTCCTTCCTTTTTTACCTGCTACAATTTATCAATTTGGCATTAATCGAACACAAAAATCCAAAGAAACCTTACTTTAAATTTCTGGATTTGTTTGAAAATCACAAACTAGTAGAGTACAAATTACCGGATTTTGTACTAATTTCGCTATTTCCACCGGTACAAACTTCTGAATTTTCGTACTAATTGTTGAAAAATTCTTATAGCATATATAAGAAATAGAAGTACTGATTTGTACCAGTTCTTACAGGAAATTAAAAAAAAGGCTGGGTGGTATGTGTTTAAAGTGGCCTTATGAAAGCGACGTATCGATACATGGGCATTTACATAAACAGAACATCTCATAACTACCTGAAAACATCATTAATGGCAGTCACATTAGACCCTCCAGTTTCAAAATTTCTTCATCAGAAGCTCACGTATATTTCATCACTAAATTCCCTCTCTCTCTCTCTCTCGCGATGGCCGGGGCTGTCCAGATCAGATTACGTGCACATCGACTAACCTCCTCAACGGTTCAGTCAAAGGCAAGCCATCTATGTCGGGACTAAAGGATATTCGCGAGAAAATTCTTTCTTGTGACTTGACTCCAAGAATCGAACCCGATCAATTGTACGGGTAGCAAACCTGCACGATTGTGGTCTCTCTCTCTCTCTTGAAATTCCATACGGCTAGTGGAAGGAGGAAAAAAAACGTGAGAGAAGCAAATAAATGAAGGAAAGCTTAGATGATCAATAAAATCGAAGGGGTTCGTGCAATTGCCCTGTGATCGCTCTTTCTTCTTGATCACCTTCTCTTTCATGTGAGCCCTTTCCCATTAGCCCTCACCTTTGCCTGTGACTTACTTTAATAGGTGCACCCATTTAAATACGCACCGGTGTTATCTCATTTTTTTAGTCCTACCAATCCCAAGTTCTCATTTTCTCTAAGTTAAAAAAATCAAACTCTCAAAGGGAGAGAAAGAAATTAGAAACTCATCAAGGTCTTAGCCATGAAGGTTTTTGTCTGCCTTTCTCTCCTCCTCGTTAGCACTCTTGTTTTCCTTCCGGCAGTCATGCCTGCAAGGCACATTCTCTGGCAACACTCACGTACGGTTCTCTCTCTCCCTCTCTCTCCCCCCCCCCCCTCTCTCCTAGGTCATCAAAATATGTTTTTTTTGGGCGATTGAAAGTCAATGTTATTAGAATAGACCGTCGAAATATTTTCTTAGGCATGGAACATTACTTTCTCTACGTTAGGGAAAAGGAACTTCTTAGTACTATTTTTCAGCAATTTTGCACATGAATCGACTATGAAACGAAGTTAAATAATACCAATAGGCATTATTCTGGAAGATGTAATGGTATATATACCTACATTAGAAAATCTGGGTCATCTCCGAGTCCGTATAATTTCTTCCCCTTCGTTTTTTGGTTGTGTTTTATTTTATAGTCATTTTCCCCTTATTTTGAACTCTTACCCAAATAAATTTTAATTCCCATTTACCGTTTTATTTTCTTATCGGAAAGATAATTTAAAGTCTAATCAGGACTTATTTTAAAGTCTAATCCCATATGAACTTTCATCCTCCGGTTGACGAACTTGCACTTAATTTTACTTAAAGTTGATTTTTCGTAACGAATTTCATCCTCATCAAATGTGCCGACATGACAACTCAATGACACCTGAGATTCTTTAAAATAATAAAACAGACTGTATTTAGTAAATAATGAATTTTTCATAGTAAATTTCATCCTCATCAAACGTGCTGACATGACAACTCAATGACACCTGACATTCTTCCAAATAATGAAACGGCTTGTATTTAGTAAATAATGGTTTTTGCGTAGCAAATTTCATCCACCTCACTCGTTCAATCTTCTCATTTGGTGAGTGCAATATTATTCCTACTTAAATTCTCGAAATTCACAACATTCCCTAAATGCTATTTATTGCAGATCATAGCCACCATCATGCAACTCTACCTGGCACAAGAGATGGGGAGAAGGTGAACCGTAATGTTTACGGAGAGAGAAGGCCGGTGCCGCCGGTGAAGCACCGAAGAGCGGACCCACTCCAAATTGCCGGGTCGACGCTGCCGGATTGCTCCCATGCCTGTGGCTCGTGCTCGCCGTGTCGACTAGTCATGGTCAGCTTCGTTTGTTCATCACTTGCCGAGGCGGAGACATGTCCCATGGCTTACAAATGCATGTGTAACAACAAGTCTTATCCAGTTCCATGACAGGGGAAATTAAAAAATGTTTAATCTTTTATTTTAGTGGTCATCTGTAAATTACTAATTAAGAAGCTAGCTAGTTTGAGCGATCTAGTCAATCTTTTAATTTCTTTCCAATTTCTCCTTGGAATTTTCTTTGTTGTTTTATCAAGGCAATCCATGTGTAATCAAAGAGTTAAGTGTTGGTTTCTTGGGTTTTCTATTTTCTCCTGACAATCTTATTATTATTAGTTTTTGAATTGCATCTTATATCTTGAGATTTACATGATTGTATTAGAATTTGACATCAAAAGATAAAATGGACAAAATCGGGTTTTTGAAAAAATGAGTTGTGAAAAGTATAAATGGAGATGCGTCTCTATATTTTGAGGACGGAAAATGAGGTCTCCATTTTGGAGTTTCGAAATGTGGAGATACAAGCTTGGTTTGGGGATGTTTTTAGAGTTTAGGTAGAAACAGAGCAAGGTTTTGAAAAAATGGAGTAATATGGTTGAAGTTGACATGAAGAACAGGAGAAGTGGAGTAATCCACCATAACCACTTTTTGAATTAAAAAAATCATAAAAAATGAAGTTTTAGAGGGTGTTAAATTGGAGATGCTATTAGGAAAAATTCAAAAATTGTGCTACATAAGCTTCTCCAGAAACACCCCCCCCCCCCCCCCTACTTTGTCTCAATGATTATTCAATGCTCTTGAAGCACCATCGCTTAGTGTTTCAATGACCTTTTTTACCACACACTGATGTGATAGCCACACACTGAATGATAGAACTTATACCAATTTATGATGGAAAAGACTTGTGAAGCACCACATTAGCTTAATGAGGTGCAGGTTTAGGATGCATAGACAAATCCACAAAACTCCCCCCATACTTTCCAATACTAACAAATTATTTTCAAGCATACGCCTCATTATCTTCAATGAACATTTATAGGTATTTAAACACAAAATTTACGTTAAAGCCATGATGTTCTTTGATACATCAAAATGACTTTTTCATGAATGATCTTCTCAACCATACCAATCATATGAACATTTTAGATCATCTTATTGTGGATCCGGCTTAACGTTGCTTATTACAGTAAGTTCACCCGTTGGTGTCAAAATGACTTTACATACAATATTAAAAAGTACAGCAATAGTATTGTAGGTTGCACTGGTCAAGTATCATTCCAACACAACCTCAAATCAAGACTGTTGAATTAAGTTCATTTAATTTCTCAATGTAGAAAATCAAACAGATTTGCTTATGTGGGATAGGTGACAATATTTATCTTTAATGACACCAAAAATGAATCTTGCTTTGTAGCCGTTTAATTTTCTTTTCTTTTCTTTTTTCCACTATGCTCAGTATAGACTGTATATATTCAGTTAATCTTTTTTTCTTTTTCAAGTTGATTTATCCGGGTAAAATTTTTTTGACGCGGCTATTTTTTCACACCAACGAAGACTATACCAAATGCGGCCATAGAATACAAAGAAACCTCCAGGAGCCACCTACGTTTTAGGCGGCCTTTCTGCAATTTGGCTGGTTTCTGAAATCCAAGACCAGAAGGAAGAGAGAGAAACACCAGAGGGGACACGCCCTCGCCCACCTTGATGCCATTTTCCATCTCCTCCTTTCCCTCTCTGTACGAGCTCTGGCCCCACCACTTTCCTCCGTTGCTCCCCACCCAGATCCCATCTCCATCACAACCACCTCCAACAGCAGTTCCTCGTCTCATTTGGCCTAAAAGGTGCTTCCCCTTTTCACTTTTCTGGATTTCTTTGTCCTGTTATTGTATATATTTCTAACGCCGCAAGAAATGAATTTCCTGATCCGGGCGCAGCATGGATGGCCTTCCATTTGACCGGACCGGGGAGGGAATTAGTTGAGGCGCACGTAAGCTGACCCGTACACTCTGACTGTGGCGTATGCGATGCCTTTGCGAATGGTGTTATGCAAAGGATGGAGAGAGGAAAATCTTGGATTGAGTGTGTAATGAATTCTAGGATGTGAAAGTAGGAAAGAAGGGAGAAAAAATTGGGGAGGCGGTATCTTTTTCTTGTAGTTTCTTTTGGTAGTTTGGGGAATTAAAAAGCCAGCTCCAGAACTCACGTTCACATAAATAAATAAAAATATATAAATAAAAATGCTCTCTTTATAATAATAACAGATGTGTATATATATGTCTAGCTCTTGGGTTTTGAGGGAGCTGAGGATGTCCTTTTTGTCTTGTGTTATCATGCAAAGAAAGGCACATATGCCTTCCCTTTCCTTCCCATTTTCAAAAAATTTGGTGCCTTTTAGCCTCACTGCTTTGCATTGCCTTTTCATTACACTAAAGTTTAAAGCAAAACACAAATTTTCCCTTTGATTACGCTGTTAAACCGTGTTCTTGCAACAATTTGGGTCGTGTGTGAGATAGGGAGAGGATTGGAGAGAGATTGTTGGAATGATTATGGGTTGACATTTTGGGAGCAAAGCATGGGTTGGTGCGATCATGGGCTTAAACCTTTAATCATGATTTTGCTTTAATCTTTTTTGCTTTTGGTTTAGAAAGGGCAAGAGAATCTGATCCCCTCCCATTTTGTTTGTCTCTGATGAGAATAAGGCGTAGGCAATGCATTCCTTCTTGCTCCTCTCATCACAGAGTAAACACCCTTCACAATATTCTTCATGAACCTGAAAAAATAGTTTGGATTTCGGAAACTTGTTGAGACATTTGTGCTTTACAGCTTTTCCAGTAGCTCACATCGTGTCTTGATGTCTTCTGCTGCTGAATCCTATAATTGCTTTTTTTGTTTCTTCACTTTGTGGTTAGCATTCAACCCTTTTGTGAAAATTAATTGCCCGTGGGCTATCGCTTGCTTTCTATACTTAAAATTAGTTCTGGATTTCATCTCGATAATGTGTTGAGTTTATATTGGTTGCAATGTTTCGATAAGTGCTTGTTAGTTTACAATGAGCTCATATCGTGAGTTGCAAGATGGTCAATTCAATGGTTAGGAGCCTCCTGTATATACGTTTTGTGACACAATGTTTCCCATATGTTTGCAGTTCATATATTTGCTTATTTACTCAATCACATTGTGGATCAGATTGAATTTGGTTTGGAGGCTTGTAGAAGTACCTATCGGTTGTGTCATGCTTTCCTCTAATAACTTACAAAGCTTATGCTACATGGAATTAGACTACGTCCATCAATGTAAAGAACAACGTGGCAACTGTTCATTGCTTCTTTCTTACATCATGTATCTTGTTTTCCTTCTCTAAAACACAGAAACGTTATGGATGAGCTTATCTTATATTTGGAAATCAAACTTGTTACAATTAATTGTCAAGAATCTCCTCTAAATGCCCTTGTCCTCACCATATGTTCTCTGCTCAAATCCTGCAATGCTGTTGCACCCTTTCATCATTGTAACTCTTTGATTGATAATTTGTGTTGCCAATGTCCATTGATTTCATCTTATCGCTATCACCTACTATTTTATGGTACATTAATCTGCAGAAGTTGTTGTAGTATTAATCAGCGGTAGTCCACAAAATGCTTTTTGGAAATTCCATTATCCTTCTGTTGGTGTGCTGATATCAATTTTGCGCCTCTCCAGTTATATTTATGAATATATAGGAAGTGTGTAATGTATTCCATTACCTCCATGAATTTAGGAACTTTTGCTTGCATTGTATTATTTGGTCTACGTACCTTACTTTAACCAAATGTTGAGACATTAGGTATTTACTAAGTCATCTTTTGCTTGTAAAATTTGAAAAAATGGTTCTTGTAGTTGTTCTAGCCACTCATAATCTTTTGCAAGTACCTTACAGCTTTGATAATTAGGTTGATGAAGATGAAGTTTATTGGAGACACAAGAAGGCCAGTGAAGAGTTGGCATGGTCTCATAATTCTGCTCACGTAGGAACACAGCTAGCTCGATGTTTTGGTGAGTTTAAGTTCTTGGAAGTTCTCTCTCTCTCTCTCTCTCTCTCTCTCTCTCTCTCTCTCTCTCTCTCTCTCTGGTTGGTATATCCATTTTCTTATTTGGGTTGTTTTGATTGTTACTTCCTTTATTTGGTTATATGACACTATAACAGGTTGTATTGTAGTAAACATGCTCCGAATATGGGAATGTGGCAGCATTACAAACAATTTGTAAACATTGTGAAAAGACATTTGATGTAATTCATGTCATAGACTGATAATACTGGCTTTGTAACCAAGTTCTATGCTAAGAGAAACATTGCATCCCTGCCAACTCTTATCTTCAGCTTTTACTTCATCGTCCTCATGTGTTACTATTGTTTAATAATCAAAACAACCTAATGATGTGGTGATATAAACTTCTTTTTGATCAACTTTGTTGATCCCTGATTGTCCCTAATTTTAAGTCATGATAAAAATGTGTTCATATTCTCTTCTTATTCTTGCTATTAATCTGTCAAGTTGAGCAAATATGTGGATGGTGTTACACTCCCTTCACTAAATCCCATACAATCAAAAGCACATTGGGCAAGAATCAAGATTGTGGTTCTTCTAAGTCGAACTTCATAGCAACATTAAGTTTGGGACTACTCAATGTAGTTCATTTCCTCTTAGTTTACTGACAATAATTTTTGTGATAGCTAATGCTATGGTTGGACCACGATCATGGATAGGAGGGATCTTTAGCCGCTCAGGCAATAGACGTTATGGAAGTGGCAAGTTCATTGACTTTTCTTTGAGTCCTCTTCAGGTAAATTGGGATAGCATTAGTGCCTGTACTTATTGCAGTATTCTCTCTCTCTCTCTCTCTCTCTCTCTCTCTCTCTCTCTCTCATGTTCTATTGCATTCTAGCAGGAACAAAGACTTCAACAACTTCAGGAGCGTTTGCACGTACCTTTTGATGAGACTCGTGCTGACCATCAGGTACTTTAGTACGTTATGCCTGTGTAGTTTTCAGTTCATATTTGCTTTTCACGGTTTCGTTTTTCTCGACATGTTACATGGAAACTGCTTTTATGCGATTCAACCAGTAGAAACTGCACGCTTTTGCCATTCATATTAACTTTTGTAGTACTATTAGGATTATCTGGCCACGGATTTTTTTTCCGTTCTTTAAAGTTCTTTTTCCTGTTTCTATTGTATAACCCACTGAAGGTGCATGGCAGTAGTTTTTAGCACTTTTGTTCTATTTTCACTGTTGGAAGTGCCCTGTTAGATCTCATTATTCCTTTCTCTTGGTAGGAAGCTCTTAGAGACCTGTGGTTTGCAGCCTTTCCGAATGTCGCTCTTAAAGGTTTGATCTCTGAACAATGGAAAGATATGGGTTGGCAGGGCCCTAATCCATCAACCGACTTTAGGTACATTTCTGCAACTTTAAAGGCTTGCTGAACCCTTTTTTGAGTACGATTGGTTTTCTGTAGACTATAGAGAGTATGTGGGGCACCACAGTGCCTGGGGCAGAAGGTGCTGCTGGGACATTAAGTTTTTGTGTTCGAATGCATTCAAAACAGAAATATTTGTGTTCTTGGACTTCTGACATTATGCTAAACTTTTGTGTTCGAATTTTTTTTGTACTTCGGAATATTTTTGTGTTTGAATGGATTCTTCCTCATTGAGAATTTTATTGTTTTTAGGGGTTGTGGTTTTATTTCGCTCGAGAATTTGCTGTTTTTTGCAAGGAATTATCCGGTATGAATAGGAAGTCCTCGGATTGTTGCTTCCTGTATTACTTTTTTTATCTGCTTGATAAACGTAAATTCTTATCCTTTTTACTCTGTCCCTGGAAAAAGTAAGAGTTATTACTAATTGCCTGAAATTCAAATGAAGGCTTCTTTTCATAGGTTATTGTTCAAGAAAGGAGGGAAACGAGCAACCTGGGAATATCCCTTTGCTGTTGCCGGCATTAATGTATCATTCATGTTGATTCAAATGCTGGATTTGTACTCAGGTCAGTTAACTTACTATGTTGTCGTCTGATGTTGGTGCAGTTTACATTTAGGGGATTCAATGCCAGAAAGGGGCATTGGGAGATTAGATGCCACAATATGTTGAATGATAAACAAAAAAAATTGTCGTTTTTGCTTTATAATTTCTTTTCCCTTCTCTTTCGCAGCAAAACCAAGATGTCTCCCAGGAATCAATTTTGTTAGATTATTAGGAGGTAAATTGTCCATGCTAATTAAATATTAAGGTGTCTTTGCATCTAGAATTTATAAGGATAATGTCCAGTTTTCCACGTTCCTAATAAATAAAATGATGCATCTTTACTACTGCAGATGATGAAGAAGCCTTTGATGTTCTATATTGTATAGCTTTTGCAATGATGGATGCTCAGTGGCTTGCTATGCGTGCATCATATATGGAATTTAATGTACTCTCTCTCTCTCTCTCTCTCTCTCTCTCTCTCTCTCTCTCATGCTTGATAACACTAGATATCACCCTGAGTTGTTGACTCCCTGGTTCAATCTCCTAATGCTTGTCAATGGTTCTTTTCCTTTTCTTGGGTACCAAAGAGAGCAGGAAGCCTCCATTTGCTTGTTCAATCATTTTTTAGCTCAAAAGCTTCGGAAAAAAACTTGTACATAATCACTCTGCTTAGAAACTGATCCTGCTGTAGCTCAGTGCATGTTTTTCACCCCAACAATAAATGACTCCAATTATCACAATAAGTTTTTACTCTTGGGCTTTGAATTTCAATAGTGAAATTTGAAGTTAAACCACGATATCTTACACTTGCAGTTTTGAACTGGTTTGTGCGCATCTTTACTGTTATGATACGAGTCCTAAGTTTTGCTGAATACTGGGGACTGACTCCGTTTTTAGATGCAACAGTAGTGAATAGACACAACTTTTATTCATGTTAAGCTTGGGACAACCACAGATGCAGTCTTCTTTATCTGCTGTACATTGAAATGAATCCTGAAACATTGCATAAGATTGGTTCAGAAATCAACTTACTCCCTTTATTTGCTGCAGCAAAAACATGGAAGAAAGTGTTTGAGCATCCCTTTCTGCTTCAATGTCCTCTTGTTTCTGTGCTTGTCTTGCTTATGGTTCTATTGTTTCCCGTCGATGCATATTGCTTCTTAATTTATTCTGCCTCGATCATTTCTGGGAGTTCTTTCCCAATTTTGATGCCAGAACTCCATAATTTAATTTAATTAAACTTCTAAAGTTCAGATTTTCGATATTGGGGGGCATTACCTGAATTCATTGAACTTGATTTTGTTGGGTCTTGTTGTCAGATAGGAGACAAATTCATTATCCGTGTCCACAACAGGTTTCCGTAGCTAGGAACCTCAATGGGCTGATACTTTGCCACTTCCTGTCTTTCAGGAGGTTCTAAGAGTAACGCGGACACAACTGGAGAGAGAACTATCGCTAGAAGATGTAAATCGGATACAAGACCTACCAGCTTACAACTTGTTGTACTACTAGTTTTGCTTATATCTGAGCGCTAAAAGCCACCAGTCGTTTGGCTCAGGTTTGGACACCTGTGCAATGAATGAAGACATCTCCATAATGAAGGCTATCTTGAAGTCCACTGTTGATCCAAAAAGAACAAAAAAATGTACAATCCCGATCATGTTCTCGGGTACACTAACTTTGGAATTTTAGCGCTGAAATTTGTAAATTAAGGCAGGCTGGAATTGGAGAACATTGACGACTAGTGGTGGACTTTAGCAGATTCAATCAAAATGCAGATCGAATAGTTTTAAGCATTTGTCCAATTCTCTTGTCTTTAGCTTTGGTAAGAGATGGGTTGCTTTCGTATCTCTTCAACTTTCGCAGGAGCCACCTCAAAGACGGGCATAAAAAGGTTAGGGAATCTGGTGTCCGATGTGGTAATTGAATCGCATCATGAAAGGATTTTAATCTGCATAAGCTAGTCCTATACTAGAATGTTTTTACAAAATGGACGTGAATATTCATGTGTTCTAATGTTCGTTTCTGATTTTCAGGACATTTTCTAGTGTTTGTAAGAACATCGGCGTGAATATTCAGGATATTTCAGCCTTGTAGTGTTTTGTTTCGGCGGATTGAAATAGGTCTCAGTTTTGCACAGTTTGGGGTTTGTTAGGTTTGTGTCCTTTGAAATCACAACAGTGATGAAACATTACCAAGTAATCCTGTAGTGTGGTATTAGAGATTGCTGAACCCATGTTTAAATTGCTATTGGTTTCCTTTTGTCATGGCAATGGTAATGCTTCAGAAAAGGCAAAACCGAACTCCGGAAGAAAGAACAAGATATGCTACGGCTACTATCTTGCTTTTTGCCGCGGAGCAGTACCAAATCCAGGCAAACTCTTGAGTACTAGATACAACCTCTTCAATATGTATGCTCATCAGCGTCCGAACCTAAGATGTTTTGAACAACCCTTTGGTGCTATATGCGAGAAACCTAAAGAAATCGATCGGGCACAGTGACCAGGTGTACCGATGGCCACGCATCACGGGCCTACTTGGGTTTTTTTAATTTACTATTATTGAACAGCTCGAATCATCTGTGCGGATCCGGAGTGGGCCCCATGTGGCCGTCGGTACGCCAGGTCGGTTTCCCTAGCAGAATTTTATATTAGTGGTATGCGAGGAAGACTTTCCGGGTTCAAACCAGGCACATGAACGGGATATCACTTGGGTTTTGAGGTAGGTTTTTAAAAGTAATGAGTAAATAGGGATAGATCGAGAAAATTTATTGGAAACCGTGCCTAGGGGTTATGAGTACCCCAAACGAAGAAGCCCTTAAGTACCCTAGCTAAGTCGAAATAAATACACTATTTTCCCTCCTAGTTTAAGGTGCCGTTCCGGTTTATCCCCTTAAAAAATAATATTTATTTATAATTTTCAAAAAATAATAGGCTTATTGAAATAATAATATACAATATGGATTTAGTTTTATAGATCTCGATGAGATCTATCAAACTCTGGAAAAAAAAATTAAAAATTATTGAGTAAATTCATTATTTTTAAACTTTGAAAATAGATCCTTATTTTTTAAGCACTTGTTTTGAAATGTTGAACGTGACCGCCTGTCCAAATCATTATGCACTAAGTAACATATAATTATTAATAAAAAAAAAAACCCTTGAATGGGGATGCCCCATTTAGGAAAAAGAAATTAAGCTGTAATTACTTGACAGGTGGCATGAAGTTATAAAGCCAAGAGGATCACGAAGTTCATGAGTTGGGGAATATGAAATTTAAAAATGACTTAATTAAAATCCCACCTGTCTCACAGCCTATGTTGACTTGTAAGAACCAATAGCCATGTGTGATATTATAGTTTTTTGTTGGTGGT